>JANHMN010000004.1:158329600-158344968 GCA_030674055.1 Rhabdomys pumilio | reverse complement strand
CCCTCCCCTCCCCTCCCCTCCCCTCCCCTTCCCTTCCCTTTCCTTCCCTTCCCCAACTCCTCTTACTGCCCAGGTTGGGCTCAAAGTTGTTTTATACATGAGTCTAGCCTTGAACCGTTGGTCCTTTTGTTTTTACCTCTCAAGTGCTGGGATGACAGGCAGGCACTAACATCCCTGGCATAAGCACTATCATTTAGACAATTTCTAAGTTTTCAAAAAAAAATTATTTCAAAATACTTAATGAAAATTTCATATTTTGTTTGAAAAAAATCATATCAGTATATATACATAAATACTTCACCCAATTATGCCTGATTTAAATACATTCCAGCTGGGAGATGTATTGGGTCAGTCATTCCCTTTTATGCACACTATACTAGTTTACTAGTTTTCCATGTTTGCAGGAAAGAGTGTGTGTGTGTGTGTGTGTGTGTGTGTGTGTGTGTCTGTCTGTCTGCCTGTGTCTGTGTCTATGTGTGTTTCTGTGTGTGTCTGTGTGTGTCTATGTATGTCTTTGTGTATGTCTCTGTGTTTGTGTCTGTGTATGTATGTGTCTGTCTATGTGTGTGTGTATGTATTTGTGTGTCTGTGTGTGCACGTGTGTGCGCACCCCTGTATGTCTATGTGTCTGTGTGTTTATGTGTATGCATGTCTCGATGTGTGTGTCTGTCTATGTGTCTGTATACGTGAGCGCACACACACATCTGTGTGTGTGTGTGTGTGTGTGTGTGTGTGTGTGTGTGTGTGTGTGTGATGCAGACATGCCACATCATATTTGTGGGGATCAGAAGACAGTTTTGGGAAGTTAGTTTCCTCTTTCTATATGGACCTGGGATTGAACTCAGTCATCAAGCCTTGGTGGCAAATACCCTAACCCACTAAAACACGTCTCTGGCCTGACTTCTACTATTCCTAATCTCCCTGTGCAGGTCCTGTATGACACAGGAGGGCAAAGAGAGCTGGCTCCTTCAGTGTCTAACATGGGGAAAGTCTATCTCTGTTTCTGCCCCTGTGTTCTCTGCAAGCCTCGGCAGTTTCTAGGTTCCTGTCTTGCACTTCTGGCTACTGTGACCCTGAGCTTCCTCCATATCCACGTGTAATCTTGTGGCTTCATTTGGAAGGTTAGGAAATGGCCAGCATGCCTGGCATCAACAAATTACTCTTCTGGTTCCAATGGTCACCTACAGTCTTTGCTGACGCACAATTAACTGTGCCAGGCTAGACAGCCATGCCTGATGTCTAAAGAGTCAGATCCAAGTGGGAAATTCTACTAAGGTCAACACAAGCCTCTGTGCAAAAAGAACAAAAGGACACTGACAACAAGAATGACTCACATCTTGACTTCTGTGTCCCACATGAAGCTAACACGTTTACCAGAAGCTAGGAAGGATGAGACAGAAATGACCAGAGACAAAGGACAGTGGAAGCTTGCTCAGGGGGATCCTGGATGGTGTGCACTGTGAGAATCGAGGGTGTGGGTTCTTTTCCTAGCTGATTTGACCATAGCTGTGCTATATTGAATGGTCTCTATCTCCCTTTGTCTCAGTGTCTCATTTTCCTAGCTGTGCCATATTGAATGGTCTCTATCTCCCTTTGTCTCAGTGTCCTAACGTGGAGAATAGACATGCTAGTAGTACTTCCTGTTGCCAAGGGCCAAAATGTGGTTGGCTAACCGGACACTTGTGAGTGCCCCTAAGTATCTGTTTTCTGCTTTGCATCCTAAGTTGGCTACCCACCTGCAGAAGCTCAGCTTGTCCTGTGTTGGTTTGTTTTCCTGCTACTGTAATAAAATAGTCTGGCAATCGTGACTTAAGGGAGAAAGGTCCTATTATTGTTTAATGTGTCCATCATGGTTAGGAAGTCAAGGCAGCAGTGCTTAAAGCAGCTGGTCACATTCATAATCAGGAAGAGAGCCATAAATACAAATTCCTGCTCAGTTCCTCTTCTCATTTATACACCCCAGGATTCCCTTCCCCTCAAAATGGGCCTTCTCATAGTTACTATGGCTATTCCCTTGCCAACCAACATAATCAAGATAATGCTTCCAAGTTTACAAAGGAATGACCACAGCACATTCCCCGTGTGACGGGAAATTCCTGGCAGTCGTCCTCAGGGGTCCATATGGTCTAGAAGCCACTGCAGCAGAACTTTCTCAGCCTTGGTTATTTGATTGATCATAGAGCCGATGGACTAAAAGGCAGAGTTCTGAGAGCATGTGTATGCATCTTTTAATGAAAAGTTATCTGCAGAAGTGACCTTGAACGGTCTACTCACAGACCCAGAAGCCAGGAAGAGCTTTGAAAGATCAGAATCCAAGACCAGCAACTCAGAACCTGAGAAATCCCCACAGAATCCAGAAGATTCCTGCTGTGTGAGCCTCCAGGCCAGGAAATGAGTAGCATTTGTGTGAGCTCTTGATGCTGTCTGAGCATCCTAGGCTGACTGAGCCCTGCAGGTTGAGCTCTGACAAGAGACCTCTCTCAACAGGCCCTCTCAGAATGCCTGCATTCCTCACTGCAGCAAACCCTCAAGTGTATTTTCTGATTTTGTCACACTCTGCTAAGACTTCAAAAACAAAATCCCAATGCCAGTTCCATGCACTTGAATTGGCTGAATTGCAGAAGTAATTTCTCACACAATTGAAATCTAAAATTTGGTAGATGTCTTTCCCGGTGGGACGGGAAACAATTCATCAATCCCCATTAGCCTCCATCAGTAATAAAGAGAATGCTTTATCGTGAGTTCTTTCTGATAGCATAGCCAGCTTTTAGCTTACTGACTCAGCCTGAATCTAACAAGGCAATATCATCCTGCTAATCCTGACCTGGGAGCCCCTGCCAGCAAGAGAGAGCCTCTATCTGGTGGGGCATTCAAGATTCTGTCCAGTAGGTACCTGATATGGAGACCCAGGAGGGCTGTAAATGGAGTGTTTCAAGAGGTGAGCTACTCAGAGAAGACCCTGGTGACTGTCACCTTTTCAGTTTCCTAATTCAGAGAAAGTTTCTTGTGTTTCTGTTTTTTTGGAATGGATGCCTCTTGTAAGTGCTTAGATGCATTTTGATTTGCATCCTTGGACTAAACAATCATTCATCAGGTCTTGGTCCGTCTTATGTTCTTCTTTGTGGACTCTGGTTCCTTCAACTCCCTGTATATTTTTGTCTTAAAAATAAGCCCTTGTGGTCTTTTATGGGAGCAATCCTTGATTTGAATATTGTTTTCTGGAAAGGAAAGCATGAATTACATGGATATTTGGCCAGGCTATTTAGACTCTTTTGGTGTATGTGTTAACATAAAATTGCACTATTATTTCTAAGGAGCCTCAGAGAAATCAAGTATTTATTGAACTTTATCATGGTTTTAAAACATTGTCAGTTTGACATGTCCTTTTCTCTCTCTCTCTCTCTCTCTCTCTCTCTCTCTCTCTCTCTCTCTTTCTTTCTTTCTTTCTTTCTTTCATGCTTCCTTTAGGGAGGAAGATGGAAAACTGCCCTCAGTATTAACTTCCATTAACATCTACCTGGCTGCTATCAGGCCTGGGTGGGAGTGTAGAGAGTTGGCCGATAGAGGATCTGTCACCAAAGAAGCCACCGGCGTAGTTGTCTTTGTGAGACAAAGCTCTGGTCTCCACACAGCTAAACAGGTTCCCGTGTTTCTCTGTGAATTTCTGCAAGGCTTTCAATACTTTGAAAATAATATCCTCTTATTTGTTCAGGGCTGTGGCAATGACACCCTAGACAAGGGCTGCTTGAGGCAGGAGTGGATGGATGAAGTAGGTCTTCATTTTGATGGATTTATCTATATTTCAATGAGTGTCCTCAGGCACAAGTTCTCCCTAGGAACTGCTGGGGTCTGCAGATGACATGTGACTGAATGACTTGGCATTTGAGACCTTGAGCAGTGGGGTAACTGCCCCTTTTCCATCTCTGTTGATTGGATAAGCACAGGGGCTCCTGACAGTTTGCCTCATTTGTATGAGCATAGGAACTTCCAAAATATCAGCTGCAGAGCTGACTGCCAACTGAGGGGCAGTAATGCACTGACATGTGGGGGACATAGTCACAGTACCAGAGGGCTATGGGCCAGGCTTAGCTGAAGAAGAATGACAGGGAGATGTGAGAGGACCCAAGGGTTCAGGGTTTGGTGAGACTAAGGAGAGTCAAGGGCAGCTGCAGACACAGGCCAGTTAATTCCATTCTTGGAGACCCAACCTTATGACTGTATGGGATCTATTCTGATCTCTTACATTGTACATACTCTAATATGTGCCTTGAGGTGTTGTGCACCTGTCTGGACAACTTCACTGAGAAAGACAGGAATTTAACATCCCTTTACCGATGGCCTGGTTTAGGTTTGGTGTCAGGAGACCAGGACTTTAACCAATGTTCTGCAGTTTTCTGGCAAGGATGCTTCACCTCCCCAAGAAGTTCCATCAGAAACCATCTAAGAGTGATGCTCCAGTAACCATTGAAATTAGGATGAATAAGAGACCAGGTGGAGGCAGTCTTGGGAGGTGGCAGTATAAGGGCGATGGTAGGGACTATTCTGGCCTACTGGGTTGCTGTAGTTTGTGCTTGCTTCTTACTCTCTGGCCACTCTGTAAGCTCTCTTTGATGGCAAGAATCTCCTGCTGGTTGGTTTTTCACATCAACTCACATAAACAAGAGCCCCCGAAAAAAGAATTTTAGGAAATAATCATGTATGTCACATTGACCTGTGGGTATACCTGTGAAGGATTGTCGTGATTGTTAATTGATGGAAGAAGACTCCGACCACCGTGGGTGGCACTATTCCATAGGCAGAATGTCCCAAATATTCAAGAGAGGAGAAATCTATCTGAGATCAAACGAGGCCCTATGTGCTTATTCTTTCTCTTCCCTTGACAATTGCGATGCTTTTCCTTTCTGCCTTGACTTCCCCACAGTCATGGATTATAGCCTGAGATTATAAATTAACCCCTCAACCCCTTTGCTCTTAGTTGCTTTTTGCCCTGGTATGTTATTGCAATAACAGAAATGAGATTAGAATGGTGCTCTGTTCCTCTTGGTCTAGAACTCAACACATAACTAAGACTATCATTGTTTCCTAAATGAGTGAGATGCAAGTTAGTAACAAAGAATTATGTCTTTATCTGCAAGAGATCTTTATGAATTCACTTTGACTCAATTTATGCCTTGGCTAGAAGGACAGATCTGGAGTAATTATCACAGGTACCTCTGCCTTTAGGATTTTTTCATTTCCACTCATGCCTTGTCAGACTAAGACAGGAACTCTTGACTATGAGAGAGAAAGAATTCAGAGTTCTGAAGAGATGCCTCAACCGTCCCTCTGCTCCAATGATGGGCCAGCTATTGGATCATTAACAACTGGCTCCTAGGTGCCCCTGGCCACAGGAGTCATAAATGAAGAGTTTTAGATAATCCCAAGACATTATAGCTCTAGGGTAGGGTTATAGGCTGGATCATTCTGGGAATTGAAATTAAATGACAAAAATAGCTTAGAGCCTTGATTGTGCTTGTGATGGGAAAGAGAACAAGGCCCTGTGTAGGGTAAGAAAACTGGGTATTTTGCATAAAGATTATTATTAAACTCAATAGTTCTGAACACATTTATTAATGATCAGGAAGTAGGGTATAAACAGAACATTAATTAAGCGTCTGGATTTTAAATTGTGAGGCGTTATAAAAGATAACTAATTCGTTTCCCATTACTTGATGTACTGAATATGTATCATCTAGGATACCTACTGGTTAAAAGTAGGACAGACATATATTTGTTGACAGCACCATTTGCTCAAATTATAGCTGGCATTTTGGTTGCTTTATTTACATGCCTATTCTTATACCTGAAGTCTTTCTATTTATGTTAATTTCAGAATGATGAATCATTCTATTTATATGGCTAGAACCCACAGAGAGGAAAGATGTTTTTGAATGAATAAAGTGGTATGTTCAGAAGCAAGGTCAGAGGAAAGCAAGAAGTTACAGAGGGCAGAGGACTCCATCCTGGGAGACTGGTCTCCTAGCCTGACTTTGTGAGGTCTGTTGTGATGTCTCAGGTTACACCATTCCGTCAAGTGCCCCACAAAGGTTCCTGCATGGAGCTGCTGACTAAGAAAGACTTGGAATTTAGCATCCCTTTATATCTATGGTGTGCTGTGGACTTGGGTCAGGAGATCAGGATTTTTTTTAATCCATGATCCAAATCTTGCTGGCTGTGCAGCTTTGATGTAATTCTTTCATCTCTTTTAGCCTTAGTTTACACATCTACAGAAGGAGACAATTTGTAACCTGCAGGGTGCTACTGTGCCTGCGAAGTGGAGAGATATTCCTGAAAGAACTACCTAAGGGGTAGAGCCCTGCAGAAGTCAGCGTGACATTGGACCGACTCACAGAGAACAAGGCGTGCTATCTCAGTGCTCACAAAGAACTCCAAATAATTACAGGCAGAATGGCCAAGAACGTTTAGAAATATGGATAGGAAATTCAATCTGGGAAAATGCTGGTAAGTGCTTAGGGACACCAGAAAATTGGCAGAGCTTCCAGTTGGCAAAATTAATCAAACTATTTTTCAAACGCTTGGGTTCAACAAACTGAAATGAGTTTGCCAGGGCTCCTTTTCTTCTAAATCTTGGCTTCTTTGTTGTGACAAGAATATGATCCATACACTTCTGATTCATTTACACTTAATTCACTAAAAGGCTACCTTTTTTTTTTTGCCGCAATCAGAAGTCCCTAGGGCCCAGTTTTCTTTCTTTATAATCCTACCTAGTCAAGTATAAAGATGTCTGGTGCATTTCAAAACTGTTTTGTTAAAATCCTATCATATATTTTTTTCTATGCTGTATATGTTATCATTGCTAATATTAACTGGGAGAAAGATATATTTATAAACATATTTATATATAAGTATATTGTTTTGTAAGTCTGTAGATATCTAAACAATGCACAAATGTTCTTATATAATGATGTAATGTGTTTTGTGTGTTCTGTAAAGTGGCAAGTGTTGGATGTTCAAGATACACTATCCTGTGTGGTTTTGACAAGTAGCCTATAGCCACAAAGTTTTGAGTTGGTTACACACCAGACTGTGAACTCTGTTAATGGGAAGCAGGGACAGAGAAAGCAGCTTGGATGCAGTGCCCACAAGGAGCTTGCTGACATCAGGCCTTCTGGGAGGGGACCTTCCTCCTTGGTGCACACCATTAGAGGCTGAGTGAACCTGTAAGAACCATGGCTCAGCCAGGTCCAAAGACCCAACACACATGCCTACCTATCTGCTGGTGGACCAGACACTTTAGCATTTGGATCATTCATTTCCCCTCCTGCTCTTCTTCCAAGAGGAGGGAAAATCAGGTGCAACAGAGTTTTTCTATCCAAGCACTGTTCTTTCTGAGAAGGAAGACAGACGGGCCTCTCTCTTGTGAGTGGGGGTGGGACCTCATGCAAGTCTTCAGGGGTGACTGCATAGGCAACAACCAGCATTTTGGGGGTTGTGTGTATTTCTCCTCACATGCTCCTATTGCTTTTTCTATCTATCCCTGTGAAGTTGTTTCAGGCCTAAGAAGTTTTTTTTTTTTTTTTTTCCAATTTAGAGAATGTGGGGGCCCAAAGACAGAAAATTAGTTATTGTGTAAATGCCTCCTTCTGACCTGCTTTGGAGGCAAATGGCAGAGACTATATAAACCTGAGTATATGTGGGGGCAAGGAGGACTCCCTCTGACCACTGTCTATTGTAAACATTGTGTGTCAGATGCACACCATGTTAGCATGTTTTAAGAGATGTTGCTATCTCAAGAGTCATCTGTCATTATGGTTCAACAGCATAGACTTCACTGGGACACATGGTGCATTAGTCCTCAGGGACATGGCTCTGCTGACTGTAACTCACGGTCTGCTTTAACACAGTACTCTGTGTTAGCTTTTCAATGACTGTGTCTGAGATACACCTTCAAGGCCACTTAAGGGAGGGGTATTTTGTCCTGGCTCACAGTCGCAGAGGCTCCAGAAAGTGGTAGTATGGTTCTATGTTTCTGGACCTGAGTTTGTAGCTAGCATCATGATGCTGGGGTGTGAATGGGGCAGAACTGTTTACTTCACTACATGGCATTCCAATACACAGAAGTAACAAGGAAGGGCCAGTCACCAAGGATAAACCCTCTACTGACCTATGTCTCTAGTTAGAACACACAGGTAGAACTTTCTATAGCCTCATCAAGTAGTGCCATCAGCTGAGGACCAAGCCTATAACACACGAATCTAATGGACCATTTCATAATCAAATCATAACATGTCCCCACGGCTCCCATTGTTTAAGTGAGAGCAAATCCATAGTAAGAATTTTAGAGGACCAAGAAAGTGGAAACGAAAGAAAGTAGAACATCAAGTTGGTAGCCTATCTGTCCAGAGACCTTTGACAGTTTGCTGTGTTTGTTTTAGTCGATTGCCTGGTGGTACGCTTATACAAGAGGGACTGCTGCACATTTGCATAAAACGGGAGTCGTGTTGTGCAAGTAGTTTCATATTCAATAGTTTTATTTCATTTCTAGATTTTACAATTCATTCCTTGAGAATCTTATACAGTGCGTTTTTAGCCACTTTTCCCCATCCTCCACCTCCTGCAAGATATGCTCAACCCCCCAACTTCATTCTCTTTCCTTTCCTGACAAAACTGAAACCAAAACAAAAGAGGAAAGCCACTGAAAAACTTGGGGCTGAGTTTGGGTCGGCTCTCTACACCTAAGCATGCGCAGTGGTTGATATACTTGGTATCACTCTATTGGAGAAAACGGATTTTCTTTCTCCTAACAGCTATCAATTGTGAATAGCTTCTAGGCTAGGAGTGGGACCTAGTGTCTGTTGTCTGTTTCCCCTTTCACACTCTGATTTTGTCTGACTTGAACTGCTGTAGATCTTGTCCATGTTGTGGCAGTCTCTGCGAATTCATACATGCGTCTGCCCTGCTGTGTCTGGAAAATACCATTTCCTTGATATTGTCCACCACCTCTGATTCTTTCTACCTCCTCTTTTGCAGAGATCCCTGAACCTTGAGGAAGCATGACAGAGACACCCCATGGTGTCACCCCAAAGTCTCTCATTCATTGCACACTATCCAGTTGTAGGTCTCTGTGTTTTTTTCCCTGAACCCCATGACCTGTTTAGTCTCAAGTTCTTGGTTTCGTTAACAACATCAGATATGAGTTTCATCTCATGGACTGGACCTTAAATCAAAAACAAAACAAAAAACAGTTGGTTATTCCCCTAACATTCATCCCACTTTTGCACCCGTGGGTATGTCTTACAGGTATGTCATTATGACATCTCAGTGTTCATTGCTGGGTAAGACTGACAGTTACTGTTCTCCTCTGGTAGTGCATATAGCATCTTCTAGTGCTATGAACACTACCAGGAAGGTGTAAAGCTTCCAGCATAGCACCATCTAGTTCTTTCCATGCTCTTTGTCATAACTACATGGTATCTTCAGCAATAGGGTCTTATCCTAGGTGGTGGAGGCAATCAATAGCATTGGCAGTAGCCTGTAGTGTTTAAGGTGGTCTGTAGGATTCTTTTCCTTATGCTGCATTTGTCATAGGGAAAATAGTAAATATTTAAATAAAATTGGACTCACAATGTGTGAGTAGTTTCCTTTTTCTTACTTTTAACCTTTTTCATGCCACAGAATATTTTCTAATCCTCTAAATGTTCAGCAAGAGAGAGAGTGAGGACGGACGAGAAGAATGGAGACCAACAGAGTGTGATTCAATCCTGTTTATTCTTCAGTCTCTCTTCCTAGTCCAAGTCCCAAGTCTTAAGTTCCTAGTCCCTAGTTCCTAGTCCCTAGTGCCTCCAAATTCCAAGTTACTTCTTCCAAGTGCTAAGTGCCTAATGTCTAATTCCAAGTACTTCTTCCAAGTGCCAAGTGCCTAATACCTAATTCTCTTTTCCAAGTTGTACTGATGTCAAGTAATCTGTTGTCTGGTTCTCTGATCTCTCTTCTGTCTGCCTCTTGCCTTTTATATGTCTCACTTCTAAGCCACACCTCTAAGTCACTCCCTTAGGTTACGCCCCTAGGCCTTGTCTCTAAATCTAATCTCTAAGTCACGCCCTTAAGTCTCAGCTCTAAATCACACCTTTGAGTCTCACACATCCATGGGAAGATCCTGGGTATCTAAAACAAGATGTTATCAGAGTGTGCTCAGCTGTTGTAGGCTAATGTAATCAAGTCTCTTGTCAGGGTATATGGCTCAAGATGGCTGCAAGGGTGATAGCCACCTTCTGTCGGCTCCCCACAGTGTGTGAAGGTATATGTATGTACATGTGTACTTCAATGTTTACCTCATTTGTTGTTTACTTCAAATATCCTTTGTGTTATGTTATTTATTTTTATAACTGGATTTGAACCTGAAGCTCACTAGTTTAATCTAGACTGGAAAACTGGCACTCTCTAAAGATCATTTTTTTTCTCCCCCAGTTCTGGGAATACACACACACACACACACACACACACACACACACACACACACACACATTACACCCAACTATTTTTTTCATGTTGCCTAGGATCTGAAATCAGGTCCTCATTGTTGTGTGGTAAGTACATTACACACAGAGCCTTCTTCCTAGCCACAAGCAGAACAGCTTCAAGTACCTCCTCCAAGTATATATTGTTAAGTTGAAGTAAAAACCTGAAATACTTTCCCCATGTGTTTTGAAAATCTTCTCTTCCTTGCGTGCTATCACTATTTGTGTAGTTTCCCGACCCACTGTTGATGTGATTTGAATGCTGTTGTTAAGGACACTGAGATGGTGATGTAGAAGATGGGCCTTGTATCAAACCCAACAGAGAGAATGTGGTAGTGTCTAGCAGGCTCCTGTGATGCTATTTCATGATCTATCCTTGGCCATAGTGTCCATTCTACCATGCCTCTCTGTGGTTGCTCTTTGTAGGGTTCTGTGACCAAATTCCAGATGAGGGCCCCAGGAATGTTTCCAATTTTGACCCCACTTGCATCTCAGACTTGTTTATCCATCAGTCATCTTCCAGCTCTCCCAGGGTTTCCTTTTGGGTGAGCCGGCTGGTTTGTGGTCCTACACTATATTCAGCATAAAGTTTGAAGGCCCAGGAGAGAGTGGATGAGACAGGAAACAGGAATATGTCAAATGATGTCCTATCTGTGACTCTCAAGTACTCTCATGAAAACTGTGAACCAGAGGCTGTGTATCTGAAAGCTTTCCTCTACTCTGTGCCTGAGGCTTGTCTCTCAAGAAGATACTAGCTTTTGCTTCCCAGTATCTGCAGGCCCCAGACTCACTTCTGCTTGGCTGCTGAGAGCAAGAGGATTGTACATGTTCTCTCTAGAGGGCCAGCCAAGAGAACTCTCTCTGCCATGGAAAATAGACAATCCTCCAAATGAGAGAGAGAGCATGACCATGTTGGGAAGAGGCTACATCCGAAGCAGCCTATGTAAATACAGTTCTACTATTAGTGAAAGTGAGATGCAAAATACATTTACTTACAGTGCACCAAAGAACACGCATTTGCGTGCGGGCATGGCTGACAGTAAAGTCTATAGTGGAGAATTCTTCTACTTGGTTCAGTGACTTTATTGGAAGCTGCTTCTCTAAGCTACACACTGGAGAGCTGGGCCCTCCATTTCTCTTGCTCCTCTGGAAGGACTCTGTTCCGTCCTCTCTCACTAGTTATGCAGAGAATCTGCTCAAGTGTGACCTTGAGCACTGGAGCCTGCAGGCTTCTGCCTCTAAACTCCAGACTCACACACCCCTCCTCCTGCCTAGGGCTTCATTTCTCCCTCTCTCTTGTTTCTCCTCCTGACAATTTGGTGGTGAGAAGGAAGACATATTGATTTTTTTCTCTTCTTTATTTCTGAATATCTGTGCATAGCATACATTTGACACCTTTCCCAAACTTCTGCTCCCCAAGGGTACAGAGAAGAGAACCAAGTTATTTTATCTTTGTGACTCCATGTGAATTATGCACTTGCTGGCTGCTCTATTCTAACTGTCCCATTTCAATTGCCCAATGGGTAAAAGCCTTATGGGAACCCAGAGAAATGGTCTAGGAGGATTTTAATGAGAAATATGTAACTTCCTGATAAGTGGAAATTATATTCCTGCTATCTTGAGCTCAAAAGACTTTTTCCTTACACACGCTCTAGCCTTGCTGGGAAGTGGCTCTGACCATAGGATTTCCAGTCCAGGATGGTTGGGACACTTGTAAATATTCTGGCCCATCTCAGGAGTTTTGCAGGTGAACACTACAGTGTCTCTTGATTTACTGGGGCTCCTGTAACTATCTCAACGTCCATCATTTAACAGATGGCATGGAAGCCTGGAGGGGCAGCCTTTGGTGTATGTGGCATCTCCTAACATGGGGCATAAAGGGAATTTTCCAGGAACACTGGCTAAATGTCATACAACCACAGAAAGTTTCATCTTAGAGGATCACATATACCTTGAGACCTTGAAAACATTTTCATTGTGGTGAGAAATACATGTCATAAAACTTGTTATCTCTTTATAGCTATACAATTCAGGGGCATTAAGAACATCCATTCCATGCAGTTGTTCCCACCACCCATGTCCAAAGCCTTTTCAGACCGAGTCTCAGCAATTTCTCTTCATGTCTCCTCCAGTTCCTGACACCCATACCTGTGCTATCTTTAATCACAGCTGTGACAACAAGGTATCCATGTGACTTAATCTGCCTGATCTAGAAAGTAGGCAACTGCTTCCAGTGGTGGGCAAATAATCTAATGTTAGAAAGTTTTATGTGACCTTTTCTGACTGTAGAAACCTGAAGAGGAATGTTGTGAGTCCTGTAAGCTTTAGAAACTTCCTAAGACTTCTAAGTCTTCTTTACTTCTTGAGTCTTAAGGAACCTCCCTCCCAGAAGGATTATTTTAATGTAGAGAAGCTACAGAGAGTAATGCTAGCTGGTGCCTATAGCTATTGCCCATCTTCAAAGGGACTTGGACCTTGCACTGAAGATACCCTGAGAGTGTATTATTAGCCAGGGCGTCCATGACAAACACAGTAGACTAAGTGGTTTTCACAAGATAAATTTATTCCTCACCATTTCAAGAAGTCTGAGATGGAGGTATGGGCAGGGCTGGCTCTGTGGAGGTCTGCATGGTTGACTTGTAGGTGACCATTTTCTCTGTGTCCTCACAGGATGTTTGTATGTCCTGACCTAACTCATTAGGAGAACAGTAGGGTTAGGGCTGTCTGAATGGCTCATTTGACTTTCATTGTTCAGTTAAACATCTTATGTCTTCTGTATAAGGTCTCACTGGGAGGGGGCACAGTCACTCTCTCCCTCCCAAGAGCCTAGGTCAAGGTGTTGTCATGGGTTGCAAGCTTTTAGATGTAGATTAGATGAGTAAGGAGAACTGTGGTGGTTTGAATGAGAAATGTCATCCACAGGCTCATGTAGGTGTTGGTCCCCAGTTGGTGACACTGTTTGGAGAGATTATAAAACTTTTGGATGTGAAGATTTGCTGGAGGAAGTCCTCACAGGACTGCAGTGGGTACTAAATGAATAGCCTCACCTACTTCCAGTTCACTCTCTCTGGCTGCTTTGAGCAGGTGAGATGCCATCTCTCAGTTTCATCTCTGCCCACCATGCCTGCTCCTCACTGTCCTGCCTCTGTCATGTCTGAGTTCACCTGGTGACCCTGCCTCCCAGTATGAACAGGTTCAGTGTTTGTTCTTGATGCTTTGGGAGCTGGGTGATTAGTACTGCTTGTTGAAGGCTCCAGAACAATTCCCTGTACATCAAGCAGTGTGGCTCTTAGTCTCATGTTTGTTAAAGAGGCTAAGGAGAATGTCGTCCAACCAACAGCTTGCAAAAGAGCTCTGAACAGCTGGCGTGAGCTAGTGAGTATTTTCTAACAGTCTAGAACAAACAGAGATTGTATCCTCATGTGTTCTGGGAGTGCCACAGCCTGTCCCTCGGGGCCTCATAATTAGGTCTTGTGCCCAGAATCCAAACCCACATGCCTCGACCATCCTTCCTCCACCTGGGTGGGACTCAGGTCTCTTTCATGCCTGCATCACTCCGCCTTTCTCTTGCCTTATTGTTTCACAGTTTTTGAAACTCTATCAGACTTTGTCCAGAGAAAATAGAGTCTACATTGGAAATTTTATAAAGAAATTACATTTTAAAATGGTTTTAGAAACTATTTATGGAGAAACAAGACAGAAGAAGCTAGATGTCTTCAGACAACCATTTAATTAATTAATAAGAAAATTGAATGGGAGTGATTAAATGGATTATTTTCTGTGCAATATTAATTATCTTGCACGCTTAGCAAATTCCTTTTTCAAAGCTAGTTCAAAGGCAAATGTCAGTCTAGTTCTACCCAAGTTCTGTATGTACAGACATGAGCAACTCCCATGTGAATAGCATACAGATTAGTAAGATTTCACCAATCTCAGCTATAAATAGTGTTTAAATCAGTTGTTGTCATTGTTGACCTCACCCACACTGGATGTGAGAGAATTCATTTAAAAGTGCTGTGTGGAATGTCTTTTGGGCTGAAGACATGAAAACAATGGCTCAATGATGGCTCAGTGGGTAAGAACATTCATTGTTCAAGCACAAGGACCAGAGTTTTCGTCCCCAGAGCCCATGCAAAAGAGGCCCAGGTAGACTTGCATATGCTGGAGCCCTGGAGCTGTGGGGCAGACAGGAGGACAACTGGGGTTTCTGGCCAACTCCAGACTCAGTGAGAAACCCTATCTCAGAACAATGCATCAAGTGTCTATCAGGATGCCTTACATCTTCTCTCTGCTTCCAGAAACACTCTGGGGTGTATATACTGCAAAGATATGCACATACACATACATACACAATATAACACACATATACTACATACATACTCATGTACAGCACATATTCCTAGAGACACATACCACACGTGATTACACACACATGCACCATACAAATACATCACACACATATACCACATACACACACCACATATACATGTACCGCACATACATATGCACATATAATACATACACACACACCACATACACATGTACCACACATTCATATAAACACATAACAGACACATACCTCAAAAACTCTATCTTATAAAAATGTTTTTTTTTTTTTTTTTTTGGTATGTGCATACATGCGTGCTTGTGTTTGTATGGCACTTGTGCGTATAGGTACGTACGTACGTACGTACGTACGTACGTGTGTGTGTGTGTGTGTGTGTGTGTGTGTGTGTGTGTGTGTGTATGTGTACATACAGATGCCAGAGGTTAACCTCAGATGTTACTCCTTGGGTATAGTATCCTTCTTCTTCTTCTTCTTCTTCTTCTTCTTCTTCTTCTTCTTCTTCT
>JANHMN010000004.1:158290145-158329590 GCA_030674055.1 Rhabdomys pumilio | reverse complement strand
TTCTTCTTCTTCTTCTTCTTCTTCTTCTTCTTCTTCTTCTTCTTCTTTTCTTCTCCTTCTTCTCCTTCTCCTTCTCCTTCTCCTTCTCCTTCTCCTTCTCCTTCTCCTTCTCCTTCTCCTTCTCCTTCTTCTTCTTTTTTTTTTTGAGACAGAGTCTCAGGGCCACAACTTATCAAGTAGGCTAGGCAAACTGTCCTGTGAGCCTGTCTCTCTGCCTTCTCAGCTCTGGAATGGCAAACCCATACACCTCACCCAGCTTTTTAAAGCACTCTTTAAAAGGGGCTGCTCTGTATGGAGATTTCAAATTACTTCATTTTAGTGTGGAAGCTTGTCCAGTGGAACTGACGTAACAGAAGCTTAACCTTTTGAGGGTGTTTCCTCGGCTTGGTTGCAAAATCGATGTTCCTTTGCTAAGGCAGACCTCCTGGGGCCACAGGGGAGACTGGGCTGCAGGTCTTGCCCATGTTCTGTGCAGCCACTGAGAGAGTGACTCACAGTGACTTGCACAGATGACCTATGAGCAGAGCTATGCGGGTGCTGTCATTCATCACAGGGAGGCTGGCCAGACTGGTGAGTCCGTCTCTTGTTTTCATGCTGGAAAGCGCTCATGAGGCAGGAATGCTGCCTCTTCTGATTAAAGAGAGAATGTATCTGAAGACAACAAAAGACAAGAAGCCATGCACAATTCACTCTGTCATTTTGTGAGTCCAGGATTTGACTTCAAGGGTACAGTGGTGCAACAGGCTCCCCTAGGCTAGAACCTAAACTCTGCCAACCAGAAGACAGTAAAAGAGGTGCAGAGAGGGTTCCTGTCAGGACCCTTAGAGGTGCTGCCAGCTCTGAGTTAATCCTGCTGACCCTCTGTCTCATCCTTTATAAACTGCAGGACAAATAGATCAAAGGTTCTTGAGAAGCCTTCATTGAATAGCAGTCAAAGCCATATCCTGTACCTGGTACATGGATGGTATGTACCAAAGGAGAGACTGTCTCCTTATTCCTCACCAAACATGAATTTCTTTCTGTTTGAGTCTGTTCCCACTTGCTTTGATTCCTAGGGAGAGCCCCATAATGAGAGTATGGTGGCAAAGTTGGAGCCCTCTCCCTAGGGAGTGAGTTGGGAATGCTCTTTGTGAGTGTCTCTTTGGGTTCTGAAGAGTTTTCATCTTAATACATATTGGAAACAGTTTTCGTCCTGTCTGAACGTTTATGTATTATCTGATAATAAATTGAGGATTTACAGTTTCTATGCTGTCTTCTTTGCATCTGTGATGGTTTAGATGCAAATGGCCTCACAGGGAGTGGCACTATTAGGAGGTGTGGCCTTTTTGGAGGAAATGTGTCACTGGTAATGGGCTTTGAGGTATCAGATGTTCAAGCCAGGCCCAGTGTGACTTTCTCTTCCTGCTGCCTGCAGATCCAGATGTAGAACTCTTAGCTTCTTCTCAGCACCATGTCTGTTTGTGTGCCGCCATGCTTCCTGCCATGATGATAATAGACTAAACTTCTGAAACTCTCTCTAAGCTAGCCGCAATTAAATGCTTTTTTAAAAAATAAGAGTTGCTGTGGTCATAGTGTCTCTTCATAACAATAGAACTTTGACTAAAAGAGCATGCATTGTTAAGAACATGATAGATGGTTCTCCGGATGCTCTCCAGAGTTCTAGACTCTGGTTTTACCTGGAGACTTCGGAGGAGCCTGCACCATTTCTCAGATGAACTTCACCAGGAAGGTGTCAGGACCAGAAAATGGAGTGGTTTCCTCATCTTACGGAAGAAAAAAAAAAAATAAAACTGAAGATTTTTTTTTCTCATGGTACTGAGTCTACAAATAGTCTGAAAATTCTCAGTATATTTCTGTTTAAAGATAAGACATGTGATGCCCTGGGAAGCTACAAAAACAAAACAAATGGCAAGAGACGAAAAGAAAAGCCACCTCAAAACAACCAGTATACAAACCTTGTCCTTAGTTTTTAATACTTCTGAAGAAACAGCAGGCGGCTGCATTTCAGACGTAAAGGGTAAAGGAGGGTTCTGTGATCACTGATATTTTAAAGACTTGAAGAGCCATTTGTCCTGTTTCGTACATTCGAAAAGCTTTGAAGTTAGAATTCACAGTGACAGCTTCCACAAAAGAGCCCCTTCTGGTCACTCCAGAGACCAAAGCATAGCTGGCTGTATGGAATTTTGACACAGTAACCCTCACACTTGGACATGTTGAACTGAGAGAAAACTGAGTCTAGAAAGAAGTGGAGGGAAACAGCACCATTTCTGCCATGACAAACAGAACCTGTCCTTTGCTGGTCCTGGATATCTTTACAAGACGTGCCACTCCCTGGTCCACCTTTCTGTGTCTTACTTTGGCACATTCTGATGAACAAACCCTTGATTGCAGGGATCTACTTGGGACCTGGGGAATCCCTTAGTTTTATGATAGCATCATCACTGACTGATAGAAAAGAAATGTAAGAAAGAAGTTGACTGACTTCCAGAGCTGTTCTTATGGAGGCCCTGGTGTGAACTAATTTCCCCTTTCCCTGGTGTCATAGAGCATCTGGCCCAGCCTTGTGACTCTTCCTTGCTCCATCCTGTACTGCTGTGGGTAGCCCACCTACCCTGGAAGTGGGTTCATAGAGTAGAACAGATGAGCCTTGCCAGTTTCCAGACCAGTGAGAGAGCTGAGTGAAGCCAAGACATATACTGTATGCTTTATACCATTAGTGTCACGAGAACGCAGCTGCCGTGGGAGTGTCCACTTGAACCCAGTGGTGTTTATTCAGATCCACTGGGAGGGCTTGAGGATGGTTGCTCAGGTTCCTCTGGGAATGACTGCCTTTGGAACATCCTGCAAACAAACTTGCCCTAGAAAGTACGACACTTGAAATCCATCAGCACGAGAGAATGAAGAAAACAGAGGGGAATTCTGAGTATAGACTTCTTCATGCCTGTCTAAGTTAGCTTTTTACTGCTGTGAACAGACACCACGACCAAGGCAACTCTTATAAGGACAACATTTAAGTGGGGATGGCTTTCAGGTTCAGAGGTTCAGTCCATTATCATCAAGGTGGGAGTATGGCAGCATTTAGGCAGGCATGGTGCAGGAGGAGCTGAGAGTTCTCCATCTTCATCTGAAGAATTCTCCTCTGCTTTCTTCATTTTCTCATGCTGATGAAGCTCTAGGGTCACATAAGAATGCTGTGGTAATCCCTAACCAAAAAGTCATTTTGTTGCTACTTCATAACTGTACCTTTGCTACTCTTATGAACTGTAGCATGAATATCTGATATGCAGGAGATCTGATATGTGATCCTGTTGTGGATTGCTGTTTGTGTTTTCTGCTCCCTCAAGAGCCCTCCCCTCCCCACCCTGACCAGGAGTGGATCACATACTCTGGTGAGGTCAGGTGAAATTTTAATTGGTCAGATAAGGTTAGAGCTTGTGATTGGGCAGTGGAAGTGTAAGACTCCCCCAGGAAGGGAGGACCTCCCTCAAGCCTCAGGAATTCGCGGCCACCCCAATAACTCACAAGACACCATTCTTGATGCAACAGCAAGAGGTATATTTCAGGATCAGTCGACTGAGGCCAAGACTCGTGACCCACGAAGGGGCAGAGGAGTGTCGACCTTGTGGGCTGGGAGTGGAGGGTTTATATAGAGCGGAACCACAAATCAAGGGGGGTGAGGGGACTACCAAGGAAATATAATGTAAAAATAGTGGAAAATTCCAGAGGAACCCAACCTAAGTGAGTCAGGGTCATGTGGAAAACACTCTGTATACTCATTTTTCTCAAAAATGTGGTCTTGCCATGTCACAGTGGCCTTGCCCTGTCACTTGCTCAACTATTTCTCAGTTGCTCCGGACACAGCCCTGCCCTGTCATCGTGGTCACTAGTTTCTCAGCACCACCTAGATGACTTGCATTCCTCTCTTCCCTTTGTGATTAGCCGGTTCCAGAAACCGGCCAGTCTACATTTTTAGCTTGCTTCAGAGAAAATTTTCCATGCCTTTTAAAGTGAGGCCTAAAGAAAAGCCTATATACATTTTATAAAATGATTTTTATAATTTTTCACTCTACAGAAGTAAAAGGTGAAGCTGAAAGTTTTTGAGAGTGGAAAGAGGAAGAAGGAGGTCATAAGAGATGGAGGATGGAAAGATGGAGGAAGAAGAAGATGAACCAGAACCATGTGGCCTGGAGGAGCCACAAATAGCTAGGTATTTCATAGATGGGCAATAGAGTAATGTAGGGTACATTTGCCTAATCTAAATGTGCAGCTTGTATTTATATCAACTGAGTTTTGTGTTCTTTATGCAGGCACTCTGGGGTTGGAGATTTATCCTTATAAATCTGGCTGGTATATTATAAGTCTTTAGTCTTTTCATTTCACGGGGCTAAGGGGGATCTGAGCTAGTGGTAGCTGGTTTTCTACAGTCCAGCCACAGTGGGTGGCCTGGGAAGTGCTAGCAGCAGCTCCAGGCATTTCAGGAAAGACTCAGTTTGGTCAGCTTAACAAGAGAGCTAGCTTGCGAGCAGGTTTTTGACCTGAGCAGCTTGGCAGCAGGCTGCCTGCGGGAACCAGAGCAAGATGGCTTCTTGGAGCTGGCTATCAGGGTGGGCAAGACCACCAATGCCGGTGCCTAGCCAGATTTAGTGTGGTTCATTTTTAAAAACTACACGCCACATGATCCCAGGGGTCAAGAACCACTGCTTTAGAGGATCTTGGGCTGGAAATCTAATCATGAGTGGCAGATGGGTGAGAAGCATCGCTGTGGCAGATTGCTCCCCAAAAGGCCAGGGAGGAGAAGAGCAAATGATGTTATGTTATGAGTACCAGCAACTTTGCTCATGCCTCTGTCCTGCTGAGGACTTTAAGGAGCAGAATGATCCAGCAACCACAGGTGAAGGCTAAAGCAGGACACCAGAAACTTCACTTGTCTTAATCATGATCTTTCTTCTTGTGTCTTTCTTGAGAATGCCTTGGGAAGCACCTGGCACACAGAAACAGTTACTCATTATGAATATCTAGTTCCCAAATACTGCCATTCAGATAAATGGGCGTGCATGCACTGCTGTCACTCATGGAAGCTATCTGCCTCCCTCACACACATTCCTAGCAAGACCAAAAAGCTACTGCAAAGACACAGGATTCCAGGGCAACCCAGGAGCAAAGTCTTGGGTGGTTTCATCAGCAAGCAGTTTGCATCCCAAAGGAGGGCCTTAGGAAGTACAGGGTTTTCCTCTGCCTTAAAGGACTTACACATACTGGCTGAGAAAATGAACACTTCCCATCCAGAAAGCAATCGGCTGTTTGCTCTGACTTGAGAGTTGGCTGGGGCAGGGTAAGCGGCAGCTTTAGTGTCAGTCTGTTACTCCCAGAGAAGCTGGTCTTAGACAGGGAGGGGGATGCTCGCTGTCCCAGCCTTCCTGTAGTGAGAGGAAGACACAATGTCACCTGAGCACAGAAGGCACAGTTTCATCACAACTTAAAGAACATTGCAGTGAGGCTTAATATACCATTAAAAAATACTGCTATTTGTTTCCAAGCAAATCTGGGGACTGGCTTTGGTAGGTGTCTGCGTGGTGCATATTTCTAATAGCTGTTCTGGCTCACTCAACCTATCCTCTTTCTCCCCCTCCTCTTTGGTGTATATTTAACATTCCCATTATTGCAGTGCAGCCTGAGATGAGCCACTTAGGAACTCCTCTGTTCCCATTACACTTATGTCTCTTATTTAAGGATGCTAATTCTCCCAGCAGCTCCTCATCTGCCTCTCTACTTCTCTGGATTCTAAGGGCTGATGCTAATCAGTACTGTCTCCCAGCAGCTGCCTCAGCATCCCACTAGCAAAGGATGGAGACTCTACTCACTCACTACCCTCTCATCCCTCCCCATTGTCACTCATAAAAGACCCCCCCTTTTGGAGATTTCCCCTGGCGGTCTCCCTTACCAGGTGTTTGCTCCAAATGATTAATGTTGAGATCGTGAACCTGAGATTCGGGTGATGGATGAGGTAGAGAAGTGAGCAGGTGTTCTTGGTGGTGCTGTATGTAGCCAGGTCATTTGTGTGCAGAAGAAAAGGGCTCAGAAGAACCGGAAGGCCACCATTGCCCTCTGCCTTGGACTCACTTCCTCCACCTCACACAGGGCAGACTCCGAGAATGCCTGTCTAGGTACATATTACTAAGAACACAGGTTGGTTTCTTTAGGAAAAAATCCTCTCCTTTGCTCTTGGAGGATCTAGTCCCCCAACAAAATTCCAAGAATGGTACCCACAAAATCCCTCAAACTTCTGACATCTGTTTCTTCACTGGGGAGTTGATCCAGTCCTCTTTACTCTTGTAGACCATGTCTGAAAAGCAATAACAACAACAATAATAAAACCAACCAATCAACCAAACAAACAAAAAAACAAGACTTAAAAAGAGGACCATGGGAAGAGGGGAGTTCATTATTGGGAACCAAAAACTTGGTAGTCAGATGATGTCCCAGTGATGAAGTCACTGTATTTGAGCACCAGCCCACTCCCTCCTCCTCTCCCTACCCTTCACAGGCACCTGCTCAGGCAGGCCTCACCAGCAACCTTGTAGCTTTTTGTGAATATTGGAAGGATTTTCTCTCCTTGAGTTCCCATTAATTTAAATCAAAACTAAAGTTCACAATGCCTCTCCTCTGAGGGTGACATTTTCCACTTCACACATTGTCAGCTTCGTTTAACATGTTGTTTCTCAGCTGTGGTCACCTCTGTGGGAAACCACACACCTCACAAAATAACAGCCATGCTCACCACCTGAGGATGCCTCTCTTCCCTCTGTCTTCACTCTCCCTTTGGGGGGTCACTCATTCTCCACGAGCCCTCATTCAGGCAGAATTAGTAACCCCTAATGTAGTATACAAGTCCCTTGTGTAGCTATGGGACTACACAAGGCTTCCGAGAGTCACCACTCACAGTAGGGGGCCATCAGTATCCATCGATGACCTCTTTTCTTTAGGGACTGCTAATGAATTCATATGCAGGGGAATTTGCCCAACAAAACAATCTCCAACAACAACTCCATTATGGAGCAGTTCCCAGAAGTGGCCAGTTGTGAAACTCAATGGAGGGAAGACAAATCTATTGAGTGAGCTGGTTGTACTTGGAATAAATGAAAACCATTCATTCAGAATAATACATTTGAAAGTTTAGATTTCTGACTTCTCTGTAAACATCTTCTGTCGACACACAGCACATCTCAGGGAAAGGACTAGCTAGTTTTCCACAGAGGGGCGTGCCTCATCTCGGCGCACCTAATATGTTGCCTTCCTCATCCAATGTATCCACTCCTCCATTTTGGGCATTCAGACTTTGGTGTTGTAACCAGGTCCCTTGTGTGCAGAAGGAAAGAGCTTTGGAAGAACCGGAAGGCTGCCATTGCCCCTTCCTTGAACTCACTTCCTCCACCTTAGCAGCACAGACTCCCAGAATGCCTGCTCAGTTACATGATGCTAAGAACATGGGTTCTCAGCAAATTTAATTTGCTAAATTAAATTTAATGTGTAATTAGGTTTAATTACGCAAAAGACACCCACTGAACGTGACCATTGAACTGAATCTGGAGGGAAAGCTTGCACGCATATGCACGTGTGTGTGAAGTCCATCTCTTTGTGTCTATCTGAACATGGCCTTGGAATGGTTCTAGTGAACAAACAGTTCCCTGGCATCATCATTCTAAGTATGACAGAGTCAGCTTCAGAAAGGACTCTCCATTTCTTCTCAAATTCAAGTATCCCATCGAAAGCAGAATTCACTGAGCTCAGCCACCACACACGGATGTGAATCACTCCATCGCTAGCCCCACTCTCTCTCTCATGAGGCTTCATTCCAAAGGTTAAGAACACCATCTCAAACACTGCCACACCCAGAGTGTCACTGGGGCACATCCTTTTTGAATGCTGAATGTATAGACATGTATTAGAGAATATGAAAGTATGCTTCCCTTCCCCTCCAAGGAACATCTTAACTTTAACTAAAGTACAGGGAGTAGTTTCCCTCCAATTGTTTTCCTTTCAGATCTTCACTTTCTCACTTGCAAAGTGAGACAAAGTATTTTCTGTATTAGTAACTTTTCTTATTATTGTGACCGAGGAATAACTTAAGAAGGAAGGATTTTATTTTGTCTCAGAATTTAAGGAGGCAGAGTCCATCATGGTGGGAAGTTAGAGGCCAGAACTTGAAGAGGCTGGTCACATGCACCTGCAGTCAGGAAGCAGAGAGAGATGATTGCTGCTGATGTTTGCTTTTTCCTTTTGGAGTAAGTACAGGATTCCAGCCCATAGAATAGTGCCAACCATAGTTAAGACAGAACTTTTCATTTCACTTAACCTAATCTAGATACCTCCTCGCCAACGCATCCTGAACCTTGTCTTCTAGGTGGTTCTAGAGCCTGTGAAATTGACCATCAATATTAACCATCACAAATACTTACCTTACAAGGTGGCTGTGAAGGTTTATGAAATAATGCATGTAAACTATTTAACCATAGTAATAATTAATGAATAAGATCTATTCCTCACCTGCCATCTTGTTTAGCTTAGCGATATAACTCCCAAATTAATGATTTTAGGTCAACGAAGAGAAAAGTGCTGTGGTTTCGGTGGAATGAATGGTTTGACCTCTGACACGATTCTTAGGGTACATCGAGGCACAAGCCTTTCTCCTGGCAGTAAAAGTAAAGCCTGCCATCTTGTTGTGTTTCCCTCCCCAAACAAGAATCATCTCTCCAGAAACTTTTTTCTTCCTTGGATTCAGTGAAAACAAGGCAAAAAATCTGGATTCAAGGAGTGGGGGCTCTCCCCACTCTCTGAAGCTGCTTTTACAGATTTGGAGAGAAATGAATTTTGGTGTGTGTGTTAATTTGCTTAAATCTCTTCAACAGCATACCACATGTTTAGATGGTTACAGCCAATTACTGGAGGGATTAGGGGTAGGTGGTTTGGGAATGGCCTGACTGTAGGAAAAGAGGCCACGGGAGAAGGAGAAAGAACAAGAGAGAGAAAAAAACTGCCACAAGGGGAGAGGAACCATGAGCACATGGCCAGGAGAAACACCAAGTATCTGGGGCACACTGCTGGGGAGGTAGCCAGGACAGCAGTTACAAGAGTAGATTAGGGGTGGCCCCCTAGTAGTTACCAAAGCCAAATAAAATAACTATAGCCTGAGTCTCATTTATTTGTAAGCTGGTTCGGGATAAGCTTACATTGTATCTACTGCAGGCCATATCTTCCCAATGATGCAGATACAGCTAATGTATTGAGACTTCAGACTGGCTGAAAGACTTAATCTTGACCTAGAAGGAAAAGCAGATAGAGGGAGGGTCAAGTTGTTCCTCACCTCCCAGAGAGAGGGACAGGAAGCTTTCAGTGATCTACTTTGTTCTGATAAGGCTGAAGTATGACAGTTGTCTGCTTGTTTAACAAGAACTTCTTGTCCACGAACATCCTGACGTTGTTTGGGTGAACTAATGAAGAGACTAAGGCAGGAACTTTTGGGTGGCTCCTGATGTTCTGGCTATTATTCTACACGCATGCCTGGTCTATAGTTAGTATGAACCCTTATGAAAAGTATAAAGGACTACAGGGGCCTGGGGTGCTGAGAATATACAGGGCTCCAGTAAGCAGAAATACACGTCCATTCTGATGGGCCATAGCTCACGTTCGCTTTGTGTTATAAGCTTGGGCCAGACACTCCTCACATGGCCAGCATGTCTAATGTGGAGCTGAGTATGGTCTGAATCAGAGGTGGAGGCTGTAGAGAGAACAGACATGCCATGAAGACAGCATTCCAAGACACTTAATCTCATTTAGTCAGTCATTGTATGTTGGGAGGCTACCATGAAGAGTCAGTATTTTAACAGAAGTGGCCTCCAAGTTTCTTCAGAGCAACCTGACAACTGTTAGTTATCACAATACGTGCATTAAAGGTATCACCTGCACCATAACCACTGGAAAGACAATAATGTTTAGCTTAGCGATGTAACTCCCAAATTAATGATTTTAGGTCAACGAAGAGAAAAGTGCTGTGGTTTCAGTGGAATGAATGGTTTGACCTCTGACACAATTCTTAGGGTACATCGAGGCACAATCCTTTCTCCTGGTAACAGCCCTCCTCCCCACCATGACTGTGTTATTTTGTATCCATCCAGAGTCCCATGAGCTTAAATTGGGTCTGGTTATATAAAGCTGTGGACCGGCACTAGCTCTTGTGACCTAATCTACAGCTCAAGCTGCTGCCAGAAGGATCTTAACCAGGTAGTAGATAAGGGTTAATCTATTTGTTTATTGTCTCTGTTACAGGCCAGTTGAATTCCCTGAAGCTCGCAGGGGATCTGCTACAGCCTGCCTCTGGCTTCTCAATGTTTGCTGACATTCCTATGCATCCCTTTGCTTAAAGAGCTATCATTCCTGCCCTCTGCCCTCTGCCCTCTGATGCCACCTTCATTGACTCCCTCCCTGAGTATCATCTGACTCGCCCTGACATTTCTGCTTACACATGATATGATGCTATAGCTCTTGTAGTTGTGATCAGAATACTTGAGGATGGATTAAGTAAATGTTCCCACAGTTTGATGGGCATCAGTCCATCATGGCAAGCAGGCAGGCCTTGGCAAGGCACAGATGAGATTGGCAGGACAGTAGCTCACATCAGAAAGAACATTTCTGTGCTACAATATTCTGTCCATTTCTGACTTTTCAATCTGTTCTCAAAGTTGACAGGGGACACAGGTAGACAGAAAGTTAGCAAAAACATAAACAATTGATTGAAAGATGGTGCTAGGTGATGAGGGAAATTCTAACAGGAGATTCCATGGACATCAGAGCATAACTAGCAGGCTGTACCCTTGAATCTGTTAGTCAAAGAAAGACCCTTGACCTATGTGTTCTGGTCTAAAGAACTGATATTATTTGAGACTCGGAAGGTGGGCAGAGGTAGGGGATGGGGGTGGGGCACTCAAAGACACAGCAATTTCTAAGTTCATGGGATCACGAGAGACTGAGTTAGGGTGGGTGGGGTAAGAGGAAGTGAACGAATCATGAAAAGGCTGAAGAAAAATTTGGACCCAGTCTCTGACACTCAGTAGCATTTACAGCTTTTGAAAAACAGTAACAAAATGTAAGAAAGCATCTTCATTGTAGTTTCTCCCGGTTGGAGAAGAAGAAAGACAGACAAACCACTAGAAACAGGCATTGTTCCACATAAGACGTGAAGTTGTAAGATCATTGTCATTTGGTGAAATTTGCCAAAGTTGCCTTCCACTCCTGCTTTCTGTTGTCTGTGGACATGTCAGTTATCGGATCCTTTGCAGCTGGAAAAACACTCTGTGCCAGCCATGGTCTGATAAATAATCGTTTAATGAATGTACACAAATTTAGGAGAGCATTTAATTCTCTTACAAGAATTTACAGAATTAGAGAATTAAAAGTAAATTTAGAAAGCAAAGGTAACTCAGCAGGCATTAACTTTTAAAATGAATGAGTTTGAGTTGAACGTTCACGATACTTTATGCAAATGTGACCTGAAAGTATAGGCTTAAAAAATCTCCAGGCATGGAGAGAAGCTGAATTCTGGCCACACTCCATGGTGCTTAGTAGTGTCTTAGGAGTCCCTGAAGAGAAACAGGAGACATACAGTGAGCTGTGATTGGTCTCCCTCAGTACATGTGACAGAACTCCATCACTAATGGGCATTTGGGAGGTGATTAAAGTTAGATGAACGTTAAATGAAGTGGACTTTCTGATGGGATTGGTGTCCTTAGGAGAAAAGCCACCAGAGAGTTGGTTAGCTCCCTTTCACAAAGGAGGGCACAGTAGTACAGTGTCCATCTTTAGGGCAATAAAGCAAAATAAAATAAAATAAAATAAAATAAAATAAAATAAAATAAAATAATCCCTAGCCTCAGGAACTGGATCATGCTGCCACCCCTGAACTTCCAGCCTTCAGAACTGTGAAAAAAAAAGATTGTAGTTGCTTCAGCCACCTCATTCAGGTTATTTTGTTAGGGCCACTAAGTGGATGCTATTTTGTTTTGACAGCGAAGCAACTGACACAATGTGTCTTCTCAAAGTGGATAATTTTTTATTATGATAATTTATTACAGACAGGAAAGTATTTGCATATCATCTGTATTAGGACACTCCCTACCGAGGCCTCAGGATCTAGCTTGGTCAATCAGTAATGGCAGCAACTTGCCAAGTGTTTCCACTTTCCTTGAGAGTCATCTGAGGTTGGGATTGTATTCTCCTCTTTGTTAGATTATACATATATACATTACACACACACACACACACACACACACACACACAGAGTTACTAACATTAACTCTCAGATCACACAGTAATACTGGTCCTCCACTCTTCTCTCTTTTCCTGTCTGTCTGTCTGTCTGTCTGTCTGTCTGTGTGCACGCACGCGTGTTACAGAACAGCTAAAAAGGGTTGATTTAAATAAAGGCAGAAGTGTGAAGCTGGTAGGTGTACCACTGGAAGTGTTGTGGAGATGAGCAGGGTCACAGGTCAAGCTTCAGAAGCAAGGTCTGGGAACCTGGAGGCCCAGGACCATGTTCAGATGGACACATGACTCAGTGTAGGTCCAGAAAAGGAGTGGACAGACAGATGGACAGCAATTCAAATAAGTAAGATGGACAGTAAGGACTGAAGTGAGCTGAAGCCCCTGAGATAGCCAAGTGTTCTTGGCCTGGAGGGTAAAGCCTGAGCTTAGATCAGCACTCAGCATCATGGTTGGCTGTGGCTGGGAAGAAAACAGGTTCATCACAAACATGTTGTTAAGGGCTCTGCCCAGCTACAAATGAAACAAGGAGATGGAATCTTGTGGTTCTAGAAAGAGGAAATCAGAGATCCTGGGTCCTCCCCCACGTGCAGCACAGTTTGATGAGTTTCACATGATGGATCAATTCTTGATGGTAACTTGTTCTGACATAAGACCCATCGGTATGCTGACAAGGAAGTTCACGTAACTGGAAGTCCACAAGTTTTCTCACACCCTTGCAAACAAAATATCATTCTTCACCTCAATTTTCACATAGACCTATTTTTTAAGGAGTTATTCTTATTAGATGGTAAGAAATGAGTTTGGATTCACTCAAGCCCTTATATATCCTGCCTCCTCATCTCTTTGGAGTGGGGCAACTTCTGGTGAACATCTGGATTCAGGTCTGAAGATCCTTGAGCAGTTTGGTTCCTACCATAAACTTTAGAAATCCCCAGGACGTGGTAAGATAGCACCAGATAGGTGCTTCGTCATCCACAGGGAACAAGAATGCTGAGTCATGGTTGCTTGCCACTAGAACAGATGGAACTATCTAGAAGCTGGGAGCAGCTGTTAGCTAAGAGAGTCCAGGAAGTCTTCTGTTGAGAAGCATCCACAGACTCATAGAGTTATATTGAGTTCTGTGGTGAAACATTTCACTGTACTAGGACAAGGCTGAGCATTCGAGAGTCACTGGGATCTGTGTGCACACAACGAGGGCTGGAGGGGTCAGGTCTCGGGAGTCGGGTGTGGGCTTCACTGAGTATTGAAGGGACAGCTGGCACCTGTGGGGTGAAGGTTGGGAGTGGCAAGAGATGGAAAACAGGGTTGTACTTCTTTATTTATTTTCTTTGAGAGGCTGAGAAAAGATACTTAGAGCTGAGTCCACCTCATTGTATCCTCCTTTTTTGATTATGAAACTCTTATATTACATTAGTTAATATTGTACAATAGTTTATACTATGTTTGTAGCAGCTTTGGCCTGTACTTGCTGACATTCGTTTTGCATATAAAAGCACAGAAGAAGGAAGGGAAACAGAAAAGAGAGAGGGAGAAAAAATATTAAATGTTCCTGAGATTTTTCAGGTCTTGATCCCTCAGGGTTAACAGTAACCCATCTGGAAAATTAATCATGGCTTGATGTGGTCTGACCCTTCTCTTGAACTTGGCTTATGGAATCTAAGAATTTGGTTGATGGGTTGAAAGTATCCATTTTTTTCCCCTCATGTATCTGAGATGAGTTGTATATTTGTTTCTTAGGGTTGTTGGAGTGAATTGCTATAGACCAAAATAAGAGTCCCCACAATTCTAGACACTAAAATCCTTAGCTCAAGGTTCTGGAAGAGACCTTTCCCCTAAGAACCCTATTTTTGGCTTTCAGGAGGCTACCTGCTGGTTGCTATTTTACATGGCTTTATGTGCAAGTGTCTCTGGTCTTTAGCTTGGTATACTCTAGGCTTCTAGTAATAACTCAAGTCAGATCTGGTTGAGGTCTGAACCTATGACCTCATTTTAACTTGATCATCTCATTAAGCTTCTGGCTCCAAATAGTTTGATTCTGAGCTATTGGGGTTTAGGGGTCCAACATATGGATTCCCAGAGTACAAAATGTAGCCTATAGCAACTGCAAAGCCAATACGGGCTGTGTCATCTCACTAATGTCTGAGCTTTTTTGAGTGTAAGGAGATTCGTTCTTCCTGATACAGAAGGCTCTTCAGAAGCACAGAAACTTCAGTGTGAACAGAGTCACATCCTGGGGAGTTGAAAATGAGGGCCCCTGTGTGCTGCCTTAGGAAGCTGAGATCTCACCAACAGCCATCTGGTTATGATTTACTGATGAGTGGATGTTAAATTACTGGCTTGTGAAGTCATCTCAGGAAGTTGAACTTGAGATATGCCTTTAAAAAAAAAAAAAAAAGCTTGGCCATCATTAGTATGACTTGAGAGAGAAATAGGAAGTGCTTTAAATAGAATCTACACTACCCTTTGAGCTCAACTTAAAGATGAGGAAGCAGGCTGGAAGCTTGTCCTCTAAGCATCGTTTGAGGAAGTCACGTTTACCAAGGGCTGTGGCCTCGGTGTGTCCACAGAGTCTGACCATTATCTTTGTAAGAACCTCTTTGGCGTCTAGAAAGGAAGCGTCCTCAAGAGGTTTAATGCCCAGAAAGCATTAGTTCACAGTGCTCTGGGCTATTCCGGACTGACCTTCACATTTCATAGTTTTCTCCTTAGGAAGATTATCATGGGAAGTAGTTTCCAAGACTAAGGGACGTGGCTTCCTTGATTCCTCTGTCAGCAGGACCAGAATGAAGGCTCGGGTGTGGCTAGAGTGCTATTCCGCCTCTCTTTATCTGATACTGGGATATCTGCAATCTTAGAGTCCGGCACACTCTGGTAATGTGGTGAGGCAGCTGGGAGGAAGGCTGATAGGAGCATCAGTGTTCTACTCATGAACACTGGTGAGACCATTAAGGGGCCGCTTTCTTCTCTGAGGCTGGAGCTGCAATCCCAAGGTTGGCTGGACAGCTGGCTCCTCCCTCCCCCAGATTCCAACAGAACTGCTTAGGACGATGAGCCTTCAAGGCAAATTTTGTAGTTATTTAATTCTGTGGGGAAAACAATCTTTGGTTGTGCTATGTGATGGTTTCCCTTTTAAAGTATGACAGCCAGGTTAATCGAACTATGGGATTTTAAATTTTATTAATTTTAAGGTTTTTGGAATAATTTTAAAAAATGAATTTGACAAAAGTTAAAGATTGTAAAAATAGTGATTGCCTTCTGTGACTTAAGACTTCACCTAGCAGCTTTTTTCAGGGCTCACCAGCAGGCTTCAAGCTCCGCCTGTTTCTACTTGACACCTGGTAGATCTTCCTCTGTTAAATTTTTCCTTGCCGTTTTCACGAGACATCATGAGCCCTTCCCCTGACACCTTAGTTCTTAAGAGTTGGTGTGAGGACAGACAGAAATTTTGACGTGTCTCCAACACTCACTGTTTAGAAAGCCCAGAAGTTCAGCTGGATAACGTTTAAGGCATCATTCAGCTCAGAAATCTGTAGGAACTAATACTTCCTGTTTGTCACCTTTCCATTACTGTAACAAGGACCAGAGATAATGAACTTACAAAGAGAAAAGGTTCTTCTTTTGGGGGGCTTGTCCTTTGGATGTTGCAGTCATGACCAGTGTGTCCTGTTGTTAGTATTCTGTCTAAACTCCACCTCCACAGTTACCTGGCTTTGCCAGGTATGCTCCTCCCCACAGTTACCTGGCAACAGCCAGATATGCTCCTCCCAACTGTTACCTGGCAACAGCCAGGTAGGCCTGGTCCACTATAAAAGGGGTTGCTTGCCCATTCCTCTCTCTCTTACTCTAATCTCTTACCCTCTTGCTCTCTTACCTCTCTGCACCCCCACCCCTCCCCCTTCCCTTCCCTCTCTCTCCACATGATCATGGCCGGCCTCTACTTCTCTTCTTCCTCTCTCTCTTCTTCCATCTTCTTCCCCTGACCTTTGCCCTATCTCCTGAATAATTCCCCCCCTCCCCGCCTAACCGTGTGGTCTGGAGTGGTCTGTTCTGAAATGTGGCCGCACTTCTAACAACAACTACAACTAACACCTATGGCTTTGGCAGTACTGTGGGTCATCCTTTCGGGAGCCCATGACAGAGCAAAGCTGTTTACCTCATGGATAGGACTTGAGAAAAGCAAGAGACCAGAGTTCTCTAATCCCTGTCAAGAGAGCACACACTCCAGGGATGGTTAGTATTGGTTGTCACTTAGACAAGCCCCTGGGTGTGCCTGTGAGGGATTATCTTGATTACATTAAACGAGGAGGGAAGACTCATCTGTGGTGAGAAATATTCCATGGGCTGGGGTCCTGGACTAGATGGAAAAGAAAAACGAGTTGAACAGTAGCTCCCGTCTCCCTCTGCCTTTAAGCACTATAAGTAGTTCCCTCAAGCTGCTGCTGCCATGGCTTCCTGCCACCAGACTGTATCCCCCTGGAACCATAACCTTTACCAAACCGATCCTTTCTCCCTTAAATTACTTTTCTTGGAGATCACACCTTTACTACGTCAGCCATTGGCAGCCATTTCAGACCCAGAGTATAGCAGCATCTGTACAGCACCATTGGTTTTTCCTCGCTATGAATGTTTCATTGAGAGAGCTTGGTCACTCTGGGATTGGTGCTTAGCTAGACTCCCACAGCAGAGGATGTTGTTTGTTTTATTTGTTTACATTTTTTGGACAATGTAAGTTCCGCAGCATCCCCACACCTGACCCCTCTGCAGTATCCCAGCAGGCAAAGCACTGGGCAGGTCCCAAATTTAAGAAGGTCTGTGAAGTGTCTTCTGAAGTTTCCCTTGTTTTCTTCTTACTCTGAACTAGGTAAACAATTATTTCTGCCATTCTTTCCATTACTTGTCTCCCTCTGAGCCCTGCTGAGGCTTGAGGCCAGCCAGACATTATGGAGGTAGTTTCTCTGGGTGATCGCCTGCAGACTATCAGTCTTTTCCTGGGAGGGTCTGTATTTTCTGTACAATCTAAACAACCAAACCTGACTGAAATCTCAGTAATGTTTCAGGCCTATAAACAGCGTGCTATCTTTGGTTCACTTCCTGACACCTCCCCAGGCTGTTTGGGTTTTTACAAACATCCTCACGGCTCAGGAAGGGTGGGCTGAATTGTTTAGGAGTTCAAGGCGTTTCCAAGTCTTTCCCTTCAGTCAGCTGGGTTTTAAATGAGCCAGGCCAGGAAGAATGGGCACATCTAGGAGAGGGGATGAGAACAGGGCATCAGCAGAGACGAAATCCTGCCCTCAAGTCATGTCCAGGGAGCGTAGGTGAAAGCTGTTAAGGTTTATTTCTAGCAGGTCTTCACAGGCAGCTGTTCAAGGGAATAACATGGGCCAGCTCAGGACAACCTGTGGCCGGTTTTGACTTCCCACGTCTCCTCCAGAAAAGGACAGCTGCAAAGATGCTTTACCAGATAGCAGTAGTCACACATGGGTGCAGGGGAGACGGCCAGCTCTCTCTGATCAAGGGGTCTGGGCTGGGGCAGACCTCAGCTTAGAGCACTCCTGGGTCTTTGTGGAACTCAAGAACCCACACAGAGACAAAAGCACATGCATAACCCTCCCACAAGAGTACAGACCCACCTCTTCCCTTCATTCTTATTTCTTCCCCTGTTTAAATGGAAGAGCACAGAACAAAGCCTCAATGGGCTGTCTTTCTGTTCTTCATCCCTGTGACAATAGCAACTGTGATACTCTGAACAGCAAAGAAGGAGCACACGGCCGAGGAACTGGGCCACAAGGTCAAAACAGATTTGCCTGTGAGAAAAACATGTGACTTCGGGGAGAATTTTTGGAGTAACTGCAGATCCACATGTGTGCAGCTGGAAACGTGTGCTACGTGAAAACACCCACCTCGATACCCACAGGACAGGTGCAGTTCCCACCCATAGTTGGTTTCGGGAATGCCCAGGTTTCAGCTTTGACGTTCTGTCCATTGATAGTAAAATTCCAAACCTAAAATAGATCATAAACTCTTAGATTTGTGCACTCTCACTTCTCTGTCTCCTTAACACATCTGAGTGCTAATGAGATATTAGCACACGGTGATGGATACGGAGCAGAGTTTATTTCCAGGAGTTCAGCATGTGGGGTCGTTAACATGCCTGAGCCCCAGAGCGCTAAAACATAGCTTTGAAAATGGTCTAGAATGGTTATGTGTGTTTACACGATTCCTTCTGGCTTCTCAAGCGTCTAGAATTGGTTCCACTGTGCATCAGTTTCCGTTCAGGTCCAGTTGTTTCTGTGGCTCACATTGAAACTTCAGCCGAGTCTTTATTTATCGACTGCTTCATCTTTTGAGTGTAACGCCTTTAAAGGAAGATGCCGGGTAACGAGTATCCAACAGTCTTCCTAGGCACACAGGATGTTCTTGACCTATGTGAGTGAGGCACTCTGCATTTTTTCTTCCCTGAGAGAGCAATGGTTCTTCCACACAACCAGGACTTTATAACAGCTGAACTCGAGAGGCAGATGTAAGCAGAACTCTGAGCGTTTAAGTCCAGTCAGGGCTACATAGTGAGACCTAGGCCTCAAAAGAAAATAAATGCCAAGCAGATGGTAGCATAAGTATTTGCTGTTGGGTTTTGACACTGGGTCTTTACTAATAACTGGATTAGAATTCTCTCTTCCACTCTCTGTTATTTTTATCCCTTTAATTCTTTTCCAGGAAATGGTCTTTTTGAAACTGGAATGATGCTTCCTGCATATTGCTCACAAGATAGAACCTATGGAGATTGGGTTGACAGCCATCATCTGTCTGTCATGCTCCAGAACTGTCAGCAGCTCTGGATAGCAGCAGACACATCTCACTGGAAGTGTTCAGTGGTCCTTGGTGACACACAGGTCAGTGAAAAGGCAGAAGACACTCTCCTCAGTCACGTATTTTCTCTAGAAGGAAGATAGCAATGCACTCCACTTCCTCTAGAGCAGTGGGTCTCAACCTTCCCAATGCTGCAACCCCTTTAATACAGGTCTTCAAGTTGTGCTGACCCCCGACCATAAAATTCTCTTCACTGCTGTGTCAACACGGTAACTTTGCTGTTGTGGATTGTAATGTAAATTTCCGTGTTTTCCGTTGGTCTAAGGTAACCCTGTGAAAGGATCATTCTGTCCTCATAGAGGTCTTGAGCCACCGATTGGGAACCGCTGCTCTAAGGTTTGAATGAGATGAGACGCATACTGCAGAACTCATGAGTGCACAGGAAGTGGAACCTTCTGACCTAAGTCACTCTGAGTGTGAAGACCTTGTGTGTTGTCTCCTTACTGCTAACCAGAGTTAGCAAGGCAGCCTTTAAAGCACAGGGGGTAAAGGTGGTATTGGAAATATTACAGTGTCAGTTTTAATAATTCTCACACTCCTCTCCCCCACGTTATAGTTTTGCTCTTGGTTGGAGTATTAATCAAAGACAAGCATGTTAACAATCATCCCGCTGGAGCTGATTTTGCAGTATGTGGGAAGACATTGTGGACAGGTAGGAGGAGCTCTTATGGGCCATCTGTGGCAGCATCTGTGTCCCTCAGTGCTGGGCAGAGGTTATAGGCAGCGGCAGGATGGTAGGCTGTCAGGACTGTTGAACTTACAAATGTTAGGGTTTGTGAAGACAGGAAGTGGGGATTCCTGAGCATTTGGCTGTGACTGAATCACAGCTTCAAGGCAGCCTTAGGTGTCAGGATGCCTCAGCCCTTGACTGCTACCAGTGTTTCAGCCCTTGTTCAGGTTTCAAGTTGAGTTTCCTTAACCATTAATGTGAGCGAGCATTACTACTCTCGACCCTAAGGGCTTGACAACTAGAGTTTTCCAGTGACCAGGGCCTGACACTTCATTTTTCTTGATCTTTATACACTTTTACCTGTAACTGCAGGCTTTTCCACCCGCACCCCAGTTCCTGAAATCATGACTCTGAGACTTAATTATATATGAATAAATGCCTAGGCCATAAGCTTGGACTTGTTCCCCAACTAGCTTGTAACTTAATTAACTAGTTTACTCTATTCTATGAATGTCATGTGGCTGGCTACATCTCCTTGGTTTCATGGGACTGTCTTTTTAGAGTTTGAGGTGAATCTTCTCCCCATGTAAGTCTATCCCAGAAGTCCTCTCTCCCTACTGGAACTCCCACCTCCTTTTTTCTGCCTCACCACATTGGCCAATCAGTTTTTATTGACAGGTGATGCTTCCATACAGTACACAAGATTCTCTCTATATTTACCTGTCTTCAACCTCAGCTCTGCCTTCTCTTGCTGTCATCTTTCTATTTCTGTGGTTGTCCTGGATAGTTTTATGTCAACTTGACACAAGCTGTAGTCATCTGAGATGAGGGAACTTTGTGTGAGAAAATGTACCCATAATATTGGGCTTTAGGCAAGCCTTTTTGAGTCATAGTCTTCAACTTGTGGGTTGCAATCCCTTTAGGGGTGGAATGACCCTTTCATGGGATCACATGTCAGATATCCTGCATATAGATATTTATATTATGATTCAAAATAGTAGCAACATTACAGATATAAAGTAGGAATGAAATAATTTTATGATTGAAATAATTTTATGATTGCAGTCACCACAATATGAAGAACTGTATTAATGGGTCACAGTATTAGGAAGGTTGAAAACCACTGCTTGAGAGCATTTTCTTAATTAGTGATTGATGGGGGAGGGAAAGCCCATTGTGGGTGGTGCCCTCTGTGAGCTGGTGATCATGGGTTCTAAAAGAAGCAGGGTAAACAAGCCATGTGGAGCAAGTCAATAAGCACCACCCCTCCATGGCCTCCACATCAGCTCCTGCCTCCAGGTTCCTGCCCTGCTTGAGTTCCTACTTTAGCTTCCATCAATGATGAACAGTGACATGGAAGGGTAAGCTGAATAATGCCCCTCTCCCCCAACTTGCTTTTGGTCGTGGTGTGTCATAACACCAATAGTAACCCTAACTAGGCTAACAGCCCTTCCTCTATGTGCCATAGCTAAAACCTTCCAGGTGCTTCTCCAGCTGCCACACAGCTGGCTGCCTTGGAGCTTTCACAGCTCAGCTTCCTGACTCTTCAGCTGTCCTTGTCACAGCCTCTCTGCTGTCTCTGCCATTGCCGTCACTCCGCTATCTATGTGGCTTCTTTCTCCTCATTGGCAGCTCAGCCCACACTGTTGGAAGTAGACAGATCATTCGGGAGAAGGCAGAGCTGTTGACACAGGTGGTGTGAGTGCTTAGAACTGAACTCTAGTCTCTGCAAGAGCAGCACAGTTTTAACCATGGATCTGTCTCCTTGGCCTCTAAACAGTGACTTAATGGCACTTTACACCTGGGTCAGTGCCCCATGGAGAGGTGAACGTCCTTTCTCAGTCTCACTAGAATGTTTCTGTAGGACATAGATGGTTCCAGAAGAAGCATATTGGGCAATGAGTGCATGGTAGTTTCCGCTGCTGTTCTGCTTACTGTTGAATGTGTTTGAAAATCCCCCCAGTAGAAGGATAAATTAAAAACAAGACCCCAGCTCTTCTGTTTTGGAAGGTTAAAGTGTGTTTTGATGGAAGCTTTTGTTTGGTGGTATTCTGTTCTTGCCGGGCAGAACCAGATCCCAATGTCTTGGTTCTTTGGGGACCTGGGCTGTGGGTGAGGGGTGGGTGGGGAAGGCAACAAGCTCCTGAGCACACTGTTATTTTTGCTTCCAGTGGGGAAGGCATTCCAGAGTTCTGCCTCTGAGATGTTACAAAGTTTCAGCAGGAGCATCCTATACATGTCTGGTATTTTTTTTTAGAAAACAGTGACAGAAAAATTGCGTCTTTCCTGTGCCATTTAGACTATGGGTAGGCATTAGCATGTGTCTGCCTGTGTATACAAAAGGCTCGGGCTGAACGATGTGTCACCTTCCATTCTTCATTCCTTCCTTCCTCTTTTTCCCCCCCTTTTCCTGTCATGCACTTATGTTAAAAATATTTAGGGCTAGTGTGATGGTTAATATGATTGTCAACTTGACAGGATCTAAATTATCTTCCAGTCAAATCTTGGAGTAGAAATTTCTAGATTAGGCTGAGGTGGGACAACCCTAACCGTGGTTGGTCGCTAGGCTGTTGTTTGTAACTGAATCAAAAGGAGAAAGTGGGCTGTATCCGTGGCTTTTCTTCCCAAGTATGGACACACTATGACCATCTGCCTTTAGGCTCTTGCATGTCTTCCAACCAGGATGGCCTGTGCCCTCAAACTGTGAGCCAAGCGAACCCTTCCTTAAGTTGCTTTTGTCAATGAGGTGAAAAGAAGCTCTCCTCAGACAGTCAGGCACTGTCCTTGGTGTTGGCGATGAACCAATGAGGAGGAAAGCAAAGCTCACTGTGTCTGTCCCATCATTTCAAGTTCAGTTCCACAATGCGAGATAAAGCAGTAAACCCCTAAGCTTCAGGGTCTCCAGAATACTTGGTCTCAATTTCCTCACAGTATCTTTCTCTGATAATTCAGCATAAAATACCCTGAAACCCAGCGAAGTGCCTTCCGTTAGTTTACAATCCATATCTCCGTGTTTCAAGTCAAGAATCTAAACTTTTTTTTTTTATGGCTAAGACTGCAGATGATTTGATTTGATGCTATATTTGATAGATGATAGATGATAGATTTGAGCCATTTTGAGGAACTCTGTCTGTGGAGGTAGTTTAAGCTTAGAGCCTGACAGAAGACGGCCTCAGCATGCTGGCTTTGTGAACGCTTCTAGCATCGACAAACACTAGTGGCTAGTGTAGTCTCATTGGGGATTGGTTTTGCATTTTTCCACACATCTGACCCAGAACATCACTATGGAGCTCCCCACTCTTCAATATGGCACCTTTAGGAACACCACTGTCAAGAACAGAAGCTGAGGTTGTGTGGAAGTGTCTCTATCTTTGCTGCTTTTAATCTGTCTTTTGAGCTCACTGATACTCAAATCCCTAGAGAATCATCCTGGACTTAGGGACACCTAAGAGGACCAGGCTTCAAATATCCACACCCAACATGATAGGATGTGAAGGAATGATACTCATTCATCCTAGAAATGCAGCCACAGCCCTGACAATTTCCCTCGGGGCAGAAGAAGCTGTGCTTTTGTTTGCTCACTGCTCTGTCTATTCATAACTGCAAATGGTGACCAGGAAAAACAATGGCCTTATGGTGGCTTTGCCTGACTGAGGGAGCCTTGCCCACTGTGGATTTTAGGGAATGGATAGCCTTTCTGTAATTTTTGTTTTAAACTGGATTTTATCCCCCGTATCTGTGCAGATCCCAGCCTTTGTGAGTGCCTGAGCACAAGACTGTTTTGTAGTAGGGCTGTTTTCAAGAAGAAAGACAACTCCAGGCTGAGACCCAAGCACCCTTCAGCCAACTTCTTTTACAGTTTCCTCGTGGAAAAAAGCAAAAAAAAAAAAAAAAATTAAAAAAAATTCATGAAACTGAAAATAAAAGCCTGGGATGGCAGTGCCATGGATGCTCACTGAAGGAGCAGGGCAGGGTGTCACCCAGCTGTTTGCCTAATGCTTCAGCTCTGGGCACAGGGGATGGGCCCGTTAACCCTTCACCCTGTAGCAGGGGATTGGCAAGGGGAAGGTTGCTGGCCTCCTTTGTAGTCATCAGCTATGTGTGCCACCAGTAAGCTGCTCATGACGGGCCCAGAAGCTGACACAGGCTCAGGCACAAGTTGCTCTGCCCAGCATTCATGTTGCAGATAAAGAAGTGACAGGTGACAGTTTTGGTTTCTCTAGTTAGGAGCTGGGGCTTTGGCTGACAGCGTCGTGGATTGGATCTAGTATGTGACCTTTGTGAGTTTCTGGTCATGTGACTGTCGCAAACTATTGACTCTTTGGTTCTCTGGTTTAGGGCACTATGTAGGGCACTTTGTGGGGATGACGAGGAGAGAGGCAGAGTGATGCACCCAGACTGTAGAGCTCAGCTAGTGTGCTGAGAGAAGCTCAGAGGCTTTTTAGTGAGGATGCAGGCACAGGGAGGCAGAGGGGATTACAGGAGCCCAACACAGGCATTAATGTCTCCAGCACAGGTGCCTCCTGTTCCAGCCTCAGTTGCTGGGTTCTTTATCTCCACATCTTCATCTCCTTATAAATAACCCGACCCTTTCATGAGGCCACACCCTGATTAGCTGTCTATCCAAGGTCTCTGCTTTCTCTGTGATATTCTTTGCTGAATGGTTATTCCTCTCCCTCTGCCCTTCCCTCCCTCCCTCCCTTCTTCCCTTCATTTCTTCTTCCCTTCCTCCCTCCTTACCTCTCTCCCTCCTTCCTTCCCATGTTGGAAGTCAAACTCAGGACCTTATGTAAAAATTTCATATATGGCTAGAACCCCTAGCCCTGGAATTCTTGGAAAATGTCATCTCTGATAGCCTCAGTAGAGCCTTGTCCTTCAGACTGGGACTCCATCTCCGCATGAGGTGAGTGGGCCCCAGGGCCTGTGGAACGGCTGTGTGTAGCTGTGGCTCTCTGCCTGAGTTATGACTCCCCTGATCCCAATGTGAATTCCAAGCAGGGGCTGCAGACTAGACTACCTCTGGCTGCTGGCCTGTTTATATAACTCTATGTGCTCACTTTCCTACTATGCCTGTTGACAGCCTCATCCTGGCAACAGTCAAGTAGTTATGACAGAGATTAGGTGGCCCTAATTGCAATGATCTCTATGGTGTGGCTCTTTTATGTGGAAGGGCTGGGTCACTTACTGAGCCTCAGATGTCTCTGTCACTCTATGCCTAATGTGGAGACTATTCTAGAGAATAAAATGTGTTTTACCAACTTTCAAGTTAGGAAGTAGGTGCTGTCCATTTCCTCATCCGGAAATGTAGCCGGAGCATAAGCACACTCAGTGCAGCATCCGACAAGGTTTATACCCAGGGTGTAGATGCTTTTATGATACCCATCTTAGAAACTGCCTTTATCTACTGTGTTGCTAATTACGTCAGGTCACCAGAGAAATGTTCAGCTGTCCCTGGGTCCAAATGCTGCAGTGTTGCACAAGGGACAGGATGGAACTGAAACTAGACATGGAGTTAAGTCTGGTGTACAGGCCAAGCAGGAGCACTCAGAGAGACTGTACACAGATAATAATAAAGACTTCTTTAAACACTAAGAGAAATTCTTGAAACACAGGGAGGGACCCCAAAGACTCCTGTGAAATTAATCCTGGCGTTCCCTCTGGGGGTCTCCAGGCACTTACATTGCAACACACTAGTGGCCATAGTTTCAACTATTCTGGATGTGTGTGGTCCATAGGTCTCAGGTTGGACATGCCCGTGATTTCTTAAGGACGGCAGGAATCCAAGATCTAGAGAATGGTAGTGAAGCCATAAGAGGTCAGGTCAGAGACAGGATGGTGTTGGGTGAGGGGCTGAGTGCATTGTGTGTGATGGGAGAGCCAGAAAACGATGCTCTCTGAGACATTTTTGGAATTGCATTATCTGTCAGTTTGGGCTAGATCCCCCTTCCCCGACTCCCTGCTGTAACCTGGATGCCCACTCTGAGGATAGTGGCTGATGTCCAGCTTCCAGGAGGCAATTAGTTACTGAATGGGGCTGGCAGATTCAACACTTTAAAGTTAGCTTTGTAGCTGAGGGAGAAAATTATAGAGAAGACCAAAATAACTTTGGATAGAAAGAGGAATTCGGAGTAAGCAGGAACTGAAGCTCGAGGGTTGGGAAATTAATGAGGGGTGAGGCAGGGGCTATGGAAGGATGAAGGGAGGGAGGGAGGGAGGGAGGGAGAGATGCCATAGTATAGCAGTCCAGGAGAGACATTGTCAAGGAGAGACTCCAGGTCCCCTCTGTCCTACTGATCTCTGGGAGCATGACAGTCTCTTTATTTCCCACAGTCTTAGCTTTCTGTGAAATTGGGTCAGGTGGGATATGGTAGACATGACACAAAACCCAGATACTACTAGGTCCAGAAAAGCCAGTGCTTAATGGTTGTGACATGTCTGCATTTAACTGTTAGCGGCTCATGTCTAGTCTACCGTGTCTATTTATCACCTAGCATCTACTATTTATTATTCATCTATCTATATCCATCTTCTATTTATATCAGTTTAACACTTATCTAGTATCTATCAACCTATAATCTTTCTATTATCTCTTTGTTTGCTTATGTATCTATGATCTATCATCTACTATCTATCTATTAAACATCTATTTATATATATATTGTTTATATCTATATATTTACTATCTTATTTATATCTATATATCTACCTATTATCTATGAATCATCTGTGTATCATCTATCTAGCAAACATCTATCTATGTATATATATCAATCATTTATATCTACCTATCATCTATCATCTATCTATATCTACCATTTATCTCTTTCATCTATCAAATATCTATCTGTATCTTCCATCTATCTATCTATCTATCTATCTATCTATCTATCTATCTATCTACCTATTTATCTCTAGCTAGAATTTATATCTATCATCTATCTAACCTATTAATCATGTTATTCTTGTCTTATCTTACTATCTCCAGTGTGTCAATTTATCATCTACCATCACCTATAGCACATAACTCAGTGTTGGGGACATTCTAATTGTATGATTGAATTTTGACTTGTGGTGAGGGCTGGGTACAGTGAAGGGAAAACATAAAACACCCAGCAAGTCACAAACACAAACCAAGAAAACAGTGGACACACTCAAAAGAAAGAAAACATTTAGACCTGGAAGGTGACAGCATATTTATGTCCTGTCGATGCTATGATAGGGGATGCTGTTAGGACAGGAAGATGAAGGCTGGTAGTTTGGGGCAGGGGGGGTACCAGGCTCACTTCTCGGTTGCTCACTACTCAGGAAATGGGTGGAGTCATCACCACAGTGGGAGAAGCAGAGTATCCTCTTAGAGAAGTTGATTGTTGAAGGAGAGATGTGTGGATCCACCCAGGGTTCCTGCTGTGCCTGCCTTTGCTTATGGGTCTACCTCCCTCTGTCAGCTCTCATTGGAATGCTTACTGATGTCACTTGCTGATGTCACTATTGTCATAGCTTCAGATTTGGATGGGATTGGGTGGTCAGCCTTCAGCCTTCCTCTTGGCTCTGCTGTGACCCCCAGAAGATGAACCTGGGACAGGTTCGTTTCAGTCTGTCATCTGTTTAATGGAGGCACAAGTGTGGACCCGTGGTGACAAGCCAGTTCTTCCCTCAGTTCCCAGTGGGCACTCTTCCCCTGCTCTCCTGTCTCATGTCCACAGTATGTGGGTTTGAGCTAGGACATGTGGTAGCAACAGTGTTTCCAGTTCAGTTGAAAGGAGAAGAGAATCCATCATAGCAACAACTGGCCCGGGAGCACGTGTTCATTCTCAGACTAAGGTCCCACGTGGACTCATCTGCAGTATGAACACTTTTCTTCTCATCACCACCAATGGCTTTAGAAGTTCCTCCAGCCTCCAGACCCTCTTGTCCCCTATTTTGTACATGTTGTGATTGGCTTTCTTTTGCTTCTCAGGACATAGGAGTGCCTCAGTGTCTCAGTGCCTGGGGAATCCTTTTTTTTTTTTCATTCTTTTTTCCAACACAATGTTTTTATTAATTAGTTAGGAATGTCACATTACCTTCCCCTATCACTCACGTCAGAGTCCTCCCAGGTATGTCCCTCACCCTTGTGACCTTCCCCACCAGAAGAAGAAGGAGAAGAGGAGGAGGAGGAAGAAGAGGAGGAGGAGGAAGAGGAAGTAGTCGTTCAATTTGTGTTACCCATATACTCAGTGGAGCATGGTCAAGGCCAGTCCCTTCAAGAAAACTGAAGCCTTCCCGGTCCACAACCCCATCAGAAGCCATCAACTGTAGAGAGCTCACTTCAGCATCCTTACCACAATTTATAAGAGCTCTCTTCCATGGCTTCCTGTCTGAGCTGTTACTTTTTGGCAGTCCCATTGTTATCAATGTAACCATTAAAGACCTTTAGAGAGCCGGTGGCAATAGTTGAAAGACAATACCTTTTTAAGATTCTGAAGAAAAAAAAAAAAACCAACAGAATTTCTCTAGAGGAACAACATCAATTTATATCACTACATGGTTGTGAAATTAAACTTGAGTCAATGTCACCAGCTCAGAGGTTTCCTCAAGGATCTCATTTTGCTGAGCTGGCATACTCTTCAGGAGAGATGCTGTCCCCTTAGTTACTATCGGACCATTCCACTCTTTGAAGGTCACCTATAATTACCAGGCCTCAACCAAACGAGAACCTCTCTCCCTTTGTGCTGAAATAGCTGTTGATCCCAAACGAGTGTATGACATCCTCTTTCCCATCCACAGAACTGGCCACCCTGTTTCTTTGTTCTTCAAAGAGGAATATTTATCATTTTCAGTATACGCAGCTGCTGTGTGGATACTGAGGTAGGAGAAAACCTGATGCTCTCCGAACTCTTTTAGAACCTGAGAGAAGCACCAACCTGGGCTAGCATGGCGTTTTTCTATTGAGTTTAAACTTTCTGCTTTGATGAGGAATCAGGTTTTGCAAAGTCTGTTCAGACTCCGGCTCCCTGTTCTCAGAGCTACAGGGAGGCAGATAGCCTGGTGTGGATATCTAGCTCATAGAAGGTTTTGTTTGTTTTTTTTATAGCACACATATGGGGATTACACTGAGGGCCTGTGGGGTTTGGGGTACGAACAGCTGCAAGGAAGCTGATATCCTCTGGGCCTAGACTCATGCAGGTCCCAGGCCGACAGCTGCCTGGTGCCTCTGTCTCTAACAGCACAGTGACTCCAGCCATCCTGGTCTTGTGCTTCTGGAAAATGCTGGGCAGACAGAACAAATACTTTGGGGGAAACAACTGCCTTGAAAGAATAAATTGTTCCACACCCCAGCTGTGAGGGCCATTTGTGAGAAAAGCTCCACACTAGGGTGACGGGCGGGTGGAACAGCTGTCGCCACAGCTTAGATTTCCAACCAGAGCAAATCGTTGGCTCTGTGGCAGAATCTGGTTGTATGTGGACATTTCAGCTGTTGACTTCCATAAGGGATGGCTTAGGATGCCAATCTCAGAGTGTTCCCTCTCTCTCTCTCTCTCTCTCTCTCTCTCTCTCTCTCTCGTGCAGGTGCACATGAGTTGGAGGCTGGGACATGGCATTGGTTGGTTTCTCAGTCACTTTTCTACCAGCTTATTATTATTCTGAGAAAGTGTTTCTCACTGACCGTGGAGCTCAGCAGTTGGTTAGACTGGCCAACAAGTGCCAGGATCCTCGTATCTCTGTTTTCCCAGTATTGGGGTTATCTGTGACCATTATTAAAATCTGTTCTTTTAGGTGGGTACCAGGGATAGAACTCAGGTCCTCATGTTTCTTTGGCAAATGCTTTCCCAAATGAGCTATCAGCTCAGTTCCCAGAGTCTCCTTTCATTACAGATTTTAAACACAGACCCTGACAATGATGATTTAGTCCTTCCTGAGGTACCAGAGTGCAACGTTTATATTGTTGCTAGCTCTATAGTCCGCAAGGCCAATGCCTCCAGTCTCCTGAGTCTGGCCAGTTACTATCCATGGCAGGGGATCCAACACTGAGCGGTGATAGTTTTTATGTATGGCTTTTGTTAAAGGAAAGAATAATGATATCTATCAGAAACAAGTTCTTGGGGGGTTGAAGACAGGGCCTTGTTAGTTGCCTAAGCTGGTGCCAGCTTGTGGGCTCAAGTGGTCCTCTTGTTCCAGTCTTTTCAGTAGCTGGGTTGGCAGGCGTGCACCAGCACCCAGACAGTTGTTTCTTAGAGATCAGCATCAGATGTGAAGGTGACTTTGGGAAATCAGATAAATAAAGAAGGTACTGCCTCCTCTGCTTTGAGAAACTGTGTAAGGATATGAAGAATCAGGTATATGAAAGCACGCACACATGTGTACACACACATCATATATGCACATACACATATTCTGATATGTACATGAACACATATGCCCACAAACATACACGCATGCACATATACATACACACATCCATCCATGCGCATGAACACACATGTACATATACTCATGCCCACATATGCACAAATATACACACACCATAGACCCCAAATACTCCCTATATATATGCACACACAAACACATGTATTCACACACACATACACACAAACACATGCACACACACCTACATAAACACATGCACACACACAAACATACACATGCAAGCAATTATATATACATGTTCATGCACACATACACACACATGCACATACTCAAACACACACACAAATAAGCACACATACAGACTTTACTAGAGGACACATTTCTTTGAGGGCTGCAGCATGGTCTCCGACTCATCCAAGGCAACATTCAGTATGACTAAAGGGAGAACACATTTGAGAGACAGAGCTAAAAATGAAGAAATGTAAAATGTCTGAAATAAAAGGGTAAATAAATCCAAGCAAGTGTGGTCCGGAGGCCATGATTTTATGCTGTGCTGTGGAGCAACATCCCTGAACCAGGTGAGGCTGGGGGTGCTGCAGCAGCAGTGTGTGAAGACGTCGTGAGCATCTCTATAAAGGTGCTGAGAGGAGTGGAGGCAGGGAGGAACGCAGACAGCACAGAGAGTCGGGGGAGCAACTGGGCAGGAGAAAAAGGCCATTCCCTTAAAGCAGCACAGCTCCATCACATAAAAATTCACATACTTCCTAAGGTATGTCTGATTAAGATAAATTGATAGTGTACCTTAAGCAGATGATAACTATCTATCTTTCTATTAGCATCTAGAGATGTATTATCTATCTATCTATCTATCTATCTATCTATCTATCTATCTATCTATCTATCTCTTTGTATCTCTCATCTACATATCTATGTATATATCATATATGTATGTAACTATCTCTTTGTATCTCTCTCATCTACATATCTATGTTGTATCATGTATGTATGTATGTATGTATGTATGTATGTATGTATCTATCCATCTATCTCTTTGTATCTTTCTCATCTACATATCTATGTATATATCATGTATGCATGTATCTATCTAACTGAGTCTCTGTATCTATCATCTACATATGTATGTATAATCATATGTATGCATGTATGTATCTATCATGTATGTATGTATGATCTATCTATCTACATCTCTATATCTCTTATCTACATATGTATCTATGTATTATCTCTATCTATCTATCTATCTATCTATCTATCTATCTATCATCTATCTGTATCTCTGTATCTACCACTTACATATGCATGTATAATCTATGTATGCATGTATGTATCTATCATGTATGTATGTAAGCATGTATGATATATATATATATATATATATATATATATATATATATATGTATATATACCTATTTTAGCCAAGAAAAATTCACTAATTTAGAAAAGTACCAGTCAATGGAATGCTCTTTGGTTATAATGAACCAAAGTAGGAGGTAAAAACAATGCATACCTCTTATAAATGAAGAATAAAATATCATGAGGAACAAACTATTCTCCTTTGAGCTTCTAATGAGTAGAAAGGAGAATAAGCATAGGGCCTCCTGGCAATAAAGATGATAATGGATGGAACAGGATTCTAGACGTGGTACGTTGTCACAGCTGCAGGCATGCTCATTGAAAGTAGTAGAGGAAAGGAAGGATGCTGAATGTGACTCACAACACAGAAAACTGACAAAGGAAGGAAGGGGAAGGGAAGGAGAGGCTCCTGGGGATTTAGAAGTGAGAACAAAGACGAGCATCTGGGAATGTGTAAATCGGTGGGCAGCATGGATGCATAAAGCAATGATAACTGCACGTGTGAAGTCAGATTCCGTCAGCTACTCTTCATTCTGTGTAATTATTTGAGACGATAGAACGGAGATTTACCAAAACTGGCTCCTAAATAATGAGATCATATTTGAGGTGAAATGCAGAAAGCCATTGAGAGCTACCTTTCTGGGAAAGCCCCAGGCCCACCACCACAAGACGATTCTACAGATGCTGAAGGAACACACAGTTCTAATTTTTATTGACCTATTCAGAAGGCAGAGAAAAAAAAGGACAATTTCTAAATTTCATGAATTCAACATTATCTTGCCAACATTGACCAGGTGGAAACTACATTTGCAACACTTTTATATAAATACTAGAAAAAAAAAGCAACTCAGCAGCTTCATAACAACATTGAAATAAGTTACACAGAACTAATTTTAGAAATCCAAAGATAGTTCTACATTAGGAGAGAAGAGAGGTACACGCCTTTAATTCCAGTACCCGAGAGACAGAGACAAACAGATCTCTGTGAGTTAAAGGCCAATTTTGTATTCATAGTGAGTTCCAGGCTAAGGCTACATGGAAAGACTCTATCTCAAAAAACAAAAGCAAGCAAGCAAACAAACAGAAAAGCCCAATAAACCATCAAACCAGCCCATCAACTGACTCACCCATCCATCCATCCATCCACCTACCCATCAACCAACCAATCAACCAACCAAGAAAAAACAAAACAAAAACCTCAAACCCCTCCCCCTCAACAAAAAACATTAGGAAGACCCAAGTGGCTTGTAACGCCAATAAATCACAAGAAGAAAGGCATTTGTTTATATCCAGTGAAGGAGGAATCCAGGGTTAATACAAATTCCATTTAATGCTACTATCCCCAAATGCAGCAAGCAGCTGCCAGCTACGTTTCTATCAAGCTTGTGTGTCCTAACTTCTCTGCCATGCTGGACTGTACTCCCTTGAACTGTGAGACAGAATAAACCTTTCCTTCCTTGAGTTTCTTTTGGCAGTTTTATTTGTTTTTGTCACAGCAACAGCAAAGTAACTAGGTTACCTATCTGCAGTCCATTGGCAGAGGAGCCTGAGATATGATGTGTCCAGGGAATGTCGCATTCAGATGGCTCTGAAGAAAAGACCTTTCTCCTAAGAAATATTCAGATGAAATCTGAGACTGCATAACATTTTCTGAAGTTTAATGATGACCAGAACCTTACCTTGTCTCATGAAACTGTTGTAGTGACACAGAGAGATAGATAGGCATTAACTACTTTAGGGGAGCTTTTATCTTTAAAACTTTTATGAAAAATAAGTGGGCAAAATTCTGGAGAGATAGATAGATAGATAGATAGATAGATAGATAGATAGATAGATAGATGGATGCATGCTATCCTGTGAACTCTACCAATGGAGCCACAGCCTCTGATCTGAAGCTGAGTTTTTCCATCCAGTCTGGTTTAGAACTTTTAAGGTTTTGTAGAATGTGAGTGTATTATTTGTTTTCTTGTTGTAGATTTGTTCCCAGTTGTTCTCCCCACCCCCTAGGGCTCCTGTATTAGAAGCTTGGACTTCATGGTGACTGGGAGGCAGTGGGACCTTTAAGAGGCAGAGTCATTAGGAGCCTTGTTAGGTTATTGTGGGTGTTCCCTTAGGATCTCTGTCCCTTCTTGGCTTCCTGTCTGGTGATCTCACACATATTCTTGGTACTTAGAAGCCTGCCCTTCACCATAAGGCCATGCAGCCAAATGGCCCCACACCAGCTTTCAAAACTGTGGGCTTTATAAACGTCTTTCCTTCATAAGTGTCCAGCCCAAGGTATTTAATTTCAGCAATGCATGTCGTGCTAATGCATCGCTGAGTACTCATACAAAATGAATTTCTAAGAGTAGTTACTTCACAGTGTCCCTTGATCTCAGCATTGAGAGGATGTTTCCCACATTTTTAGAGTCTGCTACAATTGATGTGTTTATAAAAAGATAAAAAGAAAAGGGACATGTTCTACGGCTGTGTAGTCAGGTATGGGGGATAAAGAGATAGGGGAATATGGGGCTGTGGTGAGGTATGGGGGAAGGGAGTGTCTCAGCAAGCCCATTTGAAGGCATCCCTTCCTCCTGAGGGACCAGCCACATGATGGTATAGTATAGAATAGAGTTTATTCAGGGCATGGGGAGGAGAGTTCAGAGGGTAGTAGAGGCAGAGAAAAGGAGAAAGAGAAAGAGAGAGAGAGAGAGAGAGAGAGAGAGAGAGAGAGAGAAAGGCTGGCCATGAACACATGGAGAGAGGAGGAAGGGAATAGGGAAGGGAGGAGGGAAGAGACGAGCCCAAGACGGCAAGAGAGAAACAAGAGAGCAAGAGGGGGAGGAGGGGACAAGTAGCCCCTTTTATAGTGGGTCAGGCCTACCTGGCTGTTGCCAGGTAACTGTGGGGTAGAGTTTAGACAGAATGCTAACTACATCTACACCCAATCTTTGTGTCCTACCATCTGAAGACAGAGTTCCATTGACTTCTGAGAAGTGTCCTACTGAGTGCAGTATTTCTGTTTTCAAATCCCTCCAGTTCTTCCTTATCACAGGCCAGACTTCTAAGGAATCAGGGATGGCATCCCCCCACCCACTTCCCTCTGCACAGCTGGCTCCCCGATCTTAGCTACTAGTTCACGCTCTAGCTCCTGGCCAAGTGACGCCCTCATCTGCCCTTCACACCACGTGCTGCTTCCATGACTTGGGACTGTTTTCAGGTTTTGCTTACAAAGTCTTTGCATCAACACTGCAAACATCTCCATTGACTCCTGCTGTTTGCCTGACCGCTTTCCCATCTGAGAGACAGAAACAACGTCACGATTATTTTTGTTTCACTGTCCCTCACCAACTTGGCATTGAATGGGGGCTCTGCAGGACTCTGTGGAGATATTGCCATGGCCACTAACAAGAATGTCTGAGCTTCAGGAGAGGGAGACTTACTCTATCTTAAGTTCACTCGTGCTGGTCACAGTCCTTGTATTGTGACTATCTATACTCCTGAGTCCCTGCTTAACTTCTTCCAGCTGACAAGGCTTAGGAAGGTAGACGCCCCATTGCAAGCACTCTGGGAACGTGTCTGGAGTTTGTCCCCTCTCTGGCAGAACATGGGATCAGTTTCTTCTGCCAAGTTCATATGGCTCCATTCACTCATGGTAACTCCCCTATGAGCCCACCACTCCAGCCCAGGACAGGACTACAGTGTATGTACTTCCTGCCCTCATCTCCCATCCACACAGAAGCTGTCAGGGTTGTTCTTGCACCTCATAGCCACCCTAATACTCTCTCCAGTTTCCTGCCTGCTTCATAGACTGTGACGTAGCAGGGTCCCCTTCTTCCCACAGGAATTTCTATCCATTTGTGTATTCTCCATTTTGCTTGTTTCTCAGCAGTTCTTCAGAGAGTTTCTCGTGGCTCGACACCTTCCCATCTCTGCTCCTCCAGTCTGTTCTCACGAGCATCTGGGCTCATCTTTTCAAAAGGGAGTTCACCAGCTCACTCTCCAGTTTCAAACCCCCAAGCGATTGCTCAAGATAAATGTCAAACTCATTAGTGTGACCTGTAGCATCCTGCACAAGTCTGCTGATCCCCAGCTAGGCTCAGGACTTCACTCCAATGTTTCCGTTGTAACCCTTCTCCCTCCATGCTCTGGAGCTTCCCAGCAGGCTTCTGACCCAGCCTCCAAGCTGTCTCCACTGGAAAGCCTTGCTTCATCTCTGGGTACATCAGTATCTGTAAGCATCGTCTGATACCATCTCTCTATTTCACCTTTATCTCAAATAATTTTGCTAAATATAGAAGTAAAAGAAGAGAGAGATGGTGCATGGACGGTTTGCTCCATCTCATTCCTAGTCACACCTACTGCATCTTGGAGAATAATAGATGCCAACTAATCTATATTGTGTCAACAAGTAAATAAAAACGCATACCATCACTGGTTTGAACTGATCACGCAGGGACTCTTAGGTCTAACAGTGGTGGACAATGTAAATCAAGCTAGAGGTGACTCGGGAAGGACCAAGTGGAGCCTTTCTCCTTTCCTATTGATTATTCTGCTCATGGCTTTCCCAGGAGGGAATTTAAGGAATTCTTTATATTTGTTTAAGGAATTCTAATATGTGTTTTAAGTTCTTTTTTTGTTTGTTTGTTTTCTTGTGACTAGGTCTCTTTGTAGCCCAGGCTAGCCTTGACATTCACTGTCTACAAGTTGTACCTTTGTGAGTACTGAGAAATACCAGATAGAGAGAGAGTGTGTGTGTACGCATATATATATATATATATATATATATATATATATATATATATATATAATATTGCCATGTCATTCTTGGCTGGGTGAAATGTCCATTTTTATATAAGGACATTGTTATAAGGAATTCCTCAGAAAGAAATTTAAGTTTGTTTCACTGTCATTTTTGAGAACGGATCTCATTGTGTAGGCAAGGCTGCCTTTGAACTCACTATGTAGCCCATGTTGGCCTCCAATGCATGGGAATTGTCCTGTTTCAGCTTCCCAGTGCCAGCTTTATGGCCACGAGCCAGCACATTTGGTTAAAGTGGATTCAGTTTCAGTTTTTCTCCTTCTAATTTTTACACTGCACACATGACACATGCTATTTCTCATTCTAACTTATGGTTACTTTCATGACTTACCTGTTGTACTACATGGTAAGTCTCGGGGACACTCTCAGGAGACACCTCTTATATCCTCAGGTGACGTTCTTCAAGTCACTGTCTCACAGTTATGTTCTCTGCCCAGAGTCTTTGCTCTTTTGCTATACATTAAACCAAAGTCTTTTCCTCGCATGGTGTGTTTTTGAAGACAGTGAAGAAATTATACTTTTCTTTCTATGTACTGAGTTAAATAAGTTTAAACCCCAATGTTTTCTCAAGTTTTCATTAAGTTAATCAGCATAGCTGTTCCTCTCTGGTCCTTCTCAGATCCAGCAGTCCTGAGTGTTGAAAGCAAAGCTGAACTCTCACCCATCCCTCCTTAAACAGTTCACAGAATAAATAATCCATAGAGTTCAGCTCTCATTGCACAGTGGGGTGCCCCCATTGGAAGAAAACAGAATATTTGAAAATGTAAACTTACAAACGCAGCCCGGCCAGGAGGCACGTATTCACAGCATCCTTCGTTTCCCCGATGGCTCCTGGTATGACATGCACAAGGAACAAGATTCCTGGGAGATGTGAGATTGGCTTGCTTGAGAGCAATGTGATGTGTACCTGACTTTTGGGGTGCAGAGCAGTCATGTAAAGTGAGGTGTGTTTCCGCTGGCTGGAGGCATGTGCCCAAGCTTCCGCTGCCTGGAAGCATACATCCATATCTTTCTATGCTCACTGATGTAGGGTTCTGAGGTTCTGGGTCTCTAAGCTGTCTCTTTAAGCCTAATCTGCAGGTGTTGGGCATTCTTACTGTGCACCATCCGTGGGATAATGTTTAGATTTGACAAGGACCTTGGTTGAATTTGTGTTGTTGCTGTTTAAAGACAAAAATAATTACTTCTCCAGATCTTCATTAGCATCAGGGAAGGTTAATAGACTTTTTTTTTTTTTTGGTCTCTCACATAGCTATTTAATGAGCCACACGGTAAATAAAGGTCTGCTGTCTTTGGTATAGCTGTATTGGCTAATACTCTACATTCTATTTGTTCATCATGCACACGATTATTTACTATAATCTCTTGCCTGTTCTCACCTCCCCTTCAATGTCAGGCGCTTAGATAACAACGGACATTTCACCAAGCAGAGAATTCCTATTGCTTTGATGGAGGAGATGGTAATCCTATGTTATATAGAAAATGCTACATGGTATTTCTCAGGACTCACAAAGACAAAGCTTGTAGACAGAGAATGTCAAAGCTAGCCTGGGCTACAAAGAGACCTAATTCCAAGAAAACAAACAAACAAACAAGAACTTAGAACAAATATAAGAAGATGAAGTAAAGATATTTAAAGTCAGATAAAATTTAGATGAACTCACCTTTGGGAGACCCCACGCCACAAAAATGTGGGAAAAAGTTGTCTTGGAGGAGCGTGAATGACGGTGAGGGGAGTCTGGGTTCACATGAAGGAATAATGAACACGGGAGACAGCACAGCTGGACATACAGGAGTTTTTATTAAAATATTCAAGTAATAATGTAACAGAATCTGCAACATGAAAAATAAAAGCATATACTTAAAACTGGCACAAAACCAAGACAAAACACTAGAGGTGTATTATTTGTGAGTTTTGGAGGTTTTAATTTTTTTTCACTATCTGTGAAGTAGTGTATTATTTCATTGTAGATGATAAAAAAGAGAATAATTAATGTAACCCCTAAAGCAATAATTGGAATAAAATAATAAATAATTTTAGTTTAAAAAAAACAGCAAAAGAAATGAGGGAGAGAGACAGAGAGAGAGAGAGAGAGAGAGAGAGAGAGAGAGAGAGAGAGAGAGAAAGAGAGAGAGAGAGAGAGAGAGAGAGAGAAATGTGATCATAGGAGAGAAGTGGAAGATGACAATAGGACCCATTTCTCTTGGTCATAGGTTGAGGAATTGAATGTTAACAGGCCATCACCTCCACAGAAAAGGCAGAGACCAGCACTTGCCTAGTGTGCACATGAAGCTTGCCTAGTGTGCACATGGGGCTTGCCTAGTGTGTGCATGGGGCTTGTCTAGTGTGTGCATGGAGCTTGCCTAGTGTGTGCTTGGGGCTTGCCTAGTGTGCACATGAAGCTTGCCTAGTGTGTACATGAAGCTTGCCTAGTGTGCACATGGGGCTTGCCTAGTGTGTGCTTGGGGCTTGCCTAGTTTGTGCATGGAGCTTGCCTAGTGTGTGCTTGGGGCTTGCCTAGTGTGCACATGGAGCTTGCCTAGTGTGTGTGTGGGGGGGGGGCTTGCCTAGTGTGCACATGGCTCTGCATTTGATCCCTGTGTGGCAGAATCAGGAACTCCATCCCAGCCTAACTGAAACCAAACAACATCCAAAGCTAAGCAAAGATGTTCACAAAGGGGACAAACAGTTAAAAGGACTTAAAATGATAAATGTTTATACTCAAGTCTCAGAATGCATCATTGGAAAAATAACTACAAGAAAAACTGTAAATCCACAATTATAGCAAAAACGAGTTTCAATAGTTATTTTTCAAAGGTAATTGAATAAGTAGACAAAAAATGTGTAGCAGTTATAGAAATTACTGTCAGCCAGCATGTTCTGATTGACATGGAGCACGCCATACTGAGATGTCATGATGTTCCATATTATGGCTCACTAAGCAGGTGACATCATCACCACAATGAGATATGTGCACATCTGCCAGAATGGCTAAGATTTATAAAGAGAAATTGCAGAATAGGGACATGGCTCAGCAGGTACAAGTGCTCGCCTCATGATCCAAGTTTGG
>JANHMN010000004.1:158232699-158290135 GCA_030674055.1 Rhabdomys pumilio | reverse complement strand
TCTCATCACACTGTGTGTGAAACACTGGGCAAAAATTCTCTAGGATTCTTTTATTGCAAAATTCTGAACTCAATGGTACAACATCTCAGTGGTTGGCTAAGGCAGACAGATGTGGAGGAGAGCAAGGAAAGGGTTAATGAGGACCGCCAAGAACCCTTCAGTTGGGCCAATACATCACTACCACCGTGTATGCAGATGGTTAAAAGGAGTTTTGTGCCAGCTAAAATAGAAACTCCAGAATATCATGGCAAAAGAAGTCAGTGCAAAGAAAAATGGTCAATTTTTGTAAAGAACCGATTACATAAACCATCGTTTTTTTTGAAAACTGCGAATGTATAGGCCGTGATTTTTGAACTCTCAGGGAAAGCTCTAAATTGAATCATACCAGGTAGTGAATGTTGGCATTTTGGGAGATACACACGCACACACACACACACACACACACACACACACACACACACTGCACACACATACATACACACATACATATATATGGTAGGAGAGAGGGAGGCAAGCAAACAAACTGAACCCCCCTCTTCCAAGCAGAAGCCTCCACAACCAACCACTGAGTGTATCGTGAACTCATTGCTTTGGGACTTTCTACTGTTAATGGAGAAAGTCAAATTTCTTGAATTTTCTTGATTAAAAAAAATGGTATCTTTTGTGTGTATATGTGTGTGTGTGTGTGTGTGTGTGTGTGTACATGTGTGTGTGGGTGCACATGAATGTGCATGTGTGTGGCACCTGGGGTAACACCGGGCGACTTCCTCGATTGATCTTCATTTAGTTTTGGAGGCAGCATCCTTTACTGAGCCTGGAGCTCTCTACTTGGCTAGGCTGGCTGGCCCTTAAACGCTAGAATCCTCCCATCTCTGCCTCTCCAGTCTGGGATTACAGGCTCACACCTAGTCAGCTTTTTATGTGGGTCATGCTATCAGCTACTCATCACCTGGGCTCCTATACTCTCAAAGACTTCCATCCTTAACATTTCAGACCTAATATTAATTTTAATAATTCTCCTTTCACCAGATTAATAGAAATTCTTTTGCCCCCACCCTACCCCCAAATAGTAGTCATAACGTCTACTTATTTGTTTTCACAAAGTCTCATTAAAACCTTAATGGCTTGACCAACATTTCATGGATCTTAAAACACATAAATCTTCTACGACGTTTCTTTTTTTAGGAGACTGGGTTTCGGCTTGTGTTTTGCCCCTACAAAAGCAGTCCGATTTCATACAAATTGGAAAGACCTTCACACCGCCTTTGTCTCCAGTGAAAAATGAGCTCCATTTGATGGCTGACCTTCCAAACAACTGCAGCTTTCACAGAAATATACTGGCTCTGTCGGCCCACAGCTGTTACCTTCTAAGAATCATTACTTGTGTGCTCAAGGGAAAACTCGTCGAGCTGGTGAGGCCAATGCTATGGAACTCTCGAAAATACAATAGAACAAAATGGGTGTATATAAACCGTGAGTGAGGGCTTTGATTAGAAGCAGAGATGAGTATTTTTGTCCCAAAGACAGGCTGAGTGGTGTCAGCGTTTGAGAAAATTGGCTGTTAACATTCTCGATTACGGGGAGAGACTTAAAATGGATGTTGCTTTTCATGGCCCTATCTCAAAATGGATACAAGTGAGAAATTTCAAAACTAGTGAATTTACCAAAAAAAAAAAAAAAAAAAAAAAAAAAGAGAAAAAATAGTGAGGTGTGGACCAGACTGGAGCAGGGATGCGGGAGCAGGTGAGCCAGCATTCTTTGTCTGCTTGAGGTCTATTTTAGTAACTTTTCTCATTAATCCAATGAAGCTTAAGCTCAAACTAGCCACTGTGTGGTCTCTTGTGAAATATCTTCGGACACTAGGAAAGAATACAGTTTCCCGACCCTGTGCACTCAACTGAGACCTGACAGAAACACTTCTCTCCCCTCACCTCTCATTCTGGGTCTTTGCCAAGTACCTGACCACCAGGAACAGGGGTTGTATTTATTTCTGTTAGACGCAGGGCATTTCCGGTTTGCTAGCCGCGGAGGGAGCAAGCTTCATCTACAGCTCATTTCTTGTTTTTAGACACTCCAATCGTATTGCATCGGTCACCTCGGGAAGTTTGGGCCAATGCTTTCTGTTTTGTTGCACTGAGAAATTTCCGTGACACCCTGGTGGTCTGAAATAAATCACAGGGCTCTTGGGCTCCATCTTTAGAGGGTCTGTCTTTGGGTCCACTCTTCTTTTTCTTCATCCCAGCTTTGGTTTTGCTCCCTGGTGGACTGTTCAGGTGCTGTGTGTTTGTTTTATCATTCAGCTTTAGAGAGGATGAATATGATGCAGAGAATTTAAATATTAAATTGCAGGTACCCTGGCAAGCAGCAGCCCCTGTAGATAAGCATAGGCGAAAATGTAATTAAAATCAATTAACATGAAATTGGAGTTTCTGGTCATTAATTGTACACGGTCTGATTTAAACTGCTGGAGCATCTTGGTTTTTTTTTTTTTTTTTTTTTTTTTTGCAGAAGAGATTAGATCTGTGGACGAAGGGCGAAGGATGCTTTTTGTCTTTGCAAGTGACTTTGCTTGGGATTTCTGTGCAAGCTGCATTTCAAATTAGGAGGTTGATGGAGGCCATAGAGCCCTTGATAGAGTCGGAACTTCACCAGTCAAGACCACAGGACCCAGTTCTTTGCAACTGCCCCCCAACCCCGTTTTCTACCATCCTGGAAACGAATATTTGTTTGTTTGTTTGTTTGTTTATTTATCGGCATCAATGGCTGCTGTAAAGAATTATTAAGTAATAATTAGAATCGTTAATAATTGAATATTATTGAAACATTTTTTTTCTATTTTTCTAGAGCTACTTTATCCCTTTGGGCTGAGTGGCAACCGGGAGTAGCACCCTCTCTGATTGGCTGGTTCAGAAGCAGCCATGCTCTGATTGGTTAGTTACAAGTTCATCAGTACAGAAGTAGTCCTTGGGAGACCAAGAGTCCATTTTAGCTGCAGCCACACTTCACTGCTCCCGTGACCGTGGCCATAGAAGCCTGTGTCAGCATCTTGCCTTCGCTCTGCATCCCAAGGATTGTAGAAGGCAACTTCTAGAAATGTCTTGAAAGGAACTGATCCCTAGCCTAGCTTCCCTACCTCCACATGAGATAGCCTGTGGGAAGGACTGTCCACCAGCGCCTAGGCTGTCTGAGGACAAATATGTAAGAGGTGCCCATGCTGGTTTTCAGACCAGCTTCCTCGTCAGAGTGATGGCTTGCTCCAACCACTTACTAAGAAGAGGCAGCATGAGTCAGCAGCATAGAGGTCGTACCACCGGGGAGGCCTGCTGCAGGTTCAAGACTCCTCAGCCTCCTCAGGTGAGGAGACAGAGAAGGGAAGAGGAAGAGAGAGAGCGCACATGGTAGGGATGTGAGAGCCTTCTGTCCTGATGAAATTGGGTGTGGGGCGGGGTAGGGTGGGTAGTGGTTTGAATAGGAAGACACATGCATGTCATTGTCGTCGTCATCACCACCACCACCATCATCACCATCACATCATCATCGTTGTCATTATTATTAATAACTTAGGCACTATATTCCACAATGTATTTGCCCATGAAGCATTGACAAGATATTCTTGGTTTTGTCTTATCTTTGATAATTTTTCTTTCTGTGTGGTACTAGGTATTAGATAGGTATTCTACCACTGAGCTACCTCTTCAGTCCTCTTCTTACTTTTTATTTGGAGACATGATCTCACTAAATTCATGAGATTGGCCTTGAACTTAAAAACTTCTTGTCTTAGCCTCTCTAGTAACAGGGATTAAAGGCCCATGCCAACAAGCCTGGCTAGAATATATTTTTTGATAAGTGTGACCTGTTACATTCTATATGTGAGGTATGAAGTTACTGAGTGTAAAAGTCATTACCATACTTTTATTAACGGACCCACTTATGTGACATAAAAATTAATATTTAACCAGTAAAGGCCAGAAGAAAATAGACCATGTAAAAAGATGGCTACTCTTGAGATGGGGGTTCGTGGGAGGTCTTACTTTATTTTGATGCTTTTCTTCTGTGTTTTGCTAATGTCAGCGTGCATTGCATTTATAATCAGGAGAGTCTTCACTGTTCCTGTCTGTAACATCGGGCCTCTTCATTTTTTAAGCTCAATTGAAAAGAGTGGTCAATTTAGAAATTAAAATGGATTCCAGCCATCAGGGACCTGTTAAGTCTTTTAAATAAATTATCCTCGGGATCTAAGCCAGGAAGAGAAGCAGAGGGAGCCCTAAAAGCAATTGGTTGCATTTAGGAATGAAGTTCTCTGTGGTAAGCTGAGGTCTGTGCTGTCTCTCCTTGGGTTTGACAACGCCATGCCTTCTGCTCAAGGGCATGGAGGGTGGGGGGCTGTGGAACAGTAGAGCTGGAAGGAGGTCAGCAGCCCTTCCCAGAAGCACTGCAGAACCTCCAGGGGTCTGTTTAAAGCAGCTCTATCCTGCTTCATGTCTCTTTCCCTAACTTCTTGTTACCTTCCTGTTTATACTGCTGCAGTCAGTTGATTTTCTTGTATTTCTGCTAAGGCTTTCAGTTTCTCAGACTTGATTTCTAGGTATTAGAGCACTTGCAAAAGCCAGTGTACATGCGTCAAGTGTAGCTGCCGTAATCACTGGGTTCTAACCGCTCATTAAAAGGCACTTAAAAGACTTGTTTCCCATGTGGCCTGCTAAGACTCTGAGGCAGTTCACCTTGTGAACTGTGCCTGTGAGTGTTGGTGCTTGGGTACCACAGAGGTCATGTCTTCCAGAGCACATATGGAAGCAGGAGGACCATCTCACATGCTGGCTTCACCTTCCCCTTTGTTTTGAGACAGTCTGCCTTGTTTGTTGCTGCATACACCAAGATGATTGTGCACCAGATTCAGGGATTCTCTTGTCTCTGCCTGCCACCCCCAACAGCATCCCTGGGATTACAGGCATGCACAGACGTGCTCAGCTTTACATCGTCCCAGAGATCTAAGCTCTGCTCCTTACCACACTTGTTTGGCAAGTGCTTTGTCCATTGAGCCATCTCCTCAGCCTCTCATGGTGCTTTTTAAAAAGACCTGTTCAATTTTGTGGGTGGGAGGTTCTTTCCAGGTTCATGTAAGGCCTTGAGCCCATTAGACTTTCATAGCCTTTCTGGGGTGGTGATAAGTGAATCAGGAAGTATGGATTCGTTAGGTCAGAAAGTACAGGGAATTCAATTTATCTTGTCTAGATTGTGAGATCTATGTGGAGAGTGACTGGGACACACAGGAAGTCGTCAGTGCGGCAGGCAGGGAGTGTTGTTTGCCTAGGAATGTTTCTGAAATTCATTTAAACAAATCAAATCTTTCCCTCTCCCTCTCTCTGATGCACAATGCCAACGACTCTCTGTCTGACCAGGAGGTAGTACCGTAGGATGAGGAGAGCTTTGTCTGGGATTCTGCCTCTCTCTTCCTCCTTTGAAGGACACTGACACCAGAGAAATATAGCTGTGAGAGATGTCTGGGGACATTCGGACATGTCTTCTGTGCACAGAGGCTCCACAAGCTGAACTTTGATGGTGAATACTGAGGTTTTATTTAACCATTCTAGGCATACTGTATCTTGACTATAAATGCTCTAAGCTGCATTCATCCTCAGTAGAGCTTTAAACAAGTTACACATGCTTTTAAGCATACAGATGTGTGCATATATGTATAATATCTATAGGAGATTGCTTCAGGACCCTTGAGGACACAACGTCTATGGATGCTCAAGCCCCTGTGTAAAATTATTCAAAGTTTACATAGAAGCTCTCATACCCTCCCATGTGTGTGAGATAATCTCTAGATAACATATGACCTCAGTGTAAATGTATACAAACAGTACTATAGGTACCATTTAGAGAAAATGACAAGAATAAATTGTATGCCCAGGCATTTTTTTCAAGTATTTTAAATTAAGATTGGTTGGATCATCCAATACAGAATGCAAGGTTGTGCAAGGTTGACAACGGGACTACATGACTACATGAGTGAAGATTTATCCAGCCAAATAATGCTCCTCTTGAGTGCATACAAAAAAAAGGCAGCAATTAATAGCCATGTTCTACAAGGAAGTGCTTCCCTGATGGGGTATAAGAGAAATTGTGGACGGACCCTGGAGGATGCAGCAAATTGCCCTGTGTGTTCCCTGGTGATTTGATGTGGATGCCATATGGCCAAAATTAGAAGGGTAGCTGATAGCCAGTGGTGTGTGTGTGTGTGTGTGAGAGAGAGAGAGAGAGAGAGAGAGAGAGAGAGAGAGAGAGAGAGAGAGAGAGAGAGAGAAGAGAGAGGGATGGAGAGAGGGATGGAGAGAGGGAGGAGTGAGACAGAAACAGACAGAGGAAGAGGAAAAGAGAAAGAGGGAGAAGGAGTGTCTTAGTTGGGGTTTTAGTGCTGTAAACAGACACCGTGACCAAGGCAACTCTTCTAAGGACAACATTTAATTGGGGCTGGCTTACAGGTTCAGAGGTTCAGTCCATTATCATCAAGGTGGGAACATGGCAGCATCCAGGCAGGCATGGTGCAGGAGGAGCTGAGAGTTCTCCATCTTCATCTGAAGACTGTTAGTGGAAGACTGGCTTCCAGGAAGCTTGGATGAGAGTCTTAAAGCCCACGCCTACAGTGACACACCTACTCCAACAGAGCCACATCTGCTAATAGTACCACTCCTTGGGCCAAGCATATACAAACCATCACAGGAAGAAAAGAGGAGGAGGGGGATGAGGAGGACGAAGAGACACATAGTAGGATGACATGCCTGTCCATGTGCATAAATGTGCACCTCTTATAACACGGAACCCAAGCAGTTTGCTAATTGTCAGGTCAGGTAATGCCATCTTTTGCTACTTCATACTGTAATTCTTTCTAAAGCTCTAATTGTAAAACAACACATCGGATCCACCTCATGCTATGGTCGGTGCCTCACATCGGTGCTGTGGCCGCCATCTTTATTACCATGCTATGTCTGTAAGGGCTTGACTGACTGAACTTTCGGGGGCGGAGTGGATTTCACATGCCAGTCATTCAAAGGCAATGACCTGTGTGGTTTTCCTGAATTGTTGGAATTTGAACAAGTGAAAGGATTTTAAGTGAAAAACCCAAGGGCTGTGGCACCATTTAAGAGAGTGTGGATTCTGACATTTAGGTCCCTACTATAGGCTTAACATTCTCAATTATTGCTTTAGGGAAACGAAAATCGCTATAATAAGGTGCGATAGATCCAATACAGTGTGCAAATTTTACCCAGTGTTTCAGAAAAGATCTTGCAGTTTATAATCTACATTTTCTTCTTTCTTTTCTCTGTGTTCCCTGAATAAAAGCAAAAGAGGACATTGATACTTAATGTTAAGAGAGAGGATTGTCCTACACACATCCTCTTTCCTCAGTCCTCACAGGCACTGTTAAAGGAAGGCTTCCAGTGAAGACCAATGGCTGTGTTTGGTCCAGTCCCTGATCAAGCCCTGTGAGTCAGACAGTGAACAGGAACGGAAATGATACCGGTGGAGAATTCAGAAATAGACTTTTAATTTAAAATGTAAGTGTGTTTTCAAACATGTGCAGGCACACATGGAAGCCAGAGAACAACCCTGGCTGTCGTCCTCAGAAAAGTCATGAGACAGGCTCTCTCACTGACTTGATGCTCATGAATGAGACAGGGCTGGCTGGTCACCAAGTCCTGAGGAGCCTCCAGTCTCTCACTTTCGGGCTATGTGTGTGTGTGTCAGCACACCCAGTTTTCTGTGCGGGAGCTGGGACCGAAGTCCTCTAGCTTGTTCAGCAAGCATTTCACTGACTGGTCTCTCTCCAGCCCGAGCACTGCAGCTTCCTTTGGCAGGCAGGGTTAGAATCTAATTATTCGGACATCTAAACAAATTTTCTTTGTATTCCAGGCAGATTGACATTATTGAAAGCATTTATTTAAAGATAATTAAAATACAATTTATTTGGGGGAATTGGGTTTCTTGAGTTTCCTGTCAGGCTATGGACAAGGTCAATTCAGGTGCTGTGTGACTGGCAGTTAGTCACAGCAAGGCATGACTTGGTCATTTCTGTGGAGCCTGTTTGCTATCCTCAGTGAGTTCTTGGGGAAAAAACTCACTTAATACTTTTTTTTCTCTCTGTGTGTCTGTGTCTGTCTATCTGTCTGTCTGTCTCTATCATCTATCTATCTATCTATCTATCTATCTATCTATCTATCTATCTATCTATTTATCTATTTTGTATGTATGTATGCGTGTATACCTGCATGTATGTATGTATGATCTATCATGTATGTATGTATTTATCTATTCATCCACTATCCCCTGTCTATCTGTCTGTCTATCTATCTATCTATCTATCTATCTATCTATCTATCTATCTATCTATCATGTATGTATATATGTATGTATTATTTGCCTGTCTGTGTGTCTGTCTGTGTGTCTGTCTGTCTATCCTCTATCAGGCTCCTTTTCATTCTCTTCTACTTCCCTGGGGAATCCTGGCTAATGCACAATGCTTTTGTTATCAGTGTTGACTGTAAGACCGACCACTGTTGCCACATGTGTCTCTGGAACTCTTTCTCAAAGATTTCATAGGAACAGAGTTCCCTCCAATGTGTCCTTGTGAGGGGCTGACAGACTTCTCTTCATGTTAGGGAAAATCGTTGCTGTACATTGTGTCAGTTAAGAAATTGTAATAACTCATGCAGGCTAGTGTGATGTTTGCCACGGCACTACCTGAATAGTGGGGTTGGCTAAGAAATCAATGGGAAGCAAACTTCAGGAAAACTTTTCAAACAATCCTCCAGCACTTTGGAAACATCCACTTATTTTTGTAGACATGTTGATGAGGATCTCAAGGGCATCTGAGAATGTGACAACATTTTATTATTTTTATTTATTTTGTCTTTAGAAGAGAGTCATGAACATATAAAATGTTCCTTTGTTAGTCTGAACTGTGAAATTTCTCTTTCTCTAGAGAGCCATGTCTTTGTGATCTCTTACTATGGTTTTAGGGCTGGTTGATCATATTTTCCAATGTTGCTTTGGGTGTCTTCTGGGTTTCAGCTGGGGAGCTTATGTCCTCTGTGAGAATGAGTGTCACAGAGAGAAGGACAGGTTGCCTTTTTCTCTCCACTAAAAGGAATATTGTATTCCCACAAGCTCATCAAAGTATTTCTGGAACTACAGGAAGAATGTGTGTGTGTGTGAGAGAGAGAGAGAGAGAGAGAGAGAGAGAGAGAGAGAGAGAATGTGAATATGTATTGTATGTGTGGTATATGTGTGGGGGGTGAGTATGAGCGTGTATGGATGTGTATAGTGCATGTTTGTGTGGTATCTAGGTGAATGTGATGTACATGTGTGTGATTAGCTATGTGTATTGTATGTACAGTATAGGTATGTATGTGTGTGGTGTGTTTGTGTTAGTATGTGTGGTGCAAATGTGTGTATTCCTATGTGTGTTGCTTTTGTGTTAGTATATGTAAGTTGTATGTGTGTGTGTGTGTGAATATGTGTGGTATATGTTTGTGAGTGTGGTGTATATGTGTGTGCTTGTCTGAGAGTGTATGTGATGTGTGTGTTTGTGTAAATGTATGTGTGGGAGATTTATGCATGTGTATACATGGGAGGTTTCCTGAGCATGTGTGTATAGAGGCCAAGATCGATTTTGTGTGTCTCCTGCTGTTGCTTCTCACTTTGTCTTGAGACAGGGTCTCACATTGGGCCTAGAGCTCACATGTTCTGCTAGGCTGGCTGGAGAGCCCCAGGGGATCTACTTATCTTTGCCTCATTCTTAACCTCAGCATTGAGGTTGCAGGCTAGATCCCACACGCAGCCCTATTCTCTGCCCTGGGGTCTTTCCATTTTATATAAAATGGGTGCAGAGGATCTGAACTCAGGTCCCCAGGCTCTTACACTGATCTCTTTACCTACCAAGCTACCATTGTCTAGTTCACTACTTCCTCTTCCACACGAGCCCCGAGTTTGTTTTTTTTCCAGGCCTCAGGGCATATCTGTGACCTCTTTGTCAAAGGTCGTAGCTGGTAGTTCCTCAGTAGCATTTACTAATTTCCCAACACATTGCAGAAGTTTCCAAACAGACTCTTTAGGATTCATTAGAAACAAAGAACCCTGTGCTCTGGGTATGAGCTAGGCAGCCCTGAGAAAAGTTGAAAGTCAACGCAGATTTGGAAGTAGGACTGTAGGAGCCATTTCCTGTTGTCACATTTAAAAAGGAACTCATTTAAAGTTCAGTTTATTATGGATTGAGTAGAGCTGGCAGAGCATTCAGGACAAATATTTTTGGGCTCAGAACATGTGTGAGGTCATTGTGCCCTCACACGGTTTCTCTGTGGTGATGGAGCCTGGTAATAGGAGCCGGGAAGCTGGAGCCTGTTCCTGGAAGCGTCTTGGACTTGACTCGTCCTTAATCCATTATCCAGGACATCACTTCTTGGTTCTGCATTGCTCCTTTCTCTGGAAGATGAGGCCACACACTGCACCTCTGACCTTCGAGCATCCTTCAGTCTCCAGTAGCATGATGGGAACTTCCTGGAAGCCAGTGGAGGCAACAAGGCCAGCCAACCAGGGCATGAAGGAGCTGGAGGGGTCACTCTCTTGGCAGCTTGGCTTAGGGTAACTGCAGAATTGGGGACTGTTCACCAGCTCTGCCTTGAAGGCTTGTGTTGGGGTGGGAAGCTCTGAAATGCTTCCTGAATTTAGTTCTGGGGGATATGCCAAGTGAGTAATTGCATGATTTTTTAACAGCTTAGAGACTAAGGGCAGATGCGTTTGAAAGCTTTTATATTCTGCAAGAGTAATAATTTGTTTTGACTTAAAAGAAATTAGACATGTATGGGAGAGGGGCTAGGGAATGGGGTAGGGAGCCACATAAGTCCACTCTAGATGTGCCATCGGTGACAGAAATCTAGCATATGTTCTCATATTTCTGAGGCTGTCCAAATGGAGCATGGCCAGATTTTGTTTGATGAAGTCCTGTTTGCTAGGGATGACTTTTTGTGCTCACGACAGTTGTGAGGGGCCCCCTCTGGAAACATCACTCCTGGTCTGACATGATGGGGACATGCACCTTCGTTTCCACAGTACATAATTGAAGACTCCGACAATGAGTGGTCTCTGTGACATAAACCGAGTTTTTCAGTAAAAACAAAAGATGCCTATGGAAGACTTCAGAGCTCATTGTCATTCCAAAGCCCGTGAAGGAGGTCAGCAAACGTCTGTTCCATGAAGTGAGCAATCTTATGATTCCTAAAAAAGAAGGAAACAGCTCATGGTTTCCAGATTGTCCTTCTGTTTAATCTGTTTGATTAAAATTTGAAGGAGAGATAAATATATCTGTTACCTTTCTTGTCTGCTAAGGAGTAGTGATTGAGCAGAAGTCAGGGACTGAACTGTTCCTAAGGGCTATGGAGGGAGGATCCATCTCAGTCCACTCAATGCTCTGAACAGCTGTTGTAGGTTGAGTGCTGGGGTGTAGAGATCAAAACGACCCCTCCCCCGTTCAATCTGACCAGCATGTGAAGACATCCAGAAATCTCTGTCCTGCTCAATTAGCCCTCTGAGGCAGGACCACAACAGTGCGTGTTCCAGACCTCTCATACTCCCTTCCTTCCCTGGAGCCTGTCACAGTTTGACCTGTACTAAGATACAGGTTCTTTTTGGTGAAGAACTACAGAAGTCCCCTTTATTAGGATAACCTGACGCTGGAACTGAGGGATGGAGAGTCCCAACAGTCTGTGAGGTCGCTCTTCTCTTGATGCTTAGACGTTTAAGACAATGGCTATCTTGTGCTGATAGCTCACCATATGTATGCACAGAAAACCCTTGCTGCACATTGCCACACGACAGAGGAAAAGCCTGTATGGTACACATCTGCCAGGATGCATGGGGACTCAGAGCCAGACGGGCTGCATTCAAAGCCCAGCCCTGCCACCTCATGTACCATTAGTAACCTTAACCTCTCGCAGGCTTCATTCATAAAATGAAGACACAAGACAGTTCTTATGAAGTTGTTAGGATGAAATTCAACAATAAATGAAAATGGTCAAACTTTCTCCCTGATATAAAGTAGCCTGTGTGTGCATGCATGCGTGCCTGTGGAGGTCAAAGGTTAATGTTGGGTGACTTTCTCAACAACTCTCTCTTATATTTTAAGACGGGATCTCTCTGAATTTGAAGCTAGGATTGGCTAGGCTGGCTGGCCAGCAAGCTCTGGGGGCCCACCTGTCTCTGCTTCCCTAGCACACACAGGGTTAATGAAATCAGGAACTCTTCCAGCTTTTATGTGGGTATTAGGGATCCATATTCTCACACCCTTATGCTGTGGGGCAAACTTGTTTGTGTGACTCTGCCACCGTGCCAGCCCAGCCTATACTGTGGGTGTGGTGGGAGTAGGGGAGCTTACACAGGCTGAGTTGATCTGAATGTGCGGCTACAGCAACTGACCCAGGCAGATGTCGTTCTAAGCTCACACTGTGCTAGTTCATTTGTAACATTCTAACTAGAGGATACCCAGGCCCCGAGCTTCTGTAGTACTGTAGCTGCAGAGATTTCCCAGGCCCTGAGAAATCCCCTTTGTTTGAGAGCATGTGGATGTTAGTTGCTACAGACTGATCCACGTTTCCTGGGGCTAGCGTTGTTTACAGGTTTAGGGGAGACTAGGCAAGGGGGCTGTTTTCTGCAGACACCATCCACTTCTACAGGCGGTGTTGGTTGGTTCCATGGTGTATGTGTGATTTATGAGTCTTCAGTGCAATCAGCATTTGCTGGTCGACAGGACAAGTTCCATATCCTCGCAGATGCCACCGTATCCTCAGGAACCAGGAGACCATGGGAGCATCTTGACTTTGCATGATGTACAAAGCTGGCAGGAAGTATTAGTTTTGTTAGATGTGAATACCCGTACTTCTGTGTAAAAGAGGTATCATGTATTGGAGGAATTTGCATCTTTGTTTCTTCTGAGTGCAATGCTAGGAAACTGTGCCTTACACATGCTAAGCATGCGTTCTGCTTCTGAGCCAGACCTAACCCCAATAGGGCATTGTGAAAACCTCACTATTGCAAGGTATGTGGGAATGATATTCTCTGGTGTGCCTCTATGATTGTCCCTTAAACGTGCATTCGCTATACCTCCGGGCATAGATACATCTAAGAAATCATATAAGTCACCAAGGTTGCTTCCCAGAGAGCTTCTATTGACTGGGTCCGTATGCAAGTGGATGTCTTCCCATACCCTGGAAGCACTAAGAATATTTAATGTTCAATGATCTGGATTCCCCTCTCTTTTTGTCTCTCCCTCTCTCTAAATTTCTAGAATTTGTTGTTTAGCTTTTATTATTTTTATTTTTTACATTTTACCATAATAATTGATACAAATATTAACAATATTTTAAATTTAAGAATTTATTATTAATAATTTTTACTTTTTGACATTACTGGGAATTGAATACAGGGTTTCACATGTAGCCCCGAACTACTTGGTAAGCAAGAACTCTACCACTGAGCCACAATCTGCAACACTTTAAAATTTTTAATTTTATTTTGTGCGACGGGTGTTTTGTCTGCACATTTGTGCAGAGATGCTAGAATTATAAATGGTTGTGAATTGCCATGGGAATGCTGGGAATTGAACCTGGATTCTTAACCACTAAGCCATTGCCCAGCTGCAAACCCGCTTCATTTATTTTATTTTAACTTGTACATATTAGTTATCACAATTACGGTTTCATTATGACATTTCCACACTGTATATAACGTTTTTCACATACACCCGACTTGATTCCTCTCACATCTGCTGATACTTTTTCCTAGTTTGTCGGTCCCCTTTATTGTTGTGTATAACCCATCACCCAGGAGCCTGCTAGAAACCAGCTCACAGTGGCTACAGAAACAAAACCAGAAGCATCAATTTTAAAAATGAGATAGGATCTTACTAAGTAACCCAGACTGGCCTTGAGTTCATACTGTTATCCTGACAGGCTTTGAACTTGCAATCTTCCAGACTCAGCCTCCTGGGTATCCCAGGTGACAGACTGGTGCCAGCAGGCCCTGCTCGGTGTTGTCTAATGCTGAGCTTTGGGAGAGATTTTCTTAAAAATTTGAATCCCAGTGAAACATGAAAATGAAAAGAAGGGTTTCTCAGTCACAGTCCTCAAAAATGGCTATGGCCGTGTTCTGATGTGAGCCTTTCTGAGCCTTCACTCCCCCTGCAGAGTCCTACACATATATGTGCACATGCTAACATCTGAGACATGGGATCATATGCTCCTGCTGTCCTGGTGTTCATCTTTCTACTCCAGCTGCAAACATCTCATGTCGCTGCTTCTTTATGTTGATGGGAAGTAATTTGTTTCACTCTTCTATGGACAGAATGAGACAACAGACATTCATTTCCACTCTTTCTATGCACATTTCTGCAGAACAAATTTCTAATGGTTCCATCTATTAAATAAGCATTTTAATCATTATTAACCAGGAATCTCTGAAAGAGTGGAATCAACAGGATGTGTATAATAGAGTATGTGTCATAGAATATGTTTTTGCTGTAAGTTTGCCATCTAAAACTTTTATTCATTTTAATTAAGAGATAATTATATCACTTTCCCCTGTTTTGTTCCTCCCCTAGTCCTTCCCAAGGCCCTCTTCCCCCTCCAACTCTTCCTCAAATTGATAGTTACCTTTTGTGTGTGCATACACACACACACACACACACACACACACACATATATATATATAAAATCACAAATGTATATGAAGCCTGCTGTGACTATTTTTGTAACTTATGCATGTGTGGTTTCAGGGCTGACCACTTTATATCAAACAATGAATTTGGGATCTTGTCTCTGGAAGGGGATATACAGGATTTATTGCATGTGTATATTTAAAGGGATTTATTTGATTGGCATATAAATATGACTGAAGGCTAGGTAATCCAACGGTAGCCTACCACATGCTGGAGAGAGAGAATCCAGTCGCTGTTTATAAACTAGAATCCTCAGAACAAGGAGAGTCAGTGAAGCAGCTTTGCCTCAGACTGATGACCCAGTGGCTTCCTTGCGAGTGGCTGATTTGAGTCTCTGTGGAAAGGCTAGGGAAGGCCATGTCTGATGGCTGTGGCATACTCATTGGGAAGGGATGAAGCTGGGAGCATTCTGACTAGCTTTCCCTGTCCCTTTCTGTTTAGATCCCACATTTAGGGAGTGGTCTCCCTCTCTTGGTTGCTCTCCTGATGTCTCTCTTGGGAAATGCCCTTATAAGCACACCACCAGTATGCTTGGCTGATGCCCTGGGCATCTCTCAATCTTGATCATCATCATCATCATCACCACCATCACCATCACCATCACCACCATCACCATCACCACCATCACCATCATCACCACCATCACCATAATTTCCAAATCAGGTTGAATGTTCAGTTCTTCACTAATTTTGCTGCCCAGAGTGCCCATTTCCCTACATTTGCATGTTGGGTATTACGGGAATTTTTATCACCTCCCCCCTACTCTGTGGGTAAAAAATATTCTTGCTTTAATTTTCTTTCTTGCTTTTTTTTTTAATGCCGAGCTTTCTTTCTTTTCTGTCAGAGCAGGCTGTGGGCTAGAGCTGAGGATGCATAGTTACAACTCTGTCTAAAACCAGGCCAAACTCCCTCTTTCCGGCTCAGCATTCATCAGGGCCTCTGTGGAAACAGTCCTCAGGCCCTTATTTTTCTCCTCCTGACAAATCCACAGGGCTCTGCTTGTCTCCGCTGTGTGTGCAGACTGTCACATTTCCAGCCTGCTGATGAATTGTGCTGCTGGTACCTGACATCTCAGAGCTGCTGTGGCTGGTGACATCACTGCAGGGTGTCTGTACGCCCTCTGAAGTGACAGGCTCGCCTGCCCAGTCTCTTCTCCCAGCCTGAAGGTCTCAGAGAGATCGCCTGTGGGCAGAAAGTGGCAGGCCCTCTCCGGGTGGGGTTGAGGGGTACTAAGCACCAGGACTCCTAGAGTGAGGACCGACGGGCTGTTTGATAAGCAGCTGACATTGCCCAATGCCCCCTCTGAATCTTTTCCTGAAGTATTATTACATTGACAACACACCTCTTAGGCTTTTGACTCATTGGCCTGCATTGGTGTCTGAGTCCTTAGAGCAGCTGATCCTATACAAAGGCCACGGAGAAGGCCGTGTAGAATAGATTAGAAATAGGATGCGCTTCTCTCCACCTCTGCCTAATTCCCTCTGTTCTAGTAAAAAATTATATAATTTTATCTGCTAGTAAGATGCTGGCAATAAATCCATTTTCTCCGACTTGAAGTCGATGAAGGCTTCCTGCAGAATCCATTCTGTGTACGGACACGGTGGGGTTGGTTTGCATGCTTCTCCATGCCTCACAGTGTTCTCTTGCAGCCTCTGCTCGAAGGAGAAGAGAGAGCCGGTGCTTAGTGGTCTGGTGGTTGAGTCTGCCCCATGCTGTGGAGGGAGTGACAGCCACAGCCTCAGGAGGACAGTGTGGTAGGGGCTGGCAGGGGGCCTCTGTTGCCCATGACTGACAGAGTAGTCTGTCAGAGCCCTCAGCAGCATGAACTGCATACAGGTTTTGCTTTATTAGATTTCTACCTCTTAGAAATAAAAATTTCACTCCTTTTCTTCTTGCCTGGTTTAGGAAAATCATTGAACTGAAGTGCAGGAGAATATTAAGGTGCATCGAAGGAATAGCAAAATGGTTTAATAGGTAAAGACACTTCCTGAGAAGGCTAAGGATCCGGGTTTGATTCCTGGGTTTGGCAAATGTGTAAGGAGAAAAATCAATTCCTGCAAGTTGTCTTCTGAACTCCATACATGCCTTCCTTCTCCAATAAAGAAATAAATGTAATTTAAAAAAAAATGTAAAGATGCAGTCTTTATAGGAAAACTACTGACGGTAGTGCCTAACCATGTGATGGTGGTGTGCTTGGGGCTCAGGGCAGAGTGTGCATACTTGGGGTTGAGATTTGAGACAGAACTCTGATGTTCCACTTCTTCAAGAGATGGGCTGTGGCCAGCACTCACATACTAAAGCCCTCTTACCTCCAGACTCAGTGACAGACGGGAGGCTCAGGTCCACGTTTGCTTATGAGGAAGTCATGCAGATTCTTGATCAGAACAAACATCCAGGCCACAGTGTTGAGGGACAACTTTGGCCTTTTATAGTTGTCATTGTGGGAGACGAACCGTGTTTTCTGGCTGATGGGAGGCAAATGAAGGCAAGAGGGACTTTCACATGTTCAAGGCCGCTGTGATGGTTCGTCTCCTTGATGAGACACTGCTCACAAGTGTGTGGATCCAGGGTTGCTTCAGGCCACTGTACATGAGGGCAAGAGGGTCCTGGTAGGGCATGGGCACTGAGTTCATTGATTTACTAGTGTGCCTGTATGGAGCGGGCTGACAGAAGGCATGCTTTGAGGCCAGGGCAGACCAGGCTAACATGGGGAACTTTGGTTCTCAATTCTGGGAAGTCACATCCATCTTCAGCCTCAGGAGTAGAAGAGGCTGAGCAGAGAGCTGGGAGCAGCTGACCCCTGGAGGCTGGTTTCTCATCAACCTAAGTCCGTAAATTTCTACTTTGTTCTGTTAACTATTGGACACGCACAAACTTACAAACTGATGAATCGTTTTAGGTTAACACCGACACCCCAAAACTCGTACCAGATGCCTTTTGGAGAATTAATGACTTATATTTGCCAGGAAACACATTGATATAGATTTGTTCAATCAAAGGACTTTTCTCCTAAGAGTTAGTTAATATTAACTACACCAAGAAAATGGCAGTGTTCCTTAGGCAAATGGAAACATTCTAACCCAGAAGGCAAATTGGTACTGATACCTGTCATGTTCCAACACCCTCCCGCCCCCCGCCCCAGCAACTGCTCAGAGAAAAGTAGATGCTGTTGTCTTGACTTGATAGATGAGGAAACTGAGGATTGGTAAGGAAGAGTTATGGTGGAAGAGGCTGGGACGGGGCTGGACGTAAGTGTTTAGCCAGGTCAAAGCCACAATGCAGAAGTGTCTTGAGCAACATTTCTCAATCTGTGGGTCTCATCCCCTTTGGGGTAAAACAACATTTCCATGGGAGTCCCCAAAGACCACCGGAAAACACAGATATGTACGTTGTGATTTGTAACAGTGTTGTGTGTAGCTTTAGCTAGCCCACCTGAACTCCTGAAACTGGCAGTGCTACCAGCCCCCACCCAGATTCACTTGAATCCACAGATAAAACACACACACACAGAGAGAGAGAGAGAGAGAGAGAAAGAGAGAGAGAGAGAGAGAGAGAGAGAGAGAGAGAGAGAGAGAGAGAGACTTTTCAACTTGCCTTTGGACATGATTTCTATGCCCTTAATATTCTTGTTGCCGCACCTCGCTCCCTAACTAAACTTTAGTTGCTAAGATACATCTAGTTCCTGCTAAACATTCCTGACTACCTGCCAATAGGAGCGGTCACTGACCCCTGATATTCCTGAAACCTCTCATGGCTTCTTGGTTCTTCTCTTTCCAAAGCACGGTGAACTTTGCCTGGCCCTTGCTTTAGTCTCCTTTTACCTCAGGGCCCGGAAGTCCCACCTATTCCTTCTGCCCAGCAATTGGCCCATGGCTTCTTTACTGACAAGATTAAGAACCAATTGGGGAACAGGACCTTAGCATCAGAACTGCCTGTAAATAACAGTAGCAAAATTACACTTATGAAGTAGCAACGAAAATAATTTTATGGCTGAGGGCCAGCACAACATGAGGACCTCAGCATCAGGAAGGTTGAGAACTGCCATTCCAGAAGGTGATACGAGAGCGCAACAGAGATTCTACCCGTTCTATACATGATGTAACATTTCTCTGCTTACTGTTTTAAAGAATATTTTGTGTGTTTCTGTGGGGAAAGGGGGCTCCAGCTCTTTATATAATGGTATTTGGAGGCTTTTGTAGATAACTAGGTTTAGATGGGGTCCTGAGGGCGGAGCCTCCAAAGTGGATTGGGGAAGAGGAAGAGACAAAAGTGTTTCCCCCTCCACCTCTCTCAACCATCTGAAGACGCAGTTCCAAAGCTGCCAGTTAGGACCAGCTTTGGAAGGAGGAGGTAGGCCCCTTCATCATGGAAAGGCCATCTCGTGCTGTTTGTGCAAACCGGTCTATAGAACTGTGTTAAAGAATACTGAACTGTGGGCTGGAGCGAGGCCTGTCAGGGAAGTGCTTGTCACATGAGCACAAGGATCTGAGTTTGAGCCCCAGAAAGCTCAGAACAAGCTAGGTGTAGTGGTGTGAACTTAGAATCTGGGAGACTGAGAAAGATAGGCACCAGAGCTTGCTGGGCAGGCAGTCTTACTGTACTCTGCAAGCCACAGGCTAACAAGAGACCCCATCTCAAAAACAGGGCAGACTGCTCCTGAGGCATGCTTCTCCTCTGACTGCCATATGCATGTCTGTGTGTGTGCTCATATTCATATGCACACATACAAGCAAGCGCGCATGCACACACACACACACACACACACACACACACACACACAGACGCATACAAGAAAAGATGAGCTGACAAGGCAAAATCAAACATGTTTTCTTAAGGCTAGTCGTAGCTTTGTTGCTGGTGAGGGTGAAGGGGGGAAAGGTGGGGGCCGTTGTGGGACCTCTCCACCTGCTCACTTGTAAAGTGTCTTGCATCTGGCTTCTTTTCACAGTGTTGCCTTTATTCATACTGTATTGATTCCTCTGTGTTTCAGCCTCACGAGGCTCGTTAGTTTCCAGGTTCTTTCAGACACCTTATTTTCTCTTTGCATGGTACTAATACTTTTCCCTTGGGGGAGGGAGTATTGACAGTTCTGGACAAGCTGACAGGAAAGGGCAGGGACCAGAGCTGGGGAGAAGGCTCTGTTGGAAAAGTGCTGATGCATAATCAAGGGACCTGAGTTGGGTGCCCAAAACTAGTGTCAAAAAGCAGTGTGGTGGTACATGCTTGGCCACCAAGCACCAGGAGGCAGAGACAGGGTAGCGGTTGGGGTTCAGCGGTCAGCCATTTTAGCTCAATCAACAGACTACGTCTGTGAGGGATTTGATTAAAATATACTGTGTTTGCCTCTTAATATTATCCCTGAAAATAATTATAACAACTTGCACCAAGTGATTCTATCTCATTCTATGCATTCAAAAGGCAAGGTCCTTAAACCATAAGAGGTGATTGAAGGGTCATGACATGGACTTTTCATCAGCACCCAATTGTTTTCTATAATGCTGGTCTACAGAAAGTTTCAGTAGGAGTGGTTTGGTGACAATGTTCCTGTGAGATGCTCAATTGGCAATCTCCCACTCACTTAGTGACATCATGCAGTGGCTCAGCTACTGCATATTTGATTTTGGGGGAAGAGATAATCCTTTGACGAGGTTCTGCTGCCACTGTGTGATATGTAGCCATATGCCTGTCCTCTACACATTGAAAGCACATGACATCATCTCTGATATGACATCATCTCTGATATGACCCATGAGAATATGTCTCATGTCTTATGTGTCGCCAGATCATGGTGAGAGCCATTGAGTATCCGGAAACGGAGGTAGAGCTTTGGGAATTTCTGTGGCATGGTGGAACATGGCTGGGGACAGGGGGATGGGAGCCAAGGAATGGGTACCCGAATGCACTGTGAGATGGGGGTCACAGACACAGGCATAGAAAGTCTGTTAGAAGCTAAACAGGGCAGCGTTTGTCGAGCAGTGTGCTCATGTAAGGCACTTTAAGCTCCTAGAATTTTACAGTCAGTCATCTTTTCAGATGCAAACATTGAGGCTTGGAAGCACTTGGTAGCCTAAGCTTTGAACCTGGGACATGGGAGCTTGGGTCTCAGCACACAGTCACTACTTTAGAAGTGGACCCGATCCATGGCAGCTACTTTTCCCATCGACCTTGTCTTTCAAAACTTCAAAGGTCTAGATTTAAGACCAAAGTGTTGTGTTGTCCCTCAGGAGACAGAGACAGGGACAAAGCGTGTGGCAATGATCTCTCCAATTTCCTTGTAGGATTTTCCTGGTACCTGTGGGGCTTTGTTGTTGTTGTTTGCTTTGTTTTTGTTTTTGTTGTCTTTGTTTGTGTGTTTTGGTATAAACTCCCCTGTTAAGAACTCCATTGCATTCTGTCATATTCAGACAGGCAGAGGTGTCTTTATGGTGACTGCCCATCCCTCTCCTCTCAGGACTCTGACCAGCCTCCAGCAAGTCATTTGGGCTACTCCTATTTGGTGATTCTGAGAAGCTCTGGGCTGCCTGGGCTCTCACACTTCTCAGGTCCTTCATCTGAAATGCTTGTGTTTGGCAGCTGCCGGACTCCCTCTCCACCACAGCTGATATGAAAACAGCGCCTCTCTGTATAGTCATCTCTTCCTGACGTTGCAGTTGGCTTCGGACTGACTGACAGCTTTCATTTCGTTTGCCTTCTTGTTTCCCTTCCAGAATGCAAGCATGAAGGTGAGAAGCTGGATCTAATATTCTCTGTGCTCATTATAGTTCGGTTCTGCAATGATTCCCAAATAGTACTGGCCTGTTTTCCAATGATAGTGGGAGCCTTTAAGAAGGGCAACCTAATGAGAGGAAGCCAGGTCATGGTGCAGTTCCCTGGACACGCCACCCCTTCCCTTTTCTTCTTTTCACTTCTAGGCTTCTATAAAGTGCCGACTTTTTCTCTCTAATGCACTCTTAGCATGGTGTGTATCCATGCTGTGCTTAGTTAACCTTATTGGCCAAAGGAGCAAGGTTATTCAGCCAGGAACTTAAACCTCTACGTCTATGAGCACAAGTAAACCTTTCTTCTTTTTAAGCTGATTGGTTCAGGCCTTTTGTTTTGGTTATAACATGCCAACTGATGCACCGTTGTAGGCTCAGAGACCTTAAAAGAGTATGGGATATTTAGTAGGTTCTGTTTACAGTAGTTCTGAGTCAGTGAGTTAATTTCCTTATTGGGCAAGTTGGTTCACTGAACTGAATGAAACAGGAAGAGGAGGATATGCATACACGGATGCCCAAAGCCGGCATCACTGTGAGAACCAACCAACCTCTTATGTGCCCTGCTCGAGACACTGCCTTGCCCTCACCCATTGCTTCAGCCAAGATGATCCTGGGAAGGACTGCAGTGCAGTGGATGACCTGGCTCTTTTCAAGTCGAGTGGTCACGGTCTACTGAATCCTATGAGACGGAGCTTGTCCCGGCCAAAAAAGAATAATCACATTTGGGATGGAAAAAGAAAGTAATTACTGTGCATTGCTTAATATACCTAATAAGTGTTTAATAAAGGATGTAAAATTCCCAGCTTTTCACCTTTATAAATGTCACTCAATCTATAACCTAATTACTTCAATTTTCCATTTAGAAAATTAATTCATTTTGAAGGCATGAAAAATCAGCGAGAAATTTTCCTTCCTGGCCAAAGACTTAGAAACTCAGATGAGTTCAAAGACCTCGGGTTCTCCGAGGTCAAGAGCAGAGTTTACAAGTCAGCTAAATGGACTTCCATTTCCACCCCAGCTCCTTGAGACTGGCCTGAAGAAAATCAATTACAGCAGACACTGGATCCTCTGTGTTCACCTCCCTCCCCCTCTGCTCATTTCTTCTTGCGATGGACCTGCTCGATGCTGGAAGCTCTCAGCAGCAACATTGAACTTGACAGTGTTTGAGGAAGGAAAGGAGAATCTAAATGAATTGTGTCAGGGACCCACAGCATGCTACGTGGTTAGCTGGACATCACTGTGTATTGTTTCTTGTTTGACTCTCATCTCTTTGTTGAGGGAAGTGAGGAACGGATGGATAGCAGTCGCATTGATATTGTCTAACCGTTAATAAAGACTTAACACATTCCAAATGTTGTGTGAAATGTTTTGCATAAATTATTTCACTTAATTCCTGTGAGTCTGTGAGGTAAGTACGGTAATTACATCATTAACCCTATCTTCTAGGTAAGAAAATGACTTGAGAGTAGGAGGGAAATGACCTGCATAGTAAAACATGCAGCTTACGGACAAGTCCGATGTGGAATTAAAAATGGTTTGTTGCTAGTTTAAATAGATCTGAGAATTTCCCAACACCCCCCCCCCTTAAGAGCTTATGAATCACAAATACCCCATCAAGAGGAAGCTCATCTCCTTTGTGCTATCAAGAGATGCTTCATTTAGCACTGTGATAATCAGAGGATGCAAAATTGTGATTGACTGAAAGATCCACCACATGCAATGTCCACACCCGCGTGAACAGGGCTGAGGTTCTGCAGCCTAGTCTTTTATGTCAGATCACTCACCAGCAGATTTAGCCTCCCTCAAATTTCTTTGCTAAATACAATCTGTCATTCACAAGGAAGCCCTAGAACACTAAAGGTGTCACAGTGACCTCTGCGGTCCTCACCTAGAGCAGGGAACTATAGGGAATGCTTGCGAAAAAGGCACTGAGGAGATGGAAGACCAGGAAGCAGAAATGGGGACTTAGCCCAGCAGGGTCCAAACACCGGGGGGAAGAAGCCCTTGCTCATTGAGACACACCTACATGGAACTCATAGATATGTCATGTCCAGATCATGCCTTTGAGATCTGACATTAAAGCCTCTTGAAACAGATTTACAGGGAGAAGCCACACCACTGTGGGCTGATGTGGCTTTATCAGACCATAGCAGGCTCCTTGGGGAAACCAACATACTAAATACTAATTACAAGTGTTCTTTGCATGAAGTGCTTTAATACATCCTTGGCTCTTTGTTCTCTTCCACCCAATGAGAACGATTACTGTGAATAATGCTTGCTTTTCTCTTTTATCTCTCACTCTCCTGACAGTGGAGGTATAGTTACTAATGTCAAGAACCCCCTCCTTGACATTAGCTTACCTTTTCTACTGTGACTCTTGCGCTATACTGAGGGCCATCCCTCTTTTGAACATAGTAAGTCCTCTATCCAAGGCTATTTTTGGAAGGAAGGATGGGCATGCATGGCCATGTCTGCATGTTTCCAGCTGATAAAAAGAGTGATTGATGCCTTTCCCTACTCAGACAGTAGGACTCCTAGGGTGTTGCCTGATCTGGGGAATGAAGGTCATGACTGCCATGCACAGATATCACAGGTAGCAGGCTGTAGGTGACCTGGAAGTATTTGGTGGGACTTGAATGTAGAATGTGGTGTCCACATCTCTAGGGAGACAGATGTGGTCCAGATGGAAATATGAAGGGTTCCTTCTCATTCGTGAGATGACAACTTTAAATATACATAGATAATAATTCTGATGAGACATATAATCCTGTTTTACATATTTCCTTTACTGCTCCGAGAAGACACCATGGCCAAGGCAACTTATAAAAGAAAGGAATTGGGAGCTTACTTACAGTTTCAGAGGATGAGGCCTTGACCATCATGGTGGGACTTAGAGTGGATATCAGGCAGGCATACTGCTGAAGAAGTAGCTGAGAATTTTACATCTTGATTCACAGGCAGCAGGCAGAGAGAGAGAGAGAGAGAGAGAGAGAGAGAGAGAGAGAGAGAGGAGAGGAGAGAGAGACTGGACTTGGTGTGAGCTCCACCAGCAAGGCCACACCTCCTAATTCTTCCCAAACAGTTCCACTCACTGGGGGCCAAGCATTCAAATATATGAGCCTATGGGAGCCGTTATCCTTCAAACCACCACAGTTCCTGAATCCTAGAAATTGTGAGTGGGAGCAAAGTGGGATTTCCTCTTTGATTGTACTGACCTGAGAGGACCGTACATAAGGCTAGACCCCAAGTGTTGGGGATGAGGCCTGGGGGAACTGAGATTGCCGACTGTCAGTGCTGTCTGTGTTCTTGTTTGAGTTTCTAGAGCTCTGTTCTGGTGATGTTCTCTAGAAACACATAAATGATAAGAAAATGTAGAAAGTGGCCTAGAAACATGGTGGCAGATGGCCTTGTCACTTCCTGAGATGAAGCTTCCATCTCAATATTTATCAGTTACACTATGCGTCGGATGTATGTTTAAATATGAATTGTAGCATTTCAACTCATCAAAAATAAGTGTAACATTTTTGTTTATTAAGGTTGCGGATCTTCCAGGAATGGTGTCTTCCTTGGAGGATGGTTCATGGTAATGCCAAGAAACTGGTTTTGTGTTTTGCCATGAGGACAGTTGAGAAACTTGAGTGAACCCCTAGGTGGATGTGTGCCTTTGGAAGTAACAGTCTTTGAAACTGGGACTTTTATTTTTTCTATTTCTAGGTTGTATTTTAGTTATCTATACTTTAAAAAAAATTTTTTTTATGGTGAGATCTCCTTAGCATAAAGATACCCCACATGTGTGTTTGTGTGTGTTCATGTGAATATAGGCATGCATATGTCACTGTTCTCATATGGAGGAGAAATCCTAGGTTGTTGGCCTCTGACTTCCTCCTCATCTGGGACAAGGTCTCTTGTTTGCTCCTGTGGCTCTGAGACTAACTGTCCAGTGACCCTCTGAGGGTTGTGCCATCTCCACCTCCTGCTCATTTTGGGAGCAAGCACTGGAGATTTTGATGCCCGTGAACACATCCTGGCTTATGTGGGTCCTGGTGAAGTCCAAATTCAAGTCCTCCTGTCAGTGCTTTATTAACTGAGCCATCTCTCAGCCTTGGGAACTTAGGTTTTTAAAAGAATAATATAAACATTGAAAATACGTGATGTGGATTTTAATCCTTTCCTAAACTTATGGCACATTGTGATATGTGAGTGTTTACCACAAAGGGAAGACCTGGGGCCTTTGGTAAGAGAGAGTGGCCCTATGTGAAGAGACTGTCCACACACACACACACACACACACACACACAGCATTTAGAGAATGCTTGAGAATGCATCAGGACCATGGAGACCCCAGTCTAATGGCTCTGGTCTTTGATTTCCAGGGTAGGAATTTTCTCACTTCTACGTGATTGACTCAATGCACAGGATACTGCTCACAGAGTCACGGAGTGAGCAGCACTCCCTTGCTCCAGGCTGTGGTTCTGCTTGAGTACCTGCCCTTAAGTCCCTCAATGAAGGGCCATGACCCGGAAGTGTACCATGACTCGGAAGTGTAAGTCAAATAACCCTTTTCTCCCCTTAGTGTTGGTCATGTTGTTTATCACAGCAACAGAAAACAAACCAGGACACAGGGTAATGATGGAACCCTAGTAGTTACTTGGAATCCAAGGAACAAACAGTGTCACTGGAATGTGGAGCAGGGATGGATGATCTGGGGAAGCTGGTATGGTTCTTTATGGGAGAGCTTCCTGAGTGCCCTGTGTGTCTGGTGTGGACAAAAAGGGACTTGAGAGCATCAGGGGAGGACCTCAGTGGTGGCAGTGACTGAATGGGGAGACACTGATGGGGAGGCTGGGGTGCCTCTTTGGAGCTTCCAGCAGAGGATGACTGAGGCAGAGAAGCACTGCTTCCCAGGTGAAAAGAGTCAGCCTCACTTTGGGGTTAGGTGAGGAATTTACCAGAAAATAGGTCTTCCAGTTGATAGAGGACTGAATCTTATTGGGCTTTTTAATGAATTACATTGTGTGTGTGTGTATGTGTGTGTGTGTGTGTGTGTGTGTGTGTGTGTGTGTGTATTGTCTCTATGTGTATATATATGTGTGCCACAGGCTGTTTAGAAGTGAGAGGACAACTTGCTGGAGTCTCTTATCCCCTTCTTCCATGTGAATTTCTCAGATCTAGCTCAGGAGGTCAGATTTGGCAGCAGCAGGCACTTTACCCCCAAGCAAATTTACCAACCTTACTGACAATAACCAAATCCTAAAATTCCACTGGTTCAAGACCATTGAATTAACAATACAGTCGTGTGCTTAGCAGGTAGTCTTCCATGTGGTAACTAAGGATCCAGATATATTCTCTTTATGACTTCGCTCTCTTCTGTGTGTGGCTCTTAAACGCCATCATTTATTAAGAAATAGTAGACAATTAGAGAGCATACAAGGGCTGGACCTAGCCCCTCTATACGTATGTAGCAGATGTGCGTTGCAGATTGGTGTTCATGTGGGTCCCCCAAGAACTGGAGTGGGGGCTGTCCTTGACTCTTTAGCCTGACTGTGGATCTCATTCCCCTAACTGGGCCACCTTGTCTGACCTCAGGGGGAGAGGATATGCCTAGTCCTGCAGTGACTTGAAGTGCCAGGGTGGGGTGATATCCAGAGGGGCCTCCCCCTTGTCAGAGGAGAAAGGGAATGATGGGAGGGGCTATGTAAGGGGGGAGGGGAGGAGAAGGTGGGTTTTGATCAGGATGTAAAGTGAATAAATAAAGAAATTAGTGGACAAAAACCCCAAAGAAATGATGGAATAGCCCTGTGAGGGAGGAATAAGGAAATGAGGTCAGGCACTCACTTCTAGAATCATGTGAAGGGAGAACACATCTTTGTTGGGCCGCTGGGTGTTTCTGCCATCACAGATTATCTTATGCTTTGTTGTCTTTAAAGGGTCAGGATATTCTGACGCTATGGACTTGATATTTATTTTCCTTGTGTAGAATCTTGAGGAGTATCCATTCTTTTTAATAATTAATCAATCAATTAATTGTGTGTGTGTGTGTGTGTGTGTGTGTGTGTGTGTGTGTGCAAGGCAAGCTTGTAGAGATCAAATGGCAGATTTGAGGGTTAAGGTGTCTCCTTCCACCCCATAACTTCTGGGATTGGAACTCATGTTGTCCAGTTTGAAGGCAAGCGTTTACCTGCTAAGCTGTCCTGAGACTAACCTTCTTGGAGAACTGATTGTGTCCCCTCTGAATGGACAAAGTGTATGGGCTCAACCCTCCACAGCCTCCACTGGCCTGCCACCCACAGCAATTCTCTGAGCTCTGATGACTCACTGGGAAACAGTGTGGCTCTTCATACTGTAGGTAGCATGGCTATTACAGATGCCACTTCTGATGTCTGTGACATGCAGTGATGTGATATCATTAGTGATAGAGACTGCTCTCAGGTCATTCTAAACATCAAATTGGGTTAGAGGTATTCACTGTGAGTGCTGCATGCCGGGAAATCCCATAGCCTCATCTAGAAAAATCTTGAATATTGCATAGTGGCGACAGTTGACATGGCTTTTCAATAACTTAGAGATATGCTCACCAGGGTCTTGATTTTTGTCTGTGAAATTTAGAACTCTGAACTATGGTGGCTGGTTCTGGTTAATAGCATAATACGATTCCATAAGTGCCTTTAGTTCTTCAGCTGTTGTGTTGGCAAGAACTTGAAATTCCCAGGGGATTTTCAGGCCCCAGGGGACAGACTGTTTCCATGCCTTCTGAAGCTACCATTAGAAGCTGTCTCTGTTCTTGGCTCACAGATATTTCTTGCATCTGTGAGGTAAGCCTCAGTAGGCCCAGCCTCCCACGACCAGTTCTACCATTGCTCTAACCCACTCTCTTGTCCCCTTCTTCGGTTTTGAGGGCTTTATGTTCACATTAATGTTTCCGAATCATCAAGGTTAATTTTTCTACATCAAAACTAACTGATTATCAAACTTTGCTTTTTTGTGCCCTTAACTTCACTGTGTCAGGAAGCCTTTCAATCACTCATGGAATTTGGATACTTGAGGTGTATGTCTTTTGGGAGGAGATTTAATACCTTTGCTGTGAGTCATTGTTATTAAATTGTTAAAGCCCGTTATGTCCAGATTTATTTCTTTCCATATTCTACTTTTCCTTTTAGAGAGATTTCTTAATATAGAAATGTTCTGAAGCAGATTTTCAGATGCCCAATTCTCTTTTACTCCAGAGTAACTATTTTAGGCATACTGAACTGGCATAGAGATGATGCTGTATTATTTACCAGTAGCTATTAAAAGACGATAATAATGCATATTATCATTTATCTTTTTCCTCCTTGGAGGCTCCAGCATCGCTAGAAAACACGCCACGGTTGATAGCCAAGACAAACCATCAGTGGACCAGCAAGCATTCAGTAGGGAGGTAGCTATTTCCACAAATCAAACCCGAAAAGATCCTTCATTAGCTCTCTGCTGTATGAAGGATATTTTTAAGGAAAAAGAAGAAATTTGAAATTAAATGCCAAATAGCATTGTCAAAGAGCTTGCTGCATAGAATGAAGGGACATTCTGAGGGAGTCCTCCCAAGCCCACCGGTAAAATGGGCCCTTGAGGGGTCATGGGTTATGAGTTTAAGGTTGTCTGTGTTGGTCTGCTTTACCCACTTTCTCTCTGCAGCCTTTCACATTTCAGAAAGGGACTCTTGCCAAGCTCCATGTAGGCGAATGGTTTTATTCATAGGAGGAAGGACAGTCTCCTAGCACTGATCGTCTCAGGCCATGGTCCAGCTTGACTCTCCTGCTCCCTGCCTCCTTCCCTGCACAGCATCTTTTTCATGCAGGTGTCAGCTGATGGCCCCCAGGGAGTTGATTTAACCTGGCCTAGCCAGGAGGCCTGAAGGACAAGGACTTGGAGAAATCAGGAGAAATTCCATTTAGCCCGCAGCACAATGTGTGTCCAGGCACAATGGCCTTTTTCACAGGCGGATTCTGCTGGCCTGTGGCTTTGCCGTGTGAGAGGAGAAAGGCCGGCAAAGCTGCAGAAAGAGAAAGGCAGGCCAGCGCTAGCAATCGATGCTCTCCTTTGTGCCGCCTGACATTTGAGGGGCTTGTTATCGGGATTGCTGGCTGCTTTATCTAAATGTATCTCCTTGGCTGCCAGGCAAGGCTGATAGGTAGGATGTGTGATGGCCCTGGGAGATACTGTTCCAGCTGCTGTCACATGAGAGAGACAGCCTGTCTCACCCCTGCCCCACCCCCACCCCCACCTTGTCTTAGGGCCTGACAGGGACAGAGTGGCTGGGAAGGTATGTGGCTCCTTTCTCTCTCAGATGTGGTTTTCTTGTTCTTGTGGGATGAGGGAAACTGCCAAATAGAAAACCCAGCGCTATACCAGCCCTCACTGACTCCCAAAATAACAAGACCCAAGCCAGAGGCAACCCAGGTCTACCGAGGAGCAAGCAGAAGGGGACAGAAGAGCCCCAGGTATTTTCATTGGGACTGTGTGCCCATCCCAGTGTCTGCTGGCTCCTATACAACTCAGAGCTCCACTTTTCTCCCCAAACCCTGGCTAGACCCTTCTCAGCAAACTGAAGTCAACTGATTTGGTAGGATCTCTGAGTTTTCTCTCCAAGTCTGACATTTCTTTAGGAAAAACATGCAATCCTAACCACCTAATGCAGTGGTTCTCAACTTGTGGGTCGTGACCCCCTTGGGAGTTCACATATCAGATATCCTGCACATCAGCTATTTATATCACCATACATAACAGTAGTAAAATTACAGCTATGAAGAAGCAACAAAAATAATTTTATGGTTGGGGGGGGCACCACAACATGAGGGACTATATTAAATGGTTAAAGCATTAGGAAGTGTCTTAGTTAGAGTTTTACCACTGTGAACAGACACCATGACCAAGGCAACTCTTATAAGGACAACATTTATTGGGGCTGGCTTTCAGGTTCAGAGGTTCAGTCCATTATCATCAAGGCAGGAGCATGGCAGTGTCCAGGCAGGGATGGCACAGGCAGAGCTGAAAGTTCTACATCTTATCTGGAGGCTGATAGGAGAAGACTGACTTCCAGGCAGCTAGGACTATGGTTTGTGTCACTCACATTGACATACCTACTCCAACAAGGCCAGATATTCTAATAGTGCCACTCCCTGGGCCAAGGATATACAAACCACATAGGAAGGTCGAGAACCCCTGACCTAGCATGATACCTAGCACCCCACAGAAGCTCAACACTTTGTCCTCTGACAAATACACTGAGTCTGGTAATTGAATCCGTCATAAGATGAGGATGCATCTGAGGGATAGCTGGTCTGACATTAGGTGGGGCAGTAAAGCAAATGAGAGATCACCCACAACTCTCTGACAAGGTGACTCAAAAACCACCAAAACAACAAAATAATAGCCTTGATGAGGATATTAAGAAACTGGATTCTTTGCACATTGTTGGTGAATGTGAAATAGTGCAGCCAGTGTGGGAAAACTGTGGAGTTCCACACTGTTAAAAAATAGCATCACTGGGCTCTGGAGATTGCTCAGTTGAAGATAGCAAGGTTCGTATAAGGACCTGAGTTTGATCTCAGAAGCCACCAAAAAACACAAACAAACAAACAAACCCCCAAACAGGCATGAAACCGTGTACTTATAAACCTGGTGTTGAGAAAGCAGATCCTGGGGTTCCCTGTCTGACCAGTCCCACCCACTAAACAGCCCCACCCATTAAGCAAGGTCCTGGGTGGTTAAGGTATCTGATTTTCTTTCTTACTTACTTATCTGACAGAATAGATCTTACAGGAGGAAGGATTTGTTTGGCTCCTGATTTGAGGAGATACAGTCCATTACGTTGTAGAGTCATGATGGCAGGGTCTCAAAGTGTCTGGCCACACCATGTCCACAGTCAGAAAGCTGAAGACAAAGTAGGGCTGAGGTATCAAACTTCAAGCCTGTCTTTGGCGATCTACCCCTTGACCAAGACGCAGCCTCCTAAAGGCTCTATCTACAACACTGCAAACTATGAGTGACCAAATGGGCTAGCCTGTGGAGCTCACTTCATGTTGAAACCACAACGGGCTGATTATTCCTTATCCAAAATGCTTAAGACCAGAACATTTTAGATTTTTAAACATTTTTTTTAATTTGGAAATATTTGGATATTTATTATATAGTATCTTGGGAATAGAACCCAAGTCTAAACATAAAATTCATTTTTGTTTTATATCTTTTGTTTTATATCACATGAGTATTTTACCTCTATGGCCTAAAAGTAATTTTTGTATTTTTAATAATTTGTAGCATGAGACAGGATTTCATGATATGAATTTTTTTTCACTTCTTCCACTAAGAGTTCACTAGTTTGAGGCATTCTGAAATTTTAGATTCCAGAAATTCATCCTGCACTAGGGTTCTTTGAGGTGCTTCTGTCTCTGCTTACCAACTGGCTACATTAGAGGCATTCTTTCCATATTAGACGAATGAACTCAGTGATAAAACTGTATCCTGGCCTAATCATATGCACTCTACCTTTTCTAGACTCAGCATCCGGATACCTCTTTCCTGCATTTCAAATATGTCTGCTGGACTGAGGATATCAGTCATTTGAGTATGAAACTCTAGTTAAAATTTCCAGCACCACAAAAATCAGACATGCTGGTGCCTGCCTATGATTATACACTTGGAAGGTAGAGGCAGGAGAAGCAGAAGTTTATGGTCATCCTTAGCTACACGGAGAGTTCAAGGTCAGACTGAGATGCATAAGGCCCCAGATAGATGATAGATAGATAGATAGATAGATAGATAGATAGATAGATAGATAGATGATGGATAGATGATTGATAGATGATAAATGGTAGATAGAAGGTAGATAAAAGATATATAGTAGATTGACAGATGTAGACAGTTGATAGTAGATGATAGATAAAAAAGATTATATATATTTACATATATATATATACACACACACATATACATATATGATAGATCAAAGTCTTCTATCACCTGCCTATAAATTCTAACATGGCATAGACTGTCACAAAAGCAGAGTGAATGGGAAGAATCAGGAGCTGGCCTATGCTACAGAAACTCTCTGCCTGGCGTGTGTGTCAGGTGAATGACAAGGCTGTTAACAAATGTGAGTCTCCTGGACATTAGCCCCTATTTCCCATTGTGAGTCAACCCCGATTCTCTTTCAGAGACAAGATGAGGGGCCTGCTCAGCGAGTAAAGTCGCGAGCCTGACAACTTGAGTCCAATCCTGGGGGCTTTCAGGAGAGAAGCAGCTCCTGACAATTGTCCTCTGACCTCCTCCACACACACCCCTCCCCCACCACTAACTAAATTAGAGACGTAAGAATTGCCTATGCTGCCTAAATGTTTTGGGGATCTGCACTGGCTCACATTTGTTGTCCAGATGGACCTTACAGGGAGACATCAAGTGTGGTTTTTACATAATGTAGGTTTTGTTGAGATGTTTCAGAGACATGTGACTTAACAAATTGTACTAAGCTTCCATCATCCATAGACAGAGCGATGTTCAGCATCTCAGTTCTCCTTAGCTACAGAGAATTCGTAGCCAAATATGATAATTAATTAGTTCTGTGCTTCTAGCTCTGAGTGATTGCCTCTCTTCTAATGAGAGGAGCTGAAGGGGCCCCTGCACGAGTGGCTTTATCCTATGCTATCTGGGGAGGCTATAGAAAGAAAAGCAACTTCAGAGTAATTATGAGATGATAAATAAATAAATAAATAAATAAATAAATAAATAAAATCCAGACCTTATCATGTGATTTCATATATCAGGTTGATGTTTCTTTCTTGAGACTCTATGAGTAGAAGAGTTGAGGTGCCGGCCTGTTATTGAAATGAGAAAATAACACCCCGTGGTCGATATTGGCAACAGGATCCTGAATGCAGGGAAGAAATAAAAACAAAACCCTTTAAAGTACAGGTGGCATTTTAGAGGGTGCCTTTTGCACTTTGCTCTCTGGTAATTTGTTTTTTTCGGGGCCGTGAGATCTGATTTACCTCAGGGTTACTGTCTGTGCTGTTCCTTTACTGCTAATGCTATGCCAGAGACAAGCGGAGCGTGAAAGGCCGTCTTTGTTCTCAGGCCAGCAATGATTTGTGTCCTTAAAGTGGAAGGAAAACAGGGGGCCATTGCTCCCAGGGTCTAAACCACCAGCCTGGGAGCACATAGGGAGGGGCCCATGGCTCCAGCTGTATATGTAGGGGAGGATGACAGTGTCAGGCATAGGTGGGTGAGAAAGTCTTGGTTCAGTGAAGGCTGGACGCCCCAGTGTGGGGGAAATCGGAGGTGGGGAGGTAAGAGTGGGAGGGTGGGTGGGGGGCATATCCTCATAGAAGCAGGAGGAGGGGGTATGGAATAGGGGGTTCCTGGGTGGAGGGGAAAGGGAATTACATCTAAAATGTAAATAAAATATTCAATAAAAAATGTTCAAATGGTAAAATAAGCAACATAGAGACTGCATAATGGTGTGTGTTTTGTACAGATGAAGGCTGGACGGTGCTGCTGTTGTTCCTGTCCTCTGTGTGTGTGTGGGGGGGGTAGCCCTCTGCAGAGACCTCACCTCCTCCCACTTTTGCTCCATTTGAGTTCTTTGTGGGGTGTCTATGACTGGAGTCCCTTTCTTCCCTGTCATCCTTCTCGGGCCCACTGACACACACTGGTGGACCGTGTATCACTTCTGTTACGATTTCCATGTCAGCAAAACAAGGCACCTTTGGAGGTCTGTACCCCAAGAGCCCATGTATCATTTTGGCTGATCTCTTTGCAGTTTTTGTATCGTGTGCTGTGCCTTATCAGGGCAGCCCAGCTCCTGCCGCTGTACTGGTGGAGTTGGTAACATCTCCATTTCTTTCTCCCCCTCCCACTTAGCCCTGCTATAGTATCATGGATAGTTGGATGTTTATCTCAAATCCTTTCCTAATGCCATAACATCATTCATTGGGACAACCTTAATGAAATGGTAATTAGTTATTCATTGGGACTACTTAATGGGCTGGTTGTCTGGTGGGAAGAGGTGAAGAGGAAGGGGAAGAGAAATGTCAGACTTTGAGAGAGTCAGGAGGGCGGGGGTACCTTTGGGATCCCTGAGAGAGCTTTTTGTCAACAAAATGGATCAGCCTTGCAAGCAGTAAAACTTTCAAATGACCTTCATGTCAAAATATTAGGCCGCTTTTTTCCGCTGGATAGCAGTTTAATAAACATAAAAAGCACACATATCATTCAGAGTGTGGCAAAATTTGAGTCAAAAATGTAGCTTTCCCTTTTTATAGAAAGAATAATGTTTCTCCATGCAGTGGAGGAAATAACACTCTTCGCCAGGCTTGTGTGGCTGGAGAATAGGTATTTACAGCGACTACAGAAGCTTTCTGGTCCTTTCTTCTAGGAGACGCTGAACTGTGAATGCGGCCGAATCAGCAGACGTAAAAGTGAGAGGTGAGATCTTACAGATAAGTTTATTTTTTTTTCAGGCAAAGTTACCCACTGGTTTCCAAAATTTGCAAGTACTCAGGGGCATTGATATGAAATGCACAGGCAGAGGAGGCGGCTCAGTAAACTTCCCCTGGTGGGTATGGGGGAGGGAGTCCTCCAAACTATGGATACATAGATTTTTCTCCTTTGCTGAAATAATTTCTTCTCAAGGTTAAACTTCAGGGAAGAAGACAGGACAAATGTTTGAATTTAAAATGTCTAAACCGCAGGAAATATAAATAAATACGTCCCAAAGAATTCCTAAGTTTCTCTTCTGAGTTCCCTTATCAGGGGAACGCTGGCTCAGTGGATAAGAACTGATAAGGCCTGGATCAGGTGTTGGCAGAAATGCAAAGTGGAAATGCCAGTCAGGGGAACCGAGAAACAGCACTGAAGAGTGAATGACAGAAATCCAGAACAGATAACACAAGGTCCCTGTAATTGCTTGTTGGCTCCCACTAGTACGGCGGTCACCAGGCAGTAAAGATAATGTACATTAAGAATGTTTTGTCAAGAAAAAAAAGCACAGGTCAGACATCAAGTTTGGCAGTTGCTGCTAGAATCAAAAGGTGACACCGCTTTGGTGTCGGGGACATAAGTCAGAATAAGCCTGCTTTGTGCTGTCTTTTTTATTTTTGCTTCTGGATCAAGATAAATTCCTCCCTGCTTTCAGTAAGCCCAGTGTAGTGCTAAGTAAGGCAACCTCTGCCGCTTGGAGTTTCTGGTGCTAACCACACTCGTGTGACTGGTGTCGGCATGCCTCTGCTTTCCACAAGTTCCTCAGTGATACCACTCCATTGGTCCCGTGACGGACAGCTCCTGTTTGTGGTCAGTTTAAGGGTTTGTTTCACAATGCCAGGGGCTAAGACACTGTTTGCATTTTGGGCTCTGGTTACTGGATGGGTGTGACTAGGAGCTGGTGGGAGGTGGTCAGCTGACTGTTCACAATATCACAATGTGAGCCTACGTGAGCACAGATCCTTCAGGATGACCTTGAGGGTTTCACTGGGTGGGAGGGTGTGTGCTCAAGGGTGAGAGACAGAGGACAAGGTTGGTTATCATCTCTCAGGCATACTTTGAGATAGGGTCTCACTGTCCTGGACCTTACCAGCAGTCTGAGTTGTCAGGCTAGCGATACCCAGGTGTCTATCTCCACCTCCTCAGCACTGGGATTACAGGCATGTGTCACACTGCCTAGCTTTATTTTAAATGTGTTCTAGGAACCAAACCTAGGTCCTCGAACTTTTATGCAAACACTTTGTTATCTGAACCATTTCTCCTGCCCAGTCTTGCTTTTTAAAGGATGTAATACAATCAGATCTTATCTATTGTCTATTTCTAGATTTTAAACAAGGAAGGTCTGTTTCTTTGATGTCTGTGGTAAGGCTCTTTAAAATAGAAAACCACTCAGTATCCAATATTAGAAACAGAGAGGCGCTTCTCCACAGCTTGGGCTGGCATTTAAGTTGGGATCAGGCTAGGGCTCAGTAGGGTGGAGAAACATTACAGGACTCACTCCAAGACTCTCCTGGAGGATGTGACTCTCAAAAGGGACCATAAAGATCTTTGACTTTGGGGGAACTTAACAACCTGGTATCTAGTCCAGTCTGCAACGCTATCTGTGGCTTGAATTCTTACTAGAACGCCCTTTTCCCACTGAGCAATCCCACACTCTTAGTTGCCAACATGCTGCATATCTCGGGGCCAGTGCAGCTGAGTGTTTCTAGCAGCTATTGGGATCTATGTTTAGAGCCCAAAGTGGTCTCAGTAGCTCTGGACTCTTTGGAGCCGTGTTCAGGCTGGCTCACAGGGAGAACACCATGGGGCTCTGTGTTCCTGTGTGTAATGGAGTGGCTCTCTCAGGAGGCATCCCAGCATCACCCACAGCATCCTGTGCACGACCTTCCCTTTGCCTCACTGCCCCATGACTCAACTCCTTCTCTGATGAGCAAGGATGTTTTAATAAAGTGAAGTCACCCTCTGTAATTAAACATTCAGCCCAACTCTTTTTAAGTTTGGCCAAGAGTCCTAGAAGGATCTCTTTGCTTAAAAACAAACAGTGGACTTGCCCACAGCATGTGATTTTCATTGGCTCGGTGCTAAAACTAGACGAGTCAACTTTAGCACCCCTGAAAAACAACACATGTGTGTGTGTTGAGGTATGAGAGGAAAGCTTTTCCTAAGGCACTGAGGGGAGATCAGCTTTAATTACTCTGTATTTTGCTGTGTTTACTTGCAGAGCTGAGAGCTGTCTGTACATTTGGCTATTTAGGTCATCCTCTGTCCCAAAAAGGGATTAGAGTCTAGACCTAAGAAACTCCAGGAAGCTGGGAGAGTTTTAAACCAATTCAAGAGAAGATGTAACCCTTTAAAAGAATGCATTCTTTCTAGCCATTCCTCTTTATACAAGGTGACCTCTAGTCTGGATGAGCCCGTAGCACCTGTCCCGTCTGATCATTGACAGTCCCGTGTCAGGCACTGCCCTGGTTGGTCACCTCAAACTGTCCTTGATCATCATTGTTGCAATTACTGAACACAGGTTTTTACTGACTCCCTCATAGGAGACTGCGGCCAACATGGCCCTCAAAATGAGCAGCAGTGTGTTGATCTGACCTATCCCTGTCTGGTTGAGATGATAGTAAATCTAGATCTGTTACCAGGAGGGACAGGAGAGTTGGCTGGTGGGGAGCACTGTTAAAAGTTGGTAAATGGGTTATTCCTGTGTTCTAGGCTTGTCAGCAATCAGTGCCCATAATCTGACCATTCCTGCCTCAGAATTTACTTAATGTTGTGTAAAATTATAGGAGCTTTACTCCACAGGGAATAAAGTCCAAGTAAAACTTGGCATATGGACATATGCTTAGGGATTTTTCACCCTTGACCATACTTGATACAGCTGTCAATATTTTTGTTTTATTGAGATCAGAGTCTGGTTCCAAGGAAATCCCTCTCTGTGGTTCCTGTGATGGCTTACGTTGATGCCTCTGTAGCCAGTTATCCCCAGATGCCAAGTTGGGGAGGCATGAGTTCAAATTTATTACAGGTACTTGTGGGGTTCTATGGAAATGACTCGGACACTTTCCCCGTGAGTGCTTCAGGTTTTACATACATTGAGTAAAGCCACGTAAATGTTTCAGAAAACATCTGGGGACAGCCAGGGGCTGCGGCAGTGGAGAAAGGTAATACCTGCGATTCTCTCAGCCCTAATTCCATTCAGCTTTTTTTGTTTACTTAAGGTTTTTTTCACTGTTTCTCACCATAAGCTCATGGGGGTGGCAGGCCTCAATGGTCTTCCTGTCATGACTCTGCCTTTAGAGCTCAGAGTTCAAGCTCCCCTATCCTTTAAAGGTCCCATTGGTGGAAAACAAACCCCCAAGTTCCAAGTTAGGGATGTCTGAGTTCAGTCCCTGAGTCCCAGATATGATGTGTCCTTCACATACGGCAAGGGCTGCTCCGTAGCACACAGTGGTGGGAACAGACTTGGATTGGAGGACTGGGCAATGGGGCTATGTGTGCATCAGGTAGTCTCAATCCCCAGTGAGGGGTGAGTTACCCTCCAACAGGATACACTGAAAACAAAAAGAGGGTAATTCGCCAGCAGAAAAGTGGACTGTTTGTTTCCTGTTATGAATCCTTCTGGTCCTTGTGTCTTACCTCTGGAATAATGGGATTATAGTCATGTTCCCCCATGCTCAGTTTATGCAGTGATGGGGATTGAACCCAGGCTTTGTGCATATAAGGCAAGCCTAGAGCCATTTCCTCATATGTTTAACTACAAACACTTGTCTACTTTAAAAGCCAGCTTTTTGAAGAAGGAGCTCCAGTGCCACTGTGTTGCTGATGGAACTTCTGAGATACTGGGATGCTGAGATCCTCCAGGTAGAGGAATTCCTGACTTTTCGCATGTGGACAGGAACCAGTCATAATAAAGGAAAAAGTTAATGCAAAGGCTCTAGGTTGCACCTGTATATGAGTGTGATGGTTTGTATATGCTCAGCCCAGGGAGGAGCACTGTTAGAAGGTGTAGCCCTGTTGGAGTAGGTGTAGCCTTGTTGGAGTAGGCGTGGCACTGTAGGTGTGGGCTTAACACACTCATCCTAGCTGCCTGGAAGTCAGTATACTACAAGTAGCCTTCAGATGAAGATTTTGAACTCTCAGCTCCTCCTGCACCATGCCTGCCTGGATGCTGCTATGCTCCTGCCTTGATGATAATGGACTGAACCTCTGATCCTGTAAGCCAGCCCCAATTAAATGTTGTTCTTATAAGAGTTGCCTTGGTCATGGTGTCTGTTTACAGCAATAAAACCCTAAGAAAACTAGTATGCACATGTGTGTGTGTGTGTTTGTGTGTGCACATGCATGTGTGAGCATGTATGTGTTTGTGTGTACATGAATGTATGTTTGTACATGTGTGTATGCATGTATGTGCCTGTGCAAATGTGCATGTGTGTGTGCATGTGTGTATGTGTGTATGCATGCGTACGCATTTGTGTGTGCATATATGTGTGTGTGCATGTGTGAGTGTGTATATGTGTGTATTCATTTGAGTGTGCATGTGTGTGTATGCATATGTGAGTGTGTGTATGTGTGCATTCAGGGTGCATGTATGTGTGCACGTGTATGCATGTGTGAGTGTGTGTATGTGTGCATTCAGGGTGTGTATGTGTGTATGTGTGTATGTGTGCAGTGTGTGTGTGTGCATATGTTTCCACTGTATCTTTAGAGATGTGCCTTATCTGTTTGTTCTCTGGTCTTGATAGCATATCATATAGACTATTTGATGCATCTTCTACAAAAGGGACTGAGTCATTGGGGGTGAGATACATGTCATTTCCTTGGGTACAAGCCCTGCCCTTCCATGGCACTGCTGCTAAGACACTGTGGTAGTCCACATCTCTTCATCATACCGTATCACACTTCTGTCCCCTCCCAAGCTGTCTGTGTTTACAGCTGAGAAAACAAGGGAAATGGAGTGAAGTTTGGTGACCTTCTTAGGGCTGGAGATGGTCTCACATAGCCCTGTGGGAAAGTTTTTTGTGATGCAGTTTGGGGCTGGGCCCTTTTCTGCTTTGGGACTTGCATATAAATGCTCTGCTTTTCTGCTGAGCACAGAAAAGAGCCCATTTGCTTTCTGTGTTTGTTACCTTTCCTGTTGCTGCCACAGATCTCCAGCAAAAGCAACTCCAGGAAGCATTTCTTGCACTCCACAGTCTGAGGGAGCAGTCCAAAGAGGTGCATCTGTGAAACACAGTGCCAGGGAAACACAAGTGTTTATCAAATACGGTGAAGTCACATCAAATTTTCCAGTGAGCAGATGAAAGATGCCAGGTGAAAAGGGCCCCTTTCTTCTGAAGCCCCCCAACCCCCGGGTTGTTAGGGCTCATCTCCTGCTTGTTTCCAGCTAAAAAGTAAAAGATCAGGAAAACAGAAAGAGAGAATCTTAGAATAAGAGAAAGTTAATAAGAGCGGTGCAGAGAAGACACAAAAAGAAGGAAGAGAGGAGGAAGTCATAGGAAAAGGAAGGAGGAAAGGGTGGGAGGAAGGGTGGAGGAAGGAAGGGCAGAGATGGAGGAGAGCCTCTGCACAGCTGCCTTGGCAAGCAGAAGCATGGTTGCCGCTGGCTGTCCTGAGCTCATCAGGCATGTCAGGGAATTAATTATTTTCTACTCTGACACATACTCTTGTATGCCCTCTGGGCTCTCCCGAGACCGGCCCCACCCAGATCTCCTTGATCGGGAAGACTGACTGCAGGTGAGAGGCTTGAGGACGTACAGTGTCAAAAGTTAATTAGCCAAGGCAAGGGCGGTAGTGGCAGATGGGGGGTGAAAAGGGAAAACTTCACTGTTTCTTTGGCGTTGCTCCCTTGGGTCTTTCCTGAAGCTGTGGGATACTCCGTGCAGAAGAAATGGCACCCAGGGGAGCCAAGCTGGGCACAAGGTTGGCCAGAGAATTCACGTGTTGTCCTGTGGTTGTGTCTCCTTTGGGCCCATTGTGGTCTGAGGCTAGTGGTCACATCCCCGTGAGAAGCTTGGCAAGTGTGACTTAGAAAAAGGAATGTGAAGAGAGAGTCACCTTGATCTGCATGACTTTGGGGAACTTACTCAGAGGAAAGGGGTGGGGGGAACACTCTAGAGTAGACTTTGGGTGCAAGATAAACTTATTTTTTTTTTGTTTTGTTTTGTTTTGTTTTACCTGTCTTACAGCCTTCACACTTGGCATAGTTTGCACCTGAGGTAAAATGGTTGGTGTTCCGAAGGCCTTTCAGTCCATGTGGCTTATGCCACAACCAAAGCTTCAAGGGAGGCACTACTGCATGGAGACAAGGTACTGGGAATTGAGTTACCTTTTCAATCATCCTGAGAATTCCCCTGCCCCGAACCTCTAGGCAGCCTCTATAATTTTGTTCTCCAAGTGCTCAGAAGCTAGCGACCAAACAAATAGATCAGAAATCTACAACATTGCTCCAAGGGTTGGCAGTCGAGGACAAAAAGGGAGTATGGAGAAAAGATGGCCTTTATGGCTTGAAAGGGATTACAGATTACAATGCAGATTACAGGGCTGTGGAGTATTTGCCACCCGGGAAGAGAATACTTCACTTCCAGCCCACAAGGTGGTATTCAAAGATGGAGGGAGATGGTCACTGGGCAGAGTCAGAGTCTGGGCAAATTGTTGGGATACAGCAAAATAAACCTGGGACCTAAGAGGAATGATGAAATCCTCAAGGGTTTGAAAAAAAATGCCCTCAGATAAATAATAAAAAAAACCATTCGGCCATTTGGTCATTAACAAAAAAAAAAAAAAAAAAACAGCTTGATGCCCAGGAAATCAGACCAACAGTGCAGGGTCACAAATGAACCACATAACATATTCATGTGTCATGTGAGAAGAAGAAAATACAGCGGAGACAGTGCAAGAATATAAATAAAACCACATTAAAAGTGAACCTGTGCCATCTGGTCAGTTCCGTCTCGGGCACAACAAGAAAACTCATTTGTAAGCTAACAACATTTTAAATTTCACTGCTTTCTTCTCTGTTATGAGCTATGTCAAGGTGTGAATGGAGCTCCGGCTAAGCATTGATTTCCGTGTCCACGTTGAATACAAATACATTTTTAAAAAGAATTTGCAAGGCGGCATGTGTATTGAATTTTTAAATGGGGCCTGACAGGAATCACCCCCTTCAGGAAACAGTGCATTCTTCAGGGGGATTTGCTTGCTTGGTTCAGCTCTGGGCTGGACTGGACTGGACTCATTCTGCTCAGCTGTGGTTTTGGTCTATGAAGAACATGCATTTTTGTCTTTACTGTCATTAGGAATAAAACACTGAGATTGTAGCTCCCATAAAGAGTTGCATTTATGGGACCAAAATAATGTTCCCATGTGGTTGGAGGGAAGAGGCCCCAACTACGAGGTGTCACTTCCATACTTTATAGAAACCAGAGCTTGCTTGAAGAACTGAGGACATTTTCCTTATTAAACTTCCTCATGTTTATCTGGGGGCTGTTGTCTGCTCATGAGGCTCAGTAAGTCTCCACAGTTCCGTTTTCCACTTAGAGGATAACAAAAGGCACACGCCTGAGTTCAGTTGCCGTGGGCTTAGACCAGAGTTGAGCACTCAGCAAGGGCTTTCTGGATGCTCTCCTGGGGCCCTATCCTCCTCCTGTTTCCAGCCAGAGGCTGATGTGGATCCAGAAGGAACATGCTTGGTGGCCAGGGCTGTAGATAATATACCCTTGGAGCTCCCTCACAATACACTGAGGTGACATCCTGTCTTGGGAATTGGAGGTTCTTTTACACCAGTTGCTTTATTGATGACTTCTGACATTGAACATACTATGCTGTGATTACACTGTGGTAGTTTATCTACAGGACGGCGATGACATTTTATAGCCCTTTGCCATTGAGCCAAACACATTCTCAGGGTTCTTTAAACCTTGATGAGGCAGCCGAGGCAGGCTTTCTTCTTCAGAAGATTATTTACAACAGTTCAGAACATAATAAATTCAGAGCTGATTCTACATCACATTGTCGTGTAGTATGTGAGAGCTGGAAATGTCCTTTTTAACTTGCGGCAGAGATACTTGACAGTACTTGCCTTAAATATGTTCCTCGAAAATTCATATGTTGAAATCCCCCAAATCGTGTTTAATGACACTTGGAGGAGAGGATTTTGGGGGGCTATGGGGGAGGTTATAAGGGTGGGGCTTCCCGCGATTGCCCTAGTATCTGGGTAAGCAGAGAAGGAGATGGCTAAGCTGTCAAGGAATAAGATGGTCCTGTCGTGACTTACCCAGTGATGCTCTCTGCCATGTTACAGTGCAATGTGAAGGATCTCACCACAAGGCTAGTTGATGCTGGGTCTGTGCTAGCCTTCAGAACCACAAGCTAAGTCAACCCTTACCTCTCTCCTCCCTGTTCCTTTCCCTCTCCCTCTCTCTCTTCCCCTCCCCCTCTCTCCCTGCCCCTCTCCCTCTCTCCTTCTCCTTCCCCCCTCCTCCTCTTCCTCCTTCTCCCCTTCCCTCCGCCCTCTCTCTGTGTGTTCATTTACCTTTGTGTACAGGTGCAAATGTTCATGTCAGTGTATATGTGGAATCCATGAGTCAGCTTCCACTTTACTGAGACTGAGTCTCTCACTAAATCTGGAACTTACAGATTTTGCTAGAAGGCTGTTCAAATAACCTCAGGGGTCTTTCCATGTCCAGCTCCTGAGCCACAGTCATGGAACACAGTGTCTAGCTTCTTACAGGGCTGCTAGGCATTGAGCTTGAGTCCTCACACATGCACAAGAAATACTTTACTGATCTACCCCACCTAGGCTTAGCATCTGTTCTTCACAAAAAGCCCATCTTGGACATTTTGCTATAGCACGAGAAAATGGACTACCACAGGTCAACTTCAGTTAGGTTTCAAATTGTCTTGGATATGGAGTTATTCATTGCTCAAATAGTCACCTATGGGAAAGTGACAAGTGAGTTCTGTGAACTGCTCAGGTGTTTATCGGCAAGTGATGACCTTTCCTCTCTTCATATCCTCAAGGGCTTCCTGTGGTGAGTACAGGGCAGGGGATGCTCACTGTGCTGCTGTCAGGCAGCCCTCTCAGCCCTCTCATAGGTTCCTTGTACGCTCATTTGGAACAGAGAGTAAACTCAGGTCTGAAGTTGAAATGGAAAAAAAAAGTTGTTTTTGTTTTTTAAGATTCAGAAATGTTTGTTGGATGTAGTTTGGATGCTGCTGAAAGGGACTAGAGGTGAAGTTTGTGTAGATTACCCCACCCACGAGTGCCCATCCTATGTCTGTGTGATATAAGATGACAGTAGGCATACTGACCATTGACACCTTCCTCAGCTGTGGGTAAAAGAGAATCCAGTCACCAGGAGATACCGCGGGAAACCATCTACCTGCCTTCCTGTGTGGCCTTGGTATACACCCCCTTATGGCTATTATTTATAAAGTCAAGCATTTTATGACTTGGTCAAATTCATATTTTTTTTCTTTTTGAAGAGCCAGATACAGAGCCCTATATTCTTGTGTACACATGTTCCTATATCCATTCACAACACAGTTGATTGCATATATACATATATATGCAATATATGTGTATATGAATTTTTAAGACAAAAATCCTTATTGTCACATTTAAACTATTTTTCTCAAAAGGTGTAAATAGATAAATTATTAAATTGCCCTCTAAAGATTTTGTTTGGATGAAACTGTGTCACTTAGACAGGTAATTCTCCAGGCCTGTTTTCTTGACAGCTGGAGCCATCATAACCGGTGTGTCCATGGAATAGAACAGGAGTCATACATGTGCGTTATGTAACTAAGTGTCCCAGTGGGGCTGAGGGCTAAAGGGGGCACAGTGATCAAAATCCACATCTGTCAGGATGGGGGTAAGGGAAGGTGCACACAATGAATGGCCCTTTGGTTTTGTACCAAATACAATGCTGAGCTAATGTTTTGTTCAAGACAAGAAAATGCTTCCAAATGACGGGCACCCATCATTCTGTCGTGCATCTCATGTCCCCAGAAGAGGGAACAATTCGCAATAAGATTCGTTCCGCTGCAACATCAACTGCAATAAAGACTCTGAAACGTTCTGTTTGCCCAAGAAATATCCTGGAAGTTTTGTTTAGCTGACTAAAGAGAAAATGTAGTTAATAACTACAGGAAGAGTACTAAGGAATGCTTAAGGAAGGCTTAGGTTAGCTGCTTGGGGCCCAGCAAAATAGCAATTAGGTTTGGAGAATGAAGGGATTAAAGGCAGCATAAATGAAAAGCAGAAGGAAATGAACTCCGTTCTAATCTCTAAAAATGGCTTAAATAAAATGTTCATTACGGAGAGAGTTTGTGAGGCAGCCAGTTGCTGCGAGGATTAGGACCCAGGGATTTAAACGCCAGGGAAGCGACAATTAACAGGGGGGACAGAATACTGTGTCCTGTTCCTGTCTCCGCTACCTTTCCAGTTGAGTCATAGGAATATTATTTGAAACCAGGTTACTTTTCAATTTTGTCAGCAGTATTAATTAAAATTTTGGCCAACTGATACATTCTCGGGAAAATTCCCTGACAAAAATATATACAAACTGTGTCACTCATATTTGTTTCTCAAAGTCCCCTTGTATTAGAAAAGTGCACCTAAGGAGTTGTCTTGCAAGATGATTCCTAAGTAGTCACTGCAACTCAGAAACTGAATGAATAAGCAAATGAAACTCTAATCTTGACTGAAGGCATTTCCATAATCGACGCTCCCAGAGCCTGCTGTGAATGATGGGCCGGAGAGCTGAGGGATTTAACTTGAAAAGATTCTGACACTTATGATTTATGGCCCTGTTCCTCCCTGAACTGGGCCCAGTATCTGCTCTGCACAGAACACGACCAGGGTAACAGGGAGTCGAAACCTCATTTAACTGTACAGGAGCCTAAACAGAGCAGTGCTCCAGGACCAACGGGGACTTAATAGGAAGCCTGAGGCAGAGGGTGGGGACAAGGAGGCCACTGGGAGGCTCTCAGGACCAGGGCCAGTTGAGGGGATATCTGCTGCAGATCTCACTGTGTGGTAGACCTGGAGAATGGTGAGCTGGCTGGCCATCTTGCTTTCCCTGTATAGATGCTTCTCTGGTTTGGTACTACTCTTGGATCTCATCCGTCCACAGTGGCCTCCTCTTGAGTGTGCTAAGCACTCTTACTAGAAGCCAAAGCACCTGAAGCCCGTTTGCTACCTCCTAAACCAAAATCTCCAGATCTGCCTGTGTTTCCACTCAATCGGCTCATCGAACCCCCAGCTGTCTTCCTCTAGCTGTTCTAGGCTCCCCTGTCCGAGGCTCACACACAGATTTTACTTCTACAGCTGCTGCCGTGGCTACCTCACACAAGTCCACTGTGGATTCCTGTCTCTGCTCCCTATGGACCATTCTGAGTCATCTATATTGCCACTTCCTGTCCCCGAGGTCCTTCACTCTGCCCAATTACTTCTGAGACTCTGCTTAAGTTTCTACTTGGTAAGAACACACGGGGTGGGGGTGGGGGAGTGGGTGGGCATGCACCAGTACCAAAACAGCCTTGGAGCTGGTGACCCTTCAACCATCTTTGGAAAACTAAAGTCAAAGAAACGGTAAAAGAATTAGACAAGTGCACTGTTTGACTCTGTCAGACACTGATCATTGGGAATAGGAGTCAACTCCATGACGATCAAGTTCAGCTTAGTACAGCTCCAAATAAAAGGGCTCAAGGTTTGGTGCATGAATCAGGGTTACCTGGGGAGTGATAAGGCTGGTAAAGAGAAGCGGATAAAGTCCTGGACGGCACCTATGCAGGTGTCAGAGTCCACACGAAAGTCTGCTGCTGGAACCAAGAGGTGATTATTTTATTAACCAAGTGCTGTGAACCAGAACTTTAAAGGTTCAGATTAACGAGTTTTCCTTGAATTAATGGCTATACTCTATCCCACTTGTTCACACACGTATCCCAGATTTAAATGCACTCTTACACCCCAGTGAAATTTTATTCTAGTAAAGAGTACACATTTGCAATGCATTTACTATGTCTCCTCAAGGTTAGACGTATTATCCAGCCAGGAGGGCTTGCTGGGCGAGAGTCAGCAAAGCATCTCTTTTTCCTTGGCCTAGTTTTCCAGATTTTCTTTTTTTGCTGGGCTCCTGGGGGGGCAGCTGGTCATACAGCACAGTCTCAGCTTCTCCTGACTCTATCCTAGTGCCTTAGCAAAGATTCTTCAAGCATAGAAAATTGATACGCAAGGAACTTCGTACATCAGAGCAGGTTTTTCTTCTCCAGCTGGGAGAGGGATCTGGGGCTGACCTTTGGGGGTGGAGGGATGTGTGGCAAAGTAAAGACAGCAGTGAGGTTCTGAGACCCTGAAAGGCCAGAGAGGAAGTGGGGCTGAGCTACAGACTCATCCCTCACCCAGGTCCCTTCCTCAGAAGAAACTGGCATGGATAGGCAAGTGTTACAGGTGCTGTCACAGAGATTCCTGTCTTCAGTATGGACCCTGGAGTCTCTTAAAAGGACCTGGGCAGAGTAACAGGCCTTAGGGATAGAGAGGTGGCAATACAGATGACCCAGAATAGTCCACGGGGGCAGAGACACAAGTCTACATGGGACTCACGTGAGGTAGCCACTGCAGAAGATCTTCAAGACCGAATTCCAGCCGTAGAAGTAAAAGCCCTTGGCTGTGTGTGAGCCTTGGACAGAGGGGCACAGCTGGAGGAAGACAGCTGAGGGTTCAATGATCATGCAGGTTAAACTATACAAACACAGAAGTAAGGTGCGAAGATATTTTCCAGACACGCTAGCTCTGCAGGACCAGGTGTGCACCGGGATGCACACGCCTGAATTTGCACAGTGTTGTACGGGGCTGGGAGTGTGCAACGCTCTTGGAGATGACTAGCGTCAAGTAGTCTCCAATAGACTCTTCCCATCTTTTAAGACGAACTTTGTCTCCCAAGTAATATGTCAAGATCTCATTCCCTCCTCCCTCCACACATGATATTACCTGGCCTTTACAGAGGTGATGAGGTCATAATGAAATAGCGGCAAATAGGACTTTGTACCCAAGCTCACCAGTAAATCATCTGGAATGACTGCTGCTCTTAGGAAGATGGGAGGATTGGAGAAGAGAGGACAGTGTAAGGAAGGGTTGCAGACAGACTTCCCCAGAGAAGGAAAGCAGACATCTGTTGATGCTACACACCAAGATGGAAAGGCTTGCAGTGAAATCTTAGAAGCTTCGGAACCTGTAGCAGACTTTCATGGGCTTTTGGAGGACCCAATCCTGTCCACTCTGGTCTTGGCTTCCAAACTACAGAATTTATGTGTTGTTGGTGATAATTCACCTATTTTACTTTGTAACATCAGCTACAGGAAAATACCATAACTCCATTCTCCATTTTTCTGAATAAATTACTAAGCAAGGACTTTTAATTAATTAACTTCTATTCTCAGCTTCTTAATAGTTTTTTTTTTTTTTTTGGTAATTTTGTACTTATATACAGCTTGTTGCGGTCAAGTTGAACAATCAAGATCACTCATAATGACTGGAATATAAAAGCTCCTACCTTGAGTTTCTGCCCCAGCTTCCCCCAGTGACAGACTGTGAGTTTTAAGCTGACAACCCTTTTTTTTTTTCTTCAAGTTGTATTTGGTGAGAATGTTTTATTGTAGCAATAGAAAGCAAACCAGGACATGCACCTACTATGACTTAGCTTCTACCAGGCACCACACTGTATTCCAGCGTAACATGGGCACCTCTTTATTTCTGTTTAGCTCTTCTCTGGATCTCAGTGTTTCATCAAAGAAACCATCCTGTGGTGGTTTGAATAGGTATGAGCCCCCCAAAGATTCATGTGTTTGAATGCTTGGCCTTAACGAGTGGCACTATTAGGAGGTGTGACCTTGTAGTAGGTGTGGCCTTGTTAAAGGAAGTATGTCACTGTAAGGGTGCAGCTTTAAGGTCCGCTATGCTCAAGTTCTACCCAGAGTGACACTCAGGCTCTCCTTGCTGCCCATGGATCAATTATGTAGAACAGCTCAATCCACAGCACCATACTGCCAGCCATGCTTCCTGCCATGACAAAAATGGACTGAACCTCTGGAGCTGTAAGCCAGCTGCCAATAAATGTTTGTCTTAGAAGAGTTGCCTTGGTCATGGTGTCTCTTCATAGCAATAAAACCCTAACTAAACTACATTCCACGTAAATCAGTCTGCTCTCTACCTTCATGGACATACACTTGCTCCTTTAAGGAGTCAGTGGTAGGATGTTATTCTGTGTCCAATCCATGGCCTGCTTAGCTGATTTCTGCACTGTTAATAGAAATCTGGGGGCTTGTGACACAGATCAGTTAGTAGAGTGATTGCCTAGCATTCTCAAAGTCCTGGATTTAATCAATGATACTGTACAAATTGTATGTCTTAGCACATGGCTGCAATGTCAGCACTGGGGGACTTGAAGGCAGAAGGATCAGGAGTTCATGGTCATCCTCTGCTACAGTGAGAATTTGAGACCAACCTGGGCTACACGAGATCCAGAGTTAAACAACAGGAAACCACACAAAGTAAGTCTGATTATCTAGTGTGTCAAAGACTGGCCGGATGAGTAGTGTCATTGAGAAGGTAGATGTAGCTTGTTAGAACAATCTCCACTCTTCTGTGTTCTCTGCCCTCCTAACAGCTTTCTCCTCACGTCTTTTACTCTATCAGTCAGGACAGTGCCGGAGATTCATCTTTACATGTGATTTCCTCTCTGGGATAACTCAATTATTCTGCCTTCTGGTCCCTCATTTCCTATTAATAGGCCTGCTTGAACTTCTTGTGGGGTTTCCTCTCAGCATACGCCTTTGATTTATTGGCACTGTGTAAGTTCCTGCTTCACACTAAATTCTTCGTGCCGATTCTATCTTATGTCCTTTCCCCATAACTTTGTTCCCACCAATAAACGTTGACATTTGTTAACTACCAAGTCTCCTAAAGCTGAGCTGCAATTCCTGGCACCCATTAATCAGTCAGACTTCCAGATGAGGTTTGCTTCTCTGCTTTTAATCTTTACCGTAGGACTATGGTTCTCAATTCTATTTTAGTCTTTAGGTTCCAGTGAGCTTGATCTGACATATCTTGATCAGCCAGTGATGTATTGTACTTGCTGTGTGCTGAGGGATGTCAGAGCAGGGAGCCTGGCATTTGGACTTGATTTGCATATCATGGGAAATTCCACTTTTTTTCTTCAGACATCCTCCCCTCTGGTGTCTTGGATAAATGAATGGTTTTTCTTCTGTGTCACAGAAGTAGGATGCTTCCCAGCCCCCGTGGGAGTCAAGGAGAAAGATGCCCCTCCCCAGGACAGTTTCCTATGTCCTGACAATTCTGTTCCATCTCGGGACATCTGATGCTCCTCATAACCAAGGCCAACCTCATGCCTCCCAGCATGAACAGAGTCCTAGAGTTGAAATCATCGAAGTATGACACATATCTGCATTTCCCTATCTTCCTACAACAATAGTGAACCACCCTACGCTGCACCTGTCAATCATGAACCCACCTGTGTCCACTTTCCTGTTTGTCATCTGAACCTGGGCACTTGTGAGAACGCTACTTGTGAATGTCTGCCATCAACCAAAACTCACTGAAAGCTAGTATCCATTAGACAGAAGGTCAGACAGAACCCAGTTCTCGGGGGAGGATGCCTGACAATGAACTGCTCAGGAAACAGGAAGTGGGGCATTGGCACCCAGCCTGCATTCTGTGGTAGCCTCACCTCCACAGCCCTTTAACTTCTAGGCTCAGCTCTCTTGATTGTCTAGATATCATGCGTGAGTAGCTGAGCAATAGCCAATTATCTCATACTAGGCTAAGGATATGAATTCTGGTTGTGCCATCTGTAAATTTGTAGAGTTACTCATACTTCTTCATGACAAAATGACCTACCCTATAAAGTGGAACCAATAATTTAATTATTATATGGAGTGGTGTGAACGTTAAATGTGTTAGTTCAAATAATGGGCTAATAGCAATGTCTGTTGCTCAAGAGATGGTAGTTAATTGTACTGAAATAATAAGGTAACTATCTAAGCAAAAGCTACTGTGATCTTGTAAAGCTCACGTAAGAGCATTCAGAAGGCCGCTCTTGGTTGTTGGTATGCCAGATACCTTGGCATGCATAGTGTTGCTTAATGAACTGGAAGGTGACTCTGATGAATGTTTCTGGAGATTGCTTTCTGGAGCTCTCAGAACTGTGATGCTTCCACTCAGAGCCTTAAGTGATGAATCCATCATTGGATTGACCAGTTGTGAGATCAAAGCCTCCAGGAACCCATCACTGCCCCATAGCCCCACCTCTGAACACTGCTGTATTGAGAACCCAGCCTTTAACACACGAGCTTTTGAAGACCACTTCATATCCAACCCATAACAGAAGCTTAAGTTTTGGCCACAGAGGACAGGGACAAAAGATGAAGCGCTAAAGATGTGTGGTGAGCTAGGCATGGGAGCAAGGTGGGGAGATTGCTATAATGGGTTGAAGTCTTGTTAGGTTACAGAGCAGGATGCTATTTCAAGCAAAACAAAACATAAGATCATCAATAGCAAAAATCAGCATCAACAAAACATGTTCTGATCTATAAAGCAGCAGTGTTCTACAAGGTGATACCAGTCAAAAGCTTTGGGCTGCATGTGGAGGCCTGAGCTCCCCCCTCTCATAGCTTCTAGACCCCATGTGTGGGGCTCATGGTGGATTTGACAGTAGCAAAAGATTTCTGAACATGCAACAAGAACAAAATAGTCCAAAATTAAATGATGAATCTGAAGGGTTTCTGGTAGAGTGACTTACAGCATAGCATGCTCACTTTATACTGTGCATGCCTCCACACCACCCAGCATCCACGAGCACTGCCTGAGGCTCCTCGGCTCAGCTTCAGGACTGTTGTAAGCTATGGGTTGTGGTGCCTTTCTGCACATGCACAGTCCTCTGCTCTGGTAGAATCATAATGGCTTAATTTCAGAATATTCACTTTTCATGGTTCCCTATGGTCACCTGCTTAGCATGTATGTTTCTGCTATGTCTTGGGACTGTACTATATAGAATGTTTGATTTTTCAAAGATATTGTTTGAGTTGACAACTTGAGTTTCATAAAAGTTTTTTTCATGAAGTTTTGGCTTGTGATTAGGGTAGGATCTCTAACAGTTTCTGAAATATTGTTGAACATGCTTGTATCACCTCGTTTTATGTGTTTATAAGAAACCATCCTCTCAATATTAACAAATATAAAATCCAGACATCAGTCAACTCTGAAAACCTTGAAGGACCTATACGTCCTGCAGATCCAATATTCAGATCATATTTAATAATTTATATAAAAATCAGCAAGCAGATCCATCCATGAATATGCAAAATAGAGCCATCTAGTAACAGTAAAATAATATGTAGAATTGTTTTAAAACAAATGCCTTGATGATTTATTATCAGTAAGCATCTTATTTATGTATCTGTTTTATATATGTATGTCCTCGAAGTTAGGTAAACATTTCTGGATAAAAGTAGTTTAAGGACCTTGCTCCAGAAAGAAAGTACCAGAGTGCACATCTGTTCAATCATCTGCAGCTATGATTTTACTGATAGGATGGAGAGAGATGCATCACTGTCTAGGAGATTTATCATTATGGGTCAAGTGATTATGGAAGCCGGAAATCCCCTAACCTGCCATCTACAAGCTGAGGAACGGGAGTTTTCAAAGGTGTTAACATGTAATAGAGACGGAGGTCTGAGAACTGGGGATATAACCACAGGATGCTGTGGTGTAAATACTTGAGTCCTAAGTTTGGGAACCAGAAGCCCCAGTGCCAAGGGACTGAGAGGATGGCTGTCAGCTTGAGAAGGGGATTCACCCTCTGCCTTTCTGCTCTATCTGGACCCTCAGTGGACCTGAGGAGACACATCTGCCTTGAGGAGTATTCTCACCAGCTCCATGATGCAAGTGCTGTCTCCTTCAGAAATGCCTTATGATACATCTAGAAATGATGTATTACTTACTATGTGGCTATTTCTTAGTCCAGTCAAGCTTAATTTAAAACTAACCACTATACAAGGGGAAGAAGACAGAAGAGGTTTCCAGCATGAAGGCTGTGGGGTGGACCCATGGGGTCCTCATGGGAGAGACATAACAGTAGGATAAACTGTGTCTGAAGCAGGATCCACCGTGACCTATTTTTGCAGTGGGAGCCTGGAAAGAATCTAGAAACCTGCGTTAGCCCATGGTGTCTGTGTGGACAAGAACCTCACCAGCAGTTTGGACTCAGGTCAAACACAATATAAATAGGCAGGGCTCCTGGCAGGCTTGGAGGGCGGTCTGAGGCAAGAACCTTCCAGACACCCTTGAGATATTAATACCTGAAGCTTGTATTGATATTAATATACAGGCCCCAGAGTCCCGTGACAGATCGCTCAGGCAGGAACACTTGACAGTTATATTGCTTTATTCAACGCCTTGTCCATACCAGAGATATATACCCTGGAATTCCATTTATAAACGCCAAGGCCAGATGAAAGAGTTGTGGGCCACTTCAGTGGAAAATCTAAAATGCAATTTCCAAAATTTCACAAGGGATCGTAATGGAGTTTGTTTGGAAAGAAAATAAATCAGTAGGTAGATGGGCCTAAGTGTGATTCCCAAAACAAAAGAAAAAATCTAGGTGTGGTGGTGCCTCCTTGGAATCCCAGCCCTGGGAAAGCAGAAACAGCTGGATCCCTGAGGTCACTGGGAGACCTTTTCGAATAATTGCAGTTTCTTGTTTCTGAAAAGACCCTATCTCAAAAATCAAGAGGGATAGCTCCCGAGGAACAAGACGTACACACACACCCTTACAGAGAGTTTGCACACTCATGAATGTACACACACACAAACACACACACACACACACACACACACACACACACACACACGTACTCAGACTTGCTTTCTTCAAAGATAAAGCTTCCTGCATGAGTTGGAGAGGCAGGTGGCTGGGATAGAGACCAGGCAGGATCTGGGGCAGCAGTGAGCTGGTGGCAAGTCACCATAGTGCTGGGTGAGTATTACATTGAAGGGAAGGGCCTCACAGTTAAAAGGGGACCTTACTTAACAGTTATGAGGGGCTTGATTTATGGGACTTGAGAGATGGGAAGAATGTTTTCTTTGTGTGTGTGAGTTATGATCCGTGTACTTGCTAGTATAAGCATATGCATGTATGCAAGTGGACATGTGTACATATGTTTGCATGTATGTCTTGCTTTGATTGCTTCCCACCTTTAGATTTTGGGACAGGGTCTCTCAGTGACACTCATTCATCTGACTAGGCTGTCTGGCCAATGAGTTTCAGGGATGAAGTTGTCTCTTTTCCACTCTCCCACCTCCGTTCTCTTGCTGTTTTCTGGGGTTATAGCATGTGCCACAGTCACATTTAGCTTTTTATGTGCATTCTGGGATCCAAACAAAGCTCCCATGCTTTTGCAGTGGGCATGTTATCCACAGGACCATCCCCCAGCCCAGAGAAAAGTCTTTCAGAAGGAGAGAGAAAGTAAGAAGGCCTAGCCAGAACCGTTCGTTCTCATTGCCGAGTAAGTGTGCGTTTGAAGTGGTGGGGCTGCTAAGGCCACATGGAGGAAATCATCTCCATGTTAGAATAAACATGTTAGAATAAACATGCAATTTCATTGCATAATCTCGGCTTGGTTGGGGTTAGGTAGTGATGTGTGTCATCCCATGGAGGGATAACCCTGACAATGGTGTTTGAGTGTTGGCCTTTTCCTTTGACACTATTACTGGTGTACATGGTGCTTGAAGGTCTAAAGTTGGTATTCAGTGTACAGGTACTTATGGCTGTGTGCTTAGTCCTGAACCGCCTCTTTGCTTTTCTTTGTCTATTGTTTGAAATAAACACATCATGTGTTTGCATTAAATGGTGGGAATAATTGAATCAAAAGGTAATATAAAAACTGCTAGCAATAAAACAAAATATGCAAAGTATGTCAGGCACAATCACCCAGTAGCATTGTACAGGAGGAAGTAGTATCTTTCCTGTAAATTCTGAAAGAAGTAGTGTGAAGATGCAAGCTGCTCTTACAGAGGACCCGACTTCAGTGGGCACCATTACACATGCATGCAGATATATATATACACATACCAAAATAGACTCTTAAAAATAGTGTCAAGAAATTAATTCTTCAGATAAAATACCTTGTCATTTGAAGGTTATGATCTCTTTAAACGTTTTAGAAGACAGTGACAAGAGAAGGAAAATGGATGCCAATTTTTGTCAGAGAATGAACATTGAGGAGCTGATAGTCTGTGGTCTTCTCAGCCATGACCACACCCTTCCCCCATGTGTTATGATCTTGCGTGCAAATATACGCACAGGTTTGCTTGCCCATGAGTGCACATCTGTAGATGTTGATATTGGTATTGGTGTCTTCCTCTGTCCTGTTCCACCTTATTATGAGACAAGGTCTCTCACTGAACCTAGAGCTTAGCATTTCAAATAGACTGACTAATGAGTCCCCGGGAAGCGGAAGCGCCTGTCTTCCTGGCTCCATGACTTTGCCTAGCTTTTACATAGGTTCTGGGGATGTGACCTCAGGCCATTATGCTTGCTTGGCAAGCACCTTGTGTACTGAGTTATGCTCCAAGTCCCAAGCCTTGTTACTATTGAACTTATTTATGTTTGGAGCTCCAAAGGAAACAGATTAATCAGTGTTCTTGCTGTTTTCTGGATAGAATTTCCTCCCATACTCAAGACTCTGAGGGAAGCGCTCACATGCCTAGGCTGAGCCACATACCTGATGCTTCCCTTCAGGGTTGGTCTCCATCATTCTGCAGACCACAGCTTGCTTGGCTGTTATGTGGAAGCAACTCACTGCCCAGTAACCACACAAGATACGTCTCCCAGAACTTGCCTTTAATGACTTCCTCTACTTGGGTTCTGATCTCCGAGTGTTTCTTCTGTCTCCCAAAGATGCCAGCAGTATCCTTCCACCTCTGAATTAACACATTGATTAGCTTCGCTGATTATTCAGTGATTGAACTCACCACACAGGGAGCAGGCCTTCAGCACAAGAACATCTCAGGGAGACACATTTCATGTCTAAACCATAACAGGTCTGTCTTGTGTTCAGTTCTTTAACTTTGGAGGGTGTGGGACACTTTAGAATAGTGGTTCTCAGCCTTCCTAATGCTGTGACCCTTTAATAGACTTCCCCATGCTGCGGTGACCCCCAGTCATAAAATTATTTTCTTTGCCATTTCATAACTGTAATTATGCTTCTGTTATAAACTATAATATAAATATTTGTGTTTTTTTCTTTTTTCTTTTTACTGGTCTTAGGTGATCCCTGTGAAAGGATCATTCAATCTCCAAAGAGGTTGCAACCCACATGTTGAGAACTACTATTGTAGAAACTTTTTAAAGAAGAAACAGAGGCAGAGCAGACAGATAAGGAGATTAATCCTGCTGAGGGGTTTAAGTTTATACCTCAAGCTGTTTTCTGAGCTTTTCACTTTCATATGTTTGTTTAGATGACTTAGGATCAGGTGACTGCCACTGTCAAGCAAAGAGTGTGCTGGATAATCTATGTCAACTTGACACAAGCTAAAGTCTTTTGAGAGGAAGGAACCTCAATTTACAAAATGTCTCCCTAGATCAGCCTATTTGCAAGTCACTTAATTAGTGATTAATAGGGAAGGGCCCAGCCCATTGCAGGTGGGGCTATCCTTGGGCGGGTAGTCCTGAGTTCTATAAGAAAGTAGGCTGAGCAAGCCAGTGGGCAGCATCCCTCCATGGCCTCTGCATCAGCTCCTGCCTTTAGTTTCCTGACTTGCTTGTGTTTCTGTCCTGACTTCTTTCAATGAACTGTAATAGGGAAGTGTAAGCCAGAAAACTCTTTCTTTCCTCCCCAGTTTGCTTTCTGGTCACTGGTGTTTCATCACAGTAATAAAATCTCTAACTGAAACACAGAATATTAATCCATTCGGATTGTACCATCAACCACACGTGCTACTGAAGGCTGAAGAGGCTGCTTTGTGCTATCCGGTGGAGACTACTCAGCTAAGACAAAACGGAGAGTTCCTGCCCTCAGGGAGGCCTAAATCTAACCCATTGAAATTCATAGTCACTCCATGGAAGGGTTAATTCACTCTGGCTCTCCAGTAGTTTCAGAGATGGAGGTATTATGATTCTCCCCACCTTCTGCACCCTGCTGTCTCCTGTGATTGCTTCTGGCAAGGTTTAGGTACATAAAGTGCTTGTTGGCATAAAGTAACAATTTTTGATAATGTGTTGAGTGAGTGATTAATCAGCATTTGAGCTCCCAGTTGGAACGTTCATCACTGGTGATTTTTTTTTTTTTTTTTTTTTTTTTTTTTTTTTTTTTTTTTTTTTTT
>JANHMN010000004.1:158181365-158232689 GCA_030674055.1 Rhabdomys pumilio | reverse complement strand
TTTTTTTTTTTTTTTTTTTTTTTTTTTTTTTTTTTTTTTTTTTTTTTGCTTTGAACTCTGAGTACTTCATAAAAATTTGCTAATGAGTAACAGCTTTCTCCTGCTAAAGGCAAGGTTCTTGAGGAAGAGCCCGTGGGTTGAGGAATCTGATGGTTGAGATTCTCTGCAAATCTAAGTCCATCTTTTTGTTGATGGGGCTTTGGTTGGAATCTTTAATCTCCCTAGGCTTTCCCTCCCTCGCAGGAAAATGAACTTTACCACGACAAGCTCACAGATTCCATGTAAGGATTAAATGCTGTAGGGTTTTTCGGTCTTCAGCGGCGTTTCACCTGTCATAATTGCATAAACTGTGGACTAAATTTGACAGAAGTAGATGGTCTTGGAATCTTAACTGGAGGAAAACAGTGTCTACAGCTATAAAGTAATTCATGGGGGGGCTCCTTTCTCTCTGCGTCATCTTCCTAATAAATCACTGTAAGTTAGTTTGACATTATTTATGTAGATTTATTTGTCAATTAAGCTTTACTCATTTGAAATTATAAAAACGATGTCTTTTAATTGTAAATTTATGCAGTCCCAAACATGGAAAGCAAAAGGTAACAGTTTCTTTAAGTCACCCATTTTAGATATAGCATGGTTTAGAACTAAGGTGAACTTACCTTGTGTGCTTGAATGAATGTAGAATTCATCAGTTTGCATGTGTGCGTGTGTGCGTGTTTGTGTGTGTGTGTGTGTGTGTTTGTGTGTGTGTATATCCCTTACTGGATATATGGTTTTATAGCTTATGTTTTTTCCTATGATAACACCACAAGCATTTATAAAAATGGAGTGTTTGGGTATATTTAGATATTTTTGTTAGTGATGGTGAGATTTACAATGAAGATGTCTTGGTTTCTGGTAGATTCCAACCTCTGTCAGCAGAGATATCATCCAGGGAGCGTGGATGATTCCTGATGCTAGCAGTTTGCCAGCATTCATGACTAGTGGACACATTTAAGTACATAACTGCTTCACGACGAGGAGCACACACTTGGGTTTAAAGATACATCTCATCACGCCACGAATTATCTCAAAAAGCATATATTTTGACCTTTAAATACCTTTAAATACTTTATACTTTCCTTTTATTGCGGCTGTGTTCACAAGAGGCCTTGCTCATTTTAGATTTCCCGCACTCTTTTGTAAATCCAAAGTCAGTGCTAAAAACCCGAGCAAGCGACCAAAGCGTCAGTCTACTTCAAAATTTCAAAATCAATGTTTTTCCATCTCAGATTTGCCAAAAGAAAAATCCATATTGACAAACATTCTGTTTTGACATATACTGACATTTCAAAAGTGGTGATTGTCACTGAAGCTGAAAGTGTTCTAAGAGGAAGCCAGTGTTAAATTTCATACCTTAAAACATTCTAAAAATTTTCATTCAGCCCAACTCTATTATTCTGAATTGTTTTAAAGGTGCCTCAGTACTGTGAAACTGACTGTAAAAGCTGGATTTGGGTGAGGACGGCGGTGGAGCCAGTGAGGTGACAGGATGAGGGGGTGGACAGCTGCGAATCGGAGGGCTCACTGTAACTTTGGACCATTCTTTCAGGCCTGATGCTAAGTCCCAGCTTCACAAGCGCTGAGTGAGGAACACCTTATGTCCCACTTCTGCACACTGGGAAATCTCGGAGCACGTAGGTCTCCCACAGGCAGCATCTCACCTCACTAGAGTTAGACTTAGACTGAGCTCTGCCTGGCTTCATGGCAGGAGTCTACACAGTCCCTCCTACACAGCTGGAGCCAGATGCTCTGTTCTAAGATGAAGGCAAGCAAGTGGTTCGGGGCACAAAGACGGGGTCTGGAAAGCTTAATGGACTGTGTGGTAAGGTCACACAGAAGCATCTGGAATGTTGATGCTTTAGTGAAATGTGCAGCTGAACCAGGTTGCGCCCATGTCTACAGGACAGGGGCACACCTTTCCCTAAATGCTTTGGACCCCATTGGCCCTTCCTTCTATTCTTCTCAGCCCCTCCTCTACAACTTTACTCTCAGAAAGCATCACAGAGCAAAGAGAGACAACTTGCTTCTTGCTACTGTGGGGCCAAGTTGAAGCTGTTGCCCCAAACAGCAGATCAGGTTCTGTCCGAGGACTGGGTCTCACCTCCTTCCCAGGGACCCTAATCAACCCCACCTTCTCTCTCCTCTTGTTTTCTCCGCTCTGCCCCCAACTCTCTTTCTCTCTCCTGTATTTCAACAACAAAAACTTTTAAAAGACTGGTCTCACATAGCACACCCTCGCTGACTTTAAACTTACTATGTAGCTGAACATGACCTTGAACTCACAGCCCGGCTGGTGGTGACAATAGGGTCTAGGCTGTGTTTCTAGATCCTTGGTTTCTTCTACAAATAATAAAAATCAAGTTTCACACCAAATTGTCGCGAAAAAGCAGTAGAGCTTTATTAGAGCTAAGTGAGTACAGATTTTTAAAAAATACAGTTATCCATATAATTTTTAAAATGTGTATTTTTATGCAGGCCATTTATATGTTTTTATAAATTAATAAAAGTTGGAGGATTTTTTTTTGGCATCTTTTTGATGCCGATTTTTAAACTTAATTATATTGTCCCCTGGACATAAGCTTATATGATTTCATTCTGTGACATAGTTTTGAGATTTTTTTTCTTTAGGAGGTAGAGTATAATGAAGTTATACACAGTGTTCTCTTTAGGATGATTTGATACCTGGGTTTTTCATATCTGCACTGACTGATTCTTTGGTTTCATTCTCTTTGTCCTTTTAAGTCTATTTTTAGTTAAAATGGAGTTATGTGTCCTCCTTACCTCACTTTCTGCCTTCCAGTCAGTTCTTCAGGTACTATCCTTCCAACCTTTCCCAAGACACCTCATTCCAAACTCTCAAATTTATGGTATTTTTTACTACTGTTAATGCATATATGTGTATGTGTCTGTATGTACAAATGTATAAATACAACCCGCTGAGTCCATTTTTTTTGGTTGGTGGTGCTGTGTACTTGGTGGCAAGGCTGACCATCCTACTTTAGACAACCATTCAGGAGGCTTATCCCTGGGAGAGGCTAATTCTCCTCCCAGTGGTCATTAGTTGCCTGTAGTTTGTTGGTTAGGGTGAGATCCTGTGAAATATTTCCCCTTCCAATTAGTATGCCTGTTGATACTGCCACTGTTCCAGTCTTGTTTCTGCAGCCATTTCTAGAAGAGACGTTCACTACAGACTTCTTGGTATCCAGCTCTTAAAGCCTTCTGACTCTCCTTTTCTCATGATCTTCCTTGAGCTTTGTCGGGGACATCAGGGCTAGGCTCCTTATGATCTGTTGATCTCTGCATTGTGTCCCGTTATAGTTTTTTTCCATTGGTTAATTTATTTATTCACTTTACATCCTGATCACAGCCTCCTCCTCCTCTCTAGTCCTCCCTTCACACAGTCCCTTCCCCCATTCCCCTTCTCCTCTGAGAAGGGAAAGCCCACTTCCCATCCCACCACTCTCATTACCAATTTACATAGACGCATCAACTCACTATGCAGAACGAGGCATATTCTGTCCCATTGAGGCCAGACAAGGCAACCCAGTTAGAGGAACAGGATTCACAAGCAGGCAAAAGAGTCAGGGCAACTCCTGGTCCAGTTGTTGAAAGACCTGCATGAATACTAAGATGCACATCTGCTATGTGTATGTGCAAGAGGCCTAGGTTCTGCCCATGTACGCTCTTTGGTTGGTGGCTTGGTCTTTGGGAGTCCCCAAGGGTCCAATTTAGTTGACTCTGTTGCTTTTCTGTGGATGGGGTCCCTCCAGGTCCCTCAGTTCTTCCCCCAACTGTTCTATAAGACTCCTGAGCTTTGGCTAATGTTTGGCTATGGTCTCTGCATCTGTTTCAGTCATCATCTGGGTAGAGTCTCTCAGAGGACAGTTATGCTAGGCTCCTGTCTGCAAACATAGCAGAGTATCATTAATAGTGTCAGGGATTGGTGCTTGCCCATGGGATAGGTCTTAAGTTGGGATGGTCATTGACCAAACGCAGTGCTGGAGAAGCAGCTGAGAGTTCTACATCTGGATTTGCAAGCAGCAGGAAGAGAGAGGCACTGGGACTGGCTTGGCTTTGAAATGTCAAAGCCCACCCCAGTGACATACTTCCTCCAGCAAAGCCACACCTACTCTAACAAGGCCACACCTCTAAATCTTTTCAAATAGTGCTACTCCCTGGTGATCAAACATTCAAATCTGTGAGTTTATGGGGTTAAGTCTCTGTTTACTGTAAAAAGAAGCTTCTTTGTTGAGAAGTGCTAGGTTCGCATATATATGTGGCCCATAACTTCACAAGTCCTTGAAGGCTGTCTAGTTTTTTTGTACTGGGTATGCTTTCTTGTCTGTTGAGTCAAATTAGGTAGCTGTTGGTTGCCATCGACATGTGTCTGCCACTTATTGCTCCTTTATGGATATTTGGTCATGCTGGTAATTATAGTTCATCAATGCTGCAGCTGGGTAGAAATAATAATCACTTCCCCTCCTTTGTAATTTGCATAATATTTTCTGGTACCATGGAAGGTAGACCACAAGGAGGAGGCTTTCAGGTTAGATTCAACTCAGATCATCCAAGTCCTGTGTTCTAACTGTGGTGTCTTTAGCAATAGGGATTGGCCTCTAGCCTCTGAGAGGTGAACAAAGGCAACGGCAATAGTCTGTATTGTTTTGTGAGTTACTTTGATTATATGAGCAGTGTCTTGAATGGTGGCTTCTCATGCCTGTAATAGGGCTTTTGTTAGTCTTTGTTTCTGTGGGAACATGGTTTTCCCAAGGACTTAACTTCCTTTCACACACACACACACACACACACACACACACACGTGGTGTGTATAATTTTAGGTAAGTATAAAACACTTCCTTGAGGCTTTATCAGACAACCTTGTGTTGTCTGTCAGACACTGACGATGTGTGTTACAATCTCCTGTCCTTTCGTGGGTCTCTTCACAAAATCTCCATCTCTTTACATCTGACTGGCACCCACACTAGTCTCCTTGTATCTGCTCACTCAGCCCTATGTAGCAGCTTGTATTTATGAAATACATGCATGGAAGGAAATTCCCAGGTCAAGTACACATTGTTCTTTCACTCAGCCAAGGTCTATTAAATACCCAGGAAGTATCATAAGGAAGTTCTAAGACCAAGGGATGTAACCGCAAACAAGACAATTTCCAAGTTTTCATGGAACTTGTGGACAGATAATAGAACCCAGATAAACAACTTCCTTTGCTATTACCGATTTTAAGTTAAAATTCCTGGACACTGTGTATGAATACTGGTATGATTTATTCCCAATTGCTTCCCCAGTCTTTCTCGTCAGGTCAACTCAGCTCTGAACACAGACAGATATACTTTCAACTCCTCTGAAACCCTGTGATGTCACAGCCCTGATCAGTTGTATAATGTGCATTTGACGCTGTCCTGGCGCCACCCCTTGCTAGACTGACACCCTGGTGACTTCTCAGTGTCCTTGTCCACACTTCAGCTTAGATGGTCTGTCACCTGCCAAGCCCCAAGACCATTGGCCTAGTTAGATTTCTATTGCTGGTATATAATACTCCACAGAAGCAACTTTAAGGGAAAGTGCAGGAAAGTCATGGGAGCAGTAGCCTGGAGTAATTGGCCATATGATATCGGTCAGAAGCAGAGAGAAATGAGCTTTGGCGCATCCACTTGCTCAGTTTGCTTTCTGTACACTTATCTTGTCTAGGTCCAGCCCATCACAAGTCCCTGCTCTTATTTCCAACTTCCCCAAAAGTTTTCTTCTTGTTAGACCTGATATCTCACCCAGACATATAAATAAGCTAAGTTTACAGTGATTTCTAGTCTCAGCCCTACCCAGAAAGATGAATTCATTCTAAACCAGGGCTGGGATGCTGGCAAGATGGATGATTTGGCAGTTAAGACTACCACTGCTCTTACAGAGGAACCTTGTTGGGATCCCAGCATCCATACCCACACATCCAGATGGCTCATAACCATCTGTAACCTCAGCTTCAGGAGATCTGATGCCCTCTTCTGGCCTTTATAGGCACCTGCACTCATGCGTGCATACCCTCACACACAGACACACATACTTATACATAAAATAATTTCATTTCAACAATTTTTTTCTTATTTAGTTTCTATTCATAATCATGCACTTAACTCTGCAATCCAGCTAGACTTGGAGGGGACTGAAGAAATTATAGAACCCAAAGAACTTCATTGAGAGCAGAGATTACCGGGTACTGTGAGCAGATGGGGTTGGAGATGCTCTCCCAAACTACAGAAGGGATGATCTGGTGGGTAAGATGCCTACAAGTCTAAAGAATTAAAGTTGTCCACAGTCAGAAATGGTGATCTTGCTGGTCTTGCCATTCCTGGATTGAAAATGCTTCATGGCTTCCACAATGCTCACCCCTCTCTCACCTTCCCAGAGACCACATGCTTGCCATCCAGTCATTCAGCCTTGGCAGTGCAGATAAACTGGAAACCATTTGTGCTTGGTCCAGCATTTGTCATGGACAATATGCTAGAATCTGTATGCTTCAGGATGAAGTTCTCACCCTTAAATTTCTCCACTTAGATGAACCTGTCGCCGGTGTTGTAATGGTGTATGAAATCACCACCCTGGTATGTGAGTCCTGAAATACTTTTGTGACTGGAGGAGCCCTCCTATCCATATCCATTCTCCCCAGTGCCCAGAGCATGAAGGTTCTCTGCTGTCTTGGGAAGTTTGTCTGCAAACAGCTTGAAGGAGACATGGTCCAAAGGCTGTGATCAGTGGTGATATCGAAGAACACAGTGGAGTTGACCTGGGTTGCAGCGAGTGGCGATGGGATAGTGATAGCAGGGGATGGCAGGGTTTTGGGAAGCCATAAAACCAATTTCTGTCTTTAATTTCTTTTTATTAAATCATGGCTAAGGTTGAGATTTCTCTCACTTGCCCCTCAGCTTGGGAGGAGGCTTCACAAGGCGAGTGTGTGGGAGATCTGTATGTGTTATTCCTGCTATGTCTGTTACTGCCTTGTTACTGAGCATGCTTATCAGGTCTGTTTTGTTTCTCCTTCATTATTCCTTCAATCTTTTACTTCTTTTTACTCAGCCATGGAAAGAGTCCAGTAAACATCTTTAACACTGAACCCTTTGGAGTAAGTTTATTTGTTTCAGTATTGGCATGGTACCAACAGAAATTCAAGTCAGGAGGCATCCTTGTTTTGCGTGGTAGTGTTTGTCAGTCCATGGAGCCCAGGCTGCCCCCTTCTGGAATGGTGGCTTGCTGTGGGCTGATTGTTCCCACAGACAGGGTCTTCGGTGTCTGGTGTAATTGAGAGCAGTCACCATCGAGTCTTCAGTGTCAGCGTAAATTGTCTACTGCTGCATGAGTACTGTCTATGAAATTGATTTGCTATCGTTCAGGGAGTGTTGTTTTGTAGAAAGAACAATGTGAGGTTCTTGTATTATTTATGCAAGCATTGCTCCGGGGCAAAGTCAGCAGCAGGCTTGAGCTGTTTTGGTGGTTCTTTCCATTTCTGAATCGGTGAGGATATTTCCTGATTCCTTTCAACAGTTAAACTATTCGAATCTTTGAAGTCACATTCTTTCATGACAGCAACAGTTAGCCTTCGCTGCAGAATAACCACCTTAGCCCTTAGCCGCTTAAACAGCAGCCGGTCAGCCAGCTAGGTTCTAAATGTGTGTTGGACTCACGAGGGTTTTCTAGTGGTGGAGTTCACACGAGCAAGTGATCTAGGATCAGTTCGGGGTGAGTGGCCTGAGCTACAGCAGCTGGTTCATGCTGACCAGACAAAGTTCCCAGAGAATACTGGGACCATAAAAGACGTCTCAAACCTAGATTTAGAACTAGCATGCGGTCAACTCTGTTACATTTTTAACTGGCCAAAACAACCACGATCTCAGCCTTGATTTAAAAGAAGGGGAATAGGTCCTGCTTTTTGAGGGCAGGAGTTATAAAGTCATATTCAAAATGCAAAAAGATACAAAGAAAAGATAAATATAGCAGTTATGATGTGTGGATTTTAAGGTAAAGAGGCTAGGTTGAATAAATGCCTTGGCTTCTGATCAGTCTTGAATCCCCACTAAAACGAGTATGGATAATACTTAGGGTCAAATGGAGAAAGGGGATATCAAAGAATGAAATTTGGAAGCTGGAGGAAAATGGATGAGTGGCAAGAGAACACAGACACCATCCTTGAATCAGCAGAGGATGGGGACAGCAGTCGTCAGATTCAGGGATATTTAAGATGTCATGGCCCTCTGAGGATGGAGGTGAGGCCAGAGAATTATCAGATAGCCTGTGAAGACAGAGACAGTGCTCCCAGATTTGCTCTCCACTGTGAGGGGAGATCAGAGAGAAAGGAGAGTTCCTGCAAAATCCTGACTCTGGAGTGTCAGTCACGGAAGAGTTCAGAAGCTCCTGATAACGAGAGAGTAAATCAGAATGAACAGAGAGAATATGGAGGCTGCAGGCCTCCAGCAGCACTGACCTTGCAGCACTGTGGCAGAGCCAAGTCTCTCTCACAGGAAGTTCCTTCACTGAGAACTTGATCAGTCCTGGAGGGAACACCAAGAAACACTGATGTCAACCAGCAGACTGGGCTCCTCACAGCACCCTAGTCTCACAGACAAACAACCAATACCGCTGCATCTTAGGTGATTTATAGTATGAAACCTGAAGACTGAGGTAAATGCATACACAAAGCCAGTGTAAGGAACTTCAAGTTCCAAGGGGGATGGGGGATATTTTTAAAATCTCTATGTCAAATAACCTGTATTAGTATCTTCATAGGGATGAGATGATTGTATATGCCAAATAAAATGTTACCTGTAGAAATCATAGTCACGGCACAGACACTCTTGGGGAAAGCAGAAAACAGTGCTTACAAGTTTTCAGGAAGTGAAACAGGAGACTCCATGGTTCTTGAAGGAAAGCAGAAAACAGTGCTTACAAGTTTTCAGGAAGTGAAACAGGAGACTCTATGGTTCTTGAAGCTTCTCGGATAAACACTGGTAGCATCCATGTGATTAGGACTCATAAGGACCTTGGATTTTTCAGCAGCTACATCAGAGATTGAAGGACAGATATCACAGTAGATTCCATTCTTAATCAAATATGAGTGTTGTTGTATTAAATATTTAATCTCAGTTGGAGATTTTTACACTGCCTTTGATCATTTAGTTCCCAGATAAAAGATTAGAAACTTTTATATTTAAAATAAGCTTTTAAAGCGCTAGAGTTGGGCAGATAGCTACCCTCTCAGCTATTAGTATTCCACTACCCTATCAATAACTCCAGGATATGACCTGCCATGTTCTGCCTGATCTGCTCTTATTCCAACTGCCTAGCCTCCATTGCCAGTTCTCATGACCATTTACCCCATGATGTCCTCTCCTCTCTCCACCTTCTCTGTTCTCTCATCATCTCCTGTCTCAGACCCTAAGCTCCAGAAATGAAACTTTGCCTCTCTCTCTTCTGCCCAACAATAGGTTATAGGCATCTTTATTGATCAATTGAGGATAACTTTGGGGGCAAGGTTATATAGCATCAGTTGGTGTACATGAGGATTTCCTGGTTGTCATGAAGGCAACCAGGGTCAGTATTTAGCATTACAATACATGACAACAGCCCAAACCTCAACAGAATGTAGAAGGAAAAAAAAAAGACATTTTTATGCATGCGATTTCTGGAAAGGTTTAACTTTTATGTGACTGTTGTTAAGAGCAACTGAAAGATGTGTTCCATTAAGTGGGGGAGAAATCCAAACCATATTTGAGGTGAAGGGATCCTACTTGAATATGAAGTAGGAAAGAAGGGATGAGTGAGGTCACAGGGACAGAAGGAAATAGTGGACCACAGCAGGAAGGGTGGGGTTGATAGTTACTGGCCTTGTCCATAAGAATTAGAAAGAGCTTTTCCTAATTCTAAGATTCTAAGAAGATTAGAAAGTCTGGGATTGAGATATTAGCAAGTATGTGGGAAAATATACTGCATGAGGTGGAAAGATGGCATAGTGGTTAAAGTGCACTTGCTGCTGTTGTAAGAGCCAGGGTTCCTAACATCCACACGCTAACTGTAACTGCTCCAACTCCAGCTCCAGAGAATCTGACGCCCTCTTCTGGCCTTTGTGGGCACTGCACTCACGTACATAGACCTACTCGTGGACACATAGATAAAAACTAAAAAGAAAAGAGGAAGCAAGCGACAATATCAACAAATATCTGTTTAAATGAAGTAAAAAGATGTATGGGAAATAAAACCCAACCTTTTTAAATCCCATGTGAGTAGCACTGACATAGGTACACGCATCTAACTGACATTAGGAAACAGAACCGCATGGTAGAGACTTGTGGAAAGGTGTTGAACAGGAACGCTGAGCCGTATAGACCCTAGAGACTGCTTATGTGATTGGTGGCTTTCTTGGAGTACCAGTCTGAGAAAACAGAGACAAACAGATTCCCTGAGGCTGTGCATGCCGGTGGAGCAACAGAAGTCTGGGGGAGAATTACCTATTAAGTCACTTACATTGACTAAAACTAAAAAAAGAGAGAGAACCACAAACATGCAGCAGAGATATAGCTAGGATGAAGTTTATAGATGAAGACTCAGTGGAGGTGATTATGAAGACTTTCCCAAGAACCAGAGGCAAGGGAAAGGGCTGCTGCTGTTTTTAGTAATGAATCTGACACTTTAATGTGTGTGTACTACACAAAGGTGTACCTGTGATCAAAAAGAAACCCTTAAGACATTAATAATTAAGAAAAATGGCCTCATCTTTCAGGTAGCTGACAATATTTGAACTGAGCTGGGGGAGTCAAGTGGACAAACAGGTCTCAGAATTTCCAAATCTGTTCCCTTAGCGATCTCTGGGTAGAGGGAACCAATTAAAACCACATCTTAAAGGCAGTGTCCCAGGCCCAGACTTTCCTTAGCTCTAAGTTAACCTGGGAGAGAGCAGGGAGAGGAGGGGCTGGTTGCAGGGGGCACCACCTCATTTAGTTTTGTGGTTTGATAGCAGAAAAATCCAGTGACAGTAGACTTAATCCTATGCTTTACCACGATTAAATTGGGATTTTTGGCAAGGTTCCTGGAGGTTAAATAAGTTTATAATTGACTTTCTCATACTCTCTGAGATGAAATCTCCACCCTGGTAAACCAGAAAGCTAGATGATTTCTCCAGGAGAAGTTGCTTGCTGGAATTAGTAGTGACAAGGGGCCAGACTTGATGTGTGTAAGATTAAACTGTGATGACCTCTCTAAGTGCACGGTGGGCGTTTAATGACTAAAAAATGGAAAATATTGAAATAATAAAGTAGTTTTGAGCACAAGTACACATTTGTTAGTAAACAAACTATTTCACATGCATTATTTTGAGCATTTTGTTTTTAGTGGTACTACAAAGATATGGATGGACATTCTCCATCTGGCAATCTTGATGAGTAAGCAAATATTTTTGGCATCTTAAATCCTAGGCTGTAGCTCTATACACACTGTGCTAACTATGAATAGCGTGTATAGCTATTTTATTTTATAATTATTCACACGAGTAATTCATCTTCTGTGGCAAACAGCAGTAGAGCTGAGCTGGCACAGTTAGCCACATGGCTCTTACAGGGGTCTTGTGCTTTCCTGGGCCTTCACGAGTCCCCCCAGCAACTGCTGTCTGGGGCCAGACATCAGACATGAAGCTTGAACACTTAAAAATACTGTGCACTGGCCCACAAACATTATTATATTTCAAGTGCAAAGGGGATGCATGGTACATCACAAGACCAAGTATAGACCTAAAAGACCAATTAGTAATAAATCACAGGATCCAAAATTATATTGATACTTCCGCATGTGTCCAAGACAGTGTAAGAGACATTCACAGTTTTTTTTTCTCTTGAAACAAAACAAAACAAAACAGAAGAGAGAGGGCCCTCGATGGATCTCTTGGGGAAGGTCTCTAGAGATTCATCAAGGGTCCTCTCTCTTCTCTTCTTTAGGTGCTGATCGGCACTTAGGTTTCAGGATATCATCCCAAACAGAGCAAATGACCACATGAAAGGAGAGGAGGGGCACACTTTTAGAACTCATCTGGGGTTTGTGCCAGGCAAACTGGGAAACCACTGAGACCTTGGGGCATTGAATATAATGCTCAGAAGGGTTAGATAAACAGCTTCCAGTTCCTGTCTAACAAAGCTTAAACACAGGGCCCAAAGGAGTCTAAGAACAGCCAGACAATCACAGCTTAGTACAAAGTCCATTATTTACAGAAAGACAAAAATTATATGACACATCCAAAGTACAATTCAGCCTTCCAGCATGAACTGAAAATGTTCCAAACAGTAAATAAGGAAGGAAATACAAGCTGCACAGAGAGGCCAACCAATTAATAGACCTTAGAGGGAAGGCGACATAATCATGCAATTTTGTGACATACGTCCAAAAGGTACATACGTACAAAAAGTACAATGGGGGTGATATGAAAATATAAAATAAATATATAACAAATATAAGTATGAAAAACAATGGGTGGGATTAACAGCAGAATAGACACTGAAAAAGCAAAGATTAGTGAATGTGAAGATACGGCTGTGGAGATGCCATAAAAGGAAACATAAAGGAAGCACATGAGTATTTGTGAGTTATGAAGCTGAGGGGCATCTGGAGGAGTCTCAACAGATGATAAACTTCATTGTATTCCCAAATGAGAAGAAAACAGCCCGAATCTGGGAGAATGAAGAATTTTCAAATTTATAAAAGACTATAAATTTGCAGATTTAAGAAAAGAGAAACAAAATCCCAAATACATCATGTGGTGCTTTGAATAAGACTGGCCCCCATAGGCTCATATATTTGAATGCCTGATCACCAGGAAGTGCAACTGCTAGGTGTGGCCTTGCTGGAGTGAGTGTGGCCTTATTAGAAGAAGCGTGTCACTGGAGGGCGGGCTTTAAGGTTTTAGAAGCTCAAGCCAGGCCTAGCATTACTCTCTGCCTGCTGCCTGCAGATCTGGATGCAGACCTCTCAGCTCTACTCCAGCACCACGGATGCATACATACCGCTCTGCTTCCTACCATGATGGTAATGTTCTAAACCTGCAAATGTAAGCCAGCCCCCATTAACTGCTTCCCTTTATAAGAGTCGCTGTAGTCAAGGTGTCTCTTCACAGCAGTGGACAGACACACAAGAGACCACAGAGCTGTAGCCAACAGGCAGCAATGTAGCATGGCAGGGAGGGGCACAGCAAAAGTTAGAAAACTACAAGTATCATAAAAGCATTTAAAATGAATAGCAAGTAGCAAATCTTGACACCAGGCAGAAGAGGAGACAAGCCTTGCACAGGGGATGCTGACAGGATTGAAGGCAGTCTCCTTGCCAGGAGAAAGCACACTGAAGACATCAGCCTGGCAGCATTGCGGTACTGAGAGGCAACAGATAACTGTATACAAAGAGGAAAGCGTCTCTCAAAACAACACTTTTGTGAGTCACAAAAATTGAATTAGTCAACAGTGGGCATGCATTGTAAGAAACAGTGAGGGAAAACCTGAAGCAAACTGTAAGTCTTCTTGAATTAATTAAGCATTTAAGCATAAACAATAGTGATGTCTTTGGGTTTATAAAGTGACGTTCTAGTGAATTTCCAGAAACAGAGGTCCTAATTTCCATCATTTGCCCATCTCCTGGGTGGAAATGTCCCCACTATGGCTGATTTCCATTGGCCAAACTGGAAGATTAGAGAAAGAGTCAAGTCCTTGACTTTTCAGAGTTGGCAACAATAAAACTTGCAGAAGGAATTTACATGGAAACACGTAGGATAAAGACTGGGCAGAGGGTGCGAGTGTATGTAAAACTCCCCTTGCTGAACTCGGGGCTGTGCAGTGTCTCATGGAGTCACACCGAGATTATATATGAAGTGCACCCTGTAGCCCTCAACAGACCACAGAGCTGAAGCCAACAGGCAGCAGTGTAGCATCCAGGGGGATTCAGCCTGGCTGTGCTCAAGTGATGGTCTTCACTTCTGCCACCAAGGAGCAGATAAACCCTGAAGAGCTGAGGGATTAGAGGGACAGAACAGGTGAGCCCCTTGTCAGTGAAGGGAGCTGTTCCCAGATCTCCATTATGGAACATTAAATTTATTCCAGCTGCACACATCAAGCTGAAGAAGTGTCAAACAAATAATATCAGGACAGGAGCTTTAAAAAAAGCAAGTTGTATTTGAACACGTCATTATAATTCTGTGTCCGGCACGTTGGGAAAGTTTGAAGAGTTTTATGTTTTGTGAAATGTACAGCGTTCCTGGATTGCTCTGCCATTGAAATGTGTAAGAAAATGCAGAACCAACCTCAGCGTCAGAATAGGCCTCACCTCTAGGGAGGTGGAAGTGAGAGGGCAGGGTTGGTTTTCACCTAAAATGTTTTTAAAAGATTTGTTTTTATTGGTTTTTAACTACGTGTAGCTGTGTGAGTACCTGCATGTGAGTACAAGTGTCCTCAGAGGCTTCAGACTCCCCTTACAGTGATGGGCACTTGGGAGCTGCCCAGCGTACATACAGGGAATTAAACATGGTCCTCTGTAACAACAGCCTGTGTTCTTAACTGCTGAGCTGTCTCTCCCAGCCCCCTGCACTACTTTCTTGTCTAAAGAGAAATCTGAAGCAAACATAAGGAAGGGAAGGTTTGACAGTGTTCACAGTTCGGGGTGATGGCGTTTGTTACAAACCGTCTACAAACCTTCAATGAATGTTTTATGCTCCATAGTAAAGACATATGCAGTGGCTCATCCATCAAGGGCTTCAGAATGCCCATGATTATATGACCAGAGCCTCAGGGCATGGTCGTGATGAGCTAGGCACATCTGTGCGCACATCTGGCAGAAGGTCAGCTAGTGAAATAGGTCAAATGTTGAATGGCATTTATGTAAGAAAATCCAGTTACTTGCAGAAAGTCTTGCTGTAGGGAGTGAAGTTTCCTGAAGCTTTTGTTAACCTTTCAGTTCCTTAAATGCTTTCCTCGTGATATTTTATTATCTTTAGTAAGGTTTAAACAAAATTTTGCAGACCTAGTCTTCCCTCAACCTTCTTCCTCCCCTTTCCCCCCTCCCTCCCCTGTCCTTCTCTTTCTTTTTATCCTTTCTTTATTATTATTAGTATCATTATTATTATTACTTATTCATTTTACATCTTGCTCACTGCTCCCCTCCCACAATCCTTCCCCTATCTTCCTTCCCCTTCACCTCTGAGCAGATGGAGTCCCCAGGGGTATCCCCCAACTCTGGCACATGAAGTCTCTGTGGAGCTAGGTGCATCCTCTCCCGCTGAGGTTAGGCAAAGCAGCCCAGATAGAAAAACAAATTTTACAAATAGGTAACAGCTTTTGGAATAGCTCCCGCCCCAGTTGTTCAGGACCAATGTGAAGGCTGAACTGCAGCAATCTGCTACATATGTGCTGGGAGACCTAGGTCCATCCCTTGTATCTTCTTTGGTTGGTGGCTCAGTCTCCGGAAGCCCCACCCTTGAGGTTTTCTTTCCTTCCTAATCTTTGACTTTAATCTATTTCTGCAATCCAGTTTTACCTCTCTGCAGGTGAGGCTCACAGAGAAGCACCTTTCCCTGATTCTTCAGATCTGAAAGGTAGGAATAGGCTGTGGGCAAAAAGCAGCTTCAGTTTCTGTCTGCTGTGAGGCTGCTGCACATGTGTAATTATGTGCATAATTATCTACACAGGTTCCATGTCTCTCGTGTAATTTGTTTCTGAATAAAAGTGACTCGTTTCCGATTTTAAGTTCTTAGCAGGCATCAGGAGATTACCGTATTTTTGCCATTAAATACGAGTCTGTGCCATCTAGCAGGTCACTGTGGAGCGGTGGAAGGGACTGGAGCTGAGAGATGCTGCAGACGTGGTCACGATGGCCATTCCCTGTTCTGAATGTGCGAGCTAAGTCAATTAACCTCAGCTCCAAGTTGCCTCATTAGTGAATGGAGAAGGAGAGCTGGCCTGAGGCCAGAGGATGCCGTGCACTCACAGTGGGCATACAGCGTCATCACCCTGCTCTGTGTCACCAGCAGAGCTGTCACTGTCTAAATGAGTAGAGATATATCAACATACAGAAGTCACCAGATGCCACCGTTGCGGGTGACATTCAGAGTCAACGCTATTCGAATGACGGTGCTGTGGTGCTGTATGATCGAGGATGGAGTTTTATTGTTAAGGCCATTATTATGGTGAAATTCTGCAGGGAGCCCTTACCGTTTCTAGTGGTATTGGGTGATACTTTGACCAGAGCTATTGTCTACAGGTTCTATGTGGCACTATGAAAGGAGGGATTCATTATATGATTTTTTTTTAATGTTTTTGGAGCTCAGGAGAAAGTCTATTAGGTATAAGCTGTGGGCCTGAGGAATGGCACCACTGGAGGAGATTAAATGGTTCTAAGGTTATTACATTTTTTTTGAAGTTTGAAAGTTATTCTAAAATGAACAATTGGGGTGGGGGGATGAGTAAATATGGCTTGAGTTACTGTTGAATCAACATCAGCTTAATCTGCAAACACTGAGGGAAAAATGTGCAGTGAATGAGCTTAATAAATTTATTATCTAATTTTCTGCTAGGAAAAAATCAGATGAATGTGGGTCATAGGTTACCTTCCCACAACTCTCTTTAAAGGGGGCTTCCCAGGCAGACCCCCCCTAGACTGCAAGGTCCATGGAGCAGGGGCTGTACTTCAGCCAGCCCCATGAGCTCTGTCTCAGTGTAGCCTGGCAGAAGGTCTGCCAAGTGGGTTCCCTCACTTCTCTGATGGCTCCATGATTGTAGTGGGCAGTTGGGATCACGAAGCACGTGTGTAAGGATACCTCTCACAGAGAAAAGCACTTCATGTCTTGTTCAGGACTAATTCCTTCCCAGACACTTGGGGATAGCAGGGCTTAACTCTTATAAATAAGATTTTATTTTAATAAAGATAAGCATTTCATATGGTTCTTCTATAAACTTCCTGTGGTATCTATATTTAAAGCACCTGTTCCATACACAAGGAAATGACCAAGTGTCCAGTCATGTCACCTCCTTCATGTTCTTTGGCTGTCCATATTCAAAGGGCCAGCTTTATGGGTCCCTTGATCTGCCAGATCTGTTTTCTACGAGGTGATGGGACAGGATGACCCGGTGTGATGGCTAATCCTGGTTGTCAACTTGATTACATCTGGAATTAGCTATAAAATCCAAGTAGCTTGGCACACTGTGAAGGATTTCCTTGATTAGATCATTTGAAAGTGTGGCCTAGATTTAGGGTGACAGCTCACATAAAAGAGCATGGCAGAAGGAAGCTTCTGTTTCCCCTCATCCTGAGACATTCCTTCTCTTCAGCTAGATGCTACTTCTTCAGGATTCCAAAGTAGACTGAGAGCTGGCTGCTCTCTAGGACTTGCCTAGGTCTTCAGCACCAGATTGGAACTTCTCAGACATCCGCTCTCACGGATAGAACATTACTGGATCCTTGGCCGTCCCTTTGGGAGACAGCCATTGTTGGACAATTCAGACTACAGTCTGTAAGCAACTCTAATAATCCTATCTATGTATATGTACTCATTTTATCAATTCTCTTTCCTTAGAGAACTCTGTCTAGCTCACCCAGCAAGGCCATTGGATGGAAACTTCCACAGAGACTGAAGAGCAGCCTGAGAAGAATAGGTTCAGGCAGACAGACAGGCTTGGGTGGTGTTCCTGAAATCAGTGCTGAGAGGGTCCAAGCAGCAAGAACATCTCTGTGTTAGTTAGACATTCGATATCCATGGATGGACACAGTAGCTCCAACAAGGATGCTCCAGGGGTCAGGCTGAGTCCTGCCCGGGCTGAGGGTTCCCTGTGTGCTCTGTGAAGACTGCAGGTTCTGGAGCATCACCTAATTGGTGAGGAATAACCACAGGCTGTGACTTTCTATTAGGATGTAGTGGGCCATCTCAGGGAATCTCCATCCTGATCTGTGAACCATGTGCTCATGATGCTCAAGAAGCATCTCTGAAAGGAGCCGTCAGAGGTCACCGAGGGAAGGAACCACAGGGACGAGCTTGCCTGATGGGGCAGAATGCATAGTTCTGTGTATTGCAAGTTTCCCTGCCTTTTGCTCACCCCATTACAAATCCCCTGGACTGTCTGGGGGCGGGGAGGCATGACCCTATGTATATTAGCTAAGAATCACTGTAAGGGTGGGTATTGCTTTTCTTTGTTGAATAAACTATTTTCTTAGCATCTTACAATTAAAATATTTGTTGAGTAAATAGACTGTGTAGTTGGGCCGATCAGTGTTCAAACCTAAGCTCCACGGTTACCAACTGTGTGATGTGGGACAAGCCTCTCTTTTTTTCAACTGTGAAACATGGCAGTCATCTTAAGAGTCAGTCATGCTGCTGGAATGTGCTAATTTTAAGAGTCAGTAGATAAACTGTTCATAGTTTGAGGCTGGGATTGGATGCATTTAAGTGGTAGAGTCTGGCAAATAATCACCTTCCCCTACTTCAGAGAATTGGTTGCCGCTCATTTCCCTGGGCAACTGAGAGTGAAGCAGAAGGATGCCATTCCTGACTTATGGAACTCTCCACATTGGACATGGGTGGTTAGCACATGGGATCCAAGGAGTAAATGGATGGAGAACATACGCTTACCCTTAAATCTGCACTTAGCATTTGCTTGCTAAGAGGAAAGATGGTCGGGTGTGGTGGTGTGCATGTTTGTCTGCCGTCTCAGAGCTTGGGTGGCTGAGGCGGGTGAGTCCCATGAGTCCAGGTATTCGAGGAGAGTTAGGGCAACAGAATGAGCTCATAGCTTCTTAAGAAAGTTGTGGAGTCATACATTTGGTCAAAGATGAAGCCGGGTAGTTCTGAAGTTTGTCAGTGAAAAGTTTAGAAGTTCTGTTCCAGGCTGGTTGACCTTAATGAATCCACCAAGCATTTCTGTACAAGATTCTTTTTGGGGAGTTTGTTTCAGCATCTATTTTTACCAGTTTAGGGTCTTTCTGGACTTACAGATTTGGTCGTCTGTACTTCACACTGCATTAACTAGTCACAGCTCCGAGCAGCCATTGTTGTAGAAATCTCTCCAAATCTCCTGAGGCCTGAGTGTGTACTACTTTCTTCCAACACTCATACCCTTGACCCTACATGTTTCCTGTTGCTGTCTCCTGCTTGCTGCCCAGCAGAGGAGCTGTCTCTGTACATGGTTGGAATTGTAATTTTGCTCCCAGTAAGTTTTGCTAATTAACGTGGGACTGTTACAATAACTACTTATTAGTGCCCAAAGGAAGGAAACTACAATTTATTATGACCATACGTCCCAGATTTTTCTGAAATAGTTCCCATTTTACATAATTTTATTCATTTCAATTAAAGAGATTCATTATATGCCAAGCAGTCATTATCTAATTTTATGCCCCTTTAAGACTCTAATATGAATGAATTTACATATGAAAATAGTATAGTTTCTGAACACAAAATGAGATAAATGATTTATATAAAATTCATCTATGGTATAAAAATTAAATCACATTTAGATATATGTTTCATAACCCCAATTATTAAGAGGAAGGAAATTATTGGATATTAAATTTTCCTTGGCAAATTCAAGACATGGTTCCAATAGGTGATCTTCCCTTTGGAAGGGGTAGTGATCAATACTGGGTGTGCCACATAGGAAGCCCTGAGTTCTGATGATCACAGATTATCAGATAATCTGGTAGTCAAAGAGATAAGGCAGTCATTACAAGGTTACTCTATCTTAGAAAACAAGCAAACAAACAAACACCCAAACCAAAACCAAAACAAAGATTACCAAGGAAGGGTAGATACAGATTCAAAAATATCTTTATTTATAGCCCACAACCTACTGGCTGCATGTAGCCACAGGATATCTGGGAATATGGCCAAAGCAAAAATCATAAATTTACTTAAAGCAATAAGGGAGATTTTGGTGATTATTTTTTTTAACTCAAATACACGGTTCTAAAGTATGTACTTATAGATGACAACATCTTGTCACATTGTCAAAAGGTTAGACACACCTGCAAGGGTAGACAGAAAGTGAACTCACAGAATAGAAGGTTTTATGTTACAATTTGGGTCAATAAATGGTTTAGATCAGTAAGTGTAGGGCATTGCAGAAGTGGAGTTGGTACTCAGCCTAAGAGAAGAGCAGCTATGTCAAAAGGACCAACTATAAGTGCATTTCAAGTTCTATGGGAGGAAGTTAGCATCATTGGGAGAGACTGTGTTTGATAACTATCCTGGGAACCTTAGGAGTATGCTAAACTTTGGTCTCAGGATGATTCTGTCAGATAGGTAATGCTACAAATGGTCACTTTTATTCAAGCCATGGAACCAGAATTTTAATTTAGACCTGTTAAGTTTTAATTCCCCAGTCTCTCCAAGATACCATGCTCTTGCCAGTTGCCAAGGTCTTCACAGACCTCATCCAGTCCCAGAAAAAAAATAATAAGATGGGATTTTTTTTTTTTTTGGAAAATCTTTATTGAATATATTACTTACATTTCAGATACCATCCCCTTTCCCCATTTCCCCTCCCTAGAAAACCCCTATCCCACTCCCACTTCTCCTTTTTGCTTTATACTATTTTTTAAATGTTAATCAACGGCTTTATAAGTTTGGTAATGCTCAATATCAATCAGAAGTGTAACCCAATACCCAGCCTAGATATATCAACTATCTTTGACTGGCAGGGGCATGAAAACATCCACCTCAGTGTCCCTCCCCTCTTGTCACCTAGCCCCTCCTCTCCTCCTCCTCTCCTTTGCCTTATCTTCCTCTCCTTACTCCTCCCACCTTAGCTCCTACTACATATCACCGTTCCTGTTAAAATAAAACTTTTTTCTTAGAATAAAATTAGAGCATAACTACACCAACTTGTATCAGTAAGGTACAAGATAGTCCTAATATCCAGTCCATCATTTTGTTGACTAAACAGAACCTCCTAACTAAAAGACTGTCCCTCCTAACTAGAAGACTTAATTTTGAACCTGGCTTTTTTTCTTGGCTTTAGAATGAATGTCAACTGAAACCATCCTCTCAAACCTTTTCTCTCGAAGTAAATAGCCAGGATTCGCTATGAGACTGTAAGTCTTCAATCCGTTCAGAAATCCAGAATGACTGAGTTAACTGAAATTATGGGAAGTACCAAGTATAGCTTCTAAAATTTAGCCAAATTCTAGAGACCACTGAACACCTGGACAGTCCCTATGCTACAAAACGTTGGAGCATTCAATCTTCAGCCTTCTGGCCCAGGATCATCTGACAGACCAAGTGATGCAGAATTATTAAGGGCTGATTACTCTGTCTTGGCAGATATAATCAATTAACTATTCTGCAAGTGTGTCCTTTCTGGACAGTGATTTGTCTGTAGATGAAAAGAGGCAATTCTTGTCTAGTGGCTGTCTCACCACAACTGGAGTAACTCCAAAGATGCTCAATTTCTTCTTAGAATCCAAGACAGGAAGCTGTCAGGAGCAGACAGGTCTCTAATCAAAATGAACATTAATACAGAAATGTTTGTGACGTCAATTCTGTGGACTTCTGACATTTTGAAAACTAACTATCCATGTAAGGCAATCTGGACTATTGTTTGTTAACTCCTCTCAGCTAAATAAAATATAGAAAACACCCTAACAATAAGCTCAGAGCCATGAATTTGCTATAGGCCCTTAACTCACAGGCTAACCATCTCAAATCAGTTTAAAAACTTAAAGAAGGACTGGGTCTAAGCCTTATATTCCTAAATGTGTTATACAGGCACAATGCCTATGAGAGTAACAACATTAATATCACTTTATATCAATAAGAAGCTCGTACCAATGAAAACCTTAAATTAGAAATCAAAGTAAATTTTGTACCATTTAAGAAATTATAACTTCATCTTAATAACAATTATACATATTTCCATGAATAGGTTATGGCTATGGAATAAATCCTAGCTAATCCTCCCTGTTCCAACAAACCATTACTTTTCTGTAGAAAGACAGTCCAATATTGACCACCTCAGTCCCCAAGCCCAGGTAGTAGGGGCGCCGACTCTTCATTAACTTCTTCAAGCTGATTATGGGTGTTGAAATATTAGAAGAGGGGCAAGAGGAAGAGTAAATTGATAAGCCTTGTCTGTGTCTTCACTGCATCCAGCTGGAATTCCAGGACATTAGAGGTTCGAGCAGATCTGCTCAGCTTGCTTGATGAGTAGATACACCGAGGCTGTGTATTCTGCAATATACAATTCTCAAAACAAATTTTAGTATCAAGATAATTTTTTGTTTGAATTCTGGAATCTAGTCTTCCGGCGGCCTGCCTCTGTCATGTCTAATCCATATAATTCTGGGAGTTTCTATGAGAATGTACTCCCACCATCCTCCCATTTTCACCTCCCTGCTCTCAAATTCCCCAACACTAGGAAATCCAAACTTTCAGGCACCAAGGCCCTCTACTTCCACTGATGCCTAACCCCTTACCCCATCCCCCCTCCAATTACTATGAGGGTGTGCTCCCACCATCCTCTCATTCCCACCTTCCTGCTCTTGAAATTCCTCAACACTAGGGAATTCGAACTTTCAGGTATCAAGGCTGTCCACTTCCACTTATGCCTGGCAAGGCTACTGTCAACTACCTATACAGGTGGAGCCATGAGTCCCTCCCTTTGTGTTCTCTGGCTGGAGATTTTAGAATGGCTACTCCACCTTGTTTCTTAGGACCATTTGCTTGAAAATTTGTTTTCCAGCCTTTTTCTCTAAAGTAGAGTCTGTCTTTGTCACTGAGGCGGGTTTCCTGTATGCAGCAAAATATTGGGCCTTGTTTATGGATCCAGTCCATTAGCCTATGTCTTTTAATTGAGGAATTGAGTCCATTGATGTGAAGGAACAGTGATTGTTGCTTCTTGCTATTTTTGTTATTAGAAGTGAAATTATCTTTATGTGGCTATCTTGTTTTGGATTTGTTGGAAGAGAATTACGTTTTTGCTCTTTCTAGGGTATAATTTCCCTCCTTGTATTGAAGCTTTTCTGCTATTATCCTTTGTAATCTGGGTTTGTGGAAAGATATTGTATAAATTTGGTTTTGTCATGGAATATCTTGGTTTCTCCATCTATGGTAATTGAGAGTTTTGCTGGGTATAGTAGCCTGGGCTGGCATTTGTGTTCTCTAAGGGTCTGATTGACATCTGTCCAGCATCTTCTAGCTTTTATAGTATCTGGTGAGAAGTCTGGGGTAATTCTGATAGGTCTGCCTTTATATGTTACTTGGCCTTTTTCTCTTACTGCATTTAATATTCTTTCTTTGTTTTGTGCATTTGATGTTTTGATTATTATGTCGGGAGGTATTTCTTTTCTGGTCTAGTCTATTTGGCGTTCTATAGGCTTCTTGTATGTTTATGGGCATCTCGTTCTTTAGGGAAGTTTTCTTCATAATTTTGTTGAAGATATTTATTGGCCCTTTATGTTGGGAATCTTCACTCTTATCTATACCTATTATCCTTAGGTTTGCTCTCCTCATTGTGTCCTGGATTTGCTGGATGTTTTGTGTTAAGAACTTTTTGCATTTTGTGTTTTCTTTGACAGTTGTGTCAATATTTTCTATGGTATCTTCTGTACCTGAGATTCTCTCTTCTATCTCTTGTATTCTGTTGGTGATGCTTGTGTCTATGACTCCTGATTTTTTTCCTAGGTTTTCTATCTCAAGGGTAGTCTCCTTTTGTGATTTCTTGATTGTTTCTACTTCCATTTTTATGTCCTAGATGGTTTTGTTCAATTCCTTCACCTGTTTGGTTGTGTTCTCTTGTAATTTTTTAAGGAATTTTTGTGTTTCCACTTTAAGGGCTTCTACCTGTCTGCCTGTGTTCTCCTCAAATTCTTTGAGAGTGTTATTTATGTCCTTCTTAAAGTCCTCTGTCATCATTGTTAGAAGTGATTTTAAATCTGAATCTTGCTTTCCTAGTACTATGGGGAATTCAGGACTTTCTTGTGTGGGAGAACTAGGTTCTAATGATGCCAAGTACCCTGGGTTGCTGATGCTTATGTTCTTGTGCTTGTCTTTTGCCATCTGGATCTCCTTAGTGCTACCTGCCCTGTCTCTGACTGAAGCCTGTCTTTCCTATTATCTTGGTTTTATAAAAACTGTGTGGGGTGGATGTTGCTACTGGGATAAGAGCTGAGGCCCAAAATCTGCTCAGGCCAGGAGTAACTTCCTGGGTCCTAGTGGGTTCAGATTACTCCCTGTTTGGGGCAGGCATTGCTATCTGCTTACCTAAGATAATGCCAGGGTTAGAGCACTAGGGAGCCCTGCTTCCTCTGGATTCTTAGAGATTGGGGGCAGAGCTGCTGCCTGGGATCTGCTCAGTGATCAGACCAGAAGGAACCAGTGCTCTGGGCCAGGAGTGACTTCCTGGGTCCTTGTGGGTCCCAGTTACTCCCTGTTTGGGGCAGGCTTTGCTTTCTCCTTACCTAAGATAATGCCAGGGTAAGAGCACCGGAGAGCCCTGCTTCCTCTGGATTCTTGGAGATTGGGGACAGAGCTGCCACCCAGGATCTGCTCAGTGCTCAGACCCAGACAGGAAGGAACAAGATGCTTTTTAGACCAGTATGTTTCACTTATAGATAATACCACAATTTTAATTTCAAAAATTCCTTCTTGGTATCTGAATGCATGAGATTTTTAGTTTTAATGAGAAAAACAATACAACAGCTGAATGCAGGAGTTAAGATAAAGCAACAAGGAAAGATGATGTTAACCATTTCTAATGCTCTGCAATGTTTGCTTTAGCTGGTTGACTCAGTAATCACTTTAAGCCTGGTTTCATAATGTACCCAAAATGTGACTACCAACCTGGTGTGCTCATACAGTTTCCCGAGCAGCGTTAGAATGTTGCAAATGTTTGAGTCCCTAAACTGGAAGTTTAGGGGAGGCTTGCTAGTGTGTGTATTCTCAAGCCCCTCTCTGAGACATGAATTGTGGTACCTAAGAGGTTTGTCACAAAGCACATCTGAAACACATGACTGCCAATACAAACAATCAATAACTGACAGTATTCTACTATTCAAAATGGGCCTTTCCCAGTTTTGGACATTGCATGCTATAATACCAGCTAGCCAAGCAAGAGGTGCTTACTGGTGCAATAGTCACATAACTGTTAAGGAGACAACTAGCTGAGTCTTATTGACTCTGAAACCTGTTCCACAGGAGAGAGATCTTACATCCATGGTACCATGAACCTGGTCAAAGGCTCAAGACTGGGGAGCTCACAGATGCTAAGACCAGAGTTACAACTCTTGTTTCTCTAAATATATACACTTATGAAATTGCCTCCTAAATATTTACGTTTATGTCCTCAGGGCTATCTTTTCCAACCAAAGAAGCTTCTTTTTACAGTGAACGGTGCTTCATGTAAAGGCTCTGGCTGGCTATGTGTTGAGAACAAGGGATGTTTGGGTTTTCAGCTTTAAACTGGTCACCTATGTCATCTTCACCAAGACTTGGGAAACATTTTGCCAAAAAGTAGGAGGAAAGAACGGAAGAGCTATATGATGGGGAAAGGACCTTGAAAGGCAGCCTTCTGGGCATTGCATGCATGACTGAATGATTTACAGGGAGAGTCTATCACAAGCCCTATGCAGGCAACCAAAGCTGCTATGAGTTTATGCTCCTAAAGCCCCACCCAAAAGAGCTAATGGCAGTCAAAGGTTGTAGCTGAGAGGAACTCATTGTCTACGGTGATATACTTGCTTGTGAGTTTCTCATGCTCCATAGATAGCCCAAGATCTATGTCCATGTGAGCAGCCCTGGTTAAGTTCTGTGAGTCACAAAGCAGAAAGACACACAAAGTATGATGGGATCTGGTAAGAGGAAGGGGGGAACTCCTGGGGCAGGTGTGTAGGAGAGGGCAGAGTGATGGTGTCTTAGTCAGTGTTCTATTGCTGTGAAGAGACACCATGACCATGGCAACTTAACAAAGAAAATATTTAATAGGGGCTTGCTTACAGTTTCAGAGGTTCAGCCCAATGTCACCATGGCAGGGAGCATGGCAGCATACAGCAAACATGATGCTGGAGAAGGAGCTGAAGGTCGTACATCTAGATCTGTAGGCAACAGGAAGAAAGTGACACTGGGCTTGGCCTGAGCATTTGAAAATTCAAAGCCCCTCCCCCAGTGACGTGCTTCCTGCAACAAGGCCACATATTCTAATCCTTTGAAATAGTGCCTCTCTCTAGTGACCAATCATTCAAATATATGAGTCTATGGGGATCATCCTCATTCAAACCATCACAGACCAGTCGAGGACTTATTAAGAGGAAGGGGAAGACTCATGGGGGTGGGTGGAGGATAAAATGAGGTAGATGCGAGAGTGTGACCATAAATACCTGGTCACTACTGTATACATTATAGGAGACTGTAAAAAAATAAGTTAAGAAAACAAAATGAAAGCAGGGTCCTTTATGCTTTATGGAAACGCATCCCTTTTGGTAACTTGTAAAAGCCCTGAGCTAACTGTAACGGACCACTCTTGCCCACGTTTGGGGGCCAAACTATAGCGGCCCGCTCTGTTCCGCAGGTCCGGGTTTAGCAAGAGAGAGAGTGGGGGGAAGAAGGGGAAGAGCTGAGAAGAATAGAGACAAGCCAGAGGATCTGTAGTAAAGTCTTCTTTACTGTCTCCACCATACACACACCACTACACCTACTACTACTACACCACACACTCACACACACACACACACACACACAACAAGGAAATCCTGGGTATTTATAGGCTTTTGCCATGTGCCTTGTAGGCGCGTGGATACCACGTGCCTTGCAGGTATGGATATGACGTAAGCCTTACAGGTGTGGACAGCACGTGCGCCTTACAGGCATATATGGCGTAGATAGCACGTGGACAACACGTGCACTGCATGCCTTGTAGGCGTGGATACCACATGCTCCTTGCAGCTGGGGGCACTTAACAGCAAAACAAGCTATGTGGGATATCAGAGTGTGCTTCAGCTGTTGTAGGCTGTTGAAAACCAAGTCTCATGTCAGGGTATATGGCTCAAGATGGCTGTAAAGCTGATAGCTGCTTTCTAGCTGCTTTTTGCTTAAAGTCGGCTCCCAACAGTAACTGGCAAATGTTTCCTTCATTTCTCCTGAGTCTCTATTTGTTGTCGGTTATGATTTATTGAGGCCAAGACTCTTTCCAAGCTGGGATAAGCCTCATGTAGGTCCAGCCAACTGGGCTCTGCTTAGGCAGCTGCAGAGGTTCTCCCTCCCTGAAGACCTGCTGCATGCCCTCTGTCCCGGCATATGGGATTTGTGTTAGACTGAGCCATGGTCAGTTTCCTCGGAAGAGGACATAGGCAGGCCTTATGCAAGGATACTGAGAGACCAGCTGTGTCATGTCTTGGGAACATCTGTCTTTAAGTGCCACCTATCTTGATACTAAGCTAGCAGGCAAATGAACCCTGAGGTTGGCCTGGAGGATTTGTCCACATGAGATAGAAGTTTTCTTGTCAACCTTTGTAGCTTTGAAAACAGAAATTTCTGCAATTTAAAATTTTACTAAATACCACTTAGGTAGGGCTTAAAAATCCAAATATCATTAAAACATTTTAAAATGTATATCTATTGTTAATATTATTGTATATACTTTGTGTGTATATATGGATATATATGTATATGTAAGCACGAGTATATGTATATTAATTAGTGTCTATGTGCCTGTATGTGTATGTGTGTGGTGTGTGTCTTTATGTCTGTGTGTATGCATGTGTATGTATATGAATGTGTGTACATATGTATATTTGCATATGTGTGTATTGTGATATGTACATGTGTGTATATATGTTGTGTGTATCTACATGTATGGGATGTGTATATATGTATGGGTGTATATGCATGTGTGTATATGTGAATGCACATGTGTATATACATGTGTGTGCATGCATGTGTGTATGCATATTTGTTATGTGTGTCTGTGTGTGATGTGTATGTCTGTATGTGCATATGTATGCCTGTGTGTGCATGTGTGTGTACATGTGTGATGTGTATATGTGTGTCGTTGTGTCTGTGAGTGTATATGTATATATGTATGTGTTTGATGTGTACATGTGTATATGTGTGTGTTTGTGTGTGTATGTATATGTATGTGTTTGATGTGTATGTGTGTGTGTGTGTGTGTGTGTATGTGTGTGTGTGTGTGTGTGTGTGCATTTGTACCTCATGAGGTCAGAGGACAACTTTCAGGCTTTTGTGGCAGGTACTTTTACCCACTCTGCCATCTTGCTGGCCTAATTTGTTAAAATAAAGTATCCTTGCTCCTTCCTTCCTCCTCCCTCAACCTCCACTCGCAGTGTGCTCTGTAATCCTTTTGATGGTTCCCTCCACCTTCTACATAATGTACAATTGTGCTTCTTCATACTTTAAATAATGGATGCTGAGGTTCTTCAAACAGAAGCTGAACATTGAACATCTTGAGACCACTCCTTACCAACTTCCACTGGCACATCCCCTCCTCCTAAGTAATTTACTGTTTGCTTCCTGAACATTCAATACTCATGCTAACAGGCCTTTGCTGCAGGTGATGATGGTGCCGTTGTGTGTAACACGAGGAGAACACCATTTAATCACAGAGGCCGAGGTCAGAGAGACACTGCTGCAAACCAAGGAATGCCAGCAACCACGGAAGCTGGGTGAGGCACAGACAGATTTCCCTGGAACCCTCAGGCTGTGTGGTTGCCAGCACCTTGCTTGCTGGCTCCTAGCCTCCAGACCCACGGGGGAATAGATCGCTGTTATTTTAAGCCACCTAATTTGTGATAACAAACGATAACCGCCAGAGGAAATAACACAGTGGCATTGATTCTGCTTCTTCGGTCTCACTGCATCGATCTCTTCTCCGCTCAAGTGCAATGGTCTTAGGAAAGGCCCCGATATTTCTCACGTGCCTCACAGCTGAGGGAACTTCCTCCCTCCCCAGCATCTTTCATTTTCTTCACCCACTTTAATATGTGACTCTCTCCACTCCTGTTTTGTAAACAGTATTCTCCACATCGGTCTCTTTCAGCAGAGAATATACAAGATCTAGTGATCTAGTATGAGTGGCTGACTTCTAGAGGCCGACTGTGGTGGGATAAGAGCATCCGGGAGCGCAGAAGGAATCTGAACCATCCCATAGACTCCCCGCATATAGAAACCAATGGGTTTAGATTCACAATGTTTCCTCTTCTTTCACACTTGGACATCTTAATTTTCTGTGGCTTCCAGCTGGCCCTACTACCACCCAAGTATGAGTCACACTGAATGAAATAAGGTTCTTGAAGGACCCAGAAACCCCTGAGCAAGCACTAGGAGCTGGCTCAGAGTTCCGGGACCGATGTGGTTGGGTTCTCATCTCTGAAGAAGAAAGAGAGCTAAACCTCATACTCTCCAATTCGTCTCCCCGCCCTCCGCTTTTCAGTCTCCAACCGAGCTAATGTTGAATGTGGGTAAACAAAACAGTGGATGTTGGCTGGGATTGTGGTAATACATGTGGGACATCTGTCTCCTCTAATCCTCGGGCTGGGTCCTATGTCAACGGGTAACAATTCCACTGGGCATATTTTACTGCAGTCCTCTCACCCCCATGTTAAAGTAGCTTTTTCCAGAAAACTATGACATCCATCATATAAAACGCTATCCTCCTTTTATTATAAATTAGATTCTGCATGTACTTACAGTAACAAGTCACTACATGGGAAGAATGTCTCAGGGATTCAACTTTCTTCTACTTAGTTCATATCTTCTCCCTTCCAGTTCCTGCCTTTTGCTCATAAGATACACAACAGTAAATGGAAAACACCAAGCCTCTGCCCTCTGGGAGCAGGGTAGCTTTTACCCCCATTTTATAGATAGGTAAACTGAAGTCAGCAAAACTGACTTGTTTAAGATCAGACAAACCAGCAAATGACAAGAAGCAGGGGCAGACTCAATTCTGTCTAGCTGCACAGGATTTAGCAGCCAAGCCAACTCTGGCATGTGTAAGTTCACACTGCCGTCACAAAAGTGTCTGGATGCCCCAACTATGGGATCCAGGTGCTGAGTGAGACTTTAGAGCACAGGGCTTCTCATTGACAGAGGTTGCTAAAGATGGTTAGCTGCTGATTGGTACAGGTGGGTGAGTCCCTGAGATAGAAAAGCCCGGCTATTGATGTCAGCATTTAGTAGAGAGAATGTGACCCAGCAAAGAATATGAAACCAAACTTCCTACTTTCTCTGGCATTACTAAAACTGTGTGTTTTCTGCAATCTTCAGTCTTTGTAATCTATTCTGTGATGAATATGGCTCAAAGCAATTTGCATAAAATATTCTAATTTGGGGCAGTGCTTCCTACAGATGTATTCCCTGGCCAGTGAGGTGGGACGGGAGGCAGATTAAAACTATACATGTGTTTCCATGAGTGAGTATTGGAGAAAAAAATAAGAACGGCTTCATGAGTCTGGCACTAATGACGCTGAATTTCGAGAGTCAACTGTCACCCTGCTCAGGACTTTCCACCGGAACCAGCCCTGGAATGTAGGAGCAAGGCAGCCTTGCAGAACAGACCAGGTCCTCTTTGCTTTTGATAAGAAGCGTCTGCTGAAAATAATGGTGGTTATCCTTATGTTTTTGTGAGTAACCTTAATCTGTTCTCATTCAAAGTGTTAAAATTTATGAGTGGAGTTAATGGGAAGCTTTTCAGTCTAACTATGCATTTGCTATCTCTTTAACCTCCAACCCCACCTTCACGAAGGGAAATTCATCTTCAAAGCTTTTAGAGGGGATACATTCCGAGTGGAAACCCCCCTCCAGTGCATCTCCACGTCGCTTCTCTTGGCCACTGTTCCATTAATAGCGCCAGGATTTTTATTTTCCTGATCTAAGGGCAAAAAATGGGGCCCATTATATCCGGTAATTCATCAGCTTCTCTGTCACAAAGGACGTTTTCCTCTCTCTTTCTCTGTATTCCTGGCATCTTATTTCACCCTGCTCTGGGGGAGACTGAAGGCTTGCCTCCTTTGAAGAGTCCACATCAGAAGGCTGTACCACATGCCTCTAAGATTTCACCTCATGAGAAATTCCCCTTCAAATATGTGGCTTCTCCTCTTCCCAGGGCCTTTTGAGTTTGGTAATGGCATCATGTGTTGGCTGTGGAGAGAGGCCCCTTTGAAGCACTTACGGATGCTTTGGGTAGTCCCTTTTGAAAGAGGCTAGTGGTGATGGAAGAGGGGTTGGAAATCCCTCTCGTAGCCAAAAGATGGTCTCGGAATAATTCAGAACACGCTGTGGGGTGTTGGTAATACCGGGTCTCCTGAGGCTTCTGGTCTCTGTGGAAAATGAGTGTAGTGAACTCAATGGCAGCCCCACCTCCTCTCAGTGACACAGGATCAGAGTATCTGAGGCTTTCTCCAAACTGGCTGCACTATAGCCTTGCCTGAGGGAATTGAACAACCTCAGAGGACTGGAAACCCCTATTGCTGGGTGTCTTCGTGATCTCTTCCGGGTGTTCAGCACTCCTGCAGATGGAGAATTTAAACTCCTGATACCATACTTCTCTATCATGAAGGACTAACCCCCCTCATACCGGGCTGCAATAAGCCCTCTCTCCTTACGTTGCTTATGTCAGAGCTATAAGTAACTAACGCAGACGTTCATCTTGTTTGTTGAATGTTCCCTGGATTGTACGTGACTTCTGTTAGAGCCTTCTGGAAGCTGGGAGGTTGGCTTTTCTGTATCTCTACCTTCCCACCAGTCCCTCCTCTGCCAAGTCCTGTCTGTCCAGCACACTGCTGCCATAGAGGGAGTATTGCTAAGAGCTGATGTTTTCGAGGGGCACAGGTGAACATGTCCTTTTGTGACAAATCTGTAAGGTTTTCTTGTTATAGAAGTGATGTAGGCTACAAAAAAACTAGCAAATGCTGAGAAAAATTCTCATTTTCCCCTTTGAAAGTCCTGGCTAATCCCTTCCCTGGCAGACCCACCCTTGTGTAATAACTATGTGATGTATCTGGACACTTTTACTTTTTCTAAAAATATTTTTATGATTATATTCCTAATACAATCTTGAAGGTTGTATAGTATTTCACAACATAGACAGCAATTCATTTACCTGTTCTTTCATTTTAAACATTTAGATCACTGGTTTTTAACCTGTGGGCTGTGATCTCCTTGGAGGTCAAAGGGCCCGTTCCCAGGGGTCGCCTAAGACCATCGGATATTGCGTCACCTAAGACCATATTGCGATTCATAACAGTAGCCAAATTACAGGTATGAAATAGCAACAAAAATAATTTTATGGTTGGAGGTCACCACAGCATGAGGTGCTGCATTTCCACAGCATTAGGAAGATGAAGAACCATTGATCTAGGCTGCTCTTGTTTTAAAGGCAATCCTTTTCTCTTAACCTCTAATGTTGTACACTGAGCACACTGAGGAGTTTGGACATGGAATTCCGGGGCTGGGAATGAGTTGCACTGGTTCTCTAGGGTTTGTCTTCTACCGGGGCAAGCGCGTACACCTGTGGGAAAGCTATGACCATGGACCTGGGCAGAGGCCACCTGTGGGTGGCTCTCGGGAGTTTGTGAAAGCTGGCTGCAGACTATAACTAGAGTCCCACTACTTGAACCTTGTAGAATAAATCCCTTAAGGTAGAATTTCCGGGTCAAAGGCTGTAGACATTCCAAAGAAATTTCTTATTTTTTGAGCTGCCTTCAAGAAGGGTCAAGTGTGCTTCCATGGGGGAAGGGGGGGCATGAAGTTTTCTTCAGGCCTCAGCTATCCCAGATGGAGTGAAGCACTCTCTTGGTAAGGAGAACTCTGTCTTTGGGGTCTTTCTGAAGCCACATAGCCCACACCTTTATGGTGCCTTAGATATGGGGGAGTAGCTGGGCTTAGTCTACAGCAGGTCCCTTCCCACGCTTTAGGCTTCAGGGAAGCTATATAACGAAAGGACAGCAACAAAGGAGCCATCCACACAGATGCTAACCATCCAGAGTTTTCTTGGTTCAGATGTGTGTGTGTGTGTGTGTGTGTGTGTGTGTGTGTGTGTGTGTATGTGTGTGTGTGTTGTGCATGTGCGTGCATGTGCATGGATGTGCCTATGTGTGTACATATGTGTGTGGTGTGTGTGCATGCACTCATGTGTACATGTCCATGTGTGTGCATGTGTGTGCACGTGTGTTCATGTGTGTACATGTACATATGCGTGTGTATGCATGTGTGCATATGTGCATGCCTGTGCATGTGTGTGGTGTGTGTGCATATATGTGTGGTGTATGCATGTGATGTGTATGCATGTGAGGTGTATGCGTGTGTGTGTGTGTGTGTGTGTATGTGTGTGTGTGTGTGTGTTGTTATGGGAGTAGGTGGGTCCACACTAGAGAACTGAGAGTTGTTATTGAAAGAAGTCATTTTGTTGGCATCAGGTAAGAATCCATATAAACTCCTGTTGGAGCCCCTGAAGGTTGGGCTCCCTATCAGAAGGAAGCCCTAGAAGTGGCAAGGATTGCTGCCAGTAGGGTGCTCTTTGAAGACTGCTTTTCTCACCGTCTGCAGCAGCCCTGTGAGCTCATGTGCCAGGATGCAATCCTGGTCCTTATTTTGACCACTTGTTCCCAGCTGACTCCCACCTGATGACCAGACTGAGGCTCTCTCATCTTGTTGGGAGTTTAAGAAGTCCAAGCTGTGATGTTCGTCTTTCCTCTGCCTCCCAGGCTGGCTGATGGACAGAAAAGCTTAGTACCAATTAGATCTGCATCTCCGGTTCCGTGCCTGGATTAAGACTTCCGCACACTCTGAGCCCACACAACCCAAATATTAGATAATGTGAGCTTACAGTCCCTTCAGAAAGCTGTCCCAAGAACTTACTGTTTTCAGTGTTTGATTACTTTATAGCCAGAGAGGGCAGAGAGGAGAGTCTTGTAGTCCTCTTCTGTCCTTTGAAAAGTAACATCCAATGACCTTCTCCATAAAGCCCGTGACCTTCAAGTAGCTAAAGCCTCAACTTTCCCATAAGTTATGCCATTTTCCCCCTGAGTGTTTTCTTAGACCAGTATTAGAATGCATTGTTGTTTGCTTTCTGGAGGATGCAGCAGCTTCCTGAGGCTGCCCTTCCCCCTCCTCAAGGCTCCCTGGGCCCTGCGAGCAAGAGGTGCTGGCTGGCTGGGGAAGCTTTCAAAAGAGACGGGAAACAACTTAGGGTAAGAAATGCTTTTAGAAAATTATTCTCACGCCAGATGAAATCTCAGATCTTGCAATTTTGTTTGTTTTCTTCCTTCTCAGCTGTTTGCTTTTGAAGTCAGAGACTGCTGTATCTTTGTGCAAGCGCAGCTGTGACTAGTCGATCACGGTTTATTTTTAAGACAAGAAAAGAACCCGGGTGAAGAAATACCTATTGTTATTCGTTATCCATCAGGAGAATTTAAATGTACTGAGTCTTGCTCAGATATGCAGATCAGGGCTCCACGCACTGAGAGATGGAGGGCAGGGTACATTGGCCAATGGATAAGGAGGTAGACAGGGACCTGCTACCAGTCCTTGCTCAGGTACTCTGACAGTGCTGGGCTTCATCTCTGTAGTATTCTCTCAACCGTGCCAGAGTTTACTCTGGAAGTCTGAAGAGCTGTGATTGTCTAAGGCAGTGGTTCTCAACCCATAGGTCGTGACCCCTGAAGACCATCAGAAAACATAAATATTCACATTATGATTTACAAGAGTAGCAAAATTACAGTTATAAAGTAGCAACAAAAATAACTTTATGGTTGGGGGGTCACCACACATGAGGATCTGTATTAAAGGGTCACAGCATTAGGAAGGTTGAGAACAACCAGCCTAAGGAGTCTTTAGAATCACTGTCTCTTAACAGTCATCCCCATAAGCCCCACTGAGGGAACTCCTGGAAGGCAAGCTGACGATTCGCTGAAAACCTGCAGAGACTCTCTGTTCACTATCTGCTGGGGGTAGATTCTAAGTTGACTGCTTACAGTTTAAAGTGTTTCTTAGGTAACCAGTAGCCACCATTCCAGTGTGTCTCCCACATCTTTTCTGACATACTGTCCGCTAAGAGGATGTCCTCAGCAGCCAAAAGTAGTATCACCGTGCCCTGAAGCAGAGCCTGTGTCAGCCCTGTTGAGCTGACTAGCTTCAAGGGGGATTTGTCACCGGCACATTTTTAGGATCAATGTTGTGTATGTGTATGAAGGGGAATTTTTTTTTTTACTGATTTTTGTCCAATCTTCTGGTTTTCCAGATGAAAGAATTGACACCCAGGGATGAAGTGTGGATTAACACGAAGACACAAACAACTATGGAAACAGCTGCCACACACTGACTGCTTTTATGTAGTCACGACACAGTGTGAAAAACATTTCCGTGAGAAAAACATTCCATCTAAACATCCTGGTGCTGTTAGCACCAACCTTTAAATACAGAGGGGATGAGACGGCTGGAGCCGGAACAGGACTCACACCCTACCAGTCCTTTGCCAGAGGTTCCACTCAGCTCTTCCTTGAATAAAGTCAACTCTCTCGCCAAATTCTGTTCTCTTCTGTGTGTGATGCTTCACAGTTGCTTAACAATATCTCTAAACATCTGGGTGGTAGAGATCTTAGCTCAGAAGCCTTTGGCCCTGCAGTATGGATATTTAGCAGCTGTGTCTGTGCTACCTCTGTGGTTGAGATATCCAGGGTCTGGGAGATGCTGTAAAAGACCTGGTTCATGCTTTCCCATATGCTTTCTTGCATAGGATGCTGCTACTCTGTTTCTTTCGCACAAACCATTGTAGCCTGCCGCTGCTCCACCACATCTGAACACACACACCCCTGCTTCAGCTCCTTAAGCTTGTCCCACACAGAGATCTGCAGAATTCTACCTTCATCAGAACACTCTTCAGATTTGGCCCTTCACAGGCAGGTCCAAGGTAGTGAACATTCTGATTCCTGCTTTCAGTCCTCGACCCCCACTCCCCTCTAGCTACTAACATCGTATAGTGTTTACTCCCTTTTCCATAAACCCCAGATCTGTCTATCATCCCCAACTCAGTGCAGTTTGAACACATGCATGAGTTTAATTTTCAAAATAAAACTATGGGCAGGAAGGGAACCACAAGGTTAGCTTCTGGGGCAGAAGTCATTGGAATGCTTTGATGTCTCTTCTTAACAACACAGCGTCAACAGTGGTCATCTGTCCAGGGAGCCCTGGAACCTGAAAGAGAGGCCGGTGCACTCGCAGGGGCAGCCGGTGTTCCCTGGCATCTTGCACATGGATGGTTTTTGGAAGACTATACATCTACTCTTTCCAAAGCTTTTCTTGCTTAATTAAGCAGGTTCCCACTGAAGAAGGGTGGACTCTAAACTGAGCATTTATTTAACTGTTGCACCTAATTTTTATTCTGTAACAATGACTGTGGTACCTCTGCCTTATTTTCTTCTTAAGACACCATTAGCTGTTTAAAGACAGGAATCACAGGCTCCCAACTCTGGCATGTATGGAGACTATGGAAAAGTTAAGAAAAATACAAAACCCAAGAAAACCTGATAGATAAAGGTAAAGGTTTATTGCTGGGGCCAGTTCTCTGTTTCTCCTGGACGCCAGAGAAGCCATCCATAAAAAACACAACTTACAGCTGGTCGAGGCAGAAAAGGTCACATCTCAACTTTGTAAAACTATTACTATGTAGTCTGCTGCCTTTTCCCGATGTTGTTTTAAATTATGTCGATGTTTTTATTGCTGGGCTTATATGACATGTAAAAAGACACATAGATGAAATCATGTTATTTTGAAGGGTATACTACATGGTGACCCACTTACAGTTCCTAACTTGATATAGCATGGGTACACTGTAGACTCTTGATAAATATTTACTCAATTCAGTTGAGTAATGTTAGCTAATATATTTATTGGATTGTTGGAACTCACACGAACTTATTTTTCATTTTGTTAGCAAGCGTTTCTAATTCTCGTCTTGTAGTTGAGAGAATTTTATTTCAGTATATATTAACTTTTCTTTTTCACATTATGACAGAAGGCATGGCAGACATTGTCCTGACAAAGCATAAATCCACATACTGGGGACAAAATGGTGTTGAAGATTTAAAGAGAATAGTTATTTTGCCCAGTTTAGTTATTGAGATACTGAGAGTATTCTTCATGTGTTTTGTTCTTTTGTCTTTGTTGAATCTTAACTAATCATGGAGAGAAGACGCTATACAGTTTTATTAAGAAATAAGTAGTTATACCTCAGGCAAAAGAAAAACAGAGAAGTATAATGGTCCACTGCCAAGATGAGGGAGCTGATAATGGTGACATCATCCCACAATACAGAAAAGCAGGGAGACTCTTCACAGAATATCAGTGAGGTATACTGGTCTTGCAAAGTCAGGACTGTAGATCTAGGCGAGCAATCCTCGTGGCAGATGGTATCTCAAGAAAATGGCACAGATTTGTACTGCTTACTCTACTTTCAAATCATGGTTGCCACCAGTAATCGAAAAGCATTAGAAAATATTTTGGTTAAGATATAAACATTGTGTTTCAGGCAAACTGACTGTTGTGCTTGTAGGTCCTGAACCTCATTGCATCTCAAGTGTTTGAGGTGCTTAGTGGGGAGGCCTCAGCTCTGACTGTTTACATTAGTTAAAATGTCTTGTTCAGTCTCAGTGTGTCCTGTAGCCAAACAACTTAACAGATTTGGTGATGTTTTAAGCATCAATTCTTCAACTCTTTTCTTCTGTTTGTGTTCTGTTTTTTTTTCTTTCTGAGGCTTCAGTTATATATCCCATATCCCATGTGAGTATGAGTGTGTGTGAGTGCACATGTGTGTATGTGTGGTGTAGTATGTGGTGTGTGTGTGTGTGTGTGTGTGTGTGTGTGTGTGCTGTGTAGTATGAGTATGTGTGTGGTGCAGTGTTTGTGTTTATATGGTATAGTGTGTGCATGTATGTGCTTGAGTGTGTGTGTGTGTGTGTGTGTGTGTGTGTGTGAGAGAGAGAGAGAGAGAGAAAGAGAGAGAGGGAGAGAATTGTCTGAGCTTTATTTATGTTTGCTTAGTGTCTCTTCTTTAAGTCTTTCAGAACAAATGATTCTGTTTGTCTTCAAGTAACTAAATCCACTCAATTTCTCATCAAACTAACTATAAAATTTCATTATATTCTTTAATTCTAGAAACTTTCTTTTTAAAAAGTTAATTGTGTGTATATCGGTGTGTCTGTGTGTGCATTTGTGCAGGTGCATGGAAAGGCCAAAAGAGGACATCAGATCTAGAGTTGGAGTCACGGGCAGTTGTGAGCTGCCCTGTGGGGGTGCTGAGAATTGAAATCAGGTCCTCTGGAAAAAGCCGTTCTTGTCGCTAACTATTGAGCCACTACTCTACTGCTCTAGGGATTGTATCCCTTTAAAACAAGTCCTCTTAAACCTTTGTGATTACTCACTGTTAATTTGCTTCCTTGAATCTCTGAATATATTTATGATAACTGCTTCAAAATTTTGTTTGGTAATTACAGCCTATGTATTTATTCTGGTAAATTTGTTCTTTCAAGATCAGTAAAGAGTTGTTGGAATTTGGATGAGGATTACACTGAATCTGTAGATTGCTTTCAGTAAGATGGCCATTTTCACTATGTTAAGCCTACTGATTCATGAGTAGGGGAGATCTTTCCATCTTCTGACAGCTTCCTCAATTTCTTTCTTCAGAGACTTGAAGTCCTTGTCATGCAGGTCTTTCACTTGCTTGGTTAGAGTTACACCACAGTATTTTGTATTATTTGTGGCTATTGTGAAGGTATTTTCTCCCTAACTTTTTTCTCAGCCCATTTCATCACTTGTATAGAGGAAGGATACTGATTACTCTGAGTTAATTTTGTATCCAGCCACGTTGCTGAGGGTGTTTAACAGCTGTACCAGTTCTCAGGTAAAACTTTTGGGCTAACTTATGTACATAATCATATCTTCTGTGAATAGTGTTACTTTGACTTCTTTTTTTCCAATTTGTATCCCCTTGATCTCCTTTAATTGTCTTGCAGCTCTAACTAGAACTTCAAGTACTGTATTGAAGAGATAGAGGGAGAGTGGGTAGCCTTGTCTGGTCCCCAATTTTAATGCAAATGCTTTAAGTTTCCCTCTATTTAATTTGATGTTGGCTATTGACTTGTTGTGTATTGCCTTTATTGTATTCAGGTATGCACCTTGTATCCCTGCTTTCTTTAAGACTTTTATTATGAAGGGGTGTTGGATTTTGTCAAATGCATTTTTGGCATCTAGTGAGATGATTGTGTTTTTTTTTCTTTTTCTTTCAGTTTCTTTATATGGTGAATTATGTTGATGGATTCTTGTATATTGAACCACTCCTGCATCCCTGGATGAAGCCTACTTGATCATGGTAAATGATGTTTTTGATGTGTTTTTGGATTCAGTGTTTGAGTATTTTATTGAATAGTTTTGCAACAATGTTCCTAAGGGAAATTGGTCTGAATTTCTATTTCTTTGTTGAGTCTTTGTGTGGTTTAGGTATCTGGGTGACTGTGGCCTCATAGAATGAGTTTGGCAATGTTTCTTCTGTTTCTATTTTGTGGAATAGTTTGAGGAGTATTGGTATTCTAAATAAAACAAACAAACAACAAAAACTCCCAAAAATCTACCAACCAACCAAAACAAAACAAAAACAACCAACCACACAAACCACCCCCCCAAACCAAAAACATAACAAAAAACAAACAAAAAAACTAAATCCTACCATCCTATTCCCTTGGGTACTGGGATTGTAGGCGTGCACTACCGTACTTGTTTGCATAGTCTAAAAGCTTTCTTTATGACACGAAGGAAGGTACACACATTTCAAAGAAGACAGCAGTGAGCTCTTGTAGTGAGTCTGTTTTATCACAGCTCATACCTACAAGTCAAACCTTCCTGGCAGCACAGAGTGTTAGCCTGTATGGCTCTTGGCAGTTGTGGCTGCCTTGTGGTGACGACTGTCCTTGCTTCTGAAAAGTGTGGATTCCTTTCCCTGTTCATGAACTTCACAGAAGCAGAATCATACAGGACTTCGTGGTTTCCTTCCTTGTCTTTCTCATGGTTTTGGAGACTCACTCATATCACTGAATACTCTTGTGTCTCCTTTGCACTGCTGGGAAGTATTTCACTCTGTGACATGCCATAATCTTAGGCACATATTTTTGTTTTAACAGATATTTGGGTTGCAGTCCAGTTTTGATTTGTCATAAGTAGTGGCTGCTTGAAGATTCCTGTATAGATCTCTGGAGGCACAGAAGTGCGCAGTTATATTCATGCGTGAAGTGTCATATCTGGGGGATAGGCTAAGCAGGTACTGCCTGGCAGTTTTTCAAAGTGGAATAAGTATCCATGTTAGCCACGTAAGGGTTAAGTTACTCCACACCTCTACCATCTTTGGTATAATATTTTTAATTTTATATCTTATGATAGTTAGACAGTGATATCTCATGTTTTTAGTGTATTTCTTGAGAGACTAAATCTCATGTGCATTTTGTATGTTCGTGGGCTGTTTAAACAACCTCCTTTGAGAAGTTTCTTGTTTAGTTTCTAGTCTGATGATCTGTCTGTTTCTAACTGATTGGTAAGAGGACTTTAGATCTCATGCAAGCCTTGGTTTTTATAAGGATGAAGGGTTTAGGAAGTGTCTTATGGGGACACACCAAGTCTTGGTGATCCCAAAGCCTTACTGGAAGCTTTGTGCAATAGTGATTTAGGCGTTCCTCTGATTGTGGTACATTCCCTGGCAGTCCCAGGACAAGAATGAATTCGAAAGAAGGCTCGGTGAGATGCTGAGATGCTGCATCTTGACTTCCTTGCTTCCTTTATAAGTGGTATGAGTTTAGGGCTAGCCTGTTTGCTTAATTAAGAGTCTTTGTCCTGGTGCTGGAGATGTAGTTCTGTATCTTAGAGCGTGTAGTAATTTTGCTAAGGACCAGAGTTTGGCTCCCAGCACCCATACCAGGCAGCTCACAACCACCTGTAACTCCAGCTCCAGGGAAATCTGATATCTCTAGTCTGCTTGGGCACCCGCACTCACATGTACATACTCACCCACATGTATAGATAATCAAGCATTTTCTAATATTAAAAATATATAAAAAGAATGTCCCGTGGGGCTTGAGAAATGTCTCATTGGTTAAAAGCCTCTGCTGCTCTTGTGGAGGACTCATGTTTGGTTCCTGTCATCCGAATGTTGGCTTAAAATCATCTGTGATTCCACATCTGATAGCCTGTTTTGGCTTCTGCAGACTTCAGGCATGTGTGCAATACATAGAAATACATGCAAGCAAACACTTACACACATAAAATAAAAAAATAAGAAGAAATGTTTGTCTCAATGATAAAACAGTATCAATGATACCCTGAAACAGAATTTACCAAATGCCCTCCTTTTGGGCAGCATGACTAGGGAGTCAAAGATCCCATGTCTGTTGGCAAAGAAGTGGAGATACCCCAGAAGTTATAGGGCATCTGGATAGACCAATGTCCAGTGTCTAAATGGAAGTTTACACTCTTCAACCCTTGAGAGTTGGTCCTTCATGTACCTGCCCCTCTTCCTGCCCCAGCCCAAAAGCACTGGCAAGAATGACAAAAGCAACTCCATCTCCCATGCTCTCTCTGTGAGAAACTTCTCTCTCCTCATGGTAGCATGCTCCTGTGTTGTTTCCACTGACTTGATCTTAGACCTTTCCTTTAAAGGCACAGGGTACATTGCCACCTCTCTATCAAACATGATTCCGATCTTTGGAGGTGGCCACCATACTGTCATGCCTTTCCTTTAGACTGAAAAGGAAAAGCCATTTTCTTGGGATAAGCATCTTTAAACAGAAGGGAAATAGCACCTTGGTCAAAGAATGCTCTAAAACTGAAGATGAGTAATTTACCAAGGACATTTTCATATGTCACACACGGCACCTGTCATTTCCCTGTTGTGGCTGCCGGAAGGCGAAGGCTCATCAACACTCTGACCTTTCTTACTTCAGGAAACAGCCCTCATTTATGCATCCGGTTCTTACTATGTTACCACCATCCGCTGTCGCCTTTTTCTAGAATGTTAACAAGATTGGTTTTTTTGCAGTGGAGATTTTTACGTGTGATCCGGGTGAACAGGTAGAATCTGCTCAGATTTTGCTCCAGTGTCTCTGTCACTCGAGACAATTTTCAAAACTCTGTGATATGTCATTTAGATGAGAGCCCATCATTCATAATTTGGTTTCCTAGAACTCAAGAACCCTCTCGGCGTTCTGAGGATAGAGCGCACCGTGCTGCTGTAAGTTTACAGAAGTGGAATGAACAGGGAAAGGCATGCTGATCCGTGGTTAACATGGGGACAGTTCACTTTAGCCTTGGAATTCATCGAGCAGAAGCATTTAGTCGCGCAATAGTTAATAACTATTTATGGAATGTTTCCTTAGCATCAGGAACCCTAATAAACAGAGCTGAGGCTGGGTCCTGAGTTGACAGATGTATTCTTAAATGCACTACGAACATGAAGATGTTCAACCCCAGAACTGTGCTTAACTTTTACTTTAAAAAAAAAAATCCAGGTATGATGGCGTTCTCTTGCAATTCCAGCACTGGGGAGCTTCATCCATGGCATTGCTGGCCAGGCAGTTAGGCTGAACTGTCCAGCGGGAAGCAAAACTGAGAAACTCTTATAATAAACAAAATGGAGAGCAGCTGACAAAGACACAAGATGGACCCCCTGGCCCACACACCCATCCCACCTCATCCCACCCCTACCCCCACCCAAGCCCTGAGCATGCAATGTTGAGATTGTGTACATCAAGTTCACTGAGGCACATTTGGGTTTGGATCGATTAAAATGTGCCTAATGGGAAATGCTCAACAAAGGGGGTTTTATCACTGGGGCCGATACCCTCATTGTGACAGTGTCACTAATGGTGTCACTGTTGATGCTGCCATTGACACTGCTGTCAGTGTTGCTACTTCATTTTCCCACCACCAGTTCAGTCCTGCTTTCATGAATGCATATAGCCTTGGACAAATGACATAATCTACCTAGGTCTCTTCCTGCTCCTAAAATTAGAATATATAAGTAGATAACAGTTTCCATCTGCAAGTTGACAGTGAAAGCAGAGAGCATGTCACCCCAACAACCAATGAATAAAGGCAAGTGGCCCCACAAAGATTCGGGAATGCTAACTGAAGCAGAGTTTACTTATAGAGGATTTTCTCTTAATGCATTAGTATGCACCATGAATCTCCCAGAATAATATAGCAACTTTTGGGGAGTGGCGGTGGTATTTTTCATCATTAATAAACTTGTCCTACCTTTGTATTTCTCGTTATAAATAAAATTTAAATTTCAGAAGTATTGACTTTTATTTCAGGAAATGGAGTTGTCTTCACATCATTGATCTCCCAAGTCCCTTCTGACACGGCCCCTCTGCTGGGCTGAAATCCCCCTACCTTTGGTGGACTATGTATCTCTGTAAGAGGTATATTTGTAATAATCAGTGCTCTGATTTTCTTTACAAGTCTTCCATTTTGAAGCACAAGCTGCCTGGTCATTTTACTGGTATGGCCCTCTTCATTCATCGATAATATTCTGCTGTCCTAGAATTCCTCCACCCAAAAATTACCCGTCGGACATGGGTGACAAGAATATTATCCCTTTCCTAACAGTGTTCTTTCAACTGACCACCGCCAATTTTCTTTATGGGAGTCTCAGCTTAAACAGAGGATGACAAGGTTACATTTCATTAGACACATGCAGAGGAGGTATTTCCTGAGCATCTATGGGCATCCAGAAAGCCCAGGGATAGTGATGCAGCAGCTTAAAAGCAAGCAGCCTAAGACATTTTTATCTTTGCCTTACAGTAGCTTAAAATCTGTCACTGATGGGTGATGGTATGTGTATGTGTGTAAAGATATTTTATAACGTAATAAATGTATACAATACCGAACAATCCCCATGGCAGCTAGTAAGTCAAGTTAGTTATATTTGTCTTTTTTTTTTTTAACCACACACATTATTAGTAACCTCACCGAGAGCATGGGAGTTGCATGGTGACTAATCGGCTTCCCAATCCCTGTATTTAACTTGTGCTGTTGATTTGATATGGAATCTTTAATTTTTCCATTCTTTTTACCCCTGGTTTTAAGTGTGGACATGATAATGTGTGCTAGTCTCAAAGGGAGGGAAATGGAGAAAGGACAAAGAGGAAATTCAATTCTGAGTGAGTTTCTTAAATGAAAGACACAAGCAACAGTCAGAGGGAGGAAGAAGAGGCGTGCAGAGCTGAGTAGGGAGGGCTGGTGCTCTTGGGAAGAGTGAACACGAGTAACAACAGTAAACGCCTCCACTCCCCCCGACCCCCGGCCCCATATCTGCCCAGCACAAGCTTAGTGCATCTGAGTCTGTTCCAGACAACATCTGGAAATCTTTTCTAGAATCTTTTATTCAAATCCATCGACATCGGGGAAGGACCTCTCCCTACTGCCAGATTTTTAAGGAGCAGGATGTGGTTTTCTCTTTAGTTTTCCTCTTTTGGTCAGAAAAGCTCAGCCCCGCCTAATTCTTGGAAACATAGTATCTTATCCACCAGGCTTCGGTGGGGACAGCTACTGATACAATGTTGCCCCATGTTCAGAGCAACAGTGACGTTCATCCAAGCTGATCTGGCCTGTGGGGCTCCCAACACCTTCAGAGGTCTCTGAAGTTCTTAGTGAGGCTGCATTTAACTCTCCCCAGAGTTTTCTGTGCTTCTTGATTTAGATCTGACTTAGGTCCTATACCTGGAGATTCCCAAGTAAGCCAAAGGTCAGTTGAGAGATGCCTTCCAACAAGTACACTATCCTACTGGAATTTGAAATTTACCCATCTGTTCTTAGGAAGTGGGGAAAAGCGTAGATTAGAGAGGCGGCAGTCATGTTAGGTCATCAGAGGACATTCTTTGTCTCTGTCTTTCTTCCCTTCTTCCTCCCCAGGTGGCATCCACAGGAGACAGTGCGCCCGTCTTGCCTTCATTTACTGCTGTGACTTCTGTGATGTGCTGCAGTCATTATCGGTACGAGCCCTGGTGAAAACATCACCCTGTACTTAGCCACTGCATTTTGACCACAAGCCTTGATCACAAGACATCTGAGAGAAAAGAAAGCCAGGGTGTTTAGAGAAAAGAGGTGCGCCTGAGCAAAGCAAGCCTGATTACCACGGAGAAAATGAGAGAAAAGAGGGACAAATGGAATCAAAGTGGGGCAGAAATGATCCCTCATTTGGGAAAGAAAATGAAGAGACTGTGTTAGTTACCTGAGGTGTAAACTGAGACAAATGAGCCAGAAGCACAGAGGTAGCCCAGTTCGTGTGCAAGGACGGACAGGAGGGAGACAGGTTAGAGTACAAGAGCAGGCAGAGCTGAGGCTATGGCCCCGAGCTGGGAAGAGGACGCCTGAGTTCCCAGTGTGAGCTGGGGACACAGAGACTTGGGCTTGTTGGCTCTTGCCACTCTGTTTTCAAATCCTGCCTACCATGAAGCAAGCGTTTTCTTTTCTCCTCTTCCTCTCACCCTCCTTTTCCCATTTCCCTCCCTTCCTATCCACCTCCTTTTCATCCTTCTTTCCCTTTCCCTCCTCCTCCCTCCCTGTTCTTTTCTTCTTCCTCGTCCTACCCCCACCCCTTAGATCTTTTGTCTTCCTTAAGACAGATGCGCACCATTATGCCCAGAAAAGACACTGAAATCTATCTTCTCTGTGTCTCTCCATCTTTCAGCTTTATCGATACGTATTTAAACTTCACTTTTATTGTATCCTAGGGTGGTAGAAGATACTAAATTATCCAGGTTATATCTCTGCAGCTGTTACATAATTGTCCCATGCCCCATCGCTCTTTATTGCCAGACAATTGGCCGTTCTGGAAGAGTGGCGCCTGTCAGGTATCAAAGAAACACAAACTAATGTTAGCAGTAGTTTGTGAGGAAGGGGCGCGATATTATTTCAAAACAAACTTTGTGCCTCTGTTGTATTTTGTTTGATGGATTGAGTATAGTAGCTAAGCAATCAAATGCAATTGAAGAGAAGGTTCTAGGAAGCTTCATTATAGTCTTTCCCTCACAGTCATGAGTGATATGCATTTATGTGGCCATTAAAACCCTCCAATGGGCCCTTGGAGGCCTGGATCGCAGGAAGTTCTGGCTACCTGCAAATGTCTTTCAGGTGGCCTCAGCCAAATGGTTGAATAAGGTGCATTTCTGTCCCTTTCCAAACCAGAAAAGGCTGATACAAATTGAATCATGGCGCAGCTGAATGCAGACATCCCCTCAAAAATGAATACGTTAAAATTCACCTCCAGGATGATGGTGTAGAGATGGGAGGTGGGTGGCGGGTAGAGACTTTGGGAGGTGATGAGCTGTGAGGGAAAAGTTGCTTTATCAAGCTGACTGAGCTGAGATGCCCAGCCTCTCCCTCTCTGTGAGGCTGGAGCTCAAGGACAGCCATCTATGAGGAAACAGGCCTGATAGACACTTGACCTTGGCTATTCCGCCTCCGGGATCCAGCAAGGACAGTCTACTGCTCACAGAACAACCAGGACTGAATGAACTGGGAGAGCCAATAATTCTACGATCAAGTGTTTAGGATCACAATACCTGGAGAACTTAAAAATAATTAATCTACTCTCATTTCTGATTTCATAGTACTTTATATGAATTTAATTGAATGGCATTAGCTGTTTACTTAAAGATGGTCATATCCCCACTCTGAGGGTTATGTGAGGTTTTGGGGTGATCTCTGAGTGATTGAGAGTTTAAATAACGTGGCCTCTGGGAGGCCCCAGACAAGCCCTAGCTACTCCACTGTATAGCTGTGTGGCTATGAGCAAATCATTAGTGTCTCTGAGCCTCTCTTTTTCAGTGTACAATCAGCCTGGCATGTGCTGTCCTCGTATGTTGTATGATGGAATAATGAGTTTGAGCTGTCTATCCTGAAACGGGAAGCAGAGTGCAGTGCTCAACTCTCCCTATCTGAATTGAGCTGCGTTAGATGCACAATTTGCTTTATTTGAATAGAGCCTATTAGCAGTCAGTTCTTCCTAACAACACAAACAAAATATTGAAAGTTAAAAATCCTTTCTCAGGGGCTCAAGAGGTAGCTCAGTGGTTAGAGCACTGGCTGCCCTTTTCAGAGGACCTGGGTTTAACTCCCAGCAACCACCTGGCAACTGAGAACTACCTGTAACTCCAGTTCTAGGGGATCTGACACCCTTACACAGACATGCATACAGGCAAAACATCAATGCACATTAAATAGATAGATAGATGATAGATAGATAGATAGATAGATAGACAGACAGACAATGCTTTTCCAAGAAATGGTGTTTCATCTCATATTTAAAATTGTTCCTCTTTTTGACCTGAGAGATTACCACATGAGCGTAGCTGATCTGCAGGTTCAAGCCACAGTTTAAAACTATTTCATGAGTTTTCTTTGTAGCCTAAATGGCTTGGGTATCTCAGAAAATGCAAATAGACCATATTTTATTTTACTTTTGAGAGAGGATCTTACTGTCCAGTATTTTATTATTGATTGGAGAGGCTGGGAGCCGGTCCTAAAAGAACATTGATTAATCTGTTCCAGGTAATTGACGGATTCAGTGTGTGCCTTGTCTGTGACACAAAATTACAGGGATGTGGCAGGGGCTCAATTGGGAACCGTCTGAATGGACCTGGTGAGTTCTCTTGCCCAGGACAGAAGCATCCTTTTGGAATCTCTCTGTTTCACACTCAGAGCTGTTCTTTCTGGGCTCAGTAGGTCACTGCTGGCTGGTAGGAGATGTGGCTTTAGAGTGTTCCCAGTTGGCAGTTGGCACCTTGTTGGGTCACTTGGCACTCATGGCAGCTGCCTTGATGGGAAGGAAGAGCTCTCCCCACACACATTTAACATGACATGAGAACTTGGCTGGTCCAGAGGCAGAGGCTGGCTCTGTGGGGTTACAGTGAGTTTGCTTGCTCATAGCTGGGGACAGTTTATCTAGTGACTTCTTATTCTTGATCCTCCTTTGGGAGTTATTTTTAAATGTTTGCTTGTCTGTCTTCCAGGAAAGTTCATAGTCTTCTGTACTGGCACCCAGGAGGTGAAGAGCTGGAGACTTTTATGAGCCTCACCTCTATACCGTGGCTTACACAGCAGCAATTGGCTTCTTCTTCTTCTTTTTTCTTTTTTTATAAACTCATTCATACAATTAGACAAAGCAGTAAGCATTAAGAAAGACCAGAAGCAAAGCCCTAATGCGTGATCTTTGCCTTAGGGGTCACTACATACATCAGAATTGTCTATATGTGTCAGGCCAGAGATAGCTTTTAGGTTCAAACATATACCCTAGGGACAGCCATGTATGTTAGGATCAGCCATGCATATTAAGGACAGAAGCATATCTATGACCAGTTGTATACATTTAAGGCCCATACCCAACTCTCTTTGGCATTTCTTCTTTAGACAATGATCTACTAAACCTGGAAAGTTTTCTCTTGTGGGGGAACGGAAGCTCCTTCTACTTCCTCTCTATTGTTGGAGGTAGAACTACATAAACAGTTCATTCATTTTTTTAAACATGTAATGCATATAAGCCCATTTTGGAAATTCTTCACACTAAAATGCTCACAGTTCAACCACCCTGGGTATAATTAAATACCAAATTCTATGCAGCATTCAAATTTATTCTTTTGAAGCCCCTGAAACGCGTTCAAACAAGACACCAACAAAAACAAAAGGAGGAAGAAAGTTTTATAATAAGCCAGGGACAACATAAAAGGAAAGTATAAAAGAAAAAAATAAGTAAACAGTATGTTGAAAAGACAGGAACTCTTTCCAAAAAAAAAAAAAAAGAAAAAGAAAAAGAAAGAAAGATAAAGAAAACCAAATTGACTCAACTGTTTGGATGATGTGTCCTAAGGAAAAGAAAAGCAACTCAAGAATTAACCAGACAAAAGATCAATTTAGAAAGGAAACATTAAAAAAAAAAAGTACAGACCAGCCACCACCGCCAAAGCCCAGCAAGGTATAAAGTTGCTCGCAGCTCATGCATGGTAAGGAATGCGGCTTCTGGGCTGAAGACAGTTCACTCGAATAGAGACCAAGCCAACATCAAAGCTGTGGCTTCCTGTGACCCCAGTATGCCAAGCCCTGGAAGTGTGATTATGATATTGGAGTGTAATATTGAAGGGCTTTAGTTGCTTGTTGGATTTATTTGAAGCATATAAATATAGCTGAGGAGAAAGAGAGAGGGGGTGGAAAGACAGAGGACACACAGAGAGAGATGGATAGAGACACTGACAGACAGATACAGAGAAACAAACATAGACAGTCAGAGAGAGAGACAGAGAGACAAAGTCAGAGACAGACAGACAGAGACATACAAAGAGAGAAATAGACAGGGAGAGACACACACAGAGAGACAGAGAGACAGATAAGGGCACAGAGAGAGACAGAGAGACATTGACAGACATATACAGAGAAATGGACAGAGACAGCCACAGACAGAGACAGAGAGACAAAGTCAGAGAAAGACAGACAAAACAGAGACATACACAGAGAGAAATAGAGATAGACAGACAGACAGACAGACAGACACACACACACACACACACACACACACAGAGAGAGAGAGAGAGAGAGAGAGAGAGAGAGAGAGAGAGAGAGAGAGGACATTTTCCTTCTTTGCAAATACTAAACACACCAAGCTTAGGTCTAATCTCACAGGGTTCCTGATTTCTCTTCTCCACTCAGAACTAGAGCTACTGCTTCCATGAGTTCTAGCTCCTTCAAAGCAACCACAGTGTGGCAGGGGCTGCTGGGACTTCTGTGGACCCTCTAGCATGAGGCCTGTTTCTAATACCATGATGTTTAGAGAGAAGACAATGCCACAAGGAGGCTGAAGCAGAAGATGGAAACACAGGACCATGTTCTCTGCATCCTCTGATGTCTGTGTCGTTCTCTCACATGCAGCGTCCCTGTCAGCAGTGGAGATTGGCTGAGTGCTGGGCAGGCTGAATCTCTCTTGATATTTATGGAGGGATTTCCTGTGTCTGGAGTTTGTACTCTAGGTTTTTGACTTAGTAGATTTTTAGTGATGAGTCTAAAAACTGACTCTATGAATCTATGAGCAGTATTTGCTTCATACGCATGTTTGTTTAGTCAGCCAATGCTCCTTAAGCGCCCACTCTACTCTTCAGGACTGACGACAGAGACTTAGACACAAGTGCACACAGTTGGCACAGCTTCTATTTCAGTGGGGGTCGGGGGAAATCAGCAATGAAAAAAATAACCTATATAAATAAGGTCATCAGAAGAAACACCAAGACACCAGCTGTCTGAAACATGGCAAACTGTGGTGATGGCAGGCAGGTGTTGGATTTAGCAACCTGAGAGTGAATGGACGATATAAAAGAGAGAGCAGCCGAGGGAGTGAGACACTAGTGCTCAGCCTTCATAGGCTTCAATCATATAGATTGTGTCAAGTGTGAAGAAAGACAGCCGCCATATTGACTGGGAGTGGGGTAAGACAGAGGGATAGAAATGGTGAGCCCAAGGGGAAGACCCTGAGGTCAGTCATAAAAATAGATTTGCAGGCAACCAACAATGAAGGCTGTAACAAAGCCACTTGGATAGATTGGCAGACATTTTGCAATGGCTGCCAAGGACTGTACTAGGCCCCGGTACAGTTCTGTTCATGACAGGTAGTCTTCAAGTCAGTCCCGGTCAGCGTTAGAACCCTCACTGTGTGAAGGGAATGTTGATTTTCGGAGGTTTCTTTGGTGTGGTACCTTACCTAGGTATATGGCAGGATGAGATTTAAACTTGGACTTGACCCAGACAAACCCTCAGCTCAGAGCCCTGCAGGATCACTCATCTGCACAGTTGGTTTATGAGTGCCCTTGCTATAGGACTCTTCTTCCAGGTACTCTGATGCAGTGGGTCTGGAGTGGGGGGATCGAGATAAAGGCATTTTCCAGAATGTCCCCATGGCGTTCAGAAGCCACCTATGATTTGTAGAGCTACAGCCTACTCTGCAGATTACAAACAACCAAACGGTAAATAATTAAGAGATTGATTAAGCATGCAAACTAACTGACAAAAACAGACAGAATACAGAAGTCTGAGAGGCCAGATATCGATACATCATGCATGAGTCCACTCTCCTCATCTAACAGACTAACCTGCTATGGTTGGCAGAAGCCCTGCCATGATTGTTACTTGCCACCTGTTTAAAACCCTTGTGTGTGTGTGTGTGTGTGTGTGTGTGTGTGTGTGTGTGTGTGTGT
>JANHMN010000004.1:158156100-158181355 GCA_030674055.1 Rhabdomys pumilio | reverse complement strand
TGTGTGTGTGTGTGTGTGTGTGTGTGTGTGTGTGTGTGTGTGTGTGTGTGTTTGTGTGTTGAACATATTCTGGCAGTAACATAGATTTGCAGGAGCCAATAAAAATGTCTGATTTTCACCAATGGAACATTTTGTGCAAAAACATATTTGTGACGCATCTGACATAAGGTGGCATGGCAACTGCCAGGTTTTCTGCAGGAGATACCTGTTTCTCCCTGGACAGTCCCATATGCTACTAGCAAAAGCCAGTCTTTGAGATCTGAAGCTATAGCTGTCGACACTGTTTTGATTTTTTCCAACTCACCTTCTGATCTGTAATTGCTCTGAAAATATGTTGTCTTCATTATCTAGCTGAAGACCCAGAGGTGCCATTACTGAGTATTTAGCATGGAGGTCGGAAATGGATGGCTTCCCCGACAAGAACCATAACCATAGATTCTCACAGCAGATGAGAGATGGTGCTGAGCCTAGGAGAACTTCCTGTTGAGAGGTCCTAGTACAGCTGCTGCTGTCAGAGGGACTAAAGCACGGATGACAGGAGCTGGTGGGAGTTTCCCTCTCTGGCTAGAAGAGCTTTCCTCTATATGGTCTCTGCTTCAGTTCCTGCCTCCAGGTTCCTGCTTGAGCTCCTTCCTGCCTTGCCTTCCGTGATGATAGACTATAACTTGTGAGATGAAGCAGACCTTTTCCTCCTCAATCCTCCTCAATAAGCTTTCAGTCAGTTTGTTTATTTATTTATTTATTTATTTATTTATTTAGAGACAGTGTTTCTCTATGTAATAGCCCTGGCTGTCCTGGAACTCACTCTGTAGACCAGACTGGCCTCGAGCTCACAGAGATCCACTTGCCTGACAATCCCAAGTGCTGGGATTAACGTGTGCACCAACAGCACTAGGCTATTTGTTTATTTATTTATTTAACCATAGCAACAGACAACAATCTAAGACACAGCTATCAGGCTTTTTATTGTGCAAAGCTGTGCTCAGAGGTGAGCCATGGTGCGTGCTGTGGTGGAAGGCTGACTATGTGTTAAACTGGGAGGGGAAAATGTTGAAGCTGTGTCTTTGTCAATTTAATAAGAAGTATCTCTCTGGAAAGCTCAGGTATTAAAGGCTTAGTCCCCAGTTAGTGGCACTGTTGAGAGGTGACTTGGTCCCGAGGGTCCTGAAGTCACTAGTGGGTTAATTTACTGATGAGTTTACAGATGAATGGGCAGGAAGAGCCTGGTTAGAGGAAGTGAAACATGAAGGCATGCTTTTGAAGAATATAACTTATCCATGGTCCCCTGACACCTTTCTCTCTGCTTCCAGGCCACCATAAAGAGAGCAGCTTTCCTGAGTCAGACCCTCCCTCCCTCCCTAATGTTCTTCTGTCTCACCCTGTGCAGGCCCAGAAGCAACGGGGCACAAACTGAGGACATGAACTGAGGCACCAAAGGAAAGCCTGCTCTCCAGTTGTCTTAGAAGGGGTTCTGTCACAGTTGTGAATCCTACTAACAAAGCCAAAGGAGGTCTCTTCATAGACACATAGACTTTCTCTGATGCTGTGCATTCTGTGTTCCTGACAGAAGCAACTCATAGGAGGAAGAGTTTATCTGAGCTCACAGTTCAAGGGCACAGACTATTAGGGCTAGAGAAATCACAGAAGCGGGGACAAGAGGCGGCTGGACTCATAATGTCACAGTCACGAACTAGAGAAAGATGAACACCAGTGCTTTGTATGCAGTTCAGGATCCAAGCCCAAAGACTGGTGCTGACCAATTGAGGGTGGGTCCTCCCACTTCAGCTAGTCTAACCAGAAGAATCTCTCACAGGCATGGCTAGAGGCTGACCGAATCCAGACAATTCTGATAGATGTGCCTACCTACAGGCTTGCCATCTAAGTGGTTCTGGAGGCTGTGCCCTTGACACTGGATTCCTCTGTTCTCAGGTTCTTCTAAGATGTAACTGGACCCACTCTCAGGAGCTTCAGGGAGTGTCTCTATCATAGTCATGAGGAGGAGACTTAAGATTTAAGGAACTTCTGGAAGGAACTGCTTCTTGTGTAGGCAGAGAAGGAAGAGCTTAGCCTGGGCTTCTGAAGAGAGGTCCCTGGACCCTTGTCACATGTGGAAGTGTGAGAATCTTTCCTCTTTCCTCTCCTCTAGCCCTAACTGGATAGCTGCCATAGCTAGAAGCTCTTCCTTGTCTTCTATGTCTGTGCCCTGTATGGGGAAGTGACTGTCACCTTCTACCAATCATTGCCATTCTAGTCAGAATTAGGATTCACAACATCTGCCAGGAGGACTTAAGGCTGTGACAACACAGCGAAGGTGAGGAAGCTGGTGTAGAACAAAGGGGAGGGGAGACAAGGGGGGGGGGAGGGGGGAGAAAGCAACATTCTGCTTTTGAGAACTTACGGTCTAAGTCAGTGGTTCTCAACCTGTGGGTCGCACCCCTCAATGAGTCGCCTGAGACCATCCTGGAAACACAGATACTTACATGGTAATGCATAACAGCGGCAAACGTACGGTTACAGAGTAGCAACAAAGATGACTTTATGTTATGGTTGGGGGTCACCACAGCATGAGGAACTGTATTAAAGGGTCTAAGTGTTGGGAAGGGAAGCCCACTGGGCTAAATGACGCCAGCAAATTCTGTGGAAGAAGACAAAATCAACAAGGTGCCGAAAGGGAAATGATGTATACAGACTAGCCATGCCTCTCAACTCTGGGATGATGCGGTTTGATACTCATGAATAAATGAAGAAAAGACAGACTGAAAGACAGTTTCTGACTTGTATGAGCAAGCCGTCTTTCTGACTCGCCAATTGTAGAAATGGCTCTCAATCTTTAATAGCTCCTTTCATGGCATATATCCCATGATGCTCTTTAAAACTAAGGTTGCAATCTGGTGACACATAAATGGGCTAAACTTTCGTTCTTCTTAAACAAGTTTGAATCGAAATAACAAAAATTGACATTTTTTTTATCTTGCAAAAGAGAAGTGAGCTACAGTTCTCTTAAGTAAATATGAAATTATAATGTATTAAATTTCAAAGATGCCATGAACATCACGGGACTTGGTAAAAACGGTGTTGAAACTCGCGATATCTGTAGCCCTAAACAGTTTAGTTGTGATTTATAAACACTATTCAGAAATACACATTTTTCTCTCATGAAGTCCAGAGAGGTAGAGTCAAGTGATGGGGATTAATGTGCTGAGATATTTACCATGGCAGCTTCTGAGTAGGATATTCATAAATATTTCCTTTTTAAAATCTAAAAATCAAAATAAATTAGTAAAGTAAAAAGTGACGAATTATAGGTACTTTGTGAAACAGAGAAGTCGAACTTCGCGTCCTTCCTGACCCACACAATTTTTGAACACTGAACAACTCCCTGCCTCTTCAAAGCTACCGGCAGGACTTCCGGAAGCCTCTCTCCTTCCCTCCCCCATGTGTTCATGCATGTGAATGTGTGCACGAGCATTTCAAAGACTGAAACTTTAAAGTTTAAGTTGATACTGACCATTTGCCATGCAGTGTCACTTCTAAATAGCAGAATCCTGTGTATCTGTCGCATTTTTATGCGCTTGGAAACTTAATTTAAAAGCTGAGTGTGCTGTGGGTATTGCATGAAAAGAGTCAGGGAATTGAAGTTCTGGGTGGCTCCGGACAGAATAAGAAATGAGGCAAGAGATGGGATGATGGGCCCCGCTCTCCCGGGCAGTCCAGTCCGGCAGTCCGCTGGCTCCCGGTTGCCTGGATACCTTTGTATGGTGACTTAATTCGGCCTAGAAGCTGTGAGTTCTCTTTTCTTCTTGTGTCTGTGGTGATGGGAGTTGTTGCTGGGGCAGGAGAAGTGAAGAGACAGAAGAAAAGTTGACCACACAAACACAATGCTGGGATGCTGGAACTGGTCCCACTGAGGGCGGGCGGGGGAGCGGAGCGGGAAGTTCCCGCACAAAGCCAGGCTTGTTCCCATAGAAACCAGTGCTCAGCGGTGAATGACTAGCTTGACTCTGCACAGCCCCCTTCCTCTTCTTTTTAAAGTCTCTGCTGGAGATTCATTGTCTTCTTGCTATTCTTGTTTTAATAAAACGAAAGGCTGGGGAAGAGAAAACACCTCCTCCCCAACCTCAAGGCATCCTGTGAACAAACCCATGGATTCTAGGCAGTCTGAAGTCTGGCTGGATCTCCCTGGATCAGAGATCTATTTTTTGTTTTTTGGGTTTTGTTTTGTTTTGTTTTTGTTTTTTCAAGTCATGGACGGATGGACAGTCTACAGAAAGAGGTGCCCACAGAGATTGGCAGCCTAATTTGAATACCAATACTGGCCTGGGCTGGCTTCCAGAGGCAAGGAGGAGCCACCCGGGTTGGCAGGATGTCCGTGGCCAGACTCAACAGGGGCCAAGGGCAGTTTCTCCCACCCACGGCTGTGGGCTTCCTCCCTTTCACTCCCATGCCCTCCTCTGCTGGGTTATTGGCAAGCTGGCTTTCTATTCTTCAAGGATTAATGTCTCAGTGCAAGGGGTAAAATTGGCAATTAGAAAGCAACATCTCAGGGCCTGGGATTTCTATCTCCTTATCATTTCCCAGTTAGATTTCATTAGAACGTTGCTGGAGAGAGAGGTCTTAGGGCTTTTGTTGTGTTGTCAAAGAGTTTAAAAGTACTAACAGGATGTCTTATATTTACCTGGAAAAGACAGGGAAGCTTTTGTGCTAGCAGAGTCTAGCTCACACGTATAATTGGGTCGGGGGTGTGAGTGTGTGTGTGTGTGTGTGTGTGTGTGTGTGTGTGTTCTGAACTGAGTTCCTGCAAGTCTCAAACAGGATCACCCATCAAAAACAAGATCCATCCTTGTCAGGACTGGTATGTTATTGGGTAATTTTTAAAAATCAAAAATAGTTCTTATTCCCTACCCAGTAACATGTTTTTAGTTAAAAGGACTGCAGATTTGCCTGCAGTTTTGCAGTGTGAAATACCCTGTTTAAATAATTTATCTTTTGAAAGTCTAATTAAATGCCCTAGCTGAGTGAAACTGTGATTTGTCTGGAAAAGCCCCTGAGATGGCTTCCTTCAGCTCCTAGCTAGCGGTCTGCTGTGGTGCAGGAGGGGTGGGCCTTACAGAGTGCCTTTCTTGAGGCCCCACACGCTCTTTTTGATGTTCCAAGTACCCACCTGCTGCTTGCATTTGTGACTTGGGTGGCATGATGCCAGTGACATCAGACAGGCAGGGTATTGTCTTGGGCAGATAGACATTGTCACCATGAGTGAATGTTTCTTACGTGTTCATGGGCATGGTGCGTCCTGCCAGGAAGATCAATAGGAAACTGGGAAACACAGATGAGGGAAAGCCATTCTTGTGGGACAAGATGTCTCATATTGCTTGTCACGAGCTTGTCAGTTTTATTTCTTTGTTAAGTGCAAAAAAATGTGGTCTCAGATTTCTGTGCTATTATTTCGTCATGGCTGGCAAAAATCCCAGCCTTTGATACTGAGCCAAGATCTTTCCTCTATATGATGTCTCTGGGGTTCATGTATGTATGTGGGGATTCTGGCCATTGAGCATTAAACCCAGGGCGTTGTTAGCTCCAAACTTGGCACTCTCAATTAGCATTCACCACAGCACTAATACAATAACACAGACACGGTTTAACTCCTAGCTAGCCACCAAGGGTGACTTTACCTAGTGTTTGAAAACACAATGGGAGATATGAGAAAACCTAGAAGAAATTTGTTCATTATTGGAGGCAATCTTTTCCATGGCCATCACCGACTTTGCCTAAGGAAACTTATCTTTGCCCGGACAATCAGTTAAAACAGATCAACCTTCAGATATAAGTCTTTAGGCTGATAGACACACAGGGCCCTGTAGCAACTCACACTGGAGCAGCAATACTTTAGAGTCCCCATCTCTGTGCTGAAGTCAAGCTGAATCTGCAGTCTCTTGAAAGGGCTGTGAGCAAAGCTGAGCTGTGGAAGTCCGAGTCAGATCCTTCTCTGCCGGCTGCAGCCAGAGGGACAGCAGTGTATAGGAAGAAGCAAAGAAGACAAGAGACAGCAGCAGTTTGCTTCTAGACAGCCAAGTGCTAGGCTCTTGGAGGTTCCATTTTGATTCATCCCCCTGTGAGCTGGGAATGAGAATTTGACCCCCAGTCACCTCTAAGGAGACAAATCCACCTTACACAATCTTAGCTGCAAGGGCTGTACCATATAAATCTTTAGACACGAGCCCCCGTAAGGATTGTTTTATAAATACATTTATGATTTTCTTCAAGTTGTCATCGTGTTTGATACACAGGGATTATAGACGTCTGGAAAGTGAAGAAAACGACAAAGATCTTTAGAGAATGTTCTCTCAGGGCTCTGGTAGGGTGGTAAGGATGGGATCCACACTTGGAGGCTGGCTTGTGTAGCTAGTGGGCGGGGCGGGGCGGGGCTGAGAAGAACTAGGTTCTTTCATGGTGGATGCCTGTCGCATTGGAGCTGTGTCCCTGCAAAGCCCACGCTGTGCTGGATGAACTCCTTTATTTCTCAACTTTCTGAGATCTTGGAATTGTGCAAAGTCTTGGATCAGAGCTACGCATCCCACAGTGAGACTTCTCGCCGCTGCTCAGCGACAGGAGCCTTCCCAGGGGATTTGTTAATGAATATAATTTTAAACAACAAAAGGCTAGGAGAGCTGAAGTTTCCAGAGGCAAGGAGAAACAGCACTTTCTCTCTCTCTTTTTTTCCCCTTCCAAATCAAATCTTCTAAAGTCATCACTGTTTTTCTCAACAGACACAGTCATGAGGGCTCTGATTCACTGAATGTCCTTCACTCTCCTGGAGATCTAGGATTATCCACCTGTCAGAGTGTTAGTGTAGGTTCACAAACTCAGAATCCCCATTCAGGGTCATTTCCAGTCATAATTCATTCTCTCTCTCTCTCTCTCTCTCTCTCTCTCTCTCTCTCTCTCTCACACACACACACACACACACACACACTCCTTTTGTAGGTTACATGTGGGACTTTCAACTGTGTCAAACTACATGAATTACTAACCGAGAGCAACCACCATGGTCTCAGAAAACAGGACTTCATACAAGTTGGCAGGTTGAGAAATAATTTCCGGAGTCTGTCTGCCCCTGACCTCTCCATTGTTAATAGTCCCTCCTTCTGACTACAAGCTGATGGTGCAGCAAAGCACCAAGACCCCAAGATGGCAAGCAAGTAGCAGCTGGCCTCTCTCCTTGATATGATTCACTATCTATAAGTACTGTGAGAGTCAACACATAGGCTGGCATACAATAGATACTAATTTGGGTGAACACCACAGTCCCAGCCTGGCTGGGACACTTTCTATGTTTTCAAACAGGTTGTTAAGGATGAGCGGACTTAGTAGAACTCTCTGAATTGTCTCCTCCTACCCATGTGGGGCCAATGAGGGCAACTTTACCACCTACCCTGTTGGGATTTAGCATGGCTTGGATACCTATTGCTGAGAGCCCTAGGGCAGGTAGAGGACTGAGGGCCTTTGGGGAGGTTGTCAAGTTGGACAGCCTGCAGAGCCAGACTGTGCATGTAACAGGAAGGATCTGGTTCTACCACACACAGATGGGGAGTCCCAGTCCCACTCAGAAAGTGGGACCGTGGTCAGAAGGTGGGTCACATGAGGTGGGTCATTCATGGTGGCATGCTGTGTGCCTTTCCTATACTACGGAGAGGTATGTTCTGCGTTACTTTATTGTCTATGTCTAGGGAAAACTTTTCTTCCAGATGGAGGTTTTCATGAACTTATTGGTGTATTATGTGCTCATGAATGTTTACAGTTGTCAGCATGTAGTGTTTGTGAAGGGCAGAGGAAATCTCTGTATCATTCCTCAGGTGCTAGCTACCTTAATTTTGAAACAGGGTCTCTTGTTTGCCTGCAGCTTGTCAAATAGGCTGGCTGACTGTCATCCATGGAACCCAGAAACCCACCTCTCTCTGCCTTCCCAAACACTGGATTAAGTATCCACCACTGTACCTGGCTTCTGTGTGGGTGTAGGGGATCAAACACAGGCCTTCAAGCTTGGAAGGCAGATGCTTGACCAACCCCATCCTGTGATTATTGAGTTTAATATCCAACATCCCTAGGAGGAAAACATCTCTATTCGCAAAATTAATCGGGAGCCAGATTCAGAGCATACAAATAACCTGAAGTCTCCTTCCTCCCTCCTTTTCTTCCTATCTTTCTTCATCTCTCCTTCTTTCTCTATTTCCCTTTCTCTCCCTTCTGTCTCTCATCTCCCTTCCTTCCTTTCTGTTTTCTTTGTTTATCTGTTTGATTGATTGATTGATTGATTGATTGATTTGTTTTAATATTTTGAATCAAGCCTTGCTACATAGCTCAGGCTGCCCTAGAACTCACAGTAACCCTTCAACTACACTTGCTCAGCTCCTCTAGTCCTAGAGTTACAGGCATAGCACTATGCCCAGTTATTTATATATTACCTGAGAAAGACCTTAACACAAGAGATATATGTACATACGAGTACGTTCACACACAGGCAGGTATGTCTGACTAGTACTGCCTCTCGGTGTTGTAGTAACTATTAAGCTTTAAAGAGAACTGAGTTCACACTGATTCCCATGTTCTGACCCAGTTTCACCAGCCCCTCCCCCATTCAGTTATGTATTCAAAAACCTGCCAGACATTTCCATTCTTCTTAACAAAATCACTGGTGCCAACCACCCATCATCTATCTGGCCCAGCTGACGGCTGAAATACAGTCACAATGAGAGCACTCCTCTGATGCCCTACAGAAGATTTGGCACACCAAGTGTTTATAAAGTCTTTTGAACACAGCTTAGGATTTTCATGTATCCACTGACGGCATGCACATTGTCTTCCTGAGTATGCTGAAAACCCAAATGTAGTTTAGGAAGCTTCTCTTAGATGCACGGAAATATCCCAAGGACTGTCCTGTCCACTGCATAATTTGGCAGTTTTTATTTTCTTTACTTTGGGAAATCTAATTCTTAAGGAACCTAGATCTCAGGAAAGATCCATACATGTTTGGGCTAGGCAGTTTCACAGAGGTCAGCCCTTGGTGACTTTAGTGCTACAGCTATTGGCTTTGTTCTGCTTCATGGCCCAAGAGCATACATGACCAAGCTGCCATGAACTTGCTTCCAATCTGTGAGAGATGATTGTTGCTGTTACTCCCTTGCCTCTGGTGGAAAACAGATGGCTTAGACCCTACTCTACACCAGCAACCAGGATGGAAGTCCCTCTTCCATCCCTACCCTCTGTCATGGAGTTGAGTTTGCAGCGGTCACAGGCCGATGAATCATGGGACTAAAATTTATGTGAGAGTTTTGTAAGCTTTGGCTCCTAGCTGGGGCTCTACTGTTAATTTTCCAAGAAAGACTTATGAGCTGGTTAGGTTTTGGCCAACCTGACACAAGCAGTAGTCATCTGAAAAGCGGGAACCTTCAGAAATTGCTTCCGTTAGATTGGCCTGTAGTTATGTCTGTGGGGCATTTTCTTAATTGACAAATGGTCAGTCAAGACCTCCACACCCTAGCGTCGAGCTTGGGTTGTATGAGAAAGCAAACTGAGCAAAACCACGGGGAGCAAGCCAGTCAGCAGCTCTTCCTTTGACTCTTGCCCCTATTTCTGCTTGACTTCTTGCTGTGACTTCATCTGGGGATGGACTGTGAGGCAAGTAATCCTTTTCCTCTAAGTTGGTTTAGGTCCATGTTTGATAACAGTGATAGAGCAGCCACCTATAACAGTTGCTAAATGAATGGTGCTTTTATGTGTTCTTTTGTCCGGTGTCACAAAATGAACATAATAACAGCGACAAGCTGTAAATTTCCTACCATGTTCTCCAATGCACTCCTTGTTTTGATGCATTACCCAATGTGCAGAAGGGAAGCTTGCACCCTCAGGCATTTTTGAAAGGACGGGTAGTGTATCTGGGTCTCCCGTTCCACGGAGGGTGCTGCAGACTCCCAGAATGACACAAAGGTCTGCTCTTCACGCTGTGAAAGGGAGCACCATTGGCCTTAATTACACTGGCAAGCCTGCGAGCATCGTTCTTTTCCTCTAATAAGTGCCAGTAAGTACTTTCTGTGCATGATCTACTGAGCACAGGAAAAAGGAAGCAATTGTCCCTGCCTATCAAAGAGCACAGTCTACCTGCCAATGGACATGCAGTGACCATGAGATTACCATAATGTACTCTATGTGTAATGGGAGCTCCTCTGCATATGGCCTCTCCATAGGATTAAAAGGCTTCAAGAAGGAAAGACAGATGAGATTAATTGCACCTAATACCAAGGGAAAGGGGAGTGATGTTTAGAAGTAGGAAAGGTGGGGACTCATGGCAGAGGGGAAGAAGTGCCTGGTAGTCCACAACTTTATGAGGTGACACTGGGTTTGTGACCTGGCATGAGCAGAGGTTCTTGGACTTTGGAGTAAGTTCAGCACAGGGAGGCATTAAGTGGAAGAGCCTGGTTCCTTAGCTGAGGATAGGTTGGTAAAGCTTCCTTAAGGTTAGTTCTATTTCCCCCTGTAGCTGAAACGCTGGAGACTTCTGAGGATTTTCAATGGGAATAGCATGGTCAGGATATAGGTCAGACACGTATGTGTGGTTGATGGAGGTGAAGACCTGGAAGAAAGCAGTAATGTCTGGCTGGGCGGTTGGGGGACAGTGGTACCCCTGACTCATTAGCATGTCAACAATTGTGACACCATATAGGTTCCATTTGACTTTAGGAGATCAAGTCCCAAGCTGAGCCACACACTACCAAACTGCATGCTCTGGGCTGGAGAGATGGCTCATTGGCTAAGAGCATTGGCTGCTCTTCCAGAGGACCCAAGTTTAAATCCCAGCACCCACATGGCAGCTCACAACCATCTGTAACTACATTTCTAGGGGATCTAAAACCACTGTACAAACATGGTACACAGACATACCCTTGGGAAAAATACTCACATAAAATAAATAGATCTTAGAAACAATCAAACAACCCATGTATTCTCTTGCTACAGCATAAAGCAGACTCTGTGGTGGTCCCCAGCCCTAGACTGAGAGAACAGTTGTTGGGTATTATTCTAAGGCCAGGCATGTTAACCCCAATTTCTACAGTGACACCAATTCACTTTGATGTTGCTGTGAGTCCAGTCTACTCTGACCAAGGGTTTCAACTAAGTAGCCCCCCAACCTCAGAACGGTGATACTCTACAAACCCAGGGTTGCTTTTATGTGTTGAAGTTTTCTAGATAGATGGTTGATTTACAGAGTCAAAGGACTCCCGCAGAATACCACTAGTCACTAGTCATTACTGTGGGACCGCCTTCATCCCCACCCTTTGGAATTGTGTTGAACAAAGTGCATTTGCATAAACCCATCAGGCATTCAGGAACTGAACGGTCCCCAGAGGGGAATCAGCAGCCACTAGCTCCCACCTTCATTCTCAACACATAACCAGACATGTCTGTTTGTAGAGAGTTGTCATATATGGAATCTGGAAAATGCAGTGTTTGCTGTGTGAGTAGCCAGAGGCAGAAAAAGAGTCAAGCAGGTGCACTTCTCATGGCCGAGTCTGCATTTAGATGCCGAAAGCCCGAAGAGTCAGTTTCCAGAGCTCGTCCCTCGCAGTGTGTGTCCTTTCCAAAGCTGGTCACTTGGAAGTAAAGCAGCACGCCAATCACTCGTCTTCCAGTACTTGTAGTTTCCCTTAAGATTTTCTCAGGCTACTGGAATGTTCTAGAGTGAAGTGGGTATAATTCGATTCCATCCTTTGGCCCCTGTTTCATTTATAACAGACAGGTCCTTGCCTGGGATGGTGCAGTTTTACTACTGATCTGTGTTGTAGCTAAAGTAAGAGGAAAGCACAGTAGGAAGGGTTCCAACTACTTCTGATTATCTAGTTTTGACTTTCTTCTTTCCCAAGTCCATTTTTAGATGTTTTGGTCTTTTTTTCAGACAATATTTTTGATATTTTATAGACTTTGCTAATTCTATGGCACTTAGCCAGTTAACTGTTAACTGGTTTTTTGTTTGTTTGTTTGTTTGTTTGTTTTGTTTTTTAGTTTGTTTTTAAAGTTTATTTTAGTCTTATTTTTGTGGCCACCCTTTTTTTCCTTGGGGCACATAGATAATTGGAACCTCTTCTAAGCTTTTGTCATGTTTATATTTTGTTCTAAAATTGTTGAGATTCACAAAATTATTGATCCTATATTTACAGTGTACTCAGATTTTGGGATGCATGGTTTGGGCATGCTCAGGACTTTTGCAATCCCACACCCCTTCCCTCTTTGCACACAGTGTATTTAAGAGTAGAGGACAGCCCCAGAGGCATAAAGATAAAAGTAACTGGATTATTTCCCTTCACCCTTTTGTCTGAAATGACAAAACTGGCACAGTCATATGTACAATAAATAACTAATTTACAGTCTTTCAGGTTAACTTAACTAAAATGCCCATAATTTGGAGAAAGAGTGCTGTGCATTTTTTTCATGTCAGTGGTGACCATAATCTTGATTATAAACTAAAGAATTTACTGCCCTAACCAATTTCTCATTATTGTACCCCAAAGCAGTATGGATGCCTTTCTCAGTAGTATGTCTTTCTTTAGTCTCATATGCAATATTCAGTAGGCTGCACACACTTAATCATGTAAAATCCATAAGAAATTTAAATGCTTTGAAGTTCGTATGGCCACACGGAGACTTATGACTCGGGGCCCTGAGAAGAAATTCCATTTTTGCATGGCAATAAGAGAGATGATGTCTGCTCCTGAGGCTTGGGGCTTCTGAGTATCACTTTTGGAAACAGAATTGGTCTGGGATATAAAGAAGGCCCTGGGGCCTCTTCCTGTCCCTTCTGCCCTTCCTTTCTTGATCCAGAGACTTCTTTTGCTGTGTGTCCCAGGTGTTCACTGTGAAGGTTCTGAGTCAGAAGTGATAAAGCCAGGATAACTAAAGGAGTCCAGGGCTGTGAGGTGGCATTAAGTCACCACCAAGACTCCAAGGCCCATGAAAGAGAGGAAATGGGGGAGGGGTTCAGAGTGTCACTGAGCACACCAGTTCAATTATGTTAAACAGCTACAATTCATGGTCAACCCTACACCCCTGCAGAGTGCTCCCAGGAGCCTGGAAATGACTGAAGGGATCTGTATGGGGTCACCATAAATAGGTTATTTGTAAGAGTCTTAAAATTTAAATGCACAATTACTTTGCTCGAGGAGGAGGTTAACAACCCCCAAATGCCTTTAGCCACACGTTTAAACAAATCCTAATTCATGCTGAGAGACAGAGTTTGAGCATGGCTGAATGTAAGATCCTTAGTCACGTTATTCTGTGTTTTAACAAAGTGCCCTGAACCTGGAGTGTGTAAACCTGTCTAGTCGCTTAGATCTGCCTGCCTCTGGGCCACTCCAAGCTGTATATAGACCTGATTCCAAGAATCCTTTGCCCACAAGACACAGCAGCTCAGCACCCTGAAGCCTCATGTTGGGTGACTGCGCCGCCTTGGAGCTAAGAATGATGGGTCCTACATGTAGTCACCTGGAGTGTGCCCTCAAATTTTGTCAGCATGTTTCTCTCTTGGGCTGATATTTAGGGCACTTTCTACTTGAACCCTTTGGGCTGGACTGACTGCGGAACAGTTGCTTGCTTTGAGCTCACAGTTACTACCACCGTGCTGTAAACTTCAAAGACTCCTGCTCTGTGGTCTCTCTCCTTCCACTGCACCCCCACCTCCAAGCTGGGTTTGGCCAGCTAGGGGCTGGCAAGTGGCAAGCATGCTCTTCAAATGAGCTATTTCTTCCCTTTATCCAGGGTTGTTATCCCAGTGCCTCATAATTAGCTGCTAGAAATAGCTCCCATGTGGCCTTGCTTGGGCGAGGTATGCCTGGAAGAGTGGATGTTCCTCTGCTGGCCTCTGTTGAAATCACATTCCCAGCGAAGGGGCGGGGCCGAGAACCAGCCCCAGTGAATGTTACCCTCCCTCGTAGGAGACTGCGTACTCACATTACACAGGGTTCTCTCCACCCTTAACCTCTACTGGCAGTTTAGGGCAAGCACCCGGGGCTCATTCCGCCAGGAACATTCCCCAGGAATATGAAAAGTTAATACACCCCAAGAGACAGCGGCGTCTTCTCATAATGTTGATTATTTAATGTGGGACAAAGTAATTCACATTCTTTGAATCTTCCACACAGGCTCATGTGGAAATTTGAGAGTAGACTATTTGTTTTATTTATAGACAGAGTTATGGTGTTTCAATAAAGGAACGGCACAGGCCTGGCAGCCTCCCTCATGACATGCGTTGTGTGCCTGAGTTTTGTGCCTTACACATAAAGCCTCTTAGGGCTGGGATGGGAGTAAGTTGTTCCACTCTCTTGCAAATGCCATCATTCATTAACCACTTGTACCTGTGGGGGGCGGGGATGTGGGGAGGGGAGGCTGCAGTCTCTCTCCCAGTGGGGATGCGAGTTCCTTCCGGAAGCCATCATCCCCTGAAATAAAGCAAAGAACAAGAAGCTGTCTGTGTCAATTTTGTGCTCTGCAGCTTTGGTCTGGCATGGCTACTTACTCTCTTTCTAACCATTCTTGCTCAGAGTGGTACTGCTTAAGCTTTGAACCAAATATTTTTATTTAACTACAATTCGAATCATTAAGTATTTAAAGAACATTTTGATTTGGTCCCTTGCAGGGGAGATAGAGTGGGGGATGAAGTGTTTAAGGAAAAGGCATCTAGATTGTAGGTCCACCAGAATACAGCTTCCTCCAAACACCACCATCCCCCCAACTGTAGGACTCGCTTTGCAAAATTCAGTCTGTCATCTCAGGAGAATTAATTCATTTCCACTTACCTCCAACTTTACTTTCATGTTTTCTCTTTTCCACACTATTTTCCTTAATGGAAAGTTGGCTTTTGTGAGTTGTCAACCATTTAGGGAAACCATCAAATCTCTCAGTATTTTTAATGTGAGCCCTATCATTTGATGGTTATCTCATAAAAAATATTCTTTGGTTCCTTGTGTGCTACCACCCCCACCCCTTTGGATTCTTTTGGTTAGATATAAAATTGCACTCATGATAAGATTTCCTCACGGCAACGTTCCTGAACCACGATCACACATTGATGCTGCACCGTCCTAGTGGCCAGATGATGTCTCTGACTTGTTATTTGTGGAGCCATCTTAACCTTGAACTGTCTTCTAGTCTGTGCTGGGAGACAGAGCCCCCTGCTGGAAGCGTTGGGGGCTTGACTTCCCACTGGAGCCAAAGGCCCCTCCTGAAGACTGGAATCCAGCAGGCAGCAAGTACAACCAGTGCCATAAAAAGTGTGTGGCTGGCTTCTGCGGACGGCACGAATCAATATAATCTGGATTATTGTTTCAGAAACACATCTCTTCCTTTTGAAAGCTTTCTGAGAAAGAAAAGCATAGGCCTGTTTAAGTCAGTCATCCTTCATTTGGCTAATTAATGATTCCTAGGAAAATATCCTTTCCATTGATAGTAGTCCGTGCACAAAAGGGTTTTCTCACAGGTAAATGTTAGAAGTGGTGGATCCAGGATAATGGAATGTAACTTTTTAATGTATTAGAGCTTCTCAGGGTTGGCCAAGTGAAACATTTTCAACTAACACTTTTCTCTCAATTCGTTTGGCTGTAGACTTTTACCTTTTTCCAGTAATTTTTTTTAAACTACTCGTTGGTGTTTTTGTTTCTTTTTTGTGTGTTCTTGCTTTCTCGGTGCTTTACATCAGATCTGGAGCCATCCGGGATTTATGAAGACCATTTCTCCTCATTGCTCAAGTACATTCTTCGACAACATGCGGTTTTGGTAAACATGGCGTAAGAATTGCTCATATTTTGAGCTCACAGAGAATAAAGTCCCTGTTCTGTGTAGAGGAGGAAGGACACCCTCACCTGGCTGTGAGGTCCAGCTCCTCCCAGAAAGCCAAGAAGGCACTGTTGTGTTCACAATTATGATGGTTTCCTACTTAAAATGTCTTCTTCAGGGGCTATAGATAGGCACATAATCACTTTGTGAGCGTGATAAAAGTACCGGGGAGATTCACTAGAAAACAAGTGAAATTTCACGGGAAGGTATTATTATTGTTTGGTTTCTGTTTGAAATATCCACACAGCTTTGACTGTTCAAATTATATTTTAGTCACTAGCCTCCCTTGCCTAATCCGTTCTTGACATTTCTCTATTGTGAGTTCCTACTTCTTGTATCAATGAAAATGCTTCATGTATGACCCAGATTTTAGTCCAGAGAGCAAGTATTGACCTGTTCTCTAGTAGCTTTTAGAAGAGAGTGTCTGAGATTGTCCCTCGGGGGCACGGTTCAGTGAGTGTGTCCTCAGCTTTGTTCTTTCGGGAACCACACAGCTGTCATTCTCTGTTGTTTAATTCTGTGAAGCATGGTACGGGTGATCAGCATTATTAGGGTCACACAAAGCCCACAGGGTAGCTTCCCTTACTCCTTCATTCCATAAAGATTGTGGCCTTTAGGAAATGTAAGGCTTCACTCAGAAGATACAACTAACTCCTCAAGCTGGTCCTCCATCTCCTCACCGCAGTAGGTCACTGAGGCACAAGCGCAACACCTCTCTGCTGACCCTGGATCCAAAAAGACGGTTCCAGCGAGGTCCTCCTGTAAACCACAGAACAGGAGAAGTTCAGAGTATGCTAGTAGAATTTCCAGACCAGCCTCCTCTGAAGTCTGTCCTGATTTTTCAGTCTCCCTAGCCAATGTGCTTGCTTTCTGCATATAGTCCCTTTAGGACCCTGTGATACACAAATACGGAGGAGAGCAAATCCACAAACATTAGACGTAATGAATAATTGTTTCTTCCTCATTGGAAGCACATTCCATTCTGAAAGCAAAGCTTTCTGTAATTTTTTTTTAACATGACATATATTGAACAGAGTTGCAGTTAGCAGTTGGGGCTGCCCATGCTTTCCGTGCTGTTTAACAGAATTCTGGCTGACTAGAATTCCTTCCTCCTTGCCTCTTCCAGGTACTGAGCTCATACAAACGTTACTGTGGCAACAGCGTGTGAACCCCACTGTTAAAGTGTACAGCCTCACTGGGCACCCCAACTTTTTCTTCTGGCTACCTGACTTCGTCTCATGTGGACCAGAAAGCCTGCCCTGAACTCTAAACCAAGAGTCTCTGCAAAAGGCAAAACTGTTTTGTCTCCAGCATGCTCAGTTCTCTTTACTCTAACCAGGAAGGTGACAAGTCTCACTCACCTTGGCACATTTATGAGACTTTTCCTGGAAAACCATGTAGAATCTTCTAGAGCAGCGGTTCTCAACCGTCCTAACGCTGTGATCCTTTAACACAGTTTCCTCGTGCTGTGGTGACCCCCCAACCATAAAATTATTTTCATTCCTACTTTATAACTGTAATTTTGCTACTGTTATGGATTGCAGTGTGAACATCTGTGTTTTCTGATGGTCTTGGGTGACCCCTGTGAAAGGGTTACTCAGTCCCTGAAGGGGTTGAGACCCACAGGGTGAGAACCACTGTTCCAGAGGGCTCTCCTGAAGCTCTTTCAATGGCTCACTGATACTTCTCTAGTAAACTACTGCTTCTAGGTTGTCCCTAATTGGGCTTCTCCTCTTGATTGTTGGGAGAGCGCCCTTCCCCCAACATGTAGTCTCCCCAGGACCTCTTCCTCACATTTCTGTGTCCCAGCACTGGCCTACACTCAGCTCCTCTCTCTTTCCTTCAGCTAACTGCATTTCCCTAGGTATTATAAGCACCTCCCAAAATGAAAACCAGTGTTACTCTGACTGGAGTTACAGCCCCACATGGAAGAGCTTCAGCCTCACAGCCTGAAGAGCATGCTTGAAGCCCACTTATCTGCGAAATAAGAGACCTCACTGCCAGCCTTTATAGTAATAAGATTTCTCAGCTTTGTGCAATGCCAAAAAGAAAATCCACATGGCCCGAGACTCCAGTGCAGCCAGGCCCGGCCACACTCCTGATTCCTAAATTCTCTGCTGATCCCCATTGCTGAATGGGGTATTCTCTCTGCCTCTCTCTGTGTGGCTCCCTCTCTCCTACCATGACTTTGCTTATCAGACTACCTTGGTTTACAACCCTTTTTCTCTCCACTCAGACTGTGGTACTCTGCTGACTAGCTTGGAGGAACAGGAAGCATTCTGACTTAGTCTTCAGGAAGGCTGCCTTCACCTCAGCTCATATGCATACCTCAGCTACAAGTGGGGAGGTGGCCATTGGGTTTTTGTCTCTCTTTCTCTTGCTTTCTATTCCCTAGACAGTGCTCTATGGTTCAGGCCTCGCCGGTGGAGTGGAGCAGAGTGGGTTTGTGGGAGATGGAGACCGTGGTCCTAGAGCCTCACCAACCTCAGGCAGCAACTGCTGCCTCGTCTGTGACTTCTGATGTAGATCACAGTAGATTCCTTCTAGCTCCCCATCAGGGATGCTCATAAACCACCCTCCAGGTATTCCAGTTGGTTCTGCCTGTAGCATATCTTGTCTGAAAATCACGGGTCATATACTTATCAGTTTTCCCTACCTGCTTAGGACGGGGAGGGGCTGCTGACCGCCTCCTGCTCTGCCTTTAGAGATACATAAGAGGCCTGGGTACCTGAGTCTCCCCCTCCCTCCCTCACAGCCCATGTCCAGTGCTGGAGTATAGGAAATGGATCCTGTGTTCACCCCAACAGTCCTCCAGCACTTTGGTCTCAGTGGACTTAGAGGATGGAAGGTTGACGTTTAGTTCTTTGTTGTTTTCTGTAATTGGTCTGAATAAACCTTAAATATCAAAGCTTATATTTCTTATGTGTCAAACAGTTGTATTCAAAACTCAGAAACTTTGAAGTGTCGCTTACTTTTGTGTTATTAAGTCGTCATCCTCTTTATTTATTTTTTGTTTTTTAAGGGCAGGATCTCGGGTAGATCAAGATTGTCTTGAATTCACCACGAAGCAGGAGATGACCCTGTACGTCTGAGATTCTGTTCCTCTTGCCTCTGTGCCTGAGTTCTGGAATGACAGACATGTTCCTGCCATCTTACCTGGTTTATGTAGGGCTGTGGATTAAACCCAGGACCTCATGTGTATTAAGCAAGCCCTCTGTCAATCACAGTGCATACTGTAGACTGCATCCAAGGGTCTGCCCTGCCCAGCATGGCAAGAATGCTTCCTTTATACTCACAACTACCCTCCTAGGGAAACACTTTCATTGTTTCAATTTGAGGACTGGAGAAGCAGAGGCTTAGGAAATTTGTGTGTTATCAATTGCTTTTAACAACCCTACTAATGAGGGTGGAATGGCTGAAAACAGTTACAGTTAACCTACCTCCCATAAGGCCGAGCTGATTTAGGTTTTGCAGTCTGCTTGGATGACTTCAGATAGGCAGGCAGAGCTTGGATAAGCGATGGGGACTCCAGCCTCATTCTACATCCTGGGGGTACCCAGGGTGAGAAGAAGCCTATAGAACAGCAGGAGTGGTAACCTTGGGGGTATAGGTCTTAAATCTCAGCTGAGCTGGTAGTTAGAGCCCCAGTGGCCAAAGTGATCCATAGCCAAGCCCACAGTTGAGAGAGGGATCCAGCTCAGAGATGTGGTAAAGAGGCTGTGGTAACTTTGGAGGGGAGGAACCATGCACTAACTACAGGGCCACAGCTCACTGGAGTTGGGACCCAGGGTTGTGTCTTCACTGTGGAAGCCAGACGGCTATCTTTGGGAAGTAGAACTCAAGCCTGGGGGTGGGGTGGGTTGGGGTGGGTGGGATGGGGTTTGCCTTGGCCAGTAGGCTGCACTTCCTGTCGGCTTCTTCAAGCCTCTTCCTCTTTCTCTTAGAAATAGATGGTGAAAACCAATGTCTTGAGGTGAAAAGCTAGTTCTTCCGTGAACCGCGCTGAAAACTGTGAAGAGCTTTGCTCGATGCTCACTTGCCTGGCCCTAATCTGCTTCCGGAACTCCGGGGCGCTTGTTCTCACCTTTTAAACACCCCTTATCCAAGCCTCACACAGCTCTCCATTTGTGACCAAGTGTAAATGCAAAGTCAGAGGCTAAAGTCCTGCTGTCTTTTTCCCAAGACATGTTCCCTAGGCTCACAACTTCAGGGGATTGATTTCAATGTGGAAAATAGGCTCTGGCGTCTCTGCCCTTCAAGGACAGCATGAGGAATTGGCCAGGGTGTATGTTTGGGTTCCTTTCTGAAGGATGTGGTTTGTTGTCTGATAGATTACCTTAATTACACCACTTCCTTCATGCACACATTTCTAAAATCTAATTATAGTGCATGTGACACCCCATGGCCATCCAGAGGGCAGAGATTAATATAAAGTCACAGCAGGACAGCGTGCTCCCCTGAGCAGTTTACACACCACTGCAAGTATAGTCCCCCCAACCGTGGGGTCTGTTGCTAATATCTGGATGCTTGCATCATCATGCGAGCGTGTGGAGAAGCTGATCTCTCTGTGGTCTGAGCTAGCTGTGAGTAGCTCCGACTTTTTCCACTGACACACAAAGTTCTCTTTCTGGAATCTGACATTTGTGTTCTTGAGGGTATGCATCTTTTCTGAGGGGTTTTCCCTTTAAGGACATATCTGATTCACTTTGATGTCCCTTGTTTCTGGGGTCTACAGGTAGGGGGCTTGCAGCTCTTACTGCTGAGATAGGAGGCATTGTACAGAGTGTGTGGAGGGTCTAGGGGGAAAGAGGCTGCTGTCTCTCTAGGGCATTATTTAGCTTCATTTAGCCCAGAGCTGCAGCTGGGCTCAGCAAGTGACAGAGTGATGCATTGTCCTGGAGCAAGAGCACCAAGCAGCTGGAAGTGCTGGCCAGGTTACAAAGCCCCCTTCCTCCTTACATCTGGAGACCTTGGATATACATGTGGGGACATTTGGAGACCACCCTGGCAACAAAGAGGAACACCTGTATGTGATGACCCTTCTCTAGCTGGCACTAGTGCTTGGTAGCACAGATCTGACCATGAGAGGAGCAGGAAAGATTAGAAAACACTGGAAGAAAGACAGTGCTGCTAAGTACAGAACTCTAGTGCAGAAACACACAGGTGTGCAAACACACAGTTGTGGAAACACACAGGTGTGCAAACACACAGTTGTGGAAACATACAGGTGTGCAAACACACAGCAGGGCAACATCCAGGGAATAAAGACCCAGGGCCCTTGGCAGGAGAGCTGAACAAACCTGGTAATTAATTCAAGGAGGAGGGGCATGCCAGTGGTCAGAAGGTCCAGTGCTCTTCAGTATAGATGTCTCCTGAGGTTCTGGCAATTGGGTTGAATCACCCAGAGGCTAAGGCTCAGACACTCAAAAGCTTTTTGCGATCTACTGTACAGCACTGTAGTGATAATTAATTGGAATGCAGTACACATTTCAAATTAGCAAAGAAAGTAAGTTTCTAATGTTTTACAGCGTAAAAGTACGTAGCAGATATGCTTGTTAGCTTGCTCAAACCAGACTGTTCTGTGTGTGCCTCGGTGAACTGTCATAGCCTCATGTTGAACCCCGTGGCTATACAATTACTTTTGTCAATTCAGAATAAGAATAAATAAATGGCTATGCAGGTCAAGTCTGTTGTGGTAGGTCATTTGCGTAGACTCATTTGTGTGTGACCCACAAAGGGACCCTGGACTCAGGGCTATTGGAAGTTTGCTGAGAGACTTTCACAGTGGTGGGCACAGTGGGTAGAATCTGCACAGGCATCTGCTAAGGTGCACCTTGGGCACTGGGCAGTGATGGGCCACAGGTCCCCGTTTCTGTCCCTGCTGATTCCCATCACGTCAGAGAACAAGGTCAGATACTCTCCTGTGTGGAGATTATAACCCCAGGCACATACTGAGACCACACACAGAGATGAGCTGTTTCTACAGACACATACTTGGGGGCACTAGGAAAAACCCTGTGATATGTGGGAGTATCATACAAGGGAAGGCAAATGAGGCCTCGTAGGACCCTCACCTAGATCTCAAATGACTACAAGATCAAGGCGGTGGGTGGGGCTCTTCTCTCCCCATGCCCTGTATGGAGGAACAACACGGTTAAAAGAGACCAGAAACAGATGCTTTCAGGAATTATTAACCTGCATGGTCTGTTTGGCTGCAACAGACCAGGTACTTGAGCACATTAACACAGGGGCGAGACCAGCCAGGCCTCTCTCTTGCCCCAGGAGTATCAGGATGTTGGGATACCCATGCCTGGTGACTATGTAAGAACTAGAATGAAAACAACTAGACGTGAGGTTGAGACTAGCTGCCCAGCCGGCAGTGACTTCTGTCCCATGGTCAAAGGAGTAAATCTGAGTCCAAAGTCAGTGCTGAAGGAGAAATCCCAGATGCTTCTCTGTCATATTTGATATAATAACCCTTTCATAACTGACATTTCTTTGTATTAGCTCACATATTTAAAGTCTCACTTTGATTTGGAGAATAAATGTTTAGGCCTTCCTTTAGAAGCTTGGTAAGAGTGAGTGTTTAGAATTTGTGTGAGGATTGTGTTATGTGTGTGCTGTGTATATGTGGGAGTGTCTGTACAATGTATGACTGTGCACATCTAGTCTGTATTAGAGACTTTGTATTAGACATTTCTGAAGGGGGATGTTTTGTGTTTTAAACACTGCACTTGCCAGGAGTTGTTAATGTTTTTCCATGTCCAAGTTGAGGGCTCTCTCCCAGAGTCTCAGGACAAACATAGATCATTTTTCTCACTGACCCAAGGGGGTACAAATTATTTTCAACTGAAAAGGGGTACAAATTATTTTCAATTGAAAGGGTATCCAGGACTTCAAACTCCATGGTAACCCTTGAAGGGCATGGGGTGTAGATGGGAAGGGTGAGGCTGCCCAGTTCTGTTGCCTGGAGATGTCTCTGAAGGGTGAACGAAATAAACATCTTTTGAATCTCCAGTCGCCAGAGGGGTATATGTGACATCTCTGGGTGACTTCACTGCCATGTGCGGCTGATTAGATATTAAGGTCAGGTGCTAAGAAATCAAGGTCGTGACACACTGCATTCTCCTCGGGCAGCTGGGTTCAGATAAGCTCACTGGTGGGTGATGCCACCACACAGATAAGGTGACAGTTTTTAACAGTCTTAAAATACTGTTAGAGCAAGGAAGGGCTTGATAAGATCACAGCATTCTGAAAGACTTGACCGAGATGTCTTTTGTCCTCCCCAACTCTGCCACTCATGCTGACCACACACACACACACACACACACACACACACACATGCATATACACATAAACACACACCTACACATATGCATACACAATACACACACATATATATACAGACACATAATACACATATATATACAGACACATATATACACATATATATACACACACATATATACACATATACATACACATATATAGACACAGACATACATAATACACATATATATACACACATATATACATATACACACGTAACAAATATATACACACATACACACATACATACACATGTACACATATACATATATACACATACATATACATGCACAATACACACATACACACGTGCACACACATACACACATACATACACATGCATACATATACACATACACATAATACACATATGTACACATGTACACAGACACACATACACACATACACATGCATATACATACATACATACATACACTTGCACACATACACACATATACACATACATATACATGCAAAATACACACACATACACACATGCACACACATATACATACATACATACACATGCATACATACACACATATACACATACAAACAATACACATATGTACACATGCACACATGCACACAGAGACACATACATACACACAATACATACGTAGACACACATGCCCACACAAATACACACATACATATACATGCACACATACCATACACACACACATACATACACACACACATACATATACATGCACAATACACACATACACACATGCACACACATACACATACATACATACACACACATGCATACATACACACATATACACATACGCACAATAAACATATGTACACATATACACACATACACACACATACTATACACACACATACACACACACACACACACACACACACACACACACACACACACACATACAAACACACACTTGACACTTTCTGGGATAGGCTGTTACAGACTGGCTTTTGAATGTGAATACAAAAAATGGCTTGTGATTCCTCCCCTCACCCCACCTCGTCTCTGAGAGGCTTGATTTATGGCCTGGATTACTGGAAGCAGTAATTCTTCGCTCTTTATGATGTTTTGGTGTTAGGTGCACTAGCCCGCAGTCAGAACAGCATGATCTCAACTAGGTTTTTACAGAAAGGTCCCCGCAGAAAGAGTGGCTGTGAATTGGACAGCTTCTGTAATGGAGCAGTTAATAAGACACAAGCACATTAATCATGTGACAGCTATTGGCTTTAGCAGGAAAGGCTCCAGCTTTTTAAAACAGCAATTTAGGTGGAGACTGTTGAAAGAGGCTGGCTGAGTTTGCTGTTTTTAACAGAGAGTCAACAGCCGACGCACACTGGGGGCATGTGCAGACTTCTTGTAACGTATCTGGGATTTTCAGTAAATCCAATAAAAGAATCAATCTCTGATTTTTCATCCTTCTATCAATTGCAGGAGCCTGAACTCTACTGAGGAATTAACTAGTTACTTAGTAATTCTTTTAAAAATACTATCAAGAAGTGATTTTTTTCCAGGTATCTGGGCAGTGAATGAATCCTCCTGCTTTATCTGGACATGACTAAGAGAGATTTGCAGTGAACAAGGGGAAAAGCAGACATATTTGAAGAGAGCAAAGGATGATTCCCACCATCAAGTTAAAGGAGATTGTCTAATGTAAAAAATGTCATCTCAACATAGATTAGAATTTCTCTCCATTACACCATCAGAGGTTTGTAGTATGAAACCTTTGAAATAAACTTACAGAGGCTTCTTGAATTTATCTATAGAAATTTATCTATAGAGAGTTTGGCAAGAAACAAACTCAAGAAACCTGCTCAAGTTGGCAGTGACCAACTTCTAGGATTCTTCATATCTTTTATTAGTGAATTTTCATCTGCTGGACAATGGTAATGTCCAAGATTATGGAAAAACCAAGCGGTAGGACCCAATCAACCTTTATTCTGAAAAAGAGGAAGTTATGATTCCTAATACTGGCAGTTTTTGAAGGTATGGATATCATGGATGCTGGGAGCAGAGCCAGAGCCAGAGCCAGAGCCAGAGCCAGAGCCAGAGCCAGAG
>JANHMN010000004.1:158125748-158156090 GCA_030674055.1 Rhabdomys pumilio | reverse complement strand
GAGCCAGAGCCAGAGCCAGAGCCAGAGCCAGAGCCAGAGCCAGAGCCTAGGACAACTTTAGGTTCTGAACTCCACAGCTAATCTTCAGCAACTTACCGTGTCTTCTTCTTGTGCCCCGATGTCCTTGTCATTTAACGATGCATAGCAACAGGTACTAACTCAAATGACTGACGGGAGGGTTAAGTATCATTATGGCATGTGCATTTATAAAAAAGTCTTAATGTTCTTCACACCATGTAATATCAGGAGGTGAATTTTACAGTGCCAACATTATCAGCTATGATGTGCTGATGAGAAATTATGTAATTGTTTGTTGTGGATTTAGAATTCAAAGAAAGTGTTCATGATAAATAATCCTCTTATGTTTGATGCATTTAAACAGATTCTTAACAAAGTATATCTTCGAATGGCATAGAAAGCAATATGTTTTATAGTTTCTCAGATCAGCACAGATTAATTGGTGAAGTCCATACTGGCTGGAGGCCACTCATGAGGTTTAGACACATTGATACAGATTAAGAGAAGAGTGAGCGTGTCCTTTTTTGTAGAACAGCTGGAAATCCCCTTCCCTGCTTTGTAGTCTGGCCCTCGGCATGTCAATTCCTCTCCTTCAAACTTATGCAGAAATAAATAATCATTGATATCTAAAAAGACTTGTCTGGGCACTAGAATCCATACTGCAATAAAAGTGAGCAAATTGTAGCTACAAGCCACAGTGAATTGATTTTAGGATCATAAAATCTGGCAAGATAAACCAAGTAGAGGAATCCATATTCTAGAATGCAGATCACTGGGCGAGTTCAGAGTCAGAAGCAGTCACAGTGAACCCCGCTGTGTGAACAGAAACGCAGTGTAGTCCCTGAAAAGTGACAGCTGATGGGGAAGGAAGAGCAGACCCGAGGGTCTTTAAATGGGCGGAACTCTATTTCTTTAGGTCTGTTGCTGTGTTCGGGAGGGCCTGTGCACACCAGGCAGGCAGGCAACTCTACCATTAAGCTGTACACCAGCACTGTAGGTTTTGGTGTTGGGAGTCATTAGCAGGCATGTACCTCGTTGTCAGCTCCTTGAGTTGTGCGTTTAGGATGAGTGCACGCCCTGTGTCCTGTCTACATTCTTTTTTAAAAAATCCACTGTTACAAGGTGTTTAATTTTAAATAGCATTATTATAATCAGGGAACATTATAAATGAAAACGTAAGTATATCCCAACAAGATTATTTATTTTATTAGCATATATTAATGAACCAAGTAATGGATTTTATTAAGGTATTCTCACACATGCATATGATGTATATTGATTACAGTCACCCTTCTATTGACCCTTTAATTTTCCTCTTCTCCTTCTTTCTCCCTCTCCCCTTCCACACTCTGGGTCTTCCTGTACTTTCAGGTCCTTCTCCACATTCCACATAGCAGAGAAAATGGCAGGCTTGTTTGCGGGCGATGGGTTGCTTTGCTTACTGTGATGATCTGGCCAATCTCAGGCGGAGGGAAGGGAAATAAATAATAATGATCAAAGCTGAAGTTAATGAAACGGAAGCTAAAAGCTCTGTACAAAGGCCTGGCGGGACAAAGAGGAGCTTCTCTGGGAGAATAATCAAGACTGACAGACGCTCAGCCAAACTAACCAAAAGAGAAAAAAGACCCAGTTTAATACAATTAGAGATGAACAGTGGTATGGCGGAAGCCACTGCTGAAATCCAGAAGAGGGCTAGAGGATAGTTGGAAAGCTTACAGTTCAGTGAATTGGAAGACTAGTGGAAGATGGGTACATTTCTAAAAACATGATTTTACTATCAAAGTAAAATCAAGAAAATATGAATCCCTACATAGATCAATAATGAGCAATGGGGTAGAAGCAGAAATAAAGTCTCCCCACAAAAGAAAGCCCAAGACATGGTAGATTCACACTTAATTCAGTCAGACATTTGGCGAAGTGCTCACAGAGATGCTCTTTAGTATTAACTATTTGTTAAGAACAAGAGACAGCCATGTCTCAACCTCCTCTGCCTGAGTCAACTTTATAAGCAAGTGATTATCACTATGCAGTAATTGTTAAAATTAACAACATGAGGATTTCTTACTTACGTCTGTGTCTACCAACAGGGGCAAATATTACCAAAATAATGGCCAGAAAAGTGAACATTATAGCGTATGAACTCATTGACTTATAAAACAATAGTGTATATGTCTATTTAAACATAGGCAGTCAAAAGCTCTGGAAATCTCTGTAAAGATAAAATAGCCCCCAATAACTGAAGTTCTCCTTCCCGTGGTTTTTTATAGCAGCTACATGGAAAATTCCAGAAGCAATCAATTCTTCCCTTAAGTGGCATTAGCTTCTATAGCATTTGATGAGATGTATGTCATTATCCTGGGACGTGGCTATCCTTGACTCAGTGCTTCTGTGTCCTTGGCATCCATGTTGTCCATCATGTCTACCACGGGGCACCACACTGTGTATTTAAGTGGCAGCCTTCCATGTTAACATCAATCGACTCTATGAACAATGAGAGTCACTGAGATGCACCACTCCTCACAGATACAATTTATCTCAGTTATTTCTCCAAGGCCAATGCCTTATCTTCCTTCCCTTCCCTCCTTCTGAGAGGTCTTTTCTTCTCAGATGGTTCCCTGTATACTCCCATGATTTTTACTTTAAATCTGGATTCTACATATGAGGGAGAAGGTGTGCTGTTTATCTTTCTGTGTGTGCCCAGTTTCCCTTAACAAGATGGTGGCCAGTTTCATCCATTTTCCTGGAAATGAAGTAACCTAGTACTTTATGTCTGGTCCTAAAGCCCAAGGATAGAGATGCAAAGGAGGCATAGACATGAAAGGATGGATGAGCTTAGTGCTGTGTGGCCACAGGAAGGGTGGAAGAAACAGACTGAGGACATGGAATCACAGTGCCATCCACCACACCTCTGGAAAAGTAGCCCTTGTAGATAATCTAGTGGTTCTGGGCCCATCTTCACACAGTGGAATCATGGGTTCTCTTTTTCAACATTATCTGCATGTGGGGTCTGTTTTGTTCTCCAATAGTTAGTTAATTACCAATAACTACTGAGAACAAACAAATCCCCAAAATGTATTTGCAAAAAAAAAAAAAAATCAGTGTGTGTGTGTCTCTGTGTGTGTGTGTCTCTGTGTGTGTGTCTCTGTGTGTGTGTGTCTGTGTATGTGTGTGTCTCTGTGTGTGTGTGTGTCTGTGTGTGTGTCTCTCTGTGTGTGTGTGTGTCTGTGTATGTGTGTCTCTGTGTGTGTGTGTCTCTGTGTGTGTGTCTGTGTGTGTCTCTGTGTGTGTGTCTGTGTATGTGTGTCTGTGTGTGTGTGTGTCTGTGTGTGTGTGTGTGTGTCTGTCTCTGTGTGTGTGTGTGTGTCTGTGTGTGTGAAATGAAAAACTAAACCTAAGTTTGGAGTAGAAAAGCTGTAAAATGAGTTATAATGCCATAAATGATGGTCAAATATGATCACACAGAAAAAAATTTGATGTAAAAATTGGCTTAGGACTATGATTGAAGGAGTAAGAAGAAAATGTGGTGTGTGTTTGTGTGTGTGTGCATGCGCAAGTGCACACAGGCATGCATATGTGTATGTGTGTGCATGTCTCTGTGTGTGAGTGTGTGTGGGTGCATATGTGTATGTACATGTGTATATGTGTGTCTGTGTGTTATGTGTGTATGTGCATGTGTGTATCTGTGGTCTGTGTGTATGCACATGTGTATGCATGTGTATATGTGTGTGCATGTGTGTGTACACATGTGTATATGTGTGTATGTTCGTGTTGTGTATGTGCATGCATATGCATGTGTGTTCATGTGTGTATATGCGTGTGTGTGTGTGTGTGTGTGTGTGTGAGTGTGTGTGTGTATGCGCGCACGGGCGCGCATGTATTGTGTTAGTTCCTGAACAAACAGCTGAGTTTATGTGGGGTGAGAAACACCAACCAGAGGTGCCCACAGAGCAGTCATGGCAGTAGTAAGAGCTGTAGGATCATGGGGAATTTTAAACTTTTTTCCAAAAAGTATTTAATTTGTATTCTCCTAAGCATGCATTGATATAGTGACAAAAAAAAAACCAGATATTATCTACTAAAGCAAGATAGCTTAGTATGTGATGTGTTCAAGCAGCAAGAATCTGTCTGGTGTAGGATGGTGGTGTCGTTCGCTGTCCATTTGTGTCAGATGATTTGGAATTCAGTGAACACAGAGTTCTAACACACAGGACACCTCACCAGTGCTCTGTCTGTCTGCTACAGGCTTGACTTTAGACACCGTCCAAGCACAGGATTTGTCCCAGTGTTCTCTGCCCATTTCTGTGGTTCTGATTTGAGACCAATCACTGGTTTCATGGAGTCTGGGCTTCTTGTATGGTTTCTTGGGGTTCAGAAGATGCTACACAGAGGCCTGTGTTCTGGGTGCTTCAGGTACAGGCTGAAGTCCAGAAGATTGTGAATGCTCCTATGTTCCTGCTGGGGAGAAAGCAGCTGGCAATAGACTTACCTCGACTTCTAGACATGCCAGAGCTGTGTGGGCCTTACCTAGACCTCACTCTCTTGCTCTGTCACAAGGTTGTCTTCAGTTTGCTCTGAGGATTTTACCAAGGATAGCTCAGTGCACAAACTTCCTGAGCTCTTACAGTCCAGAAACCCATTGGCTGGGAAGGTAGGCAGTGTTTGCCTTTAGGTTCCAGAGATCAAGATTCAAAGTACATTCTCAAAGGTCAGTCTTGCATGCTCCCACCATCCTACAATGCTATCTAAGCAGTCTTGCATGCTTACACTGCATTGTTTTCTAAGTAGTCTTGCCCAAGAGCCAATGTTGACCAGAGTGGAGGCTGAGAAGGCAGGTGAGTCCAAGTCCCTATCTTGGGTATTCTGTGTATTTTGGCTTGCTTCCAAGCAGGTAAGCAGTGAGTCTGTAGATGTGGAGAGAGGGAACAATCCCCACCATGTTCCCATGGTGTCTGCTGTTGAGGACTGGGGTTGGGTTCCTTTTCCTTTACAAAACAAGTGTTCACCCTACAATGTCATTGTCTTGGTTCCCAGCTCTTCCCAGAACCCTCAAAGTCACATTTTGTGCAGTGGATTTGGCCCCAATGAAGAATCTGGGTCTGTTCTCTTTCTCTGGAGTACATTGCAGTGGCAGGGTTCTTAGGCACTTGTTTTCTTGTCACGTTCATAATCATGACATCATCTGAGCACAAAGCGGCCTTGTCTGTGTGCCGACACAGAGCTGTGGATGCCCACAGCGGCCGGGCTTCATGGTAGACTTGGAATTGTAGGGTAAAGGGCAGCCACTGGCACATCCACCAACTAACTACCCACTGGTGGGAGGCAATTAGGACCTCAGGAGAGGCTGCAACAGAGGTAAGCAGCTCAGAAGTTCTCCCGCAAAAGATGATGCAGGGTGCCAGAAAGCAAAACCAGGAACCGTCACGGCTACACTAACAAATGCAGAAATTCTGAGCTAAAAAGCAACAACTAATATACCACTCCATGCATGTACTTCAAATCACATGTAGTTTTTAAGCAGCAAATTTTAGAAACAAGTCCACAAAATTCAGTATACTAACCTATTTATAAGAGGAAAATATGCCATGTTAACACATTTTAAAAGGACATTTGATGAAATTTAGGAGGTCTTCAAAATAACACAGCTAAGCAAATCAGAATTAGGAAGAAATAATTTAAATTTGTAAGAGACAATTCATTACAAACCAGCAAACCCAGAAGACTTTATTGTAAATGGTAAAAGGCTAAATTCATTCCCACTAAAATTATGAACAAGACAAAGGTAATTACTGTCACAATTATCTGATATTTCAGAAGATAAGAAAAGAAAATAGTAATTAAAAGGCTGGTAAAGAAGAGACAAAATTATTCTTTTTTTGCTGGTGATTTGAGTATATATCTATAAAATTCAAAACAGTCCACTTTTAAAAGTTATTGTAATTAGTTAGTGAATTTGGTAATTAACTGTGACACATGTTCCAATCAATATCTTTTCTGTAGTGAGTAGTAACTAGCTAGAAATTAAAATAAGTAAAACAATCATTCCATTAAACAGTAAAGGCAATTAACATAAAATACCTATAAACTCAGTTAATCACAAAACAAACTGGGTTGTTGTTGATAGATAACAAAAACTTAAGGAAATGAAATAACAGAAAATTTATTTTTAATATAAAGTTAAATGACATTAAAGTTTCAGCTGCCCCCTCAAATTCACAAGCATAATTTTGAAAGTCAATGAAGAAAATCGTTCCCCATCTTGAAAGAATGATTTTGAGACTCTTTATAAAAGGAATGTGATGAGAGGTGCTAGCCAGACCCAGCACAGAAACATACTCTAAAGCCATGGAAATCAAACTGGTATGGCTCTGGGCTACAGAGAGCCTAGGTCACCGGAAGCATGTTTAAATCTGACAGTAGAGCCTGGCAGATTGTGGGAACTTGACAAAGCAGAGCTTAAACTCAGTGGGAAGTGATTTGCTATTCCAGAAGAGGCTCCAGAACCCCGACTGCTGCTCTAGGGTACAATCAGGTTGGTCTCTGTCCTGTATGATGTGTTCATTACTAAATGAGTTGATGGTATAAAAATAGGGGGTGTAACAGGACAGTAGAGGAGTTACAGTGGAAATCGTATGGATGGGGCTTTTGCAAGCATGACAATTAATCCAGAAGCCACAAAAGAAGTGACAAACCTGCTTGACTACTTAAAAAACAAGATACCTTTTGTAAACCTGACTGCAAATGCAGTCAACTGACAGATGAACAACTGAGAGAAACCACATGCCAGGGAGCTCAGAGGTTAAATTCAAAGGAAGGATAAGGGCTTAGTTTTACAAACAGGCAAGGGCCATTTACAAGTGAATGACATGTAGACGGGCGAGAGAAGCTGTGCAAAGAGCACCCACGACAGATCAGCAAAACCCTCACTGTCCATAAGACATTGCAAAGCTGTTGGAACTTCACCACAGGCTGGGGATGTGCAGCTCTTGTTATACCCAACACCCTGGAAATCAGAAAAGCCGTCTGGGGTGAAGGAAGTCTGCACGGCCACAGGCTTTCAGTAACAAAGGGTATGATTTTTTTTTCTTCAAAAATATTTAGAAATTTCAGATAACACGTTTGTGTGACTATACATGTGCATGGTCTATCTGTGTGTGGGGGGGACATAGAAAAAAAGGACATAGAGAAAATGCAGAGGACATAGAATCCACATGCAGAGGACATAGGAAAAAAGGTCTCTCCCTGGCCCTAGAGCTTATCATTTTGGAGGGCTAGGATGGCTGGTCAGCGAGTCCCAGCAATTCTCTCGTTTCCAACTCTCTCTGGCTCTGGAGATACACGTGCATGTCACCATGTTCAGCTTTTACATTGGTATTGGAAGATATGAATTCAGGTCTTCATGACCGCAGCAAACACGATTACCCATGAGCCATCTCCCAGCCTAACTTATGTTAGCATGCAGCATGCTCGTGTCTCCCAAACAAAGCAATGTGTCTTCAGAAATCCAGATTGTAAGACTGTATGTGTGTGACTGAGGCCACAGTATCATCCGTACCTACCAACATCAAACTCAATGCAAGGGCCAGTCAGTGTTCAAATGGGTGACGCTATGGCACGTTTGACAATGTACAAAAGCCTTGGAGTGATCGTTACCCAGTGATGTGATCTCATTATGTACCTTCAAGGCTGAAGCTTAGAAACACATACTACATGGCTTCTTATAGAAGAAACTATAGTGGGTTGTAGTATGTGCCCTGATAGGTAGATTGTAGTCTTAACCATAGGGACCTAAGAATGGGAACTCATTTGAAATAAGATCTCTGAGGAGCTAAAGAATGTCAAGGATTGTGAGGAGTCAAGAATCTCAAGGTGAGATCGTCCTAGGGTCAAGGTGGGCCCTGAATCCAACTCCTAGCATCCTCATAGGGAAAAAATATCTATAAATACAAAGATAAAAGCAGCAAGTGGAGGGAGGCTTTGAAAGCAAAGGACACCAAGGGTAACTGGCCTTGCCCAGAAGTTACAGGCCAAAGAAGGAAGTGGATCCTCTGTCAGAAGTCCCAGAAGGAAGTGGCCTTGCTCAGGTCTTTAGGTATCAGGCTTTGTGTACAGGGGAGGATACTTCCTGTTGTTTTGAGCTCCCTGGTGTGAGCTCCCTGGTAATTTGCCATGGTGGTGCTAACTCACCAAAGCTACAACCTGACACCAGTATTTATCCTTTGTGTATACTGCTTACATGTGCACTCGTGTATGCGTGCGTGCACACACACACACACACACACACACACACACACACAGCCGGTAAAGACAGAACTGCAGTCAAGAGGTTGAGTGTATTAACACAGAGGCCTGTGGTGCTGCTGGAGGAGAGAGTTGGGTACAGAGTAGATGATGCTTCAACAAGACAAGAGCTGGTGTGTGGACTGAAGTTCAGATGTACTTGCCTGTGCCCAGGGTGTTCGGTGTCTGTGCAGAGTGGCCAGGGGATATGGCCAGCTCTTTGGAAAAAATGAAGCAAAGGTTGATCCAGTAGTTTCTCGCATTTGTCCTTTTAATAAGAGAGTACACACAGAACAAGACGTCTAAGATTTTCAACACACACTGCTAACGAGAGATGAAAATCTGCCCAAGCCTTCGCATGTATCAGGCTGTCGTATCTTGTAAGCATTCAGACCTTTCACCCCACAGCATCCGTTTTATTCCATGTCTGTTGAATGATGAAAGAAGAAAAACAGTCATGGAAGCATGAGCCAATTAGAAGCTATCAGTTGAGTCGAGCCCAGGCGTGTATGAGTCTTTAACCTGCCAGTTCCAGCGAGTGTTCCTATTCTTGCCAGACAGAAGGCCTTCTGTTCGGAAAGATTATTTATTCTACATGGTTTGTTTGTTTGTTTTTGGTGTAACATGTTTTTTGTTTGTTTGTTTGTTTGTTTGCTTTTTGAGACAGGGTTTCTCTGTGTAGCCCTGGCTGTCCTGGAACTCGCTCTGTAGACCAGGCTGCCCTTGAACTCAGAAATCTGCCCGCCTCTGTCTCCCAAGTGCTGGGATTAAAGGCATGTGCCACCACTGCCTGGTGATAAAAACCATTTTCAACTCCAACTTTTTTTTTCTGATTCCTACACAGTGATATTGTTCTTTAAGTACTGTTTGAGAGGCAAAAAATTATGATAGTAAAATTTTACGAAAATTTAGCAATACATATACCAAATGTGCATTTTAGTAATGTCAGTATTACGCATTCTAAAGTGTAGTTCAGAATGGGGCTTCCAGATAGGTAATGGGACTGGCTTCATCCTCCCATTCAAACAAGCAGTAGACCGAGATCAATATGTAAGTGATAGTCATTTTCAAAATCGCAACATGAAACAACAAGGGGTAGAAACTCATGAGTGATGGAAACAAATGACACAAGCCCAATAATTTATCTTCAGAAGACACAGTTAGGAGAGAGAGGAGACAAGCTGAACACAGCTTACATCTGATAAAAGATTCATACCTAGAATATATTAAGAATACTCCACATCCCATGACAAGAAAACCACCCAATTTAAAACTGAGCCAAAACGTGAGCAGATGCTCCATTATTGAAGACGATGGAAGACGAGCACACAAAAGGAATTGGTGTTCTCAATGGTTAGAGCAAAACAAATTAAACCATGCATCTTGGCAGCAGGGCTGAAACACAACCATGAAATCCTGTGGTGTTCTAAATAGTCTATGCTTGGAAAATGACCTGTCACATAAAGTCGTGGTGGAGTGTTTCCAGCTGCAGTATGATGTTCAAGAAGTGTCAGATTTGGGGGCATCGTGGACTCCATATTTTCAGATTAGGGACGTTAACCCTAATGCACAACATACGAGCCATAGTGTCTGGCCACTCTTTCATCATGAGGACTTTCCTGAAATCTAGTAGGCCGAGTTTTTCCCTGGCACCAAGACAGCATTTTGGAATCAGATGTTAAGCCTTTAGATGTTAACTGAAGATATTCTCATCATGGAGTCATGTTTGAACCAACTCTAGGCTCTACCACGGTCCAGCTGTGCATGCTGGGAAATTTTCCTAACTTCTGAAGCCTGGGTTTCCTCACCTGAAAACAACCACAACTATGATTTTTTTGAGAGAGAAATGAGACCATCTATGTAAACCCTGGGAACAGAGGCAGATGTACAGTCCATGAGAAACTTATTTTACTGTTTGTGGGTGGTCCCTGGATGCACTCCACTCCCTGACAGTTGGGTCTTTAGCATAATTTCTGAGACTGTCGAATGGAAGAATGATTGAGCAAATGAAATCAGTAGATTGTCCTTTTTCATGATGTTTCTTTCTTTTTTAAAAAAATTCAGATCAAACTATCTAGTAACAGACTATAGAAAGAATACTTGAAAATACCCTCTTGGATCATGCTATCTAAATAACAAGAGGTTCCACTCACCTGGACTCCTATGGAAACAGTGAGGGGCTTGATAAACAAGTAGATGAACGTCTCAAATTTGATGCTTAATTAATATCAAAGGGTTTTTTTTTAAATGAACCAGTTCTATAATAAACTAAAATTTAACTATTTTTTTTCCTGAAGGATATATAAATATATAACCTGCTAGACTTTTAAGGTTTAAAACCAAACAAAGAAACAAAGAAAGAAAGAAAGAAAAAAAAACCCTTTTTGTTTATTTGTCGTAGTTTCTATAATTTTGATATAATTCCTTTTAAAAGACTCATTTGGAAATCTTTTGAACAGGCTGGGAGTTCTAAATGCTCTAATAATTTTCGCAACATTTGTATTTAAAAATACTATGCCCTCTAAACATTTACATTCAAGATTTGTTTTTCCTCAGATGTGTAAATAACACATAATCATTTGCATCTCATGCATAAATCTCACCCTGCTGCAAATATTCAGAAAAGGTCCTTGTTTCTCCAACCTCCTCGCTTCTGGTGGCTTAGCTGACTAGTATTTCCAGGAAAAGAGGACATGGATGACTAGAAAAATATTTGCTAATGACTGATTTCAGCAGAGGGAAATGAGAGTAGAGTCCCCAACTCAGCCTTTTGTAAGGCCAGAAAAGGTGCTCAATTTATCTTCTGTGGGTGATGTGTAGTTGTTACTCCAGAATAAACTCCCCCTTGATTTCTTACATAACGATATCAACACTGCTTAAAGTGGTTTACATCCCTTGGTATTCCAGAGGTGAGGCGTTCATATGGGGAGCCCTGGCTGACTGAGCTAGATCTCACTCAGGCACAGCCTAGATCTTTGTGTCACCGTGGCTTCGTGCTGGGACGGAGTTACAGGAGTTCTCCTTGTTGTTGCACTGATCATGTTGTCTGGCCAAACTCTGCAGCTTGTTTTATACTGTGAATTTCTCGCACGGCTGCTTTCTTATCTACCATTCATTTGCTGGGTCTCAGCCTGGTAAGAAGACATCTCAGGAGAGCCTTGCTTCCATTATAAAATGTGACTCCAGCACCTCATTGAGCCATATGCCCTTGGTGCAGCTAACTCTCTCAGCAAACGCCGGCCGATGCTTTGAATAAAAGATGCTACATGAAAATAAATAACACTGCTCTCTTCTTGTGGTGCTGTCTCTGCACCTTCTCCGTCAACAACGAGGGACATGCCTTATTTACCTGATAGTGTTTTTTCCTGTAAAATGTGTAAGATCTGTGTCTCTAAAATTATCTATTTATTCTGTCTCTTTTTCTCCCTCTAAACAACTTAATAGATATTCTTGGAGCACCCACTCTGGTTTGTGTATGAGGAGGTAAGAAACTCAGTCAGGATCCTGCTCCTTGGGGGAACACAGCATTCTGGGAAGAAGCAAATGGAGTTGCAGAGGAGCCTGGGAACAATGCCAGGCAGAAGCCAACTGAGTCACACATTTGAGCAGGAAGACTCCAGGAAATAGAAAAGAGAATAAATAGGAAATGTGGTCGTGAGTTGTATTGATTACCAGGTGAGCTGGAGCTACCATTATTGAGATTGACTTCCACCATCAAGAACTTGGCTTGGTTCCTGTTACCTTGACACAGCCCAGGGGACTGTGTGAAGTGGACATTGCTGTCTTCCCACCACAGATCGGGAGGTATGTTAGTCACTTCCTGTCTCTGTGACAAAGTTACTGAGAAGCAAATTATAAGAAGGGATGGTTTATGTTGGATCAGAGTTCTGAAAGTTTCAAGCCTATAGTTGCTTAGCCTATTTATTTTTAGGCCTGTGGTAAGCACAAGGTGGAAACATGAGGTGTGTGTGTGTGTGTGTGTGTGTGTGTGTGTGTGTGTGTGTATGTGTGTGTGTTTTGGGGACAGGGTTTGGGGTGCCATTTCCCCCAAAGAGATTAAAAGGTGACCCAGGTGCCATCACCTCCCAACAGCATCACCTTTGGCATCCAGCCTCTCACACATGGGCCTTTGGGCATACTCAAGTTCCAAGCTGTGATCCAGGCTGTATTGAAGATATATATTATTAATACTTACTTCCTCTGTGACATAAATACCTGACGAAGTCAGCTGAAGGAACATTCATTTTGGCTCTTGGACTGAGAGGTTACCATACATCACAGATGAGGCTGTTGTAGCTGGTCACACTGCATCTGTGGTCAGGATGCAAAGGAAGGGAGCTTCCCCTTCCCATTTTCTCCTTTCCACTGAGTCCAGAACCCTAACCCTCATGATACACCAATGATAAGAAGTTCATGAAATGAACTTCTTAATTCCTGATCACCTGCAATCTGTGTAAGGAGCAGAGATCACAGTACCTAAGTCAGCCATTCACAAGGAGAGTAAAAATAATCCAAGCTTTAATATTTGAACACACTAGCTGTTTTGTCATTGAGACATGTAGCCATTGCCTGGGAGCTGCGTAACTAGGGTGGATTGGCCTTTGGGTTCTTTGCACAACACCACCAACACAACTTCAATGAGTTGTAGCTACTGGGTGGGTTTCCCCACTTAGTTAAATGGCTCTGAAAATGACCTGACAGACAGTGTATCTCCTAGGTGACTCTAAATTCAGTCAATTCAACAATGAACATTATCCATCAAGAGGGTCTTTGTAGAAGAGGAGATTTTAGAGGGTCTTCATGGAGGATTTCTAGAATTTGAGGACGAAGGCAAAGGGAAGCTCTTGGGGCCTGGAAAATGAGTTGGGCAAAGCTTTGGCACCCAAAGTATCTGGAGAAAATCAGGCCACGCTGGTCAAGCAGAAAAGCCAAACATGAGACAAGAAGTAATGAGACCAGTTAGGAACAAAGGGTGTCTTCAAGGGAGGCCGCACCCAGCAGATGTGGGATGGGGCTCCCCCATCAGTGTAGAAATCATCAAGAGGTAGTACAGAGAATGGTGGTCACACAACAGGCAAGATGATCATCACATCCATAGTGCTGTGATAACTGAGCTCAGACCTTATATCCATCAGTGAGTTAACTCTAACTAGACTCCCTTCAAAGACTGGGTACTTTGTACAGGACAGTAGGTTTTACTGCAGACAAACATTCTAATCCATGACCCCACTGTTTTCTCTCAGAGAAACGAACCTGGGCTCCATCAGTCCTTCTTTGGATTTAAACATGCACACACACACAGACACACAGACACACAGGATTGTGTTTACATATGAATCTCTGTGCATGTATACTATTGAGTCCCATCACAGGCATCACAGGGGCCAGAGGCTCTCCAGAGATTACCAGTCTAGTGTTCTGCACTAGACGGGCCTTGTTAGCTGTAGTGCCAGGTTAGAGGAAACAATTCGGTGGTACCCTTCTCTACTCTCAGATTCCAGTTACACTTAATGAAGCATAAATTCCGGTGATGCAAATTCAGTTGCTTCCCACTTTGGCATTTGAGCCCTCCATATAACTCGTTTCCTTTCTGTTTTATAATGTGACACTCTGGCTAATACCTCATACCTTGAGATGTTTCCTCGTGTGAAACATTTTGACAACTAGTGATCTTCTTTTTTGGTAACAATGGTGTGTGTGGTTGTCTTAGGGCAATAGTTCTCAACCCTCCTGATGCTGATACCCATTAATACAGGTCCTCGTGTTGTGCTGACTCCCAAGCGTAAAATTATTTTTTGTGGCTACTACTTAACTGTAACTTTGCTACTGTTATGAATTATAATGTAAATATCTGTGTTTTCTGATGGTCTTAGGTGACCCCTGTGAAAGGCGTCATTCAACTCCCAAGAGATTGCAACCCATAGGTTGAGGAAGTGCTTAGAGTAGGCACTAAGAAGCATCATAAGGTTGTTCCGTGATGGGTATGTCACAAGTAGTCATATTGTCTCATCAGGAGAACGAAAGGGACTTTGGTGGTCTATAGAAGGTTTTAGGTAAACACTAGAGATTGACAGAGGTCAGAGATGTTCATGGCAGGTACATAATGAAATAACCAAATTCTGGGCCTGCATCTGCCTGGATGAAAGGACTAAGAATAATCTGGAAAGATCTACTGTACTGAGGAAGGATGGGGCTGGGACAATAATGGAGGGTCTGCTATCACCATCATGTTTTTCTTAGTTTGAAAGGGAAACTGTGCCGATTTTACTAACCTCCTTTGAAAATGTCTACCAAGCAGAAAGAATCCAGAAGCAAGTCAGAGCAGATGCAATACTTACTAATCCTGCTAGGAGGAACCTGGTTATCTCTTATCTCTAAAATTATTTTTATCAGAGGGATTTGGTGGCCTGAGGAAAGCATCTGCTTTTTCTCCATCCAGCATTTGCTACATTCATGGAGGGAGGAGAAGATATTTTGACGTGTACTCAGTCGGGGGCCAGTGTGAACATGTATTCCTAGGTTTGGGAAGAGCTGATGTGTTTCTAAGAGGCAGAGTTGAGAGATCAGGATTGTGCAGTCTGGCAGGCTACTTCTCTCGGGACACCACATCCATTGGAGGCCACATGCCAATTAGCAGGGACCCAGGTACCCATGGCAGAACCCATCCAACTTTTAGGAAAATGACCAAGGATTAGTTAACTGTTATTAGTTAACTGGCCTGTACAGCTTGGTGACACAGCCACAGACTTATCTGTTGTGGCTCTGTTTGAGTTCCATGCTCAGTGCTGGCAATGAAGGTCTGCTGTTTGAGACTTTGATGCTCAACGGCTCAGCTAATTAGAGGAAAGTCACTCAAATTCCAGGCCTAGTCCTCTTTAGCAACTAGGCTTTGGGCCTTCCTGTGGATTGTTAGAAAGCCCAAGCCCACCTCATTTTTATATCCATGAAGTCAAAACATGAGCCAGATCAGTGTCTGGTTTCACTCTATCCCTGGTCCAAGCCTTAAGTAGAATGGCTTCCTTGGTACCTTCTACCCTAAGCCCAGCAGATCCAGCTCATAGCTGAGCCATCTCCTCTGTTTTTTTTATCCAATCTTCCTGTGTGGTGAGCTCCAGTGTTCCTGTCTCTACCCTCTACAGCCCAGGGAGTTGTAACCCAGCCTCTTTTCCACAGTTATCACCAGCTCTGCGATTGGCAGGCAGACAGGAGACAAGGCTGGAAGCAGATGGAGGAAATTTTCTTTTCCAGGAGAATCTGACCTTCACCCTTAGCAATCAAGGTTACTATCCCCAAGGTTTCCACTAGGGCAGGACACAATGCTAAGTCCTTTAGGGTTTTGTTTTTCTTCTTAATTTCTTTCTCTGACTAGAATACTGCACATGAAGAGGGACAAACACACATACATACCTGTTTTGTTCAGAGGGTTTCTCTATAACCTGACAACTGGTTTGCTTAAATCCATAAGTAGAAAGGAACCTTCACATTTTCCTTAAAGGGCTACCCATTCTTTTCATGGGAGTTTTGATATTATTTTTTGACTGGAGACCAGTTCTTGGGGAAAACAGTCTTTGTAAAGCAAGCGAGTCATTCTAGTTTTGCCAGTGTTCCAGAACTTTCTTACTGAAACATTTGTGCCACTGTGGTGAAATACGAAGTTTTTTAGTTGTGAAAACAATTCGATCTTTCTTTTTCGTTGTTGTTGTTGTTGTTGCTGTTTATTTTTTGGACAGATTCTTACCTGTAGCTCAGGCTGGTCTCAAATTCGCCCTGTAGAGTAGTAGTCTGGCTTTAGATGTGTCGTCTTCCTGCCTTCAGTTCCCAGAATGCTTGGATTCAGAACATTTATCAGTGTGTCTGACTGATCTTTTATTTCTTTACGTTTGGGAACTATAGCCATGGACAGCCTCAGGAGATGAATCCGTTCAAGAACATACCCAATAGTTCCGTCAACTATAGACAGGCTGGTTGGTTTACATGATATTTGTGGACCTGGAGATGAGAGATTTGAAGGCTAAAATGTGCAAAGCATTTTTCGATGGGTAGCATTGATTGCTGGCACTCAAATACCTTTCAGTGTTAATGATGAAACTGGGATCTAGTACATGATAGGCAAGGACTCAACACTGAGTTAATGGCAGGTATTTATTTGAGTTTTTTTAAATACATGAAACAGGGTTGTTTCTTTTTAAACAAAATATTTCTAAACTGAAGTATGTGTGAATCGCTTTTCAAAAATTGTCGGCTTCTTTGGGTACAGTGCTTACAACATACCGTGGATTAATGAACTTCTATGAGACATGATCTGAACGCAGGCCGAAGGTAGGGGCCAGATCAGACTGAACACAGGCTGTGCTAACGAGGTGGCCGCCGAGATGAGGCTTGGAAGCCCTGCTGAGCAAACACCACGCAGCAGTTTTTTAGTGCACTAGAAAGGCAGGCTTCTTACCACGGGCTCACTCAGCCCCACTTTGCCCTGTTGGCCATCGAGGCTTTCGTGCAGGTGACGAATCCATTTTCCATCCCCAGTCCCCGGTCCCGCTGCACACCACACTCGTGAGCTTCCTCTGCGTTCAGAGTGAACTTGGTATCCCACAGTTCCGCAGCAGAGCCTCTTTGAGAGGATTCAGCTGTGAGTAAGAGGTGCAGAGGATTCAACTGACCTGCTAGCTGCCAGTTTCCTGTCTTGTGCCTCATCCGCCCTGTCACAGAGCCCTCCACTAGCACTGAGCTAAGTGTTCTGAGGTCCACATTGTTACCCAGTTTTGTGTGACAGGGTTAAATGTGACCTCTGCCCCGACCAGAGGAACCTAAACGCCATCTTTACTTTTTTTCCTCAGGGGAAGTTTGCAGACATCTGTGAGGCCCCATCAAACCCTGTTCGCACACTGATGGGTGGTAATTACTTTTTGCATAGGGTGCTTGGGGATCCCCTGTGAGGATGAGGGTTAATTATTCCTTTTCTGCAAACTTTTAATATGAGAGGTCCCTTGAGACTTCAGACTGGCAATAATAAAATAACCTTCTTCCCTTCAACAGTGACTGTGTTGATGCTGATACAGGAAGGAAGAGGCACAAAGAACACGACTGGGTATCCCTGTGCCCTGCCCACCACCTGCATGCCTCCAGTCTCCACATGGAAGTACACAGCATTTCCCATGTACTGTCTCCTTCTCTGGGATGATAATCTGGAAGCCCTGCGTGGCCCTAGCCAAGTCTAATGGATCATGGGAGAGCTGTAATAATGACATTTTATTCCATTATTGTAATTTGTTTTCAGGAGGCATATTTTTAATTATTTGCATGAATAATGTCATTATGTATTCGTGCCAATACAATTCTCATAATTAATTTACATGATGGAAACTTCTTAATGATTTTGATGTCAATGTTAATAGCAACATCTGATAGTTGATCTGTGGGTGTTGACATAAATCTGACTTTTAATATAGTGTTGCCAGTACCACTAGCAGTATAAAATTACTCTGCAGGGAAGGAAACAATCCATGGGGGGCGGGGCAGAAATTCAATGAAGGAGAAAGTGAGCCTTGCTAGGGGGTTATCGACCCAGAACCAAACATGTGTGCCTAGCCAGCACACAGTGTCTTCCACAGTCACAGACTGGTGGAGAAAAGCCAATTCCTAGCCTGGGGCTTCTGCCTGGGTAGTTGTTTTCAACCTTCCAAAGGCTGTGACCCATTAATACAGTTCCTCATGTTGTGGCGACCCCCAACCATAAAATTATTTTTGTTGATACTTCATAATTATAATTTTGCTACTGTTATGAATCATAATGTAACTACCTGATATGCTGGATATCTGCTATGTGATCCCCGTGAGAAGATCATTTGATCTCAAAGGGGTTGCTACCTACAGGTTCAAAACCAGGGCTCTAGGAGAGCTCACTGAAGGTTCTGCTCAGGATGGAAGCGGTGGCCCCTGCAGCTGGTCTGTGTTACTACGACAATAACAATAGTAACATCTTTGCTACATTTATACTTTTGGTAACTTAATCTTTTCTGTTTAATGGAGAAGATGCTACAGCTTTGTTATTTAAAGGGATAGAGCAAAGGACAGCAATTGGTAAAGACTGTGGCTGCTTGTCTTTCTAAGTGAAGAAGGTGAGGGGCTGTCTGTCATTTGTTAATGGTGTTCGTTTCTCAGGTGGCCTACAAAGGAATCTGTTGACATAGTAGGAGGTGATTTTATAGTCTCTGTAGGTTCCACTTGGAGTTCAGACTTTTAAACACAAAGAGGAACAACTTTGCACAGGTGCATAGGTATGTTTATGCACATGACGTACATACTAGGTGCACGGATACATTCTAGCATGGGAGTTCATGAGCCCCAATCTGTAACTGAGGAACCATGACAGTTAGCTGATGGCATCTCAGGGGCAGAATGTCAGTTTTATTTGAGGCTATGGCACTGGTAGGTTGTCCATGATCCTGTGAATGGCCCTTCATCCAGAAGTAAACAGACAGCACAGACTGGGTTATTAACTTAAAAAGAGAAAAAACAAAACAAAAGAGGACACAAAGTTGGGGAGGAGGGAGATACGGGCGGATCTGGGAGGAGTAAAGGGAAGATGTGTGGCTGTGAATTAATAAAGAGAAAATGGAAAATACATAGTATATATGGATATATGTGTATGTGTGTGTATAGTTGCACATGTGCGTATCTATGGTTGCACATGTGTGTATCTATGACTGTTTGTATACACACACACACACACACACACACACACACACACATATTTATTTATGGTTTTAAAATACAGGAATTTTGTTTGTCTGATGGTTTACATGGCTATCACTGTAAGATCGTGCTGGCCAGACCCTGCCTTCCCTGGGTCCTGTAGCACTTTATGGGTTTACTGTTTTGAACATGATAAAGGCGCCTTCTTCTTTAGTCTCTGGAGTGGTGTGGGCTGTCCAGGGAATGCTGTCTTGTTCTTTACTCCTCAACATTAAAAGTACTATCTAAGATCTACAGATGTCAACTTGCAAGGTAGTCAAGCTTTTGAATAAAGTGAAGCTGAGCACTGGTAAAGAAGGTCCAGACTCATTTTAATGCTAACTCTCTTTGGTCTTCAGGGATGCCATGTTAAGGTGGTCCGAGCAGATGGAAAAAGCTATCTGCTGACTTCTGTACAGAACTGTAGTTACTTGTGTCAAATCAGGAAAAGGACGGAGGCGGAGGCTCTATCAGTGAACAACAATGTTTCCTCTGCTCATTTACAATGACAGCCACCATCCCCACAGTGACAGAGCCTTGTTGGTTGCGAGCTTTCTGATCTCCCCTCTGTGTTGTTTGAAGGGTTTTCCCATAGCAGCAATTGGCAAGGAACAGACAGGAAACGACTGTGTTTCTTTCTTTGTTGGATAAAGTCTGACTTCTGATCAAAGAACAGAACCCTCACTTGATCTTCCCCTCGCTATAATTTTCTCATTTCTGTCCCCAGAAAACAACTAGACGTAGAAGAGGGGCATGCAGTCCTATGTGGAAGAGCGGTCATTTTATTTGGACAGCCCTGTTGAACTGCTTCTGTAATCCCGATTTTCATAAATTTTAAAAGAGCACATGGGGGAGAGGTAGGGAGATGATCCCACATGCAAAAAAGTTAGTTTGGATTTTCAGAAACTATGTTAAAAGCCAATGTGGCAGCCCATACCTGTAACCCCAGAACTGAGGGACAGAGACAGGCAGGTCTCAGAGGCTCATTGGCCAGGCAGTCTAGAGGAACAGGCAGACTCCAGGTTCAGTGAGAGACCCTATCTCAAAGCGTATGATGGAGAAGCAATCGAGGAAGATACCTTGATATCAGCATCTGACCTCAACACGTGTCTGTATAGGTGAGTACATTGTTTACAGGCATCGCGCACACACATATGCGAAGAGAAAGGGAAAGAAGAGGAGGGGACAGGGGACTGGGGAGGGGGTAGGGAGTAGGGGGAAGGGGGAAAGACTAAGCATTTACCTTCTATCTTCCCTAGTTGGTTAAAATTTCACAGCTACCAAAAGCTGGAGTATGTTTTGCAAAGTTTCAGAGCAAAAACTGCACAGCTGATGATGATGTAAGATGTTGCTAGGTAGTTGTTGGGTGGGGCCTAGACGAACTGGAACTGTCTGTAAGTCAATTCTCTCTCTCTCTTTCTCTCTCTCTCTCTCTCTCTCTCTCTCTCTCTCTCTCTCTCTCTCTCACTCTCCCTACACACACTCACCCTTTCTTCTATTTGTGCATGTGCCCTTTTTCTCTTTTTCTTCCTCCCACCCTCCATGGTGATTTCCCTGACCTCCGTCTTTGGGGCCAGAGAACTTACCTGAGAGCTTTATTGGGAAGCTGCATTTAATCTAATCTAATCTGGTTTAAATTGGTTCATTTCACCAGCAGAGAAATAACCCATTAGTCAGGTTTGGGCAGGTGGCCTCATAGTAACCACAAGGGCCTAGATTAAGTTTCTGAGTTTCCCTGTTACTCTCTTGTGCATTCACTTCTGCTCACAGTATGGAGTCAGTGATGGCTGCCTTGCTCTGGGGTTCTCAGAGAAGACTCCACATGTCTCTCCTCTTTAGCCCTCTAGTACCAACCACCTCAGCTTGAGCCCCATATCCTGACTTTGGCCATTACTCAGACTCTTCCTACTCTCTTTCCCATTCCTGTAGGAAGGGTCGACTTCCCAACTGTGTTGTTATGCTTGACTAGGTGTCTTTAATGAGTGGGATTGTGATGGGACTGGCATCATAGAGTCTTAAGAATGTGACCCTCTGTTTTGGTCTTGCACCTATGTCAGGGTTATTGCCCTAGTTGTAGAAGGAAAGGGCAGCCATGCAGAGGCTGGCTCAGTTGAGCCCAGGCTAACTCTGAATCAGTCTCTGAAGACTTACCCTTACCATGACTGTAAATGCATTCTCAGGTGTGGGTGTAATCCTGTCTCTGGGCCTCACTCTGCACCATGTGGCTCACTCTGTTTCCAAGGAGGTTCATTCTCTTTGTCTGTCTCAACACCTCAGACAAACCACCTCACTGGCACACCCCAACACACCCAGGCTCTCTGCAGCCCTGTGTCATTCTGCTTATAGCTTCACAGGCTGAGAATGTCTGACCCCTGTCTCTTGCTTGTTCAGTTTTTAAATTCCAGGACAAACAAGTCATTGGAGCCGTCTTTCCATAAACTCTGTCATTCTCTCAGCACTTCAGATATAATCTGTTTTCTTTCAATTCCAGGCAAACCCACTTGCCATTTCTAATGTTGTTTTTGTATGCCCGTCTTCCTTACCACCCAACCCCAGCACTTAGTGGACTTGCCTATAAACTCTGTTTTTATTTTTTTGTCAGAAGGGATGTCTTCCTCAATTCTATAGTTTGAAAAAGCCAATGTATTACGAAATGGACTGTAACTTCTATTTGAATTGACTTGAGAAAAAACAGGTTGCATTTTCCATAATACCTTAAAGTATTATCTACCACAGTGGGTTGGGATTTTTAGTTGCTTTGTGTCCTGAGGAAGTCAGAGATTCTGCAAAGGATTCTCTCTTAAGCACTTTACTGGAGGAGGAGTACATGGCTTAGTGTAGTCTCAGCTCTGCACAGACTCCCAGAGCTCTGCCCCTCTGCAGAGCAGAGAGCCATGGGACCAATGTTGAGCCAGGGACAGAAGCAGCAGCTAATGCAAGCCGGGACCCATCACAGACAGATTAGAAGCCTTAAGCAGTATGTTCGTGAGTTCCACTACTCACTTTTATGATTTTTTTAATCCTTCAGTATTCTGTTTTCAGAGCAGGTTTTATTACATTTGTTTGTGTATGTGTATGCATGAATGCATATGTTAGGGCACACATATGGTGGACAGAGGATATCTTGAGAGAATTATATTTTTCTTCCAACTGTGGAGATCCCCGGGACAGAACTCAGTTCCTCAGGCTTGGCAGCAAGCACCTTTTACCCACTGAACAATCCTACCAGATCTGTGTTTCAGTTTTAATTCACAAATCCCAAAGCAGTAGAAGCTCAGGGAAATACTCATGGCATGTTTTGCAACTAGAGTTACAACATACCTTACCTCTGCCATTAGGGTTTCTGAAGGGAAAGGGTCCACCCAGAAGTAGAGCCTCCTTGTACATATGTCAGAGTATGGGGGTTCTGGTGCGAAGACCCCTCCCCCCCACACCTCTGCAGTGTTTGAACAGGTAGCCCACTGTCTTCAATGACCAGGAAACACGTCTTCCAGGCACTGGCAGAGTCATTGGCTGTAGCAAACATCTGGGAAGTGCCTGGATTATTTACTGCATGTTGTGTTTCCTACCAAACAGTCACCTGACATGGATCTATGTATTTTACTTAGCTTTTCTTTATGGGATAATTTGAATCTTAAAAACTGTTGCTTTACTGGAAGAGGACACAAGAATCTGGTGGTCACTGAGGTAGATAAAACCCCGGTTGGGTGGCATCTCTAGTCCCAAGCCTCACTATGGTCAACATAGTTGCAAGGTGTCGTGCTGACCTGAGCCAGGCTTCTTCCTCCTTGGATCTTCAGTACAAATGAAGCCTGATTTAGACACTAGGACTCTGAAATCTGTAGAGGACTGACTGGGTTGCTGTGGCTGACTCTCATAAGCTAAAGGAAACGACAGGTCTGTAAATGAGCAGTTTCTTAGCATTGAGAATTCTGCCCATCATATTGGATTATATTATTATACAATAAGTAAAAAAAAAATGTCTGTTTCTATACTGTAGGTTCGTCAGCTACAGCCAGAAAATTGGTAAGTGGTTGGAGTTGTGTGTTTCTATATAGCTTATTAAATTGTGTCTTTCTGTAATGTACAGTGGCTTCAAGTGACTCTACACACACACACAGACACATACACACACACACACACACACTCACACACACACACACACACACACGTACACACACACACATACCAACACACTAGAGTTCATAAATATACTTTATATTTTTATCATTATTATTGTAAATAGGAAATGAAGTTACCGTCCTTGAAATTGTAATGGCAAGCACACAAAGACACAGTTGCCAGCGCAGAATTCAATTAAGAGATAGCAATCGCCCCTTGGTGACTGCGTGAGGTAGAAATATACAGGCATGCTAATAAGTCATATCTTAAAGCCACCACGTTTATCAGCCAGCAGCCAGACATGGGCACAAGTGTGGGAAGACAGCGCTGCTCTGGGATATTTAATAAAAACCAGCTCTCTCCATTTAAGGATTTGTGTTTAATCGTTCAGCAACATTTTAAAACATCCTGGCTGGCAAGCTTCTCAATTGGAACTGCTTGCATTAGATTTTTGCTCCACCTGGCTGAGGAGGACGGGGGTGGGGTGGGGTGTGGAGTGGGAAGGAGACATTTAGCAATAAGCAATCTGCGTGTGTATATTCAGGGGCTTTTCTTGCCATTTTCTGACCTTTGAGCTGTGTTTGTGTGCATCTGCTGTCTGAACCAGCACTCTATCTGAGGAAGCCTGCAGAAGGCATTCATTAGTACGCTAGCCAGATGACTGGCTCCATAAAATACCTTTTCCCTAACAGAGGCTCCGTATTGCTCCTCGCTAGATTGTTCTAAGAATGGATTTTTAAAATATTTAAAGATGAACATGGGAAGAGCGCAAAAAAAAAATTAGAGAGCGCTTTCTTTTTCTTTTTTATCATATAAGTGGAGATGTGTGTATAGCGGGTCAGAGAAATTCTGTTACATACCTGTTCGGATAGATCGTATCGAGCAGCAGCAAAGGGCAAAGGAAAGCAACCAGTGCACTGTGGGCATGGTATACTCTTTCCAGAAGGAAAGAGTGGGTTTTTATCAAAGGAAGGCCACCCCTTGTATTTGACAAATAGGAAAATGGTCTTATATTGAAGCAATCTAGGAGCTATATGTTTTGGCTTCCAAGATTAAAACCTTCACGGTACAGAATGGTTCAAGAACAGCTAGTCTGCTGCCATTTAGGTCACACAATTTGCCTGGAGGTGTTATGTCGCATTTGCTACGAGCAGCTGCCTGGGGGAATCTGCCGGCTTAGCAGATGGTTATGTCGGGAGTGCACCCTCCATTTGGTGCCTTGAATCAATCAAACCCTCTGCAAAGCCCTTAGTTCTTCAAAGCATACAAGGAGCTGGAAGAGAGAAGAAAGGCGAAGGATCAGTGTGGCCCCAGACACGGCAGAGGGGCGTGTGGACGGCTACTCTCCTTTGCAAACACTTGGGTCATTTTAGATTTTTCTCTAAAAGCCTTTCATTTTTCAAAGTAAGAAGAAGAAAAGTTTCTGTAGACTTCAGATATTAAGCGGATTTTATTTAAGCTGTTAGGAGTCGGAGCGCTGAAGCGACTGAGTCTTAGAGAAAGTTTGAGTCGGAACTATCCTTTGTAGTTTTTTGGTCCAACCAAGAGCCAAGTACCAAAAACTGAGGTCTTGTTCTTGGCCTGCACACGTGAGTGACCCTCCTCACTGGAAGGCACAAACTGCTGTCCTTGGAGATATCTATCTTCCCAGTACCCTCAAAGTGATTACCAGATGAAGGTCCTATCCATGGGGAAACAAGAACACAATGCCAGTGTTTGATCTTAGCCTCTGTGGCATCCTCTTCATCAGTTAAATATAATTGTGTGAGCCCAAGACTCACTCTACTGCATTCTAAAAGGTCCTGTTCTAGTTAAAGGAAGACACTATGTTTGATTCCAAGTGTCTACAGAATCTAAACATTGCCTTTCATAGCTCAGCACAGGATGGCTTGGTCAACGCAAAGGAATGGACCAAGGGGAACCGTCCTCTGAGATTATCATATAAGTTATCATATCATTACAAGGTTTCCCTTCCCTTTCCTTTCTCCAAGCTTACCTCTATCCCATCTCCCTCAAATCCATAGCCTCTCTTTTTATTAATTGTTACTGCATGCATATATGTCTATACATATATTCCTAAATATAACCTGCTTGGTCTGGATGTTACTAGTATGTATGTCTTCTATATGTTTTCAGTGCGGACAGTCTGGCACTGGACAACCAATTGGTGTGCTCTTCCCTGAAGAGAACCACCTCTCCCGCGCCCAGCTTTCTTGAGTTGCCTGTAGTTCTCTGACTACAGTGGAGGCCTTGTGGGCGTGCCCCTGGCCACTTTGGCATGTGTGCTGCTGTCCTTCTTGTTCATCTCACTGCTTTTCTTTGGCTCAGCTTCTAAAAGCACTTCTATGCTTCTTGTAAGTCTTGATGCAATAACGAATTTACAAAAACCCTGTGATCTTCAAAGGAAGTAATTGTTGTGGGCTTCTGTGATGTGGAGGAGAGAGAGAGAGAGAGATAGAGATAGAGATAGAGAGAGAGAGAGAGAGAGAGAGAGAATTGAACCCTGTGTGAAATCTCTTTGGATTCAGTGTATATATCTGAGAAGGTTCAACACTTAAGAGTGGGTAATGCTCTCACCATCTCACCAAAGTCCTGAGTTCGGATCCCAGGACTCACAGAAGGAAGTTCATACCCATCTTTAACTCCTGCTCCAGGGATCTGATGCCCTCCTCTGGCCTCTGCCTGCCTTGCACTCATACATACCCCTACATCTACACACAAATATGCACTCATAAGATTTTTAAAAGTCATTATCAAAGAGGTTTCTCGGCCATTTTAGGAAATTTGGACATTATTTAATCTGTTTATAAGTGATTAGATTGAAACATAAGCACACTCCTGTAAATGGATGACTGCTGGAAGTATTAATCCCAGTTAAAATGCACATATCCCTAACAAGAGTCAAATCCAAATTCAGTGCAGCTAAGAATTCCACCCTGGGAGGGACACCAAGAGATTTTTAAATGCAAAATAATGTGGTAAAATTTATATGAAAAGTTTGAAGATCTGCCATTTATTTTTAAATCATCAGTTAGCTATAACAGCAGCATTTGGAAGGAACTGTAGAAACTAAGCAGCTGTCTCCCTGAACTTCAGGGTCTTATTGTCTGTCTGTGGTCATCAGCCATTTTTAGACAATGTGTGACTAAGAAGTATCCTTTGTGTACTGGTTTATTAGTCTTGTGGGAAAGTAGAACAGGGAGCTTGGAGAAGAGGGGATGTGGTCAAACGGTCAGTGTAGACTGTGAAGTTCATCGTGTGTGCTTCACCATGAGAGGCTTGTCATAGTTTTGTGAATTTGCCTTGAATCTTTATATTTAACTTAAGACTTCAGGCTTATACTCAAGGGCTCACAGAATCGAGGCTCACTCTGCTCAAACATGCGCCCTTCTAAGTTCCCAGGGTGTGAGCATTAGTTCTATTATCTTAGAAGACACTGTGAATGAACAAATAGCTCACCCAGCCTACATTTTCGAAGAAGTTTTGGATGGTGGCCTTCATCAATCTATGGTCTTCATGTGCCTAGCTGGGATGAGTGGTCTCATACAACCAACCAGGGAAGGACTTTATGCAGTATAGTTTCCAGCTTGCATCATCTGTAGTGATTCCTTGTCTGAGCTTGGAGTTAAGGAATGTGAAGAAAGGATGTACTCCTACATGCAAGCCCTTGAATGACAGCTTTGTGGTGATGGCAGTTAGTCAGGAGGCAGAGACAGAAAAGTCATCTCATCACTATTGGAATTTCTAGCAGAAATGGAAGGAATCATCCAACACTTGAGAAAACTTAGTTTACTCCTCGTGGGTATGAGTAATAAGAACTGGGGTTTGGGAAGGAAATATGGGTGTAAATGCAAAGAAAGTACAAAGGAAAGCTTGGAGAAACTTTGTGACTGATTTGGAAAGCTGGGCAGCAGAAGAGTCGAGCACTCAAAAGCAACAGTGTTTGTGCTACAGAGGTGTAGACAAGAACAAGGCACAGAAATTAGCTGATTATCAGTAGGAATAAGCTCATTTGAGATCAGACAGGTAAGTGATGTAGACAGAGAACGAGCCAGAGATAAAATAGCATGTATGATTGAAGGAGCACGGTTTTGTGATTGGGTTGGGATTTAAACTGAGGCAAGGAGGAACAGCAGTCTTTCCTCAGAGTCCACATTTGTCTCACTGGTGATAGGAAGGACTGATCACTTCTGCTTCGACCCTTCTTTCCACTTTGTAAATTGTGAGTAATGATGCCTTGTTGTAGAACACACAATAGGCACAAAGACTTGAGAGATTGTACTTAGCACAATGCCTGAGAGCAGACAGAGTGAAGAGAAAGAAGAGTTTGGTGATGATGCTGAGAATTTTTCTGTGACAAGGTTCAGAAGAGCCCCCATGACATATATATTAAGCAGGACTCTTCTGTGACTTATGGAGTCAGTGGGGATGGGGGAGTAACTGATTCAACTATCTGCTGTTTTTCCCAGCTTCTTTTTCTGCTTATAATTAACACTGTGATACCATCCTAGGTTCTTGGCTCCTGTCTTTTATAAAGAGCTGGGGATGGACTTTCTGAGTCATGTGCTGAATTTTAGACGAGAAATGTAGCTCATAGTTGAGGGGAGGTCCAATGGCTGCTTAGGTGAGTTCAGCATCTGCAAATAGAAGAACATGGAGGCGAAAAGTAAGTGTGGCCTGATCAAACCTTCAATCCCAAATGAACCAGACTGAGAGCCTAGGGAGAGAGGAGTGTGATTGGCCATCAAGCTCCAATAGTGAGGAAATGTAGGGTCATCCCTTTCAAAGATATCAGAGCCTCGAACTACATGAAGACAAGGAGCTATTCCACGTAGTGAATCAATGAGCCAGCATTGGTGTAGATGATTTTATACACTTTTAACAAGTATCAGCTTCCTGAAAGTCTGAGACATTGGGGATAAGGACTCTTTGAAGAAAATTAATGAAGGTAGATTACATTATCTATGGGAACAGAAATATGCAGCACAAAAAGAAAGGTAATCAAAGCAGGAGAGAAAGGCATAAAGAAGCCAAGGCTCATGGGAGACGATGAAGTGCTGAAGTGTCCCTGTAGCCTGGCTGCCTGGGGTTGCCTGTGAGGACAGCTCATGGCCACATGGATTTTCATCAGACACATGTGCTCTCTGAGATAGCGGTACCCATCGTACCTTGCAGATATCTTTATAAAACTAAAATTTTGAGGAGGAAAATGTAATTTCTTCAGGGTGTTCCCAAAGTCAAATGCCCATTTGGTCTCTTTGTAATATAGAGGAATGTTTGCTGCGAGGCAACCACACAGTCTGCCCTAAGTTTCCCTCTTCTTTGCACATGCATCGTTTGTGAAGTGGTTTAGTTTGACTGTTGACTTAACACAATGTAGAATCACCCATGAAGGCATTCTCCATGTCAAGATTAGGTTGGGCATTAGGCACGCCTATAAAGAATTTTATTGATTAGGTTCATTGAGGTGGGAAAACTCACCCTGAATTTAGGCTTGGAGATGGACTGAGTAAGGGCAGAGTAAGCCGAGTGCCAGAATGCTTTAATTCATTGCTTTCTGCTCTCGACTGTGAATGTAATATGACTAACTGCCCCAAGTTCCTGCCACCTCAAGTTGACTGCAGTGATGGATTTTAATCCAGAAACTCTCTCTCCCTCAAGGTTTTTTGGTCAGGGTATTTTATCATTGAAACAGGAAATGAAATCAAGATTTAAATTGGTACCAAGAAGCAGGACCATCAATGTAAAAAACCTGACCATACATCATTTAGTCCTTTGGAATTCTTTCATGGGAGGCATGTGGAAGAGTTGGAGCTCCAGCCTAGACAATCCATTTAATGCTGGAAGCAGAGCTTAGCAAGCCATTCCAGTAGGGGTTTGAAAGACAACAATGTTAATGCAAGAGAGGACAGTGCAGGAGTGGGCCATGAGGTTTCAGAGAGGACTAAGAACTCTGTTAGGAAACGGGCTACAGATCACCTATGTGGTATTTTGGGTAAGATTCTGGCTTCATTGTGCCTCTACCTTGAGAACTTGGATGAAGACGAACTGAGAGATATCAGACTGATTTGTTTGATGAAGGGATGGTGTGGGGGCATGCTGAAAGTTTTAATCAAGTAGAGTATAGGCAAACAAAGCAACTGTGACTATTAAAGAATTAGCATCACTAATGAGAATCCAAGGCACTGTGCTTCGTGAAAGTGGTTTCTTGGGGTCAGTTCCCAGAAACGAGTTTAAAAGTGGTTCAAGGGACTGGGCCACATCTTAAGCTGTCAGCAGGACTTAGTAGCATTGTCCACATGATACTGTTTTAAAGGTATTAAAGTTAAAATTTTAGGGGTCATAGAGAACTGATGAGGCTGGTTACTGTGGAGGGGTCTTGAGAGTCATTGTGTAAATCTGTGAAGTTAAAACCTCAGCTGCATAAAAACCCCAAGAGTATTAAAGATGCCAGTACCAGGGACTATCCCCTAAGGAGGGCCCTGGCCATGAGCAATGTAAGCTTAGAAGAGAAGCTGTGTACACTGTGTGGTAGAGGAGTTTGAAGCATGGAGCTTACCAAGCCATTGGAGCCCTGCCAATTTCAGCATGAGCCCAAGATGTCAGACATGGAGCTGAAGGATTGTGTATCTTCCATACTGGTTTTGGTTTAGTGAGATCATTCTTTCTTTTTGGAATAAGAGTATTTACTCTGTGCCATTATATGGTAGAAGTGTGTAAATAATTTTTGTTTGTTTTTTTATTTTCTAAAAGCTCACAGTTGAGAAACCTTGGTCTTTTGAAATACTGGAACTATTCATGAACATGGGGACGGTTTTATTTTATATTATAGTATAGTTGTGTACCTGTAGAGACAAGGGATTTATGATCTAAAATTGGTGTGTTTGGGTGTCAAGTTAACAAGGAGTGCAGTTGAAATAGTTATGCTAACTTGACACTGTGCAGAATTACCTGTGGAGTCAATCCCAACATTAGGTTATTGTCTTAGTCATTGTTCTATTCCTGTAAAGAGACCATGATCAAAGCAACTCTTATAAGACATTTAATTGGGGGCCTGCTTACAGTTTCAGAGGATTAGTCCATTATCATCATGGCAGGGAGCATGGTCCTGGAAGTAGTAGCTAAGAGTTACATTCTGATCTGTAAGCAGAGAGAGAGAGAGAGAGAGAGAGAGAGAGAGAGAGAGAGAGA
>JANHMN010000004.1:158049542-158125738 GCA_030674055.1 Rhabdomys pumilio | reverse complement strand
TGTGTGTGTGTGTGTGTGTGTGTGTGTGTGTGTGTGTGTGTGTGTGTCTGTGAAGTGGAAATTTTTAGTTTCTTAGGAGACTCAGTGTCATGCGATGTTTTTCTGGAAACTATCTTACGAGAGAGGATGTTTTGTTGAGAACAGACATGTGGTGTTTCTCTGGAAGCTGTCTTGTGAGAAGGCATATGGATGTTTTGATGGAAAGGATGCCTGATGCTTAGAAAGAATAAAAACATAATCTTACAGAGAGTGAGAGGACGCTCTGGCATTGGTTTCTCTTGCAATGCTTTACTGCTGGTGACATTCTTGCATTGGTACACCTTGCAATGCTTTCTTTGCTGGTCTTCTCTGATCTTTGCTGGTCTTCTCTGATCTTTGCTAGCAACTTCATAGAGACAAATGTGCCAAAGAATTTCTTGTGGTATTTCTGCTGCTTCTTGCTGCTTCTGAAAACTTGTGCTATGGAGCCTTATGGTTTCTTCTGGATCAAGCCACTACTACTGATTCATGTTTGGTGTTTTGGAATGCACTGCTGATATACTGACAATGAAGACTGGAATTACCCCTAAAAATTACTTTCTAAACAGGTCCACAATGACCATTTCCTATTAACCTTTCTTTTCACCTACTTTTTGTTGGTGGTCTAGAAGGGAGGTTGAAGCATTTAGGAACCCTTATTAAAGTAGGTTTTAAAACATCTAAGGCTATACTCTGTCTATGTGTCTGTCTATCTGTGTGTCTCTGTGGAAATATGTGCATGTATGTACAAATACCTGTGGAGGTCAGATCCCTTGGAGCTAGAGATGTAGGTGCTGGGATTTGAACTCAGGTCCTGTGGAAAAGCAGAGCAACAAGTGCTCTTAACCACTGAGCCATCTCTTCAGCCCCTTTCTCCCATAGCTCTTTTCCAGAGCAGAAAGACTAGTCTAAGATGGACTTTTATACTTATCAGGTTGGCTCTTTCCCAGGCTTGTCTCTACTGATACGTTTTATGAGTCATAAGTTAATAATCATTTTTCTTTCTGAGAAAAGGGCTTCTTTAAGAGCTTGGTAAGGTCTATATGCCACATAAGCATAAGGACAAATGATCCTATGGGGAAAAACAAAACATAGTGGCATAAGCTTGTAATGCCAGCCCTGGGGAGGCAGAGACAGACAGATAGATATCTAGAGCTTGCTGGCGAGCCAGACTAACCTACTTAATGAAGCCCAGGCCAATGAGAGAACTTGTTTTAGAAAACAAAACAGTGTCTAAGAAATTATGCTTGAAGTTGACCTCTACATGGCCTCTACATGCAAGCATCCACAAGCATGTGAACCTGCACATATGTAAACACATATACACACAGAAAGAATCAAATTCAATATTTAACCCCCCTTCCCCATGACTCTGTGTCATTCATGGTTGAAGGCTCTGATGCATTTATTGTTAGATGAGAAGTTATGAACCAGAAACATCAGTGCTGTTTTAGACACTGCATAGAGAGCTAGGACTGGGGATGGCATTTACACTGCATCTTTTATGTTGTGATATACTATGTTGCTGGTAGTTGGTACCCTGCATGAAATTGACATTCACACTAAAGTTGCAAGAGCACTTTGCAGAGGGCAGAAGATGTCCAACATTTAAGGTCCCTATTGTTAACTGCAGTCTCCATGCCCAGCAGCACATGAACAGAAACTGCAATCTTTGGCCTTAATAGAGTCATGTAACAGAGGTAACGTTTAGCCACTTCTGGCTGGGGCAGCAACTTCAGATGCACTAAAGTCCTGTAGGTTGTCCTTGATAATACTATGACATCTGGAAAGGATCCTTCCAGCCTGCATCAGCCCCAGAGCTTTGCAGAATGGCAGACCTGAGCATGTATCCATGTGTGTTGTGATTGCTGAGGAAGGAGGGAGTCCCCACTTTTTCCCAAATGAGTGAATGGAAAATTAGGAATCCCAAGGCTGCTTTTCTTTGCCTTGTTAATAGAGTTCATTTGTCAAAGAAGCTGCCGCGATTATAGGTTTAAGTGAAGTTCCAAAGTGTCCAGCACTTTTCAGCTTCTCAGTGACTATCATCGCACTGAAGTCTTAAGAAAGGGCTTTTGGTCGAGCACTGTTGCTGGAGAAAAGGGCTCTTCAGCTTGCTTTGATTCCAAGAGAAGGAAGGTAGTGATTCTCCGTGGCTGAAATATTCACTCGACTGGTCCCGATTCTAGTTTATTTAGTAATGCTTCACAAAAAGAGTGTCCTCTGGGGACAGCATGCTCTAAATAATGACACTAATGTGACCTCCAGTACATTGTTTTCAGATAGTATCAATACACTTTGCTTTATTGTCCCCAGGGGGTAGTTTAAATATCACTGAGGACATCTGGGTAGGCTCACTGATGAGAGGACATGTATGCTTTTACAGTGCATTTCGAATTTGTTTTCATTGAGAACCCCTCATTTGTTTTTCCTAGATTCTTTTATTCCAAGGGAAATAGGTGTGGACAAGTCCGTACAAAATAAGATTAAAAACTATGATTGCCTTTCAATAATAGGAACATGGAGGCCTAGAGGGTCTGACATCTGGAAATTAAACTTAGTCCTTTGTCAAAATGCTAGCTTCCCTCCTTGTTTATTTTGCCAATGAAATAACAGATTAGATTACCACTCTTCACTTTATACTTTGTACCTCCCCCATAAAACATATTTCTATCTTCTATATATTTTTTAAAATATACAACAGTATGGCTTTTTTTTGACAAGTAGAAAGGAAACCACAAAAGGACAGGTTATCCTCAGTGTCTCTTTCTCCCTAGAATGATCCTGTCGTCTGCTGGCCCGGAAGCAGTGACTGCCCTGTGTCCAGTGTCTGGCCGCCGAGTCCTTGGGAACATGCCTAAGCTTCCCAGTTCCTGTTTATGACCCCCCCGGAGCCTGCCTCCAGCACAGTCCTGAATGGCACCGTTGTAACAGCCTGTGCGATGTTTAAGATTCGAAGTGGCCCACATTACTAAAGAATGTCTTTCAAGAGAGGAAAATTAAATGACCAGTAAGAAAGGATCTTCACAAGCTCCTATTGTATGTTATACAAAGACGGGCTGACGCATTGAGGTCCAATTCTTCAAGGTCTTCAGAGGCTGCCAAGCTCCGGCTCCCACCCTCTCCTTCCATGGGAGTCTGTCTAGGCTGAAATCTAAGTCCAAATGAATGAATCTCCTTGGGGGTGGGAGCAAGCCACAGCTGTGACTCTAGCTCCCTGGGGCTTTCTGTTGTATCCCTGGGTTGGCCAGGATAGAGTCTCTGAAATTCTTTGACTTGGGAATGAGATAAAAAAAAATTGATAATATCTGATTTGTAGATTAGCCCTGGGTAGGGAAATACTAATTTTAAATATCATTCATCTTCCCTTTTATCCAGTCTCTCTGAGCTGTAATGGAATTAGGTAAGAGGACTGAGTCCAAGTTGTAGTGAGCTCAGGGGAGCTTGTACACCGAGCTGGCAAATTAATCTGTGAACAGCCCACATCCTGTACTTATTTAGTCAATAGTCAGTGAATAAGGAAGGTGGGAAGCATAACTTTTCTTTCTTTCTCTCTTATTTGTTTATTTATTTATTTATTGTTTATTTACTCATTACAATTTTTTCCAATCAACACATTGTGAGCTTTCTGTATCTGTTCCCAAACCATGAATTTTCAGCTTAATTGTGTTTTTCTTTTTCTCTTCTGGCTAAAACCTGAACTCTCGAAATAAATGTATTTACGTGTTAAACTTCCCAGACTGAGGTAGAAGGAGAATTAGAAAAGGACTCGGGAGCTATGAGATGCATTCTGATCCGTGAAGCAGCTCCTTGTGGCATGTTTCCAAACAGCATTGCAATGAATGTCATGTGAGACTATCTATAATCAATAGACATATGTGTAAACTGTTAAAGGAAATGCTTAGCAAGGTTTCAGAATTTGAGGTTGATGGGGAACTTCTGCTATTTGAATTTATTACATAAGGGGTACCATGTTGCATGGCATGTCACACTAGCATTCCTGTGATCCTAACACATGTTGTTATATAAGTTTGTTTGTGTGGGTGTGGGTACATATGTGTGCACGTGTGAACATGCAGAAGGCAGATGTCAGCCCGAGTGTAATTCCTTAGGGCACTGCCTACCTTGGTTTTTATGTTTTAGGCAGAGGCTCTCATTGGCTCAGACCTCCCTTGTTTGGCTAAGTTTGCTAGCCAGTAAACCTGAGGGATCCACCTGTCTCCCCAGCTCTGGGTTTATTTACATGCGCCAGCAGGTCTGGTAGTCTTTATGTGACTTCTGAAGATCCAGCTCAGGGCTTTATGCTTGCTTACAGAGCACGCATTTATTAGCCATGTTATCTCCTTAGCTTCCTAGTGTGTGTTTGTTTATTAACTTACTCAGTAAGCATTGTGACTGGATAGCATAATGTTCTACTGAAAACTTAACCAATCTTCTGGGCTTGAATCCTGACTCTATCACGTATCATCTGGTTGAACTTGGCCAAATCACTTGATTTCTCTGAGGCCCACTTTCTTATCTGTGGAAGGGGTAATAAATAAATAAGGAATAGGGCAATGTGCAATTTTCAATGACATAAATTAATACATATATTGGCTTCCCTAGTGCCCGGGACACAGAGCACACTGAAAAGCAGCTAATTAAGCAGCTATTCTCTCTGGGCTAGAGCACTGTCTATAGATACACTCTGTGCCAGGCATTGGAATGGCAATGACCACCCCACCTCCTTCAAGGCATTCTCCTATGAGAGAAAGACATTTAAGCCACTGAGGAGGCAGCATTACACATGTTGAGAACACAACCGTCGCTTCACATACTTTTGAGAATAAAAATCTATTGAGCGAATGAGCAAATAATTGCAAAGAGAGATGAGTGGGGTTATAGCCAAACCTTAATGATACAAGAACTCAGGTGCAGGTAACCCCATTTGCAGGACTCCAGCATGTGCGTGGGGTGGGGGTGGGGGGCTGTTCTGTGCTTATGACTGAAGAAGACATGCTTGCCTCCGGTCCAACCTATGCCAAATGTTTAGAGCTGGAAACACTGCATAGCAAAAGAAACAGAAAATTCCAGCAGGTGAAGGACACGCTTCTCTAAAGGACTTATGAGAAACAGTGGCTGGAAAGAGACTCCCAGGGAGGAAGTGATCGGGAGGCAACTTTAAACCAAGCAACACTAACTACAGTCCCTCATCCCCTCTCTTCTCCAGACTCATCAGCAGAGTGCATTGCCTGCCCACTGTCTTGAGGACTGCATCTTGGCATGACTTGTGTCTAGAAAGATGAGGACACTGTGGATTTTAATCCTAATGGGGGACGCTGGCGCTTTACATGGATGACATTTGCTTAATACCTTGTGCTCCATGTTAAAAAGGTCTTCCCTCCACTCTTCTGGACTACAAAATGAATGCCTCAGTTTGGGAGGTGGAAGAGGGCGCTCCAGGGCACAGCTCCCCCTCCCTGCAGAGCCAGCCATTGATCAGAGCTGCCTTCCTGGCTCTTGGGTATCACTGAGACGATGCAGTCATTTCTGCCAAAAGTTTGTAATGAAAGAGGGTAAAGACCCCCCATCTCTCATGGCAGCTGCCTTCCTGCTCTTTAGAGAGGCTTCACTTTTCCATTTCCCAGATTGGTAAAAGCCCACAAGAGGGAGTGCAGGCAGACAGTGTCACCAGTCTCATGTTTTGCCAACAAGGACATGATAAACAAAACCAAAGGACACAGCTACTCTCTCTTACAGAGCATTATGATTGCAGAAGGAAAAGGACATTTGACATTGAAGGCAGGATGGAAAATTAATTTCTCAAATAAGACAATATGCATGACTGTGCTTAGGTTTACAGAGAACTCCTTGGGTTATCATGGTGTTCTTCTCATTTTGCCATGAACCAATGAAATCTGGCAAGGATCAGCAGTAGTTCCCCCCAAACACTTTTTATGCCTGCTCTCTGGACTCAACACTTAGATGCAGGATCAGGTATTCTTCAGCCCCTCTATCAACAGAGGCCATTCATAGCCAACAGCAACTCTTCACAGCCTAAGGACTCATCGTGGCTGCAGACAAACAAGTCAATCTTGCTCCTGTTCTTGCTTCCCAAAAAAGCATTTCTGGCTTCACATTAGTGCTCAGCCTGGGACACACTCAGCTGGCTCTCCTGCTGAGGTGCTCTGCTGGCCCTGGTTTCCCAACTGTACAGGACAAAACCCATTATTCCCAGGTCCCCCATCTGAAAGAACTAAGTCAATGCTGAACCACAGGCTTTCTCGTGTGCTTCACACATTAGGTCCTAAAGAACAGCAGGGAGAGTTCCATGGTTCACCTGGCCTTTTTTTCGTGGGTCAAGGCTGACGGCCTTTGTATCATCTGGAGGTAGTATTGGAGCATGACAAACGTTTCAGGTGACCTGTCATTTCCTTAAGCACCAGCAGTATAGTATAAAACATCTTGCCCATATGTAATCACAATTTTCCTGGGTGTGTATGTTGTATGCATGTGTGTATAACAGATTCTCTCATCAGTACAAGAATGTGTAGAGGCCAGCATTAACATTGAGCTGTCTTTATCCGTTGCCTCGCTGCCTGATTTTTTGAGACAGTCTTTCACTGAACCCAGAAGCTCACTATGTCTCTGGAATTAGCAGCTCATGTTCTTCCCCTAGTGCTGGGTTACAACTGTGTATTGCTACAAGCAGCCTTTTACATGGATGCTGTAGACCGAAACTCAGATTCCTATGCTTACATAGCAAGTACTGTAGCCACTTAGCCATTATCTCCTTGTTGTCTTAGAATTGTCACAATCTATGATTCACCCAAGTGTACGCTAAACTTCCTACTTTTATGGTTTGAGTTGGGACAAGTAGTATGTCTTTTGACAAACTGTAAGCAATTTGGCCTACAGAGATCTAGATTCCTAATGTTTGCATATGGCTGAAAGCCTGTTTGATCCCTATATGTGGCTGTTGTTTGCTTTTGATTTATAGGGTAATGGATGCATAGGTACAGTTTAAGGCAGTGGTGACTGGAGAGGACTATGTTTGTAGGAAGCAATTACAGAGTGAATAGAGCTCTCGTCCGTGGTTCTATTTCTGTGCTCTTTAGTGTCTGTGATTCAATTAATTGTACCTTTGTTTGATTTTGAAGAATCTATTGAAGAACGTACTTGAAATGAAAGAGGAAAGTGGCCCCATTGAGATGCATCCACTTCTCAAGTTTTGATGCTCTGATGCAGGTATAGTGTGAAGGCCTCAAAGTACTTTAAAAAACACCAACTGTCTGCTTGTGTCTCACAGTGTGTTACGGTCTGTTCACAGTGCTGATTTGTTAAGAGAAGCCTCTATATTGACACTCTTTGAAGCGTAGTGCAACCCTTTCCATGCCCTCCCCTTTTGTCTCTGCTTGTAAGACCAGGAGGTTTCTAACCCTAGTCTGTTCTCCTTGGTCTTGCTCCCTAGCTCTCACCACACCCTCCCTCCTCATCTCCCTCAGCAGGAGGTCTGCTCTCTGAGTCTGCATGGGGTAAGGGACAAACAGAGCCCTGCAGTAATTCCAGTGTGGTTAGGACTGGCCATAAGGAGTGCTCTCTGGTCTCTTGCTATCCATCTTCATTCTGGTAACTCTCTTGGCTAATGGGCAGTACGTCCATGATGAAGATGATGTCAGTAATAGTTCCTGGGTGGCTACCGTATCAGGGCTTACCCATTTACAACCTTATACACTTTTCTTCCCTGCCAGCAAACCCTATAATTTCTGTTTTCTACAGACGAGAGTTTCTCAGGCTTCATTCATGGCCGTTTGGGTCCAGATCCATACTTTTTGGTGCTGTTCCTTCTGAATGTTAGCTCACAGTCTCAGTAGGAGTGGTAGTGACTGGACAAGAGTGATGGAGACTAAGTAAATTGGGAGGTAGGGAACTTGGGGCTCCCTGAGGGCTACCCTGGTACTACCAGTACAAATCCATCTCTAGGTTTTGAGTTTCCCAAACAGAAGAGAAGTCAATGGGCTGTGGCTGAAAAGTTCAATTTTAACATGCATTAGTACCTTATCTGACAAAATTTAGCACCTTCTAGGAGATGGGTCTCTGGGCTGCCTAACGGGGACTCTTGATTGTACTGAGGTGGAATAGCCTGCCCACTGTGGGTGGCACGACTCTCTGGCTGGGATCCTGGTCTGTATGAGTGGAGAAAGAGAGCTGAGTGCCAGCAGCATCAGTCATCGCTCTCCAGCTCCTGATTATGGATGTCATATGACCAGTTACTACAAGCCCTTGCTGCTTTGACTCCCCCCACTCTCACCCCAAAACCCTCAATAATGGACTTTACCCTTGAACTGTGAGCAAGAATAAGCCCTGACTTTTGCTGTCACAGCAGCAGGAAAAGTACTTATGGAGCCTGTATTATTACTTCAAGTTAAAAGTATTTGCCCCTGAGCAGGTGGTCACTTGACCTCAGAGCTATGCATTGCTCTCGCTGTAGGTCCAGTGATGTCTGGGTCACTTGATCCCACCTAATAGTGCTAGGGGTAGCTATGGAATGGCCATTGCCAGCACTGAGCAGCTATGCATGCATAGCTCAGAGAAATTCTACTTCTTGCCATTAATTTACATTTTTCTCTACTTAGAACTTTTCATGTGTATTCTGTGTTTGCAAGCTGTGTTAGCCTTTAAGTTTTCACAGTAGACCTGTGTATATTTTATGGAGTTAATGGGGAAAGTGACTATTACTTGCATATATTTTATAAAATTGCGACATATATACATTTTGTTTTCTTCTGTGTCCCTACATTTAAGATCTCAGAGAATCAGTACATGGACGTGCAATAGAGACTGTGTTACTCAAAGGTCAGTTGTTCTCCAACATCCCTGCAGAGCAGCTCTCTGGCTCTTCCCCTCGTCCTAGCAAAGGTCTAGGCTGAAAATGACTGAGCCATCTTGGTCAGGCTCGTCCCTTGTCCCTTTTCAACTATTAGATAATATTCGTAGAGGGGACATGAAGGCTGAATGACTCTCAGGAGTTCAGAACTCTCTACCTGCTAAGGAACCTTTGACAGACAAGCCTGCAGTGGGAGGAGCCTGCTGTGGGAGGAGCCTGAAGTGGGAGGAGCCTGAAGTGGGAAGCTCTTGCATCTGCTCAGGTTCTCCGTTTTACCCTTTAAACTGAATGTGCTCTGTATATGTTTGAGGTACAGGATAGTTGGGGCTTCAGAAACAGAGCTGAGAGGAAGTACAGACAGATACAGGAGAGAGCTTAAAAGAGAATTAGCTCACTCCATAACAGGGGTGGAGAATCCCTACAATAGGCCATCTCCAAACTACAGATCTAAGGTGTCACGAATCAAAAGGTCAAAGGCAGCAGAACCATAAAGCCAGTGGTGTAACTCCCAGTTTTAAGCCACAGATCCAAGAATCAAGAGAGCTCTGTGGCTCCTGGAGGCTCTGTTAATCAATCATGTTTCTCTAGAGCAGCGGAACACATGGAATGAACATATAATGACAGGATTACATGACAGAAGCTGGGTGGTTCAACTATGGCAGCCTGCCTGTACACTGGTAAGGCCAAGAACCCAGTAGCTTCTTGGGCCACATGGCAGAATACCTCAGCACTCCCAATCTTATGATAAAGGGCTAGAGGATTCCTGCAGAACTGCAGGTCTTCCTGTCCATGGCAGTAGGCTAAAGAAGCAGGATTCCAATGTCAGCGGAGGGCAGCAGTATCATCAGCAGCAACAGAGTGGATCCACTTATCAAAAGCAGACAGGCAAAGCAGCATCCTCTACCTCAGACCCTTTTGTGTTTGGGCATCCCACCTGGAGGAAGATCTTTTCCCCTTCATTAACCCTTCAGGACATACTCTCATAGATCCGTCCAGGGATGTGTCTCTCAGTTGATCCAAGATCCAATCAAGCTAACAACCAGTATTAACCACTGGATGAGTCTAAAGTTTGGAAAGGCTAGAGTTCTCACTGTTAACACAAAGGATGAGCATCCTGGCTGAGGAGCAGAGAGTAAGGATTTGCTCTCCCATGCAGAGCCCAGAATAGAAAGAAATGAATGAATGCCTGATGCGGGTCACTACCCATTCACAGTTACATGACAAAGGAATGAATGAATGTCTGCTGCTCACTACCCACCTACAGCCACAGGACAGAGGAATGAATGAATGCCTGCTGCTTACTACCTACCCACAGTCACAGGACAGAGAAATGAATGAAGCCAGCTGCTCACTACCCACCCACAGTTGTAGGACAGAGAGAAATGAATGCCTACTGCTCACTTCCCATCCATAATCACAGGATAGAGGAATGGATGCCTGCTGTTCACTTTCCACCCACAGTCACAGGATAGAGGAATAAATGAAGCCTGCTGCTGCTCACTATCCATCCACAACCACAAGATAGAGAAGAATGAATGAATACCTGCTGTGTTCATTTCCCTTTCCCTATTCACACTGTCCAGGATCCCATTTAGGGAATGGAGCCACCCACAGTGGGTGGGTCATCCCACCTCAACTAATGTAATCAAGGTGATTCCAGAGGCCCATCTCCCAAGTGACTCTAGATTCTGTCAAACTAACAACTAATACTAATGATCATATCTGGGTGTCCTAGGGTTTCCATTGCTGTGAAGAGATACCATGACCAAGGCAACTTTTATAAAGGACAACATATAATTGAGGCTGGCTTACAGTTTCAGAGGTTCAGTCCATTACTATCAAGGTAGGAAGCATGACAGATTATAGGCAGACATGGTGCTGGAGAAGGAGCTGAAAGTTCTACATCATGATCCGAAGGCAGCCAAGAAGAGACTCTTTTCTGCAGACAGCAAGGAGGAGGGCAGAGCATTGGATGGAGCTCAAGATTAGGACTTCAAAGCTCACTCCCACAGTGATTTCCTTCCTCCAACAAGGCCACACCTCCTAATGCTGCCACTTTCCACGGGCCAAGTATATTTAAACCACCACACTGGGTATCCCTTAACTTAGTCTAGGAGAGACCAGAATCAACCATTAATTATGGATTCTGTTTACTTTATTTTTTCTTCTCTTTGTTCCATCCTCATCAAATCTGCTGCTCGCCTAGACTTTCATTGCTATCAATACTTCAGGTTCAGGCTGGCACACAGACCTAGCCTCCCTCCTGGTTAGCCCTCCATAAGGGCAGTTTCCAGTGGATGGCTCAATAGATAGCTCTCCTCCCACCCGATGTTTTCCATAGGAACAGGAGGCTGGCTACTATCTTGTTCTTCAAGGAACACAGCCCTGGTCTCTAGTCCCTTCTCCTCCACATATACTTTCTGCCTCTTGCTTCTGCTGTTCACATTCGTAGCCACTTACCCTCATTTCTTATTAACCAATAACTACACTCTACACTATGTCAAAGCTTCTGTTCTGAGACCCACCTTCTCTTCAGCTTACTTACTTTTCTGTTACTTCTACATCCAAGACTTCATCTGAACGGAAACCTCCAATTCATTTAGGCTCCCCATTTGCCAACACCCCTCCCTCCCTTCATCTCCAACCCTTGTCCACACCCACCATCTGCTTCATGGGTCTATCACAACTTCTGTTCCCTTGAACCTTGATGCTCTTGTTTCAGTTAAACCAACTCCATTAAGTGTGGGTCCCTACTCAGACAATTAAATGTGGCCTTGAAAATCACTTAATTGTACCTAGTGGAAGGAGCTATTTCTAAATATTTTAAAGTATTTTAATTAGTATATATTACTTAATCTGTCATAAGTTTCATTGTAAGATCTTGTACATGTATATAATTTGCTACAATTGTGTTCAACTATCCCGTAACCTTCTCTTCTCTTGCTCACATTCCCATCAGCTCATGTCCTACTGGTATACTGGAGGATGCTGAGCCCTGTTTGGCAATACAATCATATCTCTGCTTGATCACAGTCTCCCTCTGCAAATGACCTATTGACCCCATCCCTTCCTGCCCTACTTTGCTCAGTCTCAGCTACAGACTTAGTTCCTCTCTATGAACAAGTAGACAAAACACACATCAGATCCCCTTGGAGTTTTGCCAGCATCTGCCCACTGCCAGAATCTGTTATTCTGTGCTATTAATTTTAAGTGTGAAATGCTCATTGTGTGTTATTTTGACCTGTGTCTACATTTCCAAAGTAAATGTAACTGGGTATTTCATATTTGTATGGAAGGTCCCTTTAGGTATAAAACACTTGAAATACAATTCTCTTATTAATACAGTCTTCAGAAAATTAACCATGGCCAGAAGATTAAACAAAATGTAACAAGAGGAAAAATAAACTTTACTCAGCGGTGGCAGCCATGTCTTCCAGGCTTAGAGTGTTGAAGCCTAACATACGGACAGGTACAGCATCGACAAACGAACATGCTGTCTGAATCTCCTGTAAGTTTATGTAAAATCATTGACCTGGATCCAAGGGCAGACCTTTTGAACACGATCAATACAGGTGCAGGCAGATAAGAACATTCCACTGTTTTATTAAAGTGCATCTAATTCAGAACTCAATAACCCTCACACATCCTTAATCAGGCCCGACATCCTGGCAAGCATTTACCAGAGTGATCTGAAGATGCTGGCCTCCGCTTGTTAGAGAAGTCACTCTACAAACAAGAATCCCAGGATCCTGTTTATTTGTCCTTTGGCAGAATTCCATCCCCCATCTCTTCAGGGACAGCATTTTTTTTTTCTTTTTTTACTACAGAAAATTTGTTAGCATTTTCTGTAGTAAAATCTCCCATCCTTTACAATGGAATAACTGTTCTGGATTGGGCATTCCCTAAGAAAAGCTTAGTATATTTCTTGGGACTTGACTGTTCCTGGGGAGTGGAGTGTGAAGCTCTGAGTTTATCCCCAGGAGAAGGGTCTCCATTCCCTCAGCTTTCCCAGAAGTGGTGCCCTAGGAAATTTCTAGAAGGTTATGTAGCCATAAAAGAATTATCTCATTTCTAGAAATAATAGAATGAAAAAAAAATACATCCAGAACCAGGGTAGGCATTATTTACTTAGTGATGTCATGACCCTGACCCTTGGGCTGCTCCTAAGCTCATGCTGCTGCCAAGCCTGAGAGTTTGTCATTTGGAACAGCCGAGTGGAGCCTTGATTCATCTTCATTTAGTTAACGTGAAGAACATTGAAAATGGATGTTAGCTCTGATGTTCGAGGGGGATGCTCTGTACTGACTGCATCCCTCTGCTGGCTAGGCATTTGCTAATTCTAACAACAGTCATATGCAAGGTGAAGAGGGTGGGTAATAGGTTCAAATCCATCAGTCCAGGCAAGCGCGCTAATCCTCAAGCCCCTGACAAGGGAGGGTTACTGTGGCTTCATCTTTACAGCACAACCTTGTGGTAACAGCCTCCCTGGAGAAGAGCCACTCATATGACCTTCTCCAGGGCAGAGAATCCCCACCAGTGTTTCCATGCAATGCACTGGAGAGCTTTCTCTGTATTTGTTTACCTGAATGCTTTACCTACCACACTCAGTTTTCTGTCCACACAGAAGCTGAGCCTAAACCAACCTAATGCTTATCAGAACTACACTGGCAATCAGCCAATTTTCTTTCCAAATATCTAGGAAAATTTGTATATATATATATTTTCCCTCTGGTTCTAGGTAGGCATCCTGGGCTTCATTTTAAGCCAGGAAAGGGCTCTCCCACCGAGCTATATGTTTGGCACCTTTTCAAGGCTTTAAATAAGTTAAATAGAATCAGCAAGATGGCTCAGAGGGTAAGGGGCTTGTTTGCTGCTAAGCCTGATGGGTTGAATTTGATCCCTGGGATCTCCGTGGTCAAAGGAGAGAACTGACTTCTGCAAACGGTCTTCTAGCCTCCACATGCAAGCTGTAGCATGTGCATCCCTCACCCCACTTCCACCACATACAAATAAATAAACAAATGTAGAAATAAATGTACTAATATTTAACTTGAAATATAAATGATGCTTGCCTATCAAAGAGAATATCGAACACAGGGGGCATTTGTGTTTGGCTATAGAAGGTTCCCTGCTGCCCCTCCGCATCTGACCATCTTCTTCTGGAAGCTGGTGTGCCTGTCAGAAATTATTTGTATCCATCTTCCCCTGAGAAGGTTAATCAGTGGCTTAGAGGACAGATTTGCATTTGGAGACTGTGGTGGGAGAAGGAGGTCATCTCCTGTGTGGGAGAGGCAGAAAATGGAGATGGCATTTGAAGGAAGCAGGGGACCTTGAGAGACAGTTGATGCTTAGACAACAAGATGCAGATATGGAGCTCTGGCATGGGCTGACATGACTACTGCTTCATATCCAGGGGGCTATGACTCAGCACAAAATGACTGACACCAGATGTTGTCTAGGGAACCCAAAAGTAAATGATGATGCAATCTGTTTTGCAGTTAACCAACAAAATGGCGCTTTAATTGGGATATGTGTATATATATATACATGAATATCTGTATATACACATACACACATATATATGTACGTGTGCATATACATATACACATATAAATATTTTTCTTGATGTCAGAGGTGAGCTCCCCAAACCCACCCATGACAAACTATAAGCAGCTTCTCTGGCTGTGTTTGGTATCCAGTATGAGGAGCATCAAGGCCCAAATTCCTCCCAATCCTGACTAGTTCCCAGCAGGGGGAACCCACAGGTGCTGTCAACCCCACGCCCACCCCACCCAATTTGTTTACTCACTATTGCACGGCATTCACAGGTTCGAGGCTCTTTCTCTGGGAAAAAACTGGGGAAAGACTCAGTTCAGTCTTGGGGTACGTGCAATGTAGTTTGACAGTCTGGCATCCTCATCTCCTAATGAACTACAGAAATGTCTTTGAAATAGTCCCCAACACTACTCATCATTAGGCAGAGCCTGACAAAACCATTACTGGATGAGATTTTTAAGTTGTCTCTGTAAATTAAGAAAAACACACCCACAATTCACAGGACTCAGAGAGATAGCACAGAGCATAAAAAGACCAAGGACATTCTAATTTTAGAAGAAAGAGCCCAGTGTCTGAACCCAGGGTGGGGTTGGAATGTGCCTTGGATGAGGTAATGGGTCTCACTCCTGCTGTCTCTCAAAAAGACTTCATATTGCACAGAACTCTGACACCATCAGCCTCTCTTCCATTCTTAAGAGACATTTTTTATTGCAATTGATTTCTTGGAACTAATAGAATGAGTTTATAGCAAAAGCGAATTCATAGCCTTTGTCTAATGAGCAAGATTCTTTTCCCTGGAGAAGTGGTTCCTGGATTCTTTTTGTCTTAGAGTACAAGGGTAGGGACCAAAACGTGTTTGACGAGCATATTGTCAGGGAGCTGACAGGGTTTACCTCGAGAGATGGGAAGGCACAGGTGCACAGACTTAGTTCATTCCTGGTGGGAATTAAAATCTATTTTTAAGCAGTGCTACAGTGTAGGAGTCCTGTGAACAGTGGGTCTGAATAGAGGCTGGCAGCTTGTCATCCCAAGACTGACTCAAAACACATCAAATCCTCAGCTGAGAAAGTCTAGACAAAATCACAGTAACTCATGTTTACTGGGCACACACTTGTTTGGCACTCTGGGCGGTATTTGTATATTTTCATATTTTTCCTCTCCCAAATTCTAAGAAGATACTATTGCTATCCAACATATAACTGAAGAGCTTGCTGTAGCTTGCTTTTAGACATATTCCAAAGAGCCATATGTTAAAAGCTTACTCCTTGGCTGGTTCTTTAAGGGGCATCCTAGTAGAGAGTAGTGAGACCACTGGAAATGTGTCATACTGAGTTCTGAGTTTCAGCCTCTTCCTCCTGTTCCTTTTTGATTCTGTGACAGGAAGTGAGGAGTTCTGCTCTGCTGTGTTCTTATCACTGGTGGGAGCAACAGACTATAGAACAAAATCTCCAAAATTGTGAGCCAAGAGAACCATTTTGTTTTGTGTGTTGATTATCTTGGGTATTTGTTGTATCGGTCAAAAGCCATTGACATACTTCCAAGGACAAGCACGCCTGCCCAGGTTCTCAAGAGTGGAGTATGGCTGCTTTGTGATGCTGTGACTCTCGAGGGGACATTGCTCACAACCCAACTTGGCTGGTTCCCAAGCTGCAAGAAAGAGCTGCATGGAACCCATGAAGTGGGGATGTACTCACAGAAACACCCTCTCTCTATTCTACAAGGTTTGGGTGTGTCTTCCTCATTCCCCTCTGATCTCAGTCACAAGCTCAGGGCCTACTCTGGAGCTTAGCACTCAACTGATATTGATGGGCTGGAAAGATGGTAAGATAGATGTGGGATGGATGAGTGATGGATGGGTGGATAAATGCCACTCAGTGAATCTTCTACTAAGTCAATCTGCAAGCAAAAATGGGTCAAAAAGATAAGTGAGATCTGGAAAATAAATATCCTAGAGAAGAACATGCTACCTTTGGAAAAAAAATATACTACTTGCATGTATACATGAAGAAGGAACAATCTGTGAATTAGCTCATTTGGAATTCAATGTGGGCAACACTAAACTCGTGGCAACCTTTTAACTGGGAGTTGGGAAGAAAGTAAATTAAATAAAGTTTATTAGTGTGGATGTTTACATTATAAGATTCCAAAATACTTAATCAGGAAATATTTGAGTACTAACTACATTGAATAGAAATATGTGACTGATGTTCATGGATGTGTCCCTTGGATCTTTGTTTGATTGGACTGAATGTGCTTTGGTGGAATGGCTCTGCAATTCCATGTTCTGAAATCTCATAGTTCATGTAAAATTCTGCATATGTCATGAGGGCTGAGAAAACCAGCATAGAAAGGAAATTCATTCTCATTTTGTTCCTGTCTATAAATTATTCTTTCCTATTCTGAAGACCCACTGCTGGTGTCCCAGCTTCTAACTCATTACACTGGTAGAAATGTGTTGTTTACTGAGGCAAGCAGCTCTCTGTCCTCAGGCAGGACATCCTATTTTTGGGAGAGGTCGAACATCTGCACTCAAGAGCATGAACTTGGACATCACATGTCTCATTAAAGTCCTGCATGACTGCAGAAGAGCCACCTGCTCCATTCTGAAGAAGGGAAGGCACTGTGGACCTCGGTTCACAGGTGTGCCCAGAGGAACCGCCCACTCCTAGAGGTGACCTCAGCTTAGGAACATCACTGCTAATATTCAGTCTTCTTGCTTTTACAAGATACAACAGAGGCAAGGCATTGGACTGTCACTAAACTGCCAACTGGAGCAGCAAGGAGGAGTTGTCTCATGCTTGATGAAGTGAGATGTCTGTGTGGGTCTCACACATTAGCGTGACCAGAACACATCAGAAGATAATTGGAGAATACAAAGAGTTCTACTATTTCCTCTTGTTCATCATCTAGGAATGTCCCACTACGGCTCTCTCTTGAGTGGCTGTGCACAAGTGGGACCCTAAGGGAAAATGGAAGAGTGAATGTCTGGAAAAACAGTGAAATTAAAGCAAAAGAGCCAACACGTGGCGTGTGGGGAACTGTGTCTGTGTATGTTCACACTAGCAAAGTAGAATACATGCTTGATACCATTTAGTCATGAAGGCGCTTCTGGGTCCAAGAGATGCACACATTCCATTGTGACTCACACAGCTAAGGGTCACTGAATCTCACTCCTATGAGATAAAACAGAATAAAATCTTAAGTTGAAGAGTTTTTTTCTTTTAGAAAGATGTGAATGTGAATCTTAAATATGAAATTTATCCAATATCGTTAGGCTCTGGCTTTTTCTGGTGCTTTAACACTAGACACTGAGGGAGCTCACAGTTGGGAAATAGGGAACTAACATTTGCTCAATGATCTGCAGGCATCAGGCAGTATGTAGAGGACTTCACATGACTTACGTACCTCTCAGGCCTGTCTCATGAAGAATTGTTTTCTACCTCCTATCAAACAACCATGTATAGTCAAAGTCATACCTCCGAGTCCATGTTTTCTTTTTAAAAATATTTTTTACGACCTGAAAATTTTATACATTTGACACAACATATTTCAGTCATCTCTGTCATCACCTCCTTGGGTATCTTTCTCATCTTCATGTCCTCCATTGACTTTTGTTATTGATAAACCTCCTGATTCCAATTAGCACTGGTCATATATGCGTAGGGGTGAGGCCATCCTCTGAGGCTTGTGTTGTAGAATTTATTTAACCCCAATCCAGGGTTTCTACCCTGCCTTTGACCATTTAGTTCCTGGATAAAAGGCACACACAACACTTATATTTACAACAAACCTTAAACAGCACAAGATCTGGGCAGCTATCTACCCTCTATGACATTAGAATCTACTTTCCTATTGATAACCCTGAGTTGTTACTTACTATGTTTCAACTGGGCTGCTCTTAACTCCAATTGGCCAGACCTCAGGGCTACGTTTTCATGACCTAACTTATGGTAGCTTCTCCTCCTTCTCACCTTTCTCTCTCTCCTCTGTGGTTCTCCCCTATCTCCCTAAGCAAGGGAACCCTAAAACCTGCCTGTGTCTCCTCTGCCTGGCTATTGGTTGTCGACATTTTTACTCACCATTCAGAAATAACTTGGGGGTAAGGCCACATTGCATTACTTGGATTTATCTGCAGACTCTCTAATCTCTAAGCAACCAGATCTGGAAGAACCAGTGCTACCATTAGAATACAAGCTATATCAGGCCAACCCAATACAGGCTTGGAATACCTGCTAGCTGAGATATCCCTGAAGGGGAGTGATTCTTCCTTTCTCGGCAACCAATCACTATCAATAGCTCCTCTGCCAAGTAAAGGGGAATGACTTGTGTCCCATCCCTTCTCATGGTGAAGGCCATATTTTTCAAATCATAACTACTAATCTCCACCTTATTAACTGATAAGATATCTACTAATTTTAAAACTATAGGTAGATATGTGATAGCTAATCAGTCAGTGGTTTCAAGTTAGGTTTTAATGCTTTTTTTCCCCCCTCACTTTTCTTGTAATTTTTATAAACTATTCAACTTGAAGTGAAAATTTCTGGTTTCTCTGGAAAACAGCTATGTTATATGATGTTTTTGTGGGCTGACAGGTGAAAGGATGTTCTGCTGAAGCAGACATGGGTGAAAGGATATTATGCTAAAGTGGACACGTGAGTGAATGTTGATGAAGACTTGTAAAAGAATGTTTTGCTGAAGTAGACACAGGTGAGAGGATGTTTTGCTGAAGCAGACGCATGAGAAAACACATGATGTATAGAAATAGTATAAATACAGACTCATGGGAAGACACATGATGTATAGATATAATAAAAATATGACCTCACAGACTGAGAGGAGGCTCTGGACTTGGCTCACCTTGCCCGGTCTTGCTAGTCTTTGCTGATAATGCTCTGGTATTGGTTCGCCTTACATCGAGTTGCTGATCTTCACTTGTCATGACTTCCTAGAGAGTAGCTTACCAAGCTTATTACTCCTCGTGATATTCTTGAGGCTTCTTGCTCTTCTGTGGACTTGAGCCAATTGGCCAGCCTAGCAGTTTCCTCTGGATTGAACTGCCACTGCTGATTTGTGAATGGTGATCACGGAGTGGATTAGACCGCCTTTGCTAACACCTGTTGAGTGTTGTTAGAGGATTGCTGACAACAAAGATTGGAATTGCCCCAGAGAACTATTTCTAAACAGGTACGTACCCCAGTTTCCTATTAAGTTTTCTCTTCTACTACCTCTGGTGCGTGGTGAGCTAAAAGGAAGGCTCAAGCATCTAAGAACCCTTATTCAAGTAGGTTTTGAAAAATCAAAGCCAACACAACTGGAGGAATATTTTGCATGTAGCTTGGGATTTTTTTGTGCTCCTCAAATGCTTAACATCACATGTCTTTCTTGATTTGCTTTCTCCAATTCTGCCTAACAAATTTTGTCACTTTTTTCTTATTCGAAATCTGATGTGCTGCCTTTATAGAGCAGTAAATGCTGATTAATATTGACTATAATGGTTTGAATTGTTATGTATAACATGTAATATGAATCTGACTTATAGTACATTTATGATGGTTGCCTAGGGTTTCAATTAAGATTATTCTTTGGGTGTGTTTAGGGTTTACTTTGTGACATCATATCATGAGCTCTGGTAGTAGAGAAATATTTATGTTCCTTCCTCTGTTCCTAGTGCCAATCAAGTAAAGGCCTGGCAGAGAGCAGTGCCAAATTCATTTCATTCAGTAAAGAATAGGTTTGGGCTTATGTGTCTTGTTTTGTATATCTTGGTAAGATCAAGCCCCTCCCACAGGCCTCAAGCCCCTCCCACAGGTCTCAAGCTCCTCCAACAGGCTACCTTCATCCCCCTGAGCCTTCACTTAAGGTATACACCCAGTGTCCTCCCATTTCTTCCTCTCTGTTCCCCTCAGCCACTTCTAGACAACTTCCATGCCTTGTTATTCATGCTGGCCAACAGAACCCTCTCTACCAGAGACTACATGGCTGTGACACTCAGGGGGCGTGCCATAATCCTGCATCCTCCCTCACAGGAGAAGCTTCTTCTTGCAGTAGATGTGAAGTACCACAGAGACCCACAATTGGGAAACATGTAGAGAATGTGAGATTTTGGAGCTCTCAGCCCTAAACGAGATGACTTCACCAAACTCTTCCTTTCAGGGTTCAAGAAGCTATGTAGAAGAGGAGATAGAAGGATGAGAGCCAGAGGTGTAAAGGACTCTAAGGATCTTCTTTCTGTAACAGAAGGGATGCACATGTGAACTCACACAGATTGTGATAGCATGCCCAGGACTTGTAAAGGTCCAACCAGAAAAAAAAAATCCCAATAAGGAGAAAGGGAAGTGGGCACAAAGCCGCAGCCCTAATCAAGAAGCTATCCACAATGTATACCTGCTGGGAGAGGGGAAATCATCTCTCTGCAAAGGAAAAAGGTATATAACCCAAAGGAGTGACACAGGGTGTATCACTCACACTTCAGGGCAAGCCCCATGATCAGGGATATTTGGCCAAAATAGACCCCCCTTTTTAAATGATTTTTTTGGTTATGCATCGATGTATGCACGTGTGTGTGTGTGTGTGTGTGTGCATGTGTGTGTACATCTGTCCTTTTTGTTTTGTTTCTTTATTTCTAGTTTGTTTTTTCTTTTTTTTTTTGTAAGAGAGAGAAAGAACATGAAGCTGGGTAGGTAGGGAGGTAGGGAGATCTGGGGGGACGTGGGAAGTGGGAAGAATTAGATCAATATAAATTCTCTGAAAAATTAAAAGAATAATTTTTAAAAGGTAATAAGAAGTTCGAATTTCTTTCTCCAGATTGAATCCCTCCCAGCCTCATTACTGTTGAGATCAATTATCTAGTCTTACAATAGGTCTGTGCTCTATATTTTAGTGCCTGCAGCATCAGATTTCAAACATCTAGGACTATACTTATTTGCAGGACCAGGGGAGACAGTGGTTAGTGAGGCTCAGAAAATTCTTGAAAGAAAAAATGAATAGTTGTTAAGGATAGAAATCTTTTTGGACTAATCTGGTGCTGTCAAGAGGGTGAATGTTTTCTAAGAGTTCTCTTCTCCAGTGTGGTTTGTGTGCATGTGTATACATGTATGTGTATACCTGGGTGTGCATGTATATGTGTGTATATATGTACATGTGTACCTGTGTATATGTGTGGCTATATATTCCTCTGTATGTTTATATATGTTTACCTGAGTGTGCATGTAGATGTGTGTATGCATACATGCACATATATATATGTGGCTATGTATGCACATATACATAGTTATATGTACTGTGTGTGTTTATGTATGTATCTGGACATGTATAACTATGTATGTTCACATATATGTGTGTGTTTGTATATGCATTTATATATGTATACATGTATGTTTTTGTGTATGGATATGTATATGTATGGATATTTTGTGTTTATCAGTGTGAATATGTTTGTGTATATGTGTACACTTGTGTTTTTATGTGTACATCTGCATGTGTATTTATCTGCATGTGTGTGGCTTTGTATGCATCTTTATACCTGTGTATATACATGTGTATGTGTGTTTCTATGTATGCATGTATACACATACATGTATGCTCCAGAGTATGTATTGAATATGTGCATGTGTGTTCCTGTGTGTATACCTGTGTGTGTGTATGTGTGCATGTATGTATGTACTGGTGTGTGTGAGTATACACTGTGTGGCTGTGTATGTATGTCTACATTGAACTCCCTTTGATGACTCTTGCAGTCATCTGCCTCTAGATTAAAATTTCTGTCTCTGTTTGTCTTTCAGTACCTTGTTTTTGTTCAGTATTCAAAGGATAAAACAAGATGCAAATTATTTGAACAGCTCTACAGTCATGATTATTTTTTATTATAGCAAAGGATGATAGGAAAATAAAAGCTTGTTTCCTTAGATGCATGTGCGCATGAGAAGGCACGCTGACACAGCACCAGAGGAAAAGCATCCTGGCCTCCTCTCGGCTTACATGTATAATTACTGGTTTCTTTTAATAAACTGGTGATTATATCGTATGCTTCAGCCAAGTTGGGACTTCTGAAAGATTCTTGCACTCAATGGTTATTAAAGTTTCCAAGGATCCAAGGACTCATAACATCCGAGCCTGTGATTTTCTTTTTCAACAACAAGTCTTTAAATTCTTTTGACATTTAACGGAATTTTTCTGTGGTGTTAGGACCATGTTCTACACAAAAATGCATTATAGAACATTTGAAATTTTTTTTCTCTATGGGAAAAAAAGGAACGAATAATGAACTCTCGAGGAAGGAAATCCAGTTCAAGTGGATTTTAAATATGCATGATAAAAATAGATGTGTACTCCTGAAATGTTAGATGACTTTAATCAGCAGTAATTGTGTTTTATGCAAAGCCCTCTCTGTACAGAGCTGGGCTCCCTTTTGCATAAGCTGTACCGTGTCCTGAGCAGGACTGATGGGCCCTGAAAGGCTACACTTGAATATTTTTCAAACCGTTTGGAGTTAAAGGTCATACCAAGTGCCATTGAAAAGATAATGTCCTACAGGTTGTCAATGAAGTCTGTGATATGATTTATTACCTAGAGTCAAGTGTTAATTGGATGGCAGCTGCCTTTGAATGGATCATCTTTCTCCTTTCTTAAGGCTGACAGATAAAAATGGAGATATTAGTTGAAATGAAGTCTCTTAGGCCCGAATGGAAACCTGAGATTCCCTAACCGTCCTACACTTTATTTATTTATTTATTTATTTATTTATTTATTTATTTATTTATTTATAGAGATTGACCATATTGCTGTCAAAAGGAGAAAATGATTCCACACTGAATGGCAAGCAGTTAGCTTTTCTTCAATCAAGTCCAGTATAGGAGCTGGTTCGGGGGACCCTGGTTGATGCCTCTCCATCCATCCATCCCTCCCTCCCCACCCCCTCTCGCTGTGAGACCCTGGCTAACTCAGGTACTAGAAGTAGAGACTCATGCTTACAGCCAAGGAAACCAGAAGGCTTACCACTTAAGCTTTCAGGGAGTTGCATCTTTTTCAATTGGAATAGGAATGGCCTGGTCATCACAGTTACTGCACTGTCCAGTGAGGAGACTTGCAGGGACCAATAGCAGTCTGCCTATAAAAGTAGCTTCTGTGTGTGCAAGGTGTGATGAGGAGAACTGTGTAGGTTATGACTGTCGGGACTTTGAGCCTCCTTTCCCAGATCTTTATCTTAAGACAATGTTGTCTTAAGGCATGACTGAGATTTTAGGCTGTCTACATCAGGAGGGGTCTGGGTCTCAGCCCCATGTGTTACATGATTTCTTGTGTGCTAAATGTCCAGCGGACCCAGACCCCATCATGAGTCCTCATTCCCCATCTATTTCATACATTCTTTATTTCCCAGGGTTCTCTGGTGTCCTTCCTGCCAGATTACATAAATGAGGATATTTGAGTGGTGATAGGCTCCCAAGTAGAAGCCAGGCTTCCCAAACAGTTTCTTTGTATCCTAGTGGAAACAAACCTGTATCTTTCCATCCTTGAAATGAGGGGCTTTTTTCAATATCCAAATTCATTTTTATGTCCCATGCCAGGGAAAGATGGCTTCCTGATCAAAGCAGTCTACTCATGCGTTTTTTATTTCTGAGTAAGGAGTTTGTTTCCATGGCCTTGCCACTGAAATTAGAAGAGCTCAGCAGATTTTCTTGCTAAATAATTTTTAAGAACTCTAAAACCCTCTCTGCTTCCCCAGGCAATCAAGTATATAGATAGATTTTTTTTTTATATACTAAAAATAAATATTCCTCTCACAGTGCTTTCCAACATGGAAACATTTTCTATAAAGCCTTTGGCCACTGCATATGATGTGAACAAGTACAGGACATTGGGGGTGGGTGGGCGTTGTAGCTATAAACAGCAAAAAACGATGAAAATTAAAAGGAGTTTAGAAATCCAATAAAATAAAATGTTACACAAAATGCTATTAGCCAAGGGTGCAGTTAAATACTGGGGACATTAAGAAAAATTTCCCATGAACTAGCACTGTGTCTTTTCATCATACTTGTGATGACAGTGGGCTTTATGTCATGAGCAGGTTGTCCTCGGGAGTAGCATCAACAGTTACAGTTGGGCAGAGGATGCCTCCATATGTCCATGTCTTTTTGTTCTATGTGTTATTAGCTATTCTTTTCTAACTCACACTCAAGACATACAATTGTACATCTTAATGGAATATCAGATATTTCATTACCTGTATACAGTGTGTAATCAGGCTAATCCTGTCTATTTTGTCAAGTATATGCCTCTTTCTTATGGTGACAATGTTCGAATCCTTTCTTCTCAGTTTTGAGAATATAATCTTCTGTAGCTCAGCCACTCAGCACAGCAGAGGAGGATGGGAGCAGCTGAATAGGGGTGGCAAGGAACCATGGGTAGCAGGAGGAATGGACACTTCGGAGGATGGGTGTCAGGAAGATGGGTGTCAGGGGGGATGGGTATCAGTGGAGATGGGTGTCAGGGAGATGGATGTCAGGAGAAGCGGGTGTCAGAGGGAATGGGTGTCAGAAGGGATGGGTTGCAGGGGGATGGGTGGCAGTGGGATGGGTGGCAGAAAGATGGGTGTCAGGGAGATTGGTGTCAGGAGGAATGGGTGTCAGAGAGATGGGTGTCAGGGGAGATGGGTGTCAAGGGAGATGGGTGTCAAGGGAGATGGGTGGCAGGGAGATGGTAGCAGGGCAAGGTGTGTCGAAAGAAGAATTAGGTAACTGAGAAGCAGGCAGAGCTGCCAGAAAGATAGCTGTGGGTAGAGGGTTGATGGACACCGACCTGTGGTAGGGAAAGATAATCCCCCCAATAGCAAGTGCAGCTCAAATTGGGGGCAGCTCATATCCATCTGTTAGTGTGAAGGAAGATGGAAAAAATCTGCCCCATCAAGATGCCCATTGAACACAAGTTGAACAAACCTTATCAAAAGTCCCCAAATTGAAAAATGCTTCAAAATTCAAAACTATGAGTGCTGCTCAATGCCACAAGTGGAGCTGAGGCAGAAGGCCCAGTTTCATGTCCACTCAGGGGTAGGCAAAGGTTTTGTTTGGAGGGTAAACTAGTTAAAGGAGCCTTGTTGCTTGTTTGTGACTCTGCTGAGATGTTTGCCACTGGTGTCTAGCACAATCCAGAGCATCCGCTTGTAGACTTGCTTCAGGAACACCCAAGGAGAGCAGGTTCAGCCTGAGAGCTCAAACTCCCTGACGCTGGTTCCAGCTTATCACTTCCTGGGATGAGTCTCCAGCTGATAAATGACCTCCAGACAGGAAAAGGGCATTGCTGTTAGTGTTCTGTCTGAAGAATTAAATATAAAGTCCAGAAAGTAGAATTGGATTTCCAAAGCCAGGGCAGGTCCCCTTCAGCCCTCTGCTTGCCTGGGGAAGAGTCCTGTGTACTGGCTGAGAGCTCCCCCTGAGGCACATAAGATGCAAATTCTGTCCTCAAGATCAAAGGCACCGCTATTTTAGAGATTACCGGGTGCCCACGCCTGGAGGCATTCAATGCGATCTTTCTGTATAATGTAATCAGGACATCTGAGGAGTGTCTTGGCCTATTAGACAACAATCAAGGGTGGTTCAAGGGAAGTTAAAGTGTTTTACTGTGTGCAACTGTCAGACTCCAGAGGCCTTGAGAAACCATGAATGGGTTTAAGGAGCCACAGACCTCATTACCTGTTCAACAGGTATTTTAAATAATACTTACTCTTCCTTTCATGTCAAATGCAAAATTAAATAAGCGGCTTTGAAAATTATTACTTGGTGAGATGAAGGGAAGAGTTATGATGCCATCTTGTAAACTGGTCCAAAGAGATGCTGAAGGCAAATAGTCACTTCAGCAAATTGCAGGGGGATGAGAGAGATGAACCCACAGGACAAATGCCATTTCTTGTAGGACAGAGGAGCCCAGATCACAGAGCCAGTACTCCAGACAGTTCTGTGAGCATGCTGCTAAATATTATGGTGGCTGAGCTCTGGACTTTCTACTCTGAGTGTTTTAATGGGTTCCCAGGAGACCATCTTCTTGGCTGACCAAAAGCTGGAGGTAGCATGAATCCTCTAGGGGCCTTATTTAATCTCCTTGAAAAGGGTGAAGAAATCCATCGCTATCACCAGAGAGACTTCGATATTTGCAAGCTTCCACCAGACAGCTGGATTTCAGAGGACACTAATTGGCATTTCTGAATTATGCCAAGTCAGAAAACAATCACAGGAATGTGTTGGATTTGTCAAAGGCACCTGTGATGTCACAGCCCAAGGAAAGTGGAGAGCTCACCCCTGGCTTTGCATAGCAATTCCACCCAGGCTTTGGAGAAGAGAGAGGAAGTTCTGAAGGAACAGTTTAACTTCCCTTAAGAAGCAATTTTCTTAAGGTCGCTGCAGAATTAGCATGAGGATGGATAGTAGTGGCAATAACAGCTAATGTTCTTGGTTTGTAAAAATATGATGTCTGGGGTGTGAGAAAGATGGCCCAGAGATTGAACATTTGCTGATCTTGCAGAAAACCCAAATTAGGTTCCTTACACCCCCATGACAGCTTCATAATCACCTATAACTCCAACTCCAGGATATACAACGCCCTCTTCTGGCTTTCATTAGCAACTACACTCATATGTACATACTCTCACATAGATACATAATCATACAGATATATAATTTAAAAATAAATATAAATATTTAAATAATTTGCTTGCTGAAATCAGCTCAACATTTGAAGGTGTATTCCTCTTGGAGGAATCCATTAAATATATGTCAGAAAGAATTAATGCATATTAAATTTTAAAAGGGGAAAGAAAATGTATATCAATTAAGCATTTAGTGTGTAATGGGTTCAAGTGAATGACCTAGTTCCTGAATAAGGAAAGGGGTTGTGGGAGAGTGAACCATTAGTTCAAATGGGTATTCAACACTGAGATATCCATACTCATGCATCACTAAGTGTGTCCATGAGAATCATGCTATTGTTCTCAGAATCAAGTTACTTGTTTGTTTGGTTGGTTTTGTTTTTGTATTGCCTTCATGATGCCTAGCCTTCTGGTCTACCTCCTTTAAGACTGTCCTGTCCTTGACTCAAGGCCAAGCAGAAACACAAATTATAGGAAGGAAAAGATTGCTGTTATAGTTCAAAAACTGTTACATCCTGAAATTGAGTTAGCTTTTGACAAGTGTTTTTAGCCTCTCCTTGGAAGGAAAGCAGGGCTTCCCTCTACCAGTGAATGGGCAGAAACAGGTTAGCAAAGTCCACTTTGGAGAGATGATCTCTTTGCTCAGAGAGTGATATTGACCTGTTTCATGTCCTTCTCATGTAATTTCTCTAGATAGGTAACTCTGGTTGAAGAGTAACACTTCCAAAAACACTGAGATGTCCAGTTAAAAAAAACATGACAAAAAAGGGGACATCTATAAAGGAAACTATGAGAGGATTATCTTTCTGTCCTGGCAAATATTGTGAACCCATGGCAAGGATAATATATGTAGCGTGTAAGATGCCTACACTGCCTCTGTGTGTGAACTCAGAACTTGGCCCAGCAGCAGGGGGACACAAGTTTATTTTTCAGATGAAATATATTAGCATGATTTCCATAATAAGTTCCTAAGCTACGCTTAGGGAGAATGATTCTGAGTACAGCTGACAGGTACTGCTCCACGTTCTCCATGTAGCCCAGGGTGGTCTCTGAGCTACAGTTCTTGAGACTCTATTCCTGATTTTAACTCCATGAAGTCTTTAAAATGACAAATGTAAGAGATGTGAAGTAAATCTTCCTAACGCACATTGGAGTGTGTGGAGGAAACAGCAGAAGGGTGGCCTGGGGGTTATGTTGCTGAGACTGCAGGCAATGATGAAGGAGAAATTGAGTTACTGCTCAGGGACAGAGCAGACTCCATGGTTACATCCCTGACCCTGGCCTTGGCCCTTCCTTCTCAATGCATGCTGAGATGGCGGAGCACATCCTGGGAACTCTGTATTGGTGTATTTTCAAACCAAGACTATCTTTGAGGTATTGATTACTCATAGTGGGACCAAGTCACAGATAGCTTCCCAAACTATATACTATTTTATTTTAGAACAGGGTCTAGATATGGGGCTTCCCTTATTACTGTACTGTTATTATTGGAAGATGACCAAAAACTTTCTGAAAGAATTAATTAGGAACTGATGGTCTGACTGAAGGGAAGATTTTTCTGAAGAGGGGACAAGCGACAGTGTCCTGGGAAGCAAGATGCTTGGTATACTCCCATGGAACGGGCATTGTCTATGTTCACATCCATAGCTATGAGGGCCTACTTCTAAAGGTCCTGAAGGCCATGGGAAGGGATGTAATGTGGAGTTATTCTGATGGTAACAGGAAGATTATCTGAGAGATGTAATCTGATCGGTCTATTTGTAAGGGTCCTCCTGGAAGATACATGGAGAAAAGACTTGATCAAAGAGCAAGCTAACAGTGAGGAGACAGGAAGTGAGGTCATTTGGCTATGGGGAAACAGAGTGCACATGACTCTGAAAAGCAGGTTAGCATTGTCAGTGGCTTGAATTGCACAGTATGAAATTCGAGAGGTGATGACCATCTGCGTTGAGCTGTACCGTGAGGGACCTGGAGCTTATTTCAGACCAACGTTCCAAAGGATAAGTTGTAGGCATGGTGGACCATTGAGGCTGGAGAGAGTATCCCTTGTGTGCCAAGATGGAGACACTGTAGCCACCTTGGTCCTGGTAGTTGGTGATATCATTAGAACTAGGGACATGTATTCATTAAATTTGATTGCAGCTTTGGTAATAAAGCATCTACTCTATCTTTAAATTCTTCATGTTGGGGTAATCATTTGGTACACTGTGTGAAAGTGTGTTTCAGTATATTTGTTCCTCCCTCACCTACCTAAGGCATGCTCTGATTGGCTTAATAAAGATCTGATAGCGAATAGCTGGGGAGGAAGTAGAAGGCAGGACTTCTGGGCCGAAAAAGGAATTCTGGGAAAAGAATTAGGTGCAGAAGATTTGGCCCCCAAACAAGGAGGAAGTTGGATATATCGGGACTGAGTGAGAGGTAACCAGCCAGGTAGCAAACGTGGATTAGAATAAATGAGTTGTCTGAGCTAGTTGGGTGGTAGAAACCTAAGGCCTAAGCTTTCATAAATAAAATGTAAGTCTCTGTGTCATTATTAGGGAGCTGGTGGGTTGAGGCAGCCCAGCAATATCTGTACCTACAGACTGAGCACACTGAACTTGATGGGCTCTTGAGAAGATGAAACAAAACGATTAACAATAAATTCTATAGCTGGGGCAGACCACTTAGTGGTGCTCAGTAATGATACAGCCATGGTAAAAGAAAAGGGGTAGATATGACCAGCTATGTTTTTCTGTCTTATTGTGAGTAAACTTTACTGAGAAAGAATCCATCGTGGGAAATAACCTGAAATCTATAGTAATCTTGAATTAAGCACAGAAACACAGAGCCTCATAGACAAGCCTGTTTGTTATTCACACTGTAATTTTATTCAACAACATAACCTTTCTTTGTAACCAACAGTGAGAGTTTGAGGCCTGGTATCTACTTGCGTGTTAGAAAGTGATGCCATGTTTTAAAAATCTCTTCTCTGTACCACCTCCTTGATTTAATTTCTAGATCTCTGTTTCTCCAAATACATTTCGTAAGACACTCCCATTAGAATGTCTGGTTTAGAAATGCAGACTCTGCTTGCTTGGCACATATGAAGTCCTGGGTCCAATGCCTAGCACTAAAAAATAGAAAAGCCCAAGGTTTGTGGAAATAATCAGTTGGTAAAGTGCTTGCCACATAATTATGAGTAGCAGAGCTGGAGCCAGAAACCCACGTAAAAGTATCTAGTCACAATGGTGCTTACTTAAGTCCTGGAACTGGGGAAGTGGAGATAGGCAGATCCCTGGAGCTTGCTGGCTAGCCACCTCAGCCTACTTGGTTAATAACTGGTCTGTCCAATTATCTAAAGTCTGATAAGATTAAAGTGTTCCCTCCCATTCATTGACTGTGGAAATCTTTACCTGTACCTTCTACATCTAAGGTAGAGATGTCCAGGACTGTGTCAGCATACAGTTATTTTACAAAGTTCAAAGCCAGAGATTCTCAAGTCATCAAAGTGGTTCTGTAAATTTCCTTACATGTGTGTGTCAATCCCCACACTTACAGTTATAAGTCATGATTATTTTCTAACAAGTTTTGCTGTCTGTGTGCTGGAAGCTTCTGTCCTGGAGGTCAGGGTGGAGAACAAATGACATTCCTTTGCAGTGACAGAGCCTTCTGGGCAGAATGGGCAGCCAGCCCCACCCATGTGTCATGGCATTCTGGTCCATGACCATGCAAAGACCTTTCCTCTCCCTGGCTCTGCTGTTGCTGCTGTAGATGCCAGCTGCCTCACCAACCTGAGCCTAGAACTTAGTTTGTCCACCCACTCCAGAAACCCCCAAGGTGCTTACTCCTGTACAGTCCAAGTCAAAGCTTTTACATGTTCTGTTGGCAGTTCCTATGGCTTGATTCTTGACAGGTATAGGCAGGCTGAAATAAACATATGTGCCTCTGTCTCCGCTCTTTTATCTGACTCTTGTCTCAAAATCAAAGTTTAAAGACAGGTTTATTTCAGGACGAGATGGAAGGGCATAGGATAATGCCTAGGGCTCTGAGACAGTGCAGGCACTGCATATCCACAGAGCCAGATCTCTGCTGGGCAATATTGCCTCAAAGGACTAAGTAATCTCAGCTCTTGGAGAAATGTATTGCTTATGATGTAGGTGGAGAGAGTGGAGGCAGGAGATATCCTGGATGGGTTTAGGTGGGAGATTGTAAAGAGAGAATAGAGGTAGCCATTTAGATGTTTTGTTTGGACCCATTGCTCAGTGGGCACAGGCTTGTACTTCCACAGATTTTTATAGACCACAGTCATAAGGTGTGGTCCACACCTTCCTCCTTGAGTTCCTTGAGTTTCTACAAAGAGTTAGAAGTCACAGTTATAAGGAATATGTTGTTCCCTCCAAAGTTCTTAACTTGCTTTTGTCTCATCTACAAGCAGTGACCTCAACTTTGTAGTAGAGATTGAACTCAATTTGCCTTTCGTAGAAATATCATCCTTTAGACATCCCTATCCATAGGTTTCCTTAATTTTTATTTAGTTACAAATTCAACTACTATTAACAGATTTGGAAACAAGGGCCATCTAGCCATAGGTCAGGATTCCAACTGGAGTGAACATTTCAGAATTCAAATGTGCTACAGCAGACAGTCAGCACTTTTACCATGGAAGTCAAAGTACTGGTTTCTCCAGACTCTGTTGAATGGAAGTTGATAAACAGTCCCATTATTGGGGTTTGGCTACTACTGTAAATAATATGGGGCATGTTTTTCTCTCAAGGTGATTTTGTTGTTGTTGTTGTTGTTGTTAAGAAAGGCTCAATACCATTCCCAAATGTTTTTTTTTTTTTGCCCACATCAAAATATGGTGCTGTGGGTAGAAGTGTTTTCTCTTCTTCTTTTGATGATTCATGCACTCTTCCTCTTCTGCCCTTCTGATCCTACGCTGCCAACATCCCACACATGTTTAGGGCTTCACCAAGTGGAGCCTGAGCCACACGAGGCAACTGTTGTCTCAGAATGTCCTGCTGAGTGGTGGAAGAATCCTAAGAACTTTATTTTTAAAGGGAAGGGAGATTGGGATACTTATATTGTCCTGCCTTTGTTTAAGCTGAGTGGATCATAGGCTCTTATTCTTCTGGAATCCAGACAGTCTAAATCTTAATCTTGGATCAAATACGTAGCCAGGTAACAAGCTGCCGTGCTCAGCCAATGGGTGACTTAGTCTTCATAAGTGGTGCTTTAATGTCGAGTCATTGGTATGAGTTAATGAGCCTTACAGGAAATACTGACAAATGAGGTTTTTTTGCATTTACAATAGAGATGCTATAATGACACAGGTTAAGAAAAAATTCCCCAAATAAATATGATTCCAAGATTTCTATTTTTTTCTTATCTCAGTACCAAACTCAAAACAAAGCAAAGCACAATCATTTTGTTTATTCAAGCAACTGTTGTCTGACTCTGGGTGTGCCGAGCACAGCTGCTACTTACTCTAATTGCTGCAAAGGAATGCAAGGCTCAACTTACCGGCTCTGTCACTTCTTTTCTACCCGAGCGTTTCCTTTGGCTTGTATTTTCATAGTTTATATTTGTTTTTAAAAATTGCTATGATTTATGTAACAGTATTAATCATTTCATGCTACTTGTGTGATTGTATCAGTTATGTATCTCATTGTCCTGACAAGAGCAACTTAAGGAAGGGAGAGTTTATTTTGGCTCAAAGTTTGAGGGTACACAGTACATCATGGCAGAGAAAGCATGGTGGAGGGAGAATGGAGTAGCTGGTCACATTGCATACACAGTTAAGAAGCAGAGAGAGATAAATGTCAGAGTTCTGCTGGCTTTTTCCCTTTTGTTTAGCTAGGACCTCAGCCTAAGGGATGCTGGCTCCCACAGTTAAGATGGGTGTTTCTATTCCAATTAACCAAATCTAGATAATCCTTCACACGCATGCTCAGAGGCTAAGATAATCTACAGTATCCTTTACAGGCATGCATTGAGGCTTGTCTCTTAGGTTATTCTAGGTCATGCCAGGTTGGCAATAAATACCACAGTAAGTCAATAGATCTGAATTAACCTCTGTGGACGCATATCCTGTGAAGAACTTACACATGATTCTGTTTTCTCCTCATTTCACTCTCAGTGATTAGCTGGTACAATGAAGTATCTCCAAGGAAACAGACTGTATCCATATATTGGCAAATGTGCTTCTATATAGCCAGATACCACTCTCTTCTTATGAAGGTGAGAGAAAATAAAGACGCTTTTACTGAAAGTCATATTTTCAATCTAGTGAGGCCAGAGCATTGATCGCACTGCATGTGATAAAGCCTGCAACTCTCTGAGGGTCCCAGGAATCTGATCTGGTGCTTTGATGACTATGCCGTTATCCTCAGGGAAATTAAATGGGTCTGACACAAGTTTCTCCCTAGTTCATGAGCTCATGGTATTGCTGTGATGGCTCTGAAGGCCTGGAGCCAAGTCACATCCCCACACTCTGTCCCTACCTCTGGTTGGAGTTCATAGATATTGACAAAGAACACATTTTAAGTCTGCAAGTTTCTTCACATATGGCCAGTGAGTTAGGGTTAACATTTTGCAACGAAAACTTCTTTAGCTCTCTTGCTATTGCAGGCCCTAAGGAAGATGTGAGCCCAAAGCCTCTCTATTTACTTGTTGCTTGGATTTTATTTCTACTTGCCAGGAGTTTCCGAATTATAAAGTTGTCTATCTGGCCCTGTGACATTTGACATTAACTTGAGGGATATATTCTTCAAAAGACGGGAACTCAATGGTAAACACATTTCTGTGGGGCTGATCTTGGCTGTTAACTGGCACACCTGGAAGAGAATCTCAGTTGTAGAATTGCCTCCATCTGTGGCATGCCATGTGTATATCCTTAATTGTTAATTGATGTAGGAGGTTCCAGCCCACTGTGGGTGGTACCATCCTTACGTAGGTGCACCTATGCTCTGTAAGAAAGGTAGATAAGCAAGTCAGTAAGTAGTGGCGATACTTCCATGAGCTCTGCTTCAGTTTCTGCCTCCAGGTTCCTGCAGTGTACCCGCACCTAGGATTTGCCTGAGGATGGACTACAATCAGTAAGCTAAAGTAAATTATCTCCAAGTTGCTTTTGGTCAGAATGGTTTATCAGAGCAGAGGAAATGCAGACTGGAACAGAGATTAATACCAGGCATGCAGAACACTGCCTTGATGAATCTGACCATGTTTTGGGGCTAGGATTGTGGAAACACTTAGAACATTTGGCTAGACAGGGCATTTAGAGCTTACCGGGCTGTTCTGTAAGAGCTTAAAAACTAAAATGCTAAAAAAAGAAATGGAGATGATGGAGGCCTGGCTTGTCAACTCTCAGAGGGACACTCAAATGTCCCCCAGAGAGTCTTCTAACATTCTTTGTGTGGTATATTTTTTGATTAAGAATTGTGGAAGCCAAACCTTTGTTTTACTGTGACAACGGATGCTGGGCATCTGGGACTAAACACATCAGCTGTGATTAATAGGCAATCAGAAGTGGAGGTGAAATCTAAGAATATTTCTCCAGTATTAGTACACAAAAACAAAATCTGTGATTCGAGGGGCAAATGCTGCTTGTAAAGCTAGCAGCTGAACTCGGTAATGTATAACAGCCTCCCACATGATATATATATATATATATATATATATATATATATATATATATATGTATATATATGGCATCAAAGCTGCAGGATTGAATAGGTCATGGAGAGCAACTGAGGCTTGGCGCTGTGAGAGGCCATTGGTTAAAGTGCAACCTGGGTTGCAGTAGAGACCCCAGGATTAAATGGGTCACGGAGAGAAGCTGATGCTTGGGGCTGTGAAAGACCAGGAGAGGCCACTGATGAAGAAATACTTGTACTTATAGTTAGACCCCAGACTATTCAAGCTGCTAGGATTGTGGGACATGGAGAACAGTGGCAAGTATGGAGTGGAGCCAATCTGAGTTAACCAGAAACACTGCCTAGGTTCTGAGTGCAGAGCTGGACAGGGGTGGGACCAGGGGAGGGAGCTACCCAAGTCCTTTGTAGCCCAGAATATTTTTAGTTAGTTCTTGACATCAGATCTCGAGCTTTTCTTTTGACATTGTTGGATATTGGTTTTGCTTTGGGATGATTGTAATCTGCTGGGGGGTGCAACCAGATCTTGAGAGCCAGTATTTAGCATTAGAATACAAGCAGACCAACCCACTACAAGCAATGGACTGTGCTGAGAGAGGACCTGCTAGGGTCCCTCTGTCGACTGCTTCCCTGGAGATAGTGCAATGCTGGGCTTGCAGTGTGGGTTCCATTATAAAGACAAACATGAGAACAAGACCTTATGAGTGCACGAGAGGACCTTAGGTGCCATCACTCTTGGCAGGGGCCACTGCCTTCATCAGTGAGTAGGTGGTTGCTTCCAGGCAGTGTCTAAATGACGATGAAAGCAGGGAAAGCCCCACTTAACCCTTGATCATTCAGCAATGCAAAATGCATTGATGTCTATGGCACCTGGGACTCCGGGTATTGCAAACCTTGACACGGTTGTGTTGTGGTTACCATGGAGACTATTGGTGAGTGTGTATCTGAGAGTGTGTCCTGGAACACAAGATACCAATTAGGGCTTCTCTTCTGCTTAAGTGGGGACAGGGGCCTAATGGAAGTTGAGCCTGACCCTCTTGTGTGTACAGATTACTGCGATGATTGTGGTGGGCAGTGTGTGAGTCCATGGAATGAGGTCACCACAAACTGTCAAAGATGGGAGAGCAAAGTAGGGTCATGACAGAGATATGGGGACACCTCCAGGTAGGTGGCTCAGGGATTTAGGTGCCTAGAGACTACAGCAGGAAGTGAGACCTCTGTGGAGTAGAAGATGATGACAGGGTGACAGGGTGACAGGGTGACAGGGTCAAAGGACAGACTTGTCGTATAGCTGTAGGAACGACATCACCAGTGCTAGACATCACCTTTTCTTTGAAATATAAGGTCACATAATTAATTTTCCATTATTTTGTGATGGGAGAGGGGTTTACTATGATTGTATTTACTTTTAAAATAATAATTTCTTAATTCTTTTAGAATCTCATCTTACTGTATTTTGATGATATTCACATACTCCTAACCACCCCACACCCACTCTTCCCACCCCCATCTCCCTACCCATCTGGCATATGGGTTTTTTTTTTAAACTAATAAGTCCAATTTGTGTTATTTGTTAGTCTTGTGTGTGTAGCCTTCCACTGGGACATGGTCAACGTACCTGGAATCACATTAAAGAATACCAACTCTCTCTCTCTCTCTCTCTCTCTCTCTCTCTCTCTCTCTCTCTCTCTCTCCCTCTCTCCCTCCCTCCTCTTCCTTCTCACCTCTCTCTAACTGATATCCATTGCCAATAGGTCTTCAGGTAGGGATGAAACTTGGTGCCTGCCTCTTGCCTTCCCTGCAGGTAGGGAAGGTCTGGGCTGAGCTCGTGCAGATTCCGTGCATGCTGTCCCAATGCCTGTGAGTTTATCTGTATAATTCTCCGTTGTGTCAAAAAGCACCAGTTTCCTTGACATGATGTATTATCACCTCTGCCTCTTACCATCTGTCCTCCCAGTCCTATGTGAAGGTACATGAGCCTTGACCGGAGGGGTGTGGTAGATACGCGCCATTTAGGGGTCAGCATTCTGAAATCTTGTATTCTCTGCGTGCTAACCAGATGAGGGTCTCTGTATTAATCACCATCTACCGCAGGAGGATGCAAGTGATTTAAGCTGCGTGTGTCATGGAAAGCACCACCCTCCCTTTTTTTTCTCTCATTGTGTAGCCTTGACTGTGTCCACACTCTCAATCCTCCTGCCTCAGCTTGCCACAGTATCGAGAGTACAGGCAGGTATCACCATGCCTGACTGAGGTGTTCTCTTTTACAGAAAATGAAAATAGCTTGCAATGTTGTTGAGTTGATATCTGAGCATAGCCTTACTAATCCTCTCCCATTTTTTAATTTCCTCAGAGATTTAACAGCTTTTTTTTTTTTTTAACCACTTCAATTTCGAATTGTGATATATTTAAGGTCATGTCTAAAAAAAAATAAAAATCAGTTGAAGGCAACGCAGTAGACTGACAGGCTGTTGGTTATATTCCAGAAGAGCATGCTGCTCTGCTCCGTTTCTTTATGTTTCTTGAATTGTCTTTAGTGGATACACACTTATTTAAAGATCAGAGCTAATTAATATGCAGTAATATTCTGTCAACAAACAGCCATTCCTCCTACACCCTTCCCAAACCATGAAGCTTTCTGCCTCTTTCGACACACTCATCTGCTTTGATAGAGCTTGTGAAAGACTCAGTCTTCCAGGACTAGAGAGGTGCTTTAGGAGTTGAGAGCTTGTACAACTCCTGCAAAGGAGCCGGGTTCAATTCTTAGCACCTATTTTGGCTCACAAATACCTGTAACTCTAGCTTAATGAGATCTGACACCTCTGGCTTTCACAGGCACCTACACTGATACAGGTATACAGGTGTACAGGTCCAGCACGTACACATACAGGTGTCCACACAGGCCCACACACAGGTACATTCGGAAAGACATGCACAGACATGAACAGACATGCAGGCACAGAACACACCCACAGGCACACACACAGACATACATACCCCCACAGACACATGCATGGATACACGGACACACACAGGTACACACATACGGACATGTATGATTTTTTAAAAAAGATTGAATTGAAGAAGCCTTGAATTATTGTTTTATAGCTTCTCTATGTTGGGTAAAGTATCCATGTCTGTGAAACCATAGATCAAGTCTGGTCAGCAGGACACAGAGCAATGCCTAGTTAATAGGAGGCACTGACTTGCTGTCGTAGGAAGTGGGGTATGGCTTGAGGGAGAGTGCTTGCGTAACAAGTGTGAGGTCTTGGGTTTAAACCCTGGGACCCCAAGTACCAAGGGGTAAAGTTGTTAACTTCTCTGTTTCACTTACATTTCTATTTTTTAATATAATTTGTAAAGTTACACGCAGTTAAAAGTACCTGTATATTGTACAGATATGTATTATTTGAGGGTTCCGTTTGAGATAGTTACTTTATAAAGTCTTAAGTGTGTTTCAGTGATTTTAATCAATTAAATCAATTGGATCTGACAAATGAGGGCACAGCAGTTTGGATAAGCTGCTGAAACTGGGTCTGCTGTGCTAGCGTAGCTGAGATTAGCCTGTTGTCATCTAAAGTTCGGTTCGCTTGGTGATTTTAATAGTGACCCTGTTATTGGGAACTTGTTACTGCACTCAACAGGCAGGATTCCCTATCTGGGAGCTAGGAAAGCTGCAGAGGGGTTTCCAGCCACTCAACAGTGTGTAGCATTTTATATTTGGAAGTGTTGCTTAAATGTCAATTTGAAATTAAAGAGACTTCAGGATCTAGGTGAAAAAAAATCATCTTTACTATCTTGGGATGATAGTGGACAAGGCATAAAAGGGTCACTAATATTTAGTCAAGTGTCCTTATTTTACATTTGGGGTCAAAGGCTGAGCTCTGAATGTGTAGAATAACATTACTAAGTTTAGCAGAGCCTGAGACTGGGTGTTCAGGGAATATGCAGACATTAGAGAGTTTACTGATCGAATTCCTCTTCTTCCTCCTTTGAGAAAATGACTTTGTGGTTACTAAACTTGAGTATTATAGAGGACATCTTTCTCAGTCCCCAGGTTATAATATTGGCATTCTGTGTCCCTTTCATTGAGGAATATCATTGTTTAGCTTTTATCCTTAGATCTGTGAGCTCTCACAGTGAAGTTTACATTTGGCATAAAGGTGAGTCAAGTGTTTCCACATGTAATTAATAGGTATCTAATTATTAAAACTTCCCCTCCTAAAATGATCAGTCAAGAATGGCTTGGAATGACTTCTCTGGCATGTTTACCATAGGCATCTCTCCTCATCCGTCACCCTATGTTGACACTACAATCAGAAGGTTCTTTTCTTTTTATTGGCACAGACTTGACTATTTAGGATCATTCCACTTCCTGTAAACATTTTAAAAGAAGCTTACCAATCTCTACTAAATTATTTTCCTGGGATTTTGATTTGGGATTATATTAAATCTTTCAATTCAGAGATCCATGGGCATTTTTGTTGTTTGTACTTTGTATTTTTCATTGTTGTGTGCTTGTTGCTCCTGTTCATACGCTTGGATATGTTTGAAAATCATTCCACCTGAGTTGTGTATAAAGTCATGTTTTGATATAGGTATGTACTGCAAGGTTATATCTCATTGAATACACATAAAAAAACTCTGAACAAGGAAAATAATTAGAATATTTTCACTCAATAAAGCATTTTAGTATATCTATACTCTCATAAATTCTCTCTCTGTCTCTCTCTCTGTCTCTCTCTCTGTCTCTCTCTCTGTCTCTCTCTCTGTCTCTCTCTCTCTCTCTCTCTCTCTCTCTGTGTGTATGTGTGTGTGTGCATGAACACACATGTGCATACATGCACCCACATAAATGAGTGGTGCATTTCTCTAAACAAATTCTCTTTAGCAAAATTCTATTAGTAAATAGATCATTTCTCTTAGCAAAATTAGGGTGTTATTAGCTATAGTTACAACACCATACAGTGGACCTTGTATAACTATAACTGTAAGTTCACGCCTTTCCAATGACATCAATTTATCCAATCCCTGAACGTGTTCTGTCTCTCCAAATCACTTAGACTTAAACAATGTTTCTTTTAATAATGATTTTTCTCAGGGTTCTGTGTAGATATCACACACATTTTATTAGAATTATTTACCATTTACTATTAGGTCACATTTAAACACTTATTATTGTCTACATATACGTCATTATTATGTAGAAATAAAATTAACTTTTTTATTTGTTGCTTCTGATTGACAATATTGTTAGGCTTTTCTTTTTACTAAATTGTTTCCAGATAGATTCCTTTATATTTCTGGGGTTTGGTTTTTTTTTTTGTTTGTTTGTTGTTGTTTGTTTGTTTTGTTTTTCAAGACAGGGTGTTTTTTTTTTTTTGTGTTTGTGTGTGTGCAGCTTTAGCTATCCTGGAACTTGCTCTTGAACTCAGAGATCTGCCTGCCTCTGCTTCCCAATTGCTGGGATTAAAGGCCTGTGTTAGCACCTCCCAGCCCCCTTTCTATTTCTGAATATATAAGCATTAATGTGAGAATCGAATGCTCATGCATTTTCTTTCAGTAGCTGTGGGAACTTTCTTTCTTTCTTTGCCGAGCAGCTTGTTTATGTTGAAGGGAAATAGACGATAATGGGCAACCCCATTTCTGACTGTGTCTTGTTCAGAAGGTATTGGACACTTTCCTGATTGTGTCTCTTGTGGAAGCTGTTAGACATTTAGTCTGAGAACTTGGGGCTGCCTGTCAGTGTCCTCTGTGTGGGAATGGAAGTTCTGTGATAGTCACAATTTTCCTGCTTCAAAAGGGAAAAAGCTCATTCAGTGTTGATTTTCCTGGAATGTTTTGATAAATTGTGATAATGATAATTGAGTGTCATTGTCGTTAATCACATCTGCCACTGAGAGTCTAGAGACACGAGCAGAAACCATGTGTTTGCAACACGTGCCTTGATAAAAAAAAAAAAAAAAAAAAAAAAAAAACTTCATAAGGAAAAACAGTTAACCCAACAAAAATGAGCAAAAAGAAGTTGAGCATCTTTGAAGGGACAAAGGTTTACCCAAAGGACAAGTATCCATGAGTTCATCCCAATGTGAAGAAAAGATCAAATAGAAAGTGAGTGAGAAGGAGCTGATAATCCTTATTGAAGAACTATATACTATATTTCCTTCACTGAGAGTTTGGCCTTTTCTGTCTTGGGGTGAATGGCCCATAGTAGTTGGCTCCCAAAGAGTAGACCATTAAAGGGAAAAATAGTAATGACACTGGAAAAACCCCTTGGGTACTGCCTTCAAGAAATGAAGGGAGTGGCAAGCTGTGCTGATACCATGTACTCGGACATGACATAGGAACTTGGGCATCTCACCCCCAGAAGTGCTGTAAGACACACTATGAATCTTGAGCTCTGTTCAAAACTCAGCAGGCAGGCATTCATGATAGATTCTTGTGATTGTGCAGGAACATAGGAAGCAAAGAACAGTTATTCAGGGGAGTGGTCCTGGGTAAGAGGCTCTGAGCAAGCTTGAAGTGAGTAAGTACAGCGAGAACAATTCCTCCATATCTAGGGAAGACATCTCATATGGCATGTGGCCCGGTCTCAGCTTCTTCATCACAGAGGAAAGAGAACGAGCGTATGTTGAAAGAAAAACCCAAATAAGTTTTCCAAATTACTTTTTCAAATGCCAATTATATATCAATGGAACAATATTACTTTAAAGTCATGTCTTCTATGTTGTTATAATATCCATTCAATTTCTAGGCAAGGGACGCTAATGTGGAAAGTCATTCCCCCAGTGCGCGCCCAGTAATGAAGTCACTTGGATGGTATCACCTACTTGATTTGGCACCACAGCTGGGTGATGGCAACACTACCCTGGGAAGCTTTCTCAATTTATCAAGTTTGGCTGGCCTAAAGAAAAGGTAATTACTTTCTTTTGGCTGATGTGATATGTGAACCAATACCATGCTGGAGATATTTGCCGTGACCAATCTTTTATTCAAAAGTTAACTATGACAAGTTTGCTGTATCCAGAGCACTCACTGGAAGCTTCAAGGACACAGGGTAAATGCTTTCGAGGCTCAACATGACATTATGAAGAGGATGGAGCGGGTTCGTTGTACAAACTAAGGGACAATAAATCGTGGCAACAAGAAAACACATTTAGATCCAACAGAAGGAGGTTGTCTTTGATAATTAGTTATCCCAAATGGTTTGCTGTAAACCAATGTACTCCCCACTCTGAGTTAGAAATGGCTCAGTGTAATGTCAAGGAGGAACAGAAATGGTTCTTATGTTGTGCAGAATACGCTAGACTAGATTACCAAGGACATGGCTGAAGCCTTTGTATTGACTGAAACACACACAGTACCATCCAGCCAGGGTTCTAGACAATATTTCAACTTTGACAGAGAATTAAGTTTGTTAAGTGAATGTGGATGCTTTCATATATTTTTCTGTGGTCCATTTTGGTAAGTCTGTGTCACAGTTAGTTTCTTGGGGAAAATGAAATGTGATTCTCCATATCCTGAGCCTGATTTTGTAGAAGGCATTTCAAAGGCCATGCTTGTCTGTTTTCCTCTTTTTTTTTTTTTTTTTTTTTGGTGATCACGAGAAGAACTTGAGTGGCATGTAAGACTACTCAGAAAATTGCAAATTGCAACCAACAGGTGCATGGTAGTGTGTGTAAGGTGCCTCGGCCTCTTTGTCTCTCTTCTAATGGAAGCTGCTACCCTTTCCTCCTGAAAACCTCTTCTCCACTTCTATGTTCATGTCTTCTGCTCTGTCATAACACCATCCTTAGTTCAAGAGTTGATATGGGATGCAAGCTCAATCCTCAAAGTCTCCAAGATTTTCTTAATGAAGCATAACATGAATGTGCCCTTTATTCTGGTCTTCCTATGACTGTCAGCTCCAAGGCTGTCTCTCTTGCCCTAGCTGACAGCCTTCTGCAACCAGAGAGGCAGGGCTTTGGGTGTGGACATGCTGAGATGCTTTCTTGGCTTCCAAGATTGCACATTTCACCTGTCCTATTTGTGTGGCTTATCCTGAGGACCCCTTACTTTTCAACTAATAACAACCCTGATTTTATCCCCAGAGCTAGCCCCAGTTAGATTTTGGAGACATTTTTTTTTTCTTGACAGTATAAAAAATGAATTTGAAAAGAAAAGTAGTAGCAATTAATCAATAATAATTAAGAGCCAAGTGAATTAATTATACTAAATACTTGGGACATGTGTGTATAGTGAATGCTTAGAGATTTTATCTTTTCACTAGAGAGATCACTTGAGATGTCCTAATTGGAGGAATGTGATGAAGCCCCCTGTGCAGAAACACAATGATGTACTTGAGTCAGATGCTAGGATAAAGGGCATGCGTAGTGAGAGCTCATCAAGGAAAGAACCTGAAGGGAGGCTGCAGAGAGGGCTCAGCGCTAAGAGGCTGCTCTTGCAGAATTTGGCTCCCAGTACCGACAGCAGGAGGCTCACAACAGACTGTAGCTCCAGTTCCAGGAGACTTGATATCCTGTTCAGGCTTCCCACAAGCCTACTTGTGTACCTATACTCACACAGTTTTTAAAAAAAGTGAATAAACCTGTGGAAAAAGTAAAGAACTAGCCAGGTGGTGGTGGCACACGCCTTTAATCCCGGCACTTGGGAGGCAGATGCAGGTGGATTTCTGAGTTCGAGGCCAGCCTGGTCTACAGAGTGAGTTCCAGGACAGCCTGGGCTACACAGAGAAACCCTGTCTCAAAAAACAAAACAAAACAAAACAAAACAAAACAAAACAAAAGTAAAGAACTAGAGGTATCAGAACAATGGTGAGACTTATTGAGATAATGATGAGGGCTTGACAAAAAAAACTGGTTTTGGGAAACCAGTTAAGGATAGGGGATCTTGGACTATCATGATGTTCTGCTCATATTATGATGTTCTACTCAAAAGAGCAGGCACATTTTGAGGTCACAACACGACATCAGTTTAAAATGGAAATAATTTCTTGCACACAGAATTGAGCTGAGGTACAGATGAGGAATTACATTTTTGATTTATGCATATTTATTCAGACTGTTTTATTTCTCAGGAACTATTGACAATGGCAGCTATCAGAAACACCTCTGAACCGTGAACCCCTGTTTTAATGAACTTAGGACGGCACATAAAGAGTTCAGAGTAACTGCCCTGAGAGGACACGAAGAGCATCTAGAATAGATGCTAAGAGAATGCTGGTGGAGCAAGAGGTGCCACACCTTGCCTTGGAGTCAGGGATTATTATATAGAGTCTTGGGAATCTGTTTACCTACCTGTGTGTCTCAGTGGGGTGACTCCAGGGAAGTACAAAGGAGAAGTGGGCAGGTAACACAGGAAGAAAAGTCTCCACAGTGCTTGGGGCAATAGGTTACAGCTGAGAAGGGATGCTCCCTTCATCCTTGTCCTTGTTTGCCTCTCCTCTGCAGCCACTGGATTTCTCCAATGCTCTCCTAGTTTATTGCTATTGTACTGGAGTGCTGCTGACACGGTAGAACAAGTGGGTGGGATGCTTTCTATAACCTCATGATTTGTAGACTCATGTCCTGAAGTGTGTGACCTTCATAAGTACTTTTTTGGCTTCACTGGGTAACAGAGGAGGACTAATTGCGGCTTCTACAATGGTGCTGCCTCCATTCCCAACCCCACTCCCTGATAAGGCCTTGCAGAGGACTCTAATCTTGGAGAGTGATTTGTTTTTGGTTGCAGAGAATGTTGAGTATATCCCAGAATACCTACTTCCCTTTCCTTATTAGAATAAAAGAGATGAACTTAGCTCTCTGACATGAGGGCTCAGTCAGGTTCCTGGAGTTATGGCAGTGTGAGCCTCTCTGAGTGTGCACCCTTCAGAGTTCTCACATCCATACTGTGCCACAGTTGGGTTCATATCTCATCAAAATCACTATTATGCATTTTCACCAGCTTGTAATTTCACTGGCTTCTACAGATGCCTGCAGGTTTTAGCTGCACCTCTTTACATTAATCTTGTCTTTGGGTGTGGTGTGTGGGTATAAAAAACGACTGGGGAACCGCAGGGTTTCTCAGGCCACACTGTGTGTAGTTGGCTGGGAATGCTCTTGGTTCCTCCAGCTGGAAGTTAGGCCCGGCTGTTCACTAAAGGCCTCTCCACGGTTCCTCACAGGCACGGCCCCAACACACAAGGAAGTCCTTGGGTTTCCAAAACTGGTTTATTGGCATGGCGGATGGTGGATGGATCTGGATGTGCGCCCCCCAAAACCCAGGGCGGACCTGAGTTAAATAGGGAGGGGCAGAGGGGGGAGGGGCTGGGGAGGAATGCTTAATTGGCTCTACTCTCTGGCCTAGTATGTAAATCTCTCTAGGGCCTGGGGTCTGTTTATCACGCCAACCTGTGTATGTGGCTGAAAGGTGAAGGTGGAATGGAGATTAGACCTCATGTCAGATAGTGGTGCTTGTGGCTTGCCTTTGGCATTTCAGGTTTCTTTGTACAAGAAAAGCCATGGTTTTCAGTTCACTCTGTTGTTTTGTCATTGGTGATGAAGAGGATGGCCCTTAAGCTCTTGACATGTCAGAGTCAAAGGAGAACCTATGTGTAATCAATGTAGAAAATGTATCAGGAAAAATAGCAGGGAGCTCAGGACATATTTGGAAACTGAGTCACACCTTGATAAATAATCAATCGATCAAAAGAGAAGTCTCATGGGACTGAAGAACACATTGGACTAAAGTAAATGAAGGCAGGACATAGACATGTGTGTAAGGTGATCAAAGAGGTACTCACGGGGAGGTTCTCACCCTTAATGCATAGGCCAGGAAAGTAGGGGTCCACTTAGTACATTACCATCCTACCTCAAGGACTGGGAATAACATCAATATCACAACCTGATTAAAAGGAAATATGTGGTAATGATAGGAACATAAACCACAATTAAACACAGAAATATAATAGAGAAAATCATGGAACAAAATCTGGCCTCTGTGAACATCAGCACAGTCCATCTACCATGAGCAACCCTGAGAAAGTGATAAATACACTAAGTACCTGCACATATCTGCCTCTGAACATCCGACATCCCAGGATGCCCAGAGCTTTATCAGCCAGGTAAGGATGACTCATGCTCTCAAGAGATGATCTCAATGGAACATGCCAGAGGTTTGGGTGAGTTTGGTTTAGACTCTCAGAAAGCACTTAATTCAGATTGTATTTGACAAGGACTTGGAGAGGTTATGCAGAAAGCACCCTCTCCCTCAGAGGTCAGGCTCCACTTGGGTTTCAAGGTTTTATGAATCACACTGCTGGAAGCTGGGGAGATGATGGCTCAGTAAGTGAGTGTACTTACTATTCAGGCAAGTGGACCTGAGTTCACATCCCAGCACCCACCTAAAAGCCAGGCTTGACTGTATGTATCTAGAATCCCAGTCTTGGAGAGCAGAGGCAGACTGATCCAGTGTGCTTGCTAGCTGACCAGCCTTATACAAGCACAGAACTTCAGAGTCAGTGAGAGACCTTGTCACAAAAATGTAATATGGAGAGCCATAGAAGAAAATACCCAATGTTTTCCTCCAGTACTGCGTGTTCACACATGGGCACACACTCCCGTATATGTGTACACCTGATCACGCTGCAGTCCACTGATAGCACTTTAGTCTTTGCAAGATGAAAGTCAACTTCAGTCATGTTTAGGCAATAGGAAGTTGTTGGATTGGAGCTGGAAATCGCAAGATCTTTTCCAGGGTCAGAGCCTGGTGCAAATTTCTCCCTTCCTCAAGGCTTTATTTTGGACTGAGCTAGGTGCTGCTCTTCAATGGTAGAGACTCTTCTGTGGGGTGACCATTGACACGCACCTGACTTTACCCATAAACACTTGTGCTTTCCTTGGTCTGGTTCAGCAATAATGAAAGATAATGGTGACATGTTTACATTTCAAAGGATTTAATTTGCCAGATTATTGGTCCCTCAGGAAATATTATAATAATTATTATTATCTTCAAGTAATCAAGTGCCAACATCTCAGGATGGTTTATTTGGAGCCGTGGAACTGAGTGTTTATTTGGAAAAAAAATCTGTTTGTAATACAATATGCAGCCACATTATACTGTCTTCTGGAAGGGAACACAGGCAAATTGATTTGCAAGTAAAATATTTTGTAGAATTAACACTGGTGCCTTTTTGTGACTTGAAATATTCTGAGGTTTTAGAAACTAATTTTTTTTTTCATTTTGTTGTATTTTGGCCTTTTGAGAATGAGTCTTACTATATAGTCCCAGCTGGTCTAGAACTCATTATGTAGACTGAGCTGGCCTGAACTTGCAGTAATCCTCCTGCTCCTGCCTTTGAAAGATTGCTCTTTCATGCTAAAGTTATTTATGTAATTTAAAATATAACAGTAAAGAAGATTTCTGATAGCACGGGTTTAAATGTAGACACATTGATTAAATGTAATTAAGTACCAGGTCTACCATCTTTTCTGCTATTTTGGTTCTTGTTTAAGAAGTCCTTTACTGATGGGACAGGTGGTACATGCCTGCAATCCCAGGAGACTGCGGTGGGATAAAGGAACCTGTGAGGTGGAGGCCAGCCTTGTAAGCTTTAGACTCTCTGTTAGACTGAAGTCCTGCTTCATCTAAAAGAGGAAGAGGGTGGGGGCGGGGGCAGGGGCGGGGGCGGTTCTTTACTATCTAGAGACCATATGAGGCTCATTTGTTGTAAGAAAGTTAGCAGGCAATTCAGTGGTTTTCAGTAGGACTGGCCCCCTTTTGCACATGTCACCCTTTTGAGCATGTCACATTTTCCACAATCCTGCCCTGTGTGCTCAATCCTTTCCTCTGGGCTCTGAGTGTGCCTTTGTGGACATGGAGCACAGTTCTCATTATCACCTTAGGTTACTGCACTTGATTAAACACTTAGAAGTTACTATAGACAGCTTTACCTTCCTGTAGGACAATCATTTCCATATTGTTCTTAATGATGAAGTCTAGAACAAGGAAATAGGCTGCAGACATGAAAATGACCTTGGGCTAGGACAAGGAAGTAGGCTCAGATATTTTGTTCATCCTGATAAGCCCTTAGAAACAGTGATCACGGAAGTGTTCACATAATTGGGTTTAATGCCTTGCTTGTTCTTTGACTATCTGTTTATTGTCTTGCTTGTTCCTTGACTATTTGCATTTATGGTATTGCTAGACCCTCAATCTAGAACTGACCTTAATACATGCATGCAATCAAAACGGTATAAAAGCATAAAGGAGGAAAGGGGAGGGGATAAGGGGTTCTAGGGAGGAGAAATGGGGAAAGGGGATGACATCTGTATTGTAAATAAATAAAATATTCAATAAAAAATAAAATGTCTACAAAAAGAGAAAAGTTAATATTTAATGTGAACAATACAATAACAACTTTAAAATGATAAAAAAGATTTTAAAAATCTTTGGGCTTGTGTGCACATGCACGCGTGTGTGGTGCTAAATATACATACATATATATATATGAGAGAGAGAGAGAGTGTCTTTGAGTTCATGAAGTCTGTGAAAGCTTCATCAAGTCTATAGACCAACTTATATCGATGGCCATTTGCTGCATATTGGGTTTTTATTTTAAATATTTGGTAGATGTCTTTTTATGTTTAGACCTTTGATATCTTCTAAAAGCATATTTATACATCATTGGTGAGGCGACATTTTAATAGAAGACTATTTTAGATTCATTTGTTTAATTATCTAAATTTAGTTTTTAATTGTATTACATATATTTAGTGTACGTGTACATGTGTGTGTGTGTGTGTGTGTGTGTGTCAGTGTCATGTGCCTGCCATAGTGCAAGTGTGGAAATCAGAGAACAACTTAAGGGATTCAGTTCCCTCTTTCCACAATGTGAGGCCGGCGAATTACCTCGGGCCTGATGGCAAGCAATTCTAGCTGATGAGCCATCTTGCCAGCAGGGCCTCTAAGCTATTTTTTATTGCAGTAGAGTAGAAATGAATTATAATTTTAATATGGGCTTATATCCAAAGATTTGCCAAACCTTATTAAATAAAATAATATATCTGTAGATTATTTCTGATTTCTTAATAGATGATCTTATTTTCCAAAACTAATGGCAATTTGGCTTATTCCTTCCAATTTTATCTCTAATTTCCTATTGTGTATTTTTATTTGCTTATTTTGATTCTTAACCCAAAAGGAAATGCTTGTAACATTTAATCTATTCTGTATCACAAGCATAGGGCAGAAAGGGAAGCTGTAACTAACTGTTACAGCATACAATGAAGTCAACATACCGTTCCAGAAAGGACACTGTGAGGGGGTATGTCAGGTCACCCTGGGTCTTTCCATTTCAGACTAGAATTTGATGTGGGATAATGATGTCAGAAAAAGAGGCTGGGAGGCTACCTCATTCCAAGTGACAACCGAGGCTCTGAACAGGCAGTAGATATGGTGGCCGGGAACTATGTGTATCTTGATATTTTTCCCCAAGTCAGAGTTGGAGATTTTTCAACAGCTAGATACACAAGGAACTGAGATGTGCAAAGCAGCTCAAGGGTGGACTTCCCAGTGGACCAGCCAGCTCGTGGAAGAAGGGATTCTGGAATGAAAATCGATTCCTAAGGGTTCAGCTTCAGGACATACTACTGTGAGGTGTTCAGTAGTTCTGATGGCTACTAGAGACTTTTTTTTTTTTTTTTTTTTAAATCAGGGATGAGAAGTTCTTCTATGCTCCGCACAGTGACATACACAGGACAGTTGAGGGGTCAGGGACTGTTCAGTCCTTTCTGTTTAATGCTGACAACAGCTCCGCTGGTCAGCTCTCTTGAACTGGGGCCTAGACTGGTCCTCATGTTCTCTCCTGTAATGTGATACAAAGTATCATGTGCTTGTAGAGACCCCAGAGAAATTCCTACACTGGAAACTGAACTTAGTCTCATTAGATGCATCTTTAGTCCCTCTCATTCTCAAAAGATACTTAAGTGGAGATTTGGTGGTCGGTCTTTTTCTTCTGGCTCCTGGCTCACTAAAGAGAAAACAATGACTATCTGTGACTAACTTGTGGGTACTTGTTTCTCTCTTGGGCTCCTCTGTGCTCAGTGGTTCACAATATCATTTTTTTCTGTCTCTCTCTCTCTGTGTTCCTGCAAATAGCTTCACAAGTATTACAGATGTGTGCTTGAATATTTGGAGGTCAGAGGACAACCCAAGTAGACAAGCTTGTCTGGTCAACGGATCCCAGAGGTCTGCTTCTTTTCACCTCTTCAGAGCTGAACTTGTAAGTGTGGGCCGCCACCATGTGTAACCTTCATAGGTGGCTTCTGGGCACTCAATTCATGTCCTCCCATCGGCATGGCAACCTGCGACTGACTGAGACATCTCCCCAGCCCTAAGTATGGTTTTATTTATACAACTGGCAATGTTTGAACAATTCTGAGGAACATGGGCTTATCATCCTCCTTTTTTTGAATATCAATTCTCAGCTTTCATTCCCTCCTGAGACACTAGTTAGACAAATCTTAAAAAATGCCTACATTTCTTTTATGTGGTGTTTCACCTGGTGTGTGTATGTGTGTGTGTGTGTGTGTGTGTGTGTGTGTGTGTGTGTGTGTGTTTGTGTTTGAGATCGTGTCCCATGCATCGCTTAATTGTTGTTCTGGTCTTCAGTCTGAGACACAGTGTCTAATTGTCTCAATTTCTGTCCTCTGTTGGCTACATTGGCTCACCATTAAATGCTGGGATTCTCAGGTCTCTACTTCCCGACACTGGAATTACAAGAGCACGCTGCCATACCTGATGCTTTACATAGATGCTCAGATGAGAACTCTCGGGTTCTCCTGTTTGTATGGTGAGCACTCTCTGAGATTTCTCCCCAGCCCCTTGAGGGAGAAAGATTGGTGAGGGTGTCTCCTCACAATCTACCTGCTCGTTTAGAAAAGTACTGCAACAGTGGAAGTTGACAGCCTTCTGAGGGGCCCAGAATTAGCCTCCCTGGTAAGTGCTGAGGACACAGGACACCAGTGCCTACAGGGTAAATGCTTAATGATGGACAGCACTTTCCCCTCCTATGCTGGGTGAGAACACAAAGAACAGACCCAGGAGTTTCTGTTGACAGGATGAGGGTCAGAGTTCCCCACAGATGCTAACAGTTAAGCAAGGCTAAGGCTGTGTAGATGAAAGGACAGTGGTAACTTATGCAATGCTGTCTCCAGAGAGGGATACTGTCCTGGGGAGAACTAACACCAGGAAAGACATGACAGCTTATGGTAAAACTGCAGATTAGAGGCCAAATGAAGGCATGCCAGTGCCTTGCTGAGGTGAGGTGACTACATTGTGGTCATGAAGGAAGATTTATTTGTATTGACATTTATTTATTTATTTATTTATTTATTTATTTATTTATTTATTTAATTATTTATTTATAGCATGCCCCAGCCCACATATGGAACTCAGAGGACAACTTTCATAAGTTGGTTTTCTCTTTTCACTGTTGGGGGTCCTGAGTCATCAAACTCAAACTGTCAGACTTGGTGGCAAGCACCTTACCCACCAAGCCACCTTGCTGACCCTGACTCTGGTTTTTCTATTATTTACCAATACAAATACTGAAATATTTAGGGGTCAAATTTTATATGCACAGAAAATGAATTCACTCTTTTGTCTTGTTTCGTGTAAATATGTATCATTGGGTTTATTTTTTTCTGTAAATATATAACATTAGCCATTTCCCTCCACAATTTATATATTCAAATATTTGGTTATGTGAGAATACAGGAAATCTTTTTCAGGACTAAAGTCCTGAGAGAAATAAAATTTTCTTTTAAAATATAGTAAGACTACACAGTTACTTTAACAAAAATAGGCTTTTAAATATGTATTTGTTTCGTTCTCATCTTCCACCATTTATTTATTGATTGATTGATTTCATAAGCCAATTTGGAGAGAACAGATTGTAGCGGTAAGGCAGTGGCTGTTTCTTGCCGGTTTCTTTGGTCCCTTTGTGAAGCAGAAGGCCCAGAGAACAAAATGCAATGTGTGAAGCACTGCTGTTTTCAAACTGGAGGATTGATAAGCAAAGCCCGGCATCTCCTTTCCATCTTTCTCTCCTGCCTTCATCTTACTAAGGCTTCCTTTGCTCCAGGGCATTCTGGTGGCCTACGCATGCTCAATACATGCTTAGGCGCCTCAATCCATCAGTAAACACCATGGAGTGAAGTCATCCTGTATCCCGGGCCCCAGTTTTACCTTTCCTTCCTGTGCTCAGCCTTGCCTCAGTACACAAGGCGTGAGATGAATCTCTGCTCTTTCTCCTAGCTTTCTCACCCCCACCCTCAGGGCTTTAATTTAAGGACAGGAGAGGTCTGCAAAAAGGGACTCAATTTCCTCTTCTGTTCATTCAAATGGAAGCTCCCTGCCACTTATCTGCAAAAGAAGAGCTAGGGGATTTGTTGGACAGCTCCTAAGAGAGGACAGGATGTTAAAAATGGAAATAGATAAAACTTCTGTGCCTGGAGGGAACCAATTCTGGGCACTTCCACAGATTGTGTGCCTGCCGAGGACGTCCCAGTGGCTAGCACAGTGATTCAGACTCTAATGTGAACAGAGTTTTTGATTTCATGGTTTAACATAAAATGAACCAAATATAATTACTGAAGCTGATTAAGTTGTTTGTTCTGGGTCAGCAACCAGTCCCTGGCTGCAGGGGCTCTTACTCAGGGTCCAGCTAAGGAGAGGCTTTGTTTGCATCGCTTGTATTCTTTGGGGAAAGGAGGAAGACAACAAACCAACGAATTTCCTTGCTTCAATCACTGTATCCTGTATCCTATTAAGGGCCACTCAATACGTTGAGAGAGAGAGAGAGAGAGAGAGAGAGAGAGAGAGAGAGAGAGAGAGAGAGAGAGAGAGAGAGAGAATGAGTTAGCTTAATTTTGAGAGAGAGAATGAGTTAGCTTAATTTTGAGAGAGAGAGAATGAGTTAGCTTAATTTTGTGGAAGTAGTGCCACCATAATCGGCACTCACCAGCTTCCAGTTACAGAGAAGCCTGTGGGACTCACCTGGTTGGGCAGGAGTTAAAGAATGATCCCCTCTCTGATAAACGGGTCTCCTGAAGAAGGCACAAACCAGAAAGCAAGAATGAGAGATTTAAAAGATGAGGAAATACGTGTTCTGTAAGACCATTTTTTTTAAAAGACAATTTCATTGACTTTCAGAAATATGTCAGGAGTCCACGTGCTAAAGTTCGGTTTTTACTCCGTAGAAACAAATTTTGATGTAACTAAATTAGAGAATTTATCAACTTGAAGTACTGTGGTACAGTTGAAAGTAGTGAAAGAAAAATACTAAGGGAAGATGGCTTTCTGAGGAAGATCTATATTGTAGAGTTAGAAACACACTTCTTAGATACTAACAGACTTTCATTTCCTCCCTGTTGCTGTTTGAAAATGGTGGTATATCCACTAAACTACACAAATGGTGTGGATGCCATGTTATGTTCAGATTTTTATGCTGTGGGTCTGTTGCCATTTTTTTTCTTTTAATGTGTATATTGGTGCTATCTCAGGCCAGATTCATGCCCAGACTTGTGTGTGTGCATGTATGTGCATGTGTATGTTCATGAAGGCATGCGGCCCCCTCAGGTATGGAGATCAGTATATCCCTTACCCCATGAAGACACAGGAGGGCTCCCATGAGGTTCTCCTGACTCCCTTCCTCATCTACCCCCAGTTCACTCTTCATTCTCTACCTCCTGACACTCACTAGCCTGTTTCCATCTTTGTACCAGTAACAATTTAAGAATATTGAATGAGTGGAAAACTGGACAACACAAACTTTGAAAATTGGCTTATTCACAGAGTCTAGTTCTCTGGAGGGTCACGCAGGTCCCTCTGCATGTGAGTAGGTCAATGGCTTTTATATCCAGTCAATAATCCACTGTCTGGATGATGTAGTTGGAGACCTGGCGGTCAAGGGCGATTATAAATAATATTGGTGTGGAGATTGTTTCAGGACCACAGGCCTCCATGTTCCTGAAACAGGTCAAGTCACCAAATCACCTGCTCCCAGTGTGTTCATATTTTTAAGTGAGTGCCTGCTTCCTTTAATGGCACTTCACAGTCCCTTCAGCAGTGAGGGAGTTTCTCAGCCTCCTTGCCCAGAGCTTTGAGTGTGCGCTGCACTTTATTTTCAGTTGTTGTAGGTGTGCAATGACACCTCATTTGGGTTTAATTTGCATTCCCCAATGCTTAATGATATGCAACATTTTTCAATTTTCTACTTACCTCCTGTACTTTCTTTTCCGCGAAATGTCTTTTGCCTGTGGTTTAATTGAGTTATTTATTTATTTTTGTTTGTTTGTTGATCACTATTGAGACTTGAGAGTTCTTTATATTCAAGAGAGTAATTATTCGTAAAAGTACAATTCAATTTTGTTTAAAAAAAAAACAGTCTGTAGCATGCCTTTTAATGTTGTTACTGACTTCAAAGACTAGAGTTTGGATTTTAATCATATTCAGTTAAGGAAAATCTTCTCTGAGAACATGGACATTGGATGTCTTCTAGCCATAGGTGTTAGAACTTTATCATACTTTGTACTGAAAGTTTGAAAAAATTTTTTATACTTAAATCTTGTGCTTCAATTTTAGTTAAATTTTGTATAGGTGTAAAGTTTAGGCTGTACACTAAGTAATTAATTTTTCTTGAAGTGTCTAATTGTTTCCATGCAAGGTATGCCTTTACTCCATTGACTTATTCTTTTTGCTCTTACAAAAATCTAGTTGAAGGAACCCATAAACATCCATTCTTGGTTGTTTGTTGTGAACCACTGTGTCTAACTTGCACAGCAGGCTATCTTGACAGAGGCTATTCAAGTCCTGAACTTGATTCAACTGAGTCTTCCTTTTTTCATTTTATTTAAAAATAAAATAAATGATTAGTTTGTATATATCTATAAAAACTTTGATATATTAATAAAAACTTCATTAAGCATTTAAGTTACCTTGAGAATCGACATCTTTACTGTGTGGTCTTCCAAACCATAGACATAATATCTCCTTTTATTTATGCCTTCTCTCATCTGTATAGTCTTACTATAGTTTTAACACATAGATCCACTCTTCTCTGCAGAAAATGGTACTATATTTAAATTTTGATCTCTACCAATTCAAGCACCTGTGGCTAGAAGTCACCAAATGTCCAAGTTTTCAGGGTAGATTTTCCTAAACTGAACATGATTAAAATCCAAACCCTGTGAAATCATTAAGAACATTATAAAATGTCCTACAGACTGATAAAAATTTTCTAATCTAAAAAGAAAATCTAATTTTAGACAATACTTTTATATGTTTTTAGCATATAGAAATGTGATTGGATTTCAAGGGCTGAGCTTGTATCTTGTGACTTGATTAATTCATTATGGTCATTTTAAAATTTTTAATCATTGATGTATTTCTTTGAGGTGTATCCATGGAAGTTGTCAGCTGCAGGACAGTGTGATTTATTCCTGTCTGTTGATTTCCTTCTTTCTGCTTTAAATTCTTACATTGGTTGGACCATCCCTCCTGCTCAATAAAGGCTGCAAGCAAAGGCCTTGTAACTCCATCACGACATTGGGAGACGGTGTTCCGTCATGTCATGGTGAGAGAGCTGAGGATTTGTAAATGTTCTTCTCTAAGTTATGAAAATCTCCTTCACTTCTTAGGCTTTGTGCGTTCCTGTTGTCTGTTCCTGTTTGTAATTCATGAATTGATATTAGATTTTCAGATTCTGTTTCTGTGTCCATAGAATCCTATGGATTTTCTACTTCATATTGTTTGTATGGGAAACTATATACACTTCATAATATTTGAACATTGAACCAACCTTGCATGTCTGGAATAAGTACCACTTATTTATTCCACAGCAGCTAATCATATTAAATATTGCTGATTTTGATTTTAGAATCTGTATATTTCAAATATTTTGGGGTAATTGCTATGATCATGCCATGTTGTGAAACATGAGTGAGTGCAAGAAGTGTGCAACTTATTGTCTAAATTTATCTCACATTAAAACGAGTATGTTGGCCATATGGGAGAAGAGGCTCCCAGTAGAAGGTTTTGCTTGTGCATGCATGCTTCCTTTTGTAGTAACATTTCTCCCAATCATCAGGCACCAGACTTACCCAGATACTTCACCACGACTGCCTAAACTTACAATTCTGAGGTCACAGAAAGAATCCGGAAATCCCAAGTTAAAACTTTTGCCTTAATTCTGCATATTTCCATGAAGTAATTTACTGATTCAAAGTTAATGATTTGTTGGATAGAGATGAAAGAAGATGCCATCCTGTTCCTTGTCCTAATTGCAAAACTGGGTTAGAAGCAGACCCACCTTTTTCCATTCTTCATATTCACAAAATCAAAACCCTTTTTGAGCCCCCATAAAGAGCCAAGAACTGCCGTGGATGGTGAGGTTCAGAAGTGATGGTGGTCGCCAAGGCTTGCTCTTCAACAACTTTCTTTTGCAGAATTCTGTCCCCGTGGGTGTGAGTCTGTGGTGAGATCTTATTGCATGCATGTGATGTTTTATATGACAAGTCAGAATTTGTATATTAGTCATTTTGGAGTTTGGTATGGAAGAAAATCACTTTTAGTTTAGAGTTGAGTTTCAAAGGGAAGTTTTTTTTTCCTTAGATAACCATCTAAAGGAAAGGATACTTAGATATAAAAAGGGACTGTTACCCAGGGGAGGATTGAAGAAAGATATACCAGAGGGCAACATGGTGGAAGGGTAGAGAGATTCTATAACTGTTGCCTTGGTCATGGTGTCTTTTCACATTGATAGAACACTGACTAGGACAGGCCAACAAGCCGTGGGTAGGATCAAGTAACTAGCAGGTGAAAAGACAGTTCTCAGGTTCAAAGGTTGGTGAGCCTTTGTTTAGAGGAGACTGGCCTGAGCAGACATTGGTGGGAATGACCACTGCCTAGCAATGAGGAAAGCTGACTGGTGGTGGGCTCAGGGACATGATGAGGATGGCGCCAATAAGGCCTGCAAGAGTCTAAAAAAGGCGGTGTCACTTGAGATTGGGAGAGAAAGAAATATGCGAGGGTAAAGATTTATGGTGATTGATGTATAGGCCGTAGGCAAAGGAGTAGATAGAATGAATGTTCAGGTGCCATTGATTATCCTTGAACAAGTGATGAGGGGAAGGCATTAACAGACTCAGAGGACCCAAAGGAGAAGAGGTTCTAAAGGAAGTAGTTACTCTTTTGAATTCTGAATGTTCAACTCTGTGATTTCATCAAGAAAATACGCAAAACACTCATGCAGTATGCACATATGCATATGTACATAATGACAAGATTTAAACCAATGGACTGAAGTGGGTTAAGATTATAAGGAAGCAGTGGGAGGATGGCTTAGTGAGTAAAGGCACTTGCTGCAAAGCCTGAAGACCTGAGTTCAATCCCCAGGACCCACAGGGTAGAAAGAGAGAACCAACCCCCAAAAGTTTTCCTTTATTCTCCAGATGCAAGTTGTGGCAAGTGTCAGCCCCCCAGTAAATAACTAAATATAGTAAAATGAGATTACAAAGAAAGAAAATTGTGTGTTAAGACAGAACTAAGAACACAGGACTTGGAAACTAATGGTTTTTGGTGAAGTGAAATATATGTTTAGCACACCTTTTCTATGTGCAAAGAAAGATGAACTGCTTCCTTTGATTTCTCTTCATGAGCCTCTGCATCACACAGGCTGGTGTGCTGCTGGGCAAGTCCCAGTATAAGAGCTGACCAGTGACTTCTACGATTACAAATCAAGCATGTCTACCCAGTCTCTGAGTTCAACCCCATAATGGTAAAAAACAACCAACACACATATAATGGCTGTCCTAAAGTCCAAATGATCCATATAAATTATTTTATGCTGGGGATGGAACCGAAGATCTGTGCATGCCATGAGTGTGGTCCACCACAGGCCCTGTGAGTGCTACACCACTGACCACATCCCCAGCCCCATCACTTTCTACTTGGATTCTGTTAGCTTAGAAAGGAACTTTACTGCCTATCAAATAAAGCCCCAGCCCCTGTAGCATTTGTGATTTGTTCTCTCTCTCTCTCTCTTTCTCTCTCTCTCTCTCTTTCTCTCTTTCTCTCTCTCTCTCTCTCTTTCTCTCTTTCTTTGCTTGACACTTCAGTGTCCTTACGCCAGAAGGCCTGGATTCCTTAGCAGCTGGCAGGCTCCCTATAGTGAGGCTCACTTCCTCTGCTGGCTGGCTTTTGCTACATCCCATCTGGAGTCAGGTATGGCCTATGTTCTGTCTATAAAATTCCTAATCTTTGAGGGCCAGCTCAGAACCTTCTTTTGCTATATCTGATTCCTTAGTACAGCTCTGATTTTAACATTTTGGCTTCCATTCTGTTGACATCTGAATCTGCTTGCATTTCATATCCCTGACGAGGTAATGCCCTGGGAAAGGGTGGGCAGACTTGTAGCTCACATACCTTCTGGGGGCCACTGGACTTAGGTCCGATGTAAAAGTGCTTCAGTGAGTGAACTTTCTTAGTTTGGTCATGATGACAGTAATTGGCCTTCAATAAAGTAGCATTTATTTTGTTGCTCAGGGTCACCCCCAGCCCCAAGAGTCAATTCTCATGGCCATGCAGGTGGAGTTTTTACCACTAGAATTTCTAAGTCAGGAGCAAAAGATAGCATAGCCTAAACTCACAATGATGCTCCTTTCTGTGGGAAGAAAAGAGGTGAAGGAAATTTTCCTTTGCTCCAGTCTCTACTGACTGGAATAACATCTTAGAATCTGCAAGGCCTTCTTCATCAGGAGGTATGCCCTGGTTGCCCTGCGATGATCATTGAGAAAGCACCACAGGCTGCTAGCTTTTCTCACCTTTCCTTGTTTTTTGTTTTGTTTTCATGTTTTTTAATTGTTTTGCTTTACTTTCTTATATACACTCTGCTAGAATAACAGGACTCTTAGATAGTTCTGAACACAAGTTATGAGGACTTTCTCATTTAGGCCCCAGTGGGCAGGTCCCCGATCGTAGCTTCTGGCTAATAGACCAAGCTAATCAAGAGAACTCAGAAGGTGGGAGAAACTCATTAGCTGGCTGTGCTCGTTTCTGAGTGCTGAGCCCCAGGGCGTTTGCTATTTTTGAGCATTCTTAAGTGAGTAAATAGAGAGCCGAGGACATCTTCCTCTGAGGAGTTTACATGGGACTGGGAACAACACTGGCCCTTGGAGGACGTCGTAAAGTCTGAAGATCGGATCTTCTTCCTGTCAGATTAGATTCTCCAAGAGGAAAAAGCTAAGTTGACCTCATGCACATGAGACCATGGGGAGCCTTCACCAAGGACAAAAGAGAATCAGAAGGGTGAGCCCAAGACAAGTCAGAGCCAGGTTGGGCTCATATCTGTTGGCATAGACACATGAAGACAGGGTTGGAATAGCTTGAGGTGGTGGGAGTATAGTTTCAGTTGCATCTCAGACAGTCTCTCATAAGTCCCTGAACATAGATATCTGTAGTTGGTAGAAGTGGCTTGGTCATCTATGGCCTCTGGTGGTCCATGGGACCATCACTGCGCACAGCTCAAGGGTCATACAGTCTTGGGTATGATTGCTGTGGCACTACAGTGTGTCCAGGTGTAGGGACCCACAGTAGGCTCTCTTGAGGGTCTGAGCAGTGCGTGTTGGTGGACATCTGTACCTTCCATCCATGTTGCTGCCTCCTCACTCTGAGCTATTCACTTTCACAGGTCTTAGTGTCTCTGTACTCAAGTCCTATGGTGGCCATGGCAAAAATCTAACAGAGTCGTGCAGAAATTCCCACACAGTCATTGACACCAAAGTCAGAACTGTGGCACCAGTGTGGCTGGAGCCATCCCCTCTGGTGGAGGAAGCCCTTGCAACTTCAGCTTCCGTGTCCCAGGTGCTCCTCAGCAGGTAGTAACATCTTTCTAGATCCTTGTCTCTATCTTCACATATGTGTGGGTCTACTGATTTTTTTAATCAGCTAAATTGGATTAAGACTCACCCTATTGGCTTCAGCTTAACTTGTTGACATCCAAAAAGACCATATCCCAGCTATGTAGGTACAAGTATAAGGGTATTAGCGTGTGTGTGTGTGTGTGTGTGTGTGTGTGTGTGTGTGTGTGTATAGATGTATGTGTCTGTGTGCACATACATGACAAAGCCAAATGATGTCAGATTTCTTCCTCTGTTTTTGCCTTGTTGCCTGGAGAGAAAGTTTCTCACTGAACTGGAAGCTCACATTTTACCTAGGCTGGCTGGTCAGTGTGTGTGTCTGTGTGTGTCTGTGTGTGTGCGTGCGCGCAGCCCATCTCCATCGTCCAGTGCTGGAGGAATAGGCCTGTGAAGCTCTGCTGGAGTTTTAGCTGTTTGCTGGTGATTTGAACTCTGGACTTCATAGTTTCTTACCTACCAGACCATCTCCTCAGCCTCATCAACCTATTTTAAAGGGGCACATTTTGCTAAGAAAGGGCATACTTGGTGGTATGTGGCAGCTTCTCTCTGCACCATCTTATCCCCTGGCAGTTGCATCTTCTTAGTTCAGCTTATCTTATGTTGGCTTCCATTCACAGTTTCTTTCCGCTGGACAGGAGAAAGGAGAGACAGCCAAGGGACACTGTGGTCCTGTATGTATTCTTCCTGTCATAGGTGTAGAAAAGCAAGATTAATTCTTCAATCACAGCTGTGATTTACTTTTTCTTTGCTGGCCCCTGAGCAGAAAGTTGGCAGGTGTTTGGTTCCACTTACAGCTTATCAATGGGGTCTCCTCTGTGTCCCCTGATAAAAGGAGCTGGGGCTTCCCTCGTGTGTATCTAGGGTTACAGAGAGGATGGGAAATCTACTCCCTTGACTTACTCTACTTTGCTCTCTGATGCTTGTATTCTCCCTCTTAGGACACCCACTAAAAAAAATCTTGATTTGGCCTTTGGTGTGTAAATTTCTGGGGACTCTAACAATACATAATATATAAAAGGTTACTGGGGGAAAGTCCGTGAAGAAAAATGAAGAAGGAAAAAAATATCTAGAAGCACTTGGAAAGAATATATCAGCAAAGGCAAAAAAGGACACTCAAACCATACACGGTCATGAGGAAGTGATAGTCAGGGCAGTAAGGTATGATCCCTGAGCAGAGGCGACACAGAGCCTCCTCAGGACTGTGCTAGTCCACAGAATCCAAAAGAATCACTTGTTTCAACCCTAAAAGCAATACTAGGAATGAAAACACCTCAGATGAGATGGAGGAAGGAACACTGTGATGCATGCTTGATAACAAAGGACTCTAAGGATAACTGTTTACATGAAGGCCACTGCCTTTTCAGAAAACACTTCTGCCTAGCAAACTCCTGTTTGATTTTGGACAGTTGTCTTCCTCGCTGTTTATCTGGTGGACTACTAGTAGACCAGGCTATCTAACCAGAAGATCAGGATATCTCATCAGTAGACCAGGATATCCCACCTAACTTTCCTCATCTTTGCTTTTATACCCTTCCCTTTGACTCTCTCTCTCTTTTTTTTTTTTAAACTATGACACACACACACATTCCTGCTGCAGTGTTATTCTGCTCTGAAGAAAATTTCATTATTATTTGGTGACTCTTAGATTGTGCTGTAAGTTGGCAGAAAGTAGAACCCAGGCTGTGGTCCTGACTGCCAGGTCTGTTGTTGAGAGGATCCCAGGGAAGCGTGAGCAGCCTCTCCTGAGCAAACATTGGTATGACAGAATTGACTAATAAAAATCAGACTGTGGAGACAATGGAGACAGCACACCAGGGGTTCTAATTGTCCAGTGAGGAGATGCTGAAGGATATAAAGGAAAGTTCTAGAGATTTCAGAAGCATCGCTGTGCCTGAGGAGTGGGGACTGATTCCCGCCTGGCAGTTGGTTTGGATATCATTGTAATCCAGATGGGTTTGACTGGGGAAATTGAATCAGTATGGTGCTTGAGATAGATAACAGCAAGGGAAAAATCGGTTGTCCAAGGTCTTGCAATGGAAAATATGACGGAATCCAATAACCAGATACTGAGTAAGGGCATGATTGATGAGTTTAAAATAACTTAGGGAATTTGCATATGGGAGAATGGTAGTGATTGGTTCCATCAACAGAGAAAGCCCAGAAATTGGTTTTATAGCAAGAAAAATGAGGGGAGGGTTGAGGTTTATTGGCTCATGTTTACAAAATGTGTGACTGTATCTAGGGCACACTCATTCTGTACATCCTTCTCATCTCTGGGCTCAGCTCTTCTAGGTCCCTCCTCCTTACCCAGCTACAGACACAGATGGCTCAGCAAACACCATGCACACATCCACAGTGCTAAGTGCCAACAGCAGCAGCAGCAGCAAACAGAGTTTTTGACCAAAGAATCCTACCTTAGGCTTGTAACTCACCCTGACTAGACCAGTGTAGACCATATGGCAAGTATGTACTCAGAGGGCTTTAGCCACGTTCAGATCATGTGGATATACTTAGTCATTGGAAGTCTCTACCCAAGGCTCATGAGATGGAGTTAAAGGGGTGCTATTGCTCAGTAGGAGTCAGCAGAGTCAGATGGAAAGAAACCAGGTGAAAGACACAGCTAGAACTGACTCTGTGGAGTGAGTTTAGGAAGAGCAGGGTCACCGCCTATGGTGATTTCACAGGAGGAGTGGAGGGGGAGGGAGATGTTATCTGGCCTAGTATCCAGTGAAGAAAGTGACTGATGTGGAGGCCTCTGGACAGACATACCCAGGATACTAGCTGCCAGCAGGAGGGTCTTTAGCAACAGCCCAGAGTATGGCAAGGCAGGAGCAGCGGAATCAGAAGTACTTATGCAGTCTGTATTAAGTGAACTGGAGCATGCCATATTTGGGTCTCTGGAAGGGCCTAAAGTCCTTTCACAAGGGCCTCTGCTCCATGACTGTCAATCTTGGTATTAGTTCCATTGCTATGACAAAACCTTGATAATGTATGATCATAAGAATGGCATTCTAACCTGGGGTGCATGCTTTACCAGATGGACACTTAATTGCTGGGGGCTTAGGAAGAGAGGCTCATCTCTGTAAAGTGCTTGCCCTGCAAGCATCAAGGCATAGTTTGATCCCAGGAATCCTTGCAAAAATCCAGGCCTGGCAGTACATGTTTATAATTCCAGTGCTAGAGAGGAGGACAGACAGATCTTTGGGGCTTACAGGCCAGGCTAGCTAGCCTAGACTGGTTGATGGCATCTAGGCCAATGAGAGAGACATTGTCTTAGAAAAAAAGCTATATAACACCTGGACACATAAGGAATGAGAGAGAGGAGGTTGTCCTCTCGGCTCTACCAACATGTGCATACAAACATGAATACATGTATGTACACATACACACACACCCCAGATAGAGAGAGGAATAAGGGGATTAAAGGAAGAGGAAGAAGACACACAACTGAACACACGAGTACTAGTGAGGTAGCAATACACACAAGCATGAGGCCCTGAATCCAACCCAGCAGCCATGTATGAAAACTGACTGTGTGGAGTATGACTCTAATCTTAGCACTGGAGAGGCAGAAAATGGCCTATCCCTGGGGCTTGCTGGCCATCTTTTGTAGCTGGACTAGGTCCCACTGAGATAGCCTATCTTGAAGAACAATGTAGGTAGCTCCTGAGAATACTTAAGGTCAGCCTTCAGCTTTCACATGAACATGCATACACTTGCACCTAAGCATACATGAACATGTATGAATACACACAGGCCCAGGTCGGGGAGAGGAGAAGGAAGTGAACTTATTTCCCATCTAGAAGTGAGTGAGAGGATTGAGCCACATCAGAGGGTCCTCCATGGAGACCACAGCTGATGAACAAATGAAACAGGAGAAGCAGTAGATTCCACAGTAGATTCCACAGGTTTTTTGTTTGTTTGTTTGTTTGTTTGTTTGTTTGTTTTTGTTTTTTGAGTCAGGGTTTCTCTGTATAGCCCTCGCTGTCCTGGAACTCACTCGGTAGACCAGGTTGGCCTCGAACAGTTTTCTAAGATGGATACTTCCTATCTCTGCATCTCCCTGCTTCAAACCCGCCTCCAAGCTGGTTGTCTCCTCAGGGCACCAGCTGCCACCTTTCTTTCTTTCCAATAATTTCCAGTTAGTGTCACCTCCAGACAGGCTGTTGACTTCTGGGACATTTCGTTCTGTGCATTTAGTATTTGAATCTTTCAATGACACAGAGTCTCATATGTCTGGGCCATCCTGTGGCCAAAGACTCAGGAGGTCTATCAGGTGGCAGGTGACGTTGAGAAGGTGCCCTGTAAAGCAGACTGGAACCTGTGGATCAGGGTCTGCAGAGTGGACAGTCTGACTTTTCACCTAACAGGTCTGGCTCTGACGGAATCAATGGTGATTCAAGCTGCTTTATCCAACTTTTGAGGAATGTAGAGGAGACATACCAGAAACGACATGTTTCTGTGTTTTCAGGAAGTTAGAGTAAGACTGTATCCCCTGAGGAAGGAAATCCTGGGATGTCTGATGACACCATCTTTGTAGCTTTTGTGGCTATGGCTGATGAGACACAGCTGGCACTCTTGGAACTGGTTTCTGCAGCCAGGTTTCAGTAGAGGTTGTGTTCTGGACATCCTAGGATATGTGGTAGTGTGTTGTCTCTTCACAGAGAGTAAAGCCCCTTTGAAGTTTTCCTCTTTCCTTCCCTTCTGAGGATAGGGCCGAGTTCTGATGGAGCTGCCTCAAAATGCTGGGATTGGGTACAGTTTTGCAAGTAGGACCTTAGTTCCTGTGGAAAGTTCTTTACTCTTCTGTTGTCTTTTGGCTCATCCATCTCTTGTGCTGACACAAGGAGAGGTCCAGACTGTTTTGAAGCTTTGAAAGTGAAGGAGTACACTTTCTCCTCAAAGGCTCATTCTCACTTGTGGGACCTGTCGTTTCCAATCCCTCATTTGCTTCAGTCTTTTTTCATCCAGCACGGACACAGAGCAGGGCCAAACTGGCTCTGTTCCCCTCTCATTCTTGCCCTCTCTTTCAAGCCTCTTTTACTTTTTATATAAAAAAAAAATGAGAGAGAGAGAGAGAGAGAGAGAGAGAGAGAGAGAGAGAGAGGGGCAGGCATTGCCATGGCAACAACACTGATGTGGGCCTTTGAATTTGGATTTCAGCTTCACTTGTGGTGAAGTTCTGGCCTCAAAGAAGCTGAAAGGAAGAGGGAGGGAGGCAGGGAGAGAGAGAAGACAGAGGGGAGAGAGAGAAGACAGAGAGGAGAGAGAGAAGACAGAGGAGAGAGAGAAAGAGGAGATAGAGATAGAGATAGAGATAGAGATAGAGAGAGAGAGAGAGAGAGAGAGAGAGAGAGAGAAGGGGAGAAAGTCAGGGAACAGCGGAGGAAGTAGGTAGCAAGTAAGGGTGGCCTAGCAAAACCCTAAATGCATTTGTGGTGACATCACTGCCTTTCCCACAGGGGCCATTGACACTGGACGAAGCGTCCATTCAAGGCCCCAAAGCCACTGTCCAGGTCTGGTGGGGAGCCCTCACTCTCACCCTGAATGCTTTTTTTGTTGGGGAACAGTGGAGCGTTTCTGAAAGCTTGCATAAATGGCTGAGGAATTCTCTGCCCTTGCCAGGAAGTCCAAGCCACTTGTGAGCTAACAATGCAGAACTTTATCTCCTGTCCCATGCTGGAAGTTCCAGCTGTAGGCTCCGAATTCTAATAAGGGCTTTACTCATGCCGCTGAGGTTAGAGTAATATTTTATCCGTCTCCTCTTTTCACTAAGATGCAGTCATTGCTGCTGCAGAGAGCCAGAGGCAGGCCCTGAGGACTGAGGACTGAGGTGGAGAGGGGCACTAGTGGGGAGGGTGGATGGTGGAGCAAATGAGAGGAAGGAAGTCAGAAGATGGTTTTCCTATTAGCTCGATGGGCCCATTTGCCGCGTGTGGAACTCTACACTGACAGGGAGGAAAAGAGAAAAAGTTCACAGTGACTGTGAACCCCTGAACCAGAAATATTACTTTAGGACATTGTCCCCTTTTGGAAGAGTGCTCAGTTGTCTAGGGTTTTACAAAAAGAACAGAGGCAAAGGCAGATGGCATGCCCAGCGTCGGAGCGCCTGCGCTATTTATTAGCTTCCGTTTCCATCAGTAGGAAAATGCCCGTTTATTGTTTAGCGGTTTCCTGTCCCAGATTTGCCAATTCAGCTTTGAAAAGACGGCTGGCTTTTGGCTAAGTAGGTGTTAAATCCCTGCCATGTAAGTTCTTAGAACATCCCCTGAAAGACCCAGCAAGTTAGGTCAAGTATGTCCCCGGGGAAACCCGGAAAGATGTTTTCTAGTAGCTGGATAAAGTGGTGACATTTTAAAGAATGCACAACATGGCAGGTGTTTATTGTCACAAACGCTGTTTCAGTTAATTTTCAAGGAACCCCCAGGGATGTCTATTCCCAGCGCCTTTGAATATAGCTGCATCCCAGTGCTCACTCACTTCTGCCTTTGTTAAAGTCTGACCTCAGGTCTTCCAGGAGCTTAGATCCTGGTTCACAGAAAATGAAAGACAGACCTGTCAAGGAGAAGACAGAAATCTTCTGGGGAGCCAAGCACGTGACCCCTGTGTAGCTTCTTCCTCTTAAAAATTTCACCCACAAATCACACATTCAACTTCCTGGAAGGCACAGGATGGCACAACCTACAGAGCGACATGTAAGAAGAGAACTAACTAGACTCCACCTGTACTCTTGCCAACCCTAGAAGTTGCTGGGTTTAGGACCGTGGTCTGCTGGGAAGGCTCAGGAAGACAGGATGGCGTGGATAAGACCATCTCTTCCCAGAAGCTCTTCTGTCCTGCTGTTTGGAACACTGGCCTCAGGGAAGGGATTGAGACGTGAACACCACTGGGGGCCATGGCCTTTGAGATGCTGCTGTCTCACGTTGTGGATAATATGAATAAAGGGAGCTGATACCCACCAGGGTCACACCAGTGAGGAGAGAGAAACAGGAGAAATTGAGATAAGAATAGGGTAAGTACCAACCTGTCTCTCCCACCCTGAGAACCACTAAGAAGACTACCCAGAGGACAACGGGTAGATGGAAAAGTACACTCTAAGCAGGAATCTTGTCCCACATGAGGAGCAAGAATAGAAAACACAAATCATGTCCTATGGACACCTTTGGAGAAAACAGAATACTGGGATTAGCACATAAAAACTGATAAAGCAAAAAGAAACTAGGAGGGGCTAGAGAGAAGTTAACAGAGGTTAAGAATATATGCTATACTTCAGAGGACCCAAGTTCAATTCCCAGCCCCTACATCAGGCAGCTCTCAATCTCCTGGAACTCTGGCTCCAGGGGAATCAAACATCTCTGCCCTCTGTAGGCACCTAACACTCCTGTGCACAGAACCAGAGACACGTGCTTACACATTACTAAAAATAGTTAAAAACAAAACAACTCAGGAAATAGAAATGAACAGTGATTAACAATTAGAACTTAATTGAAAAGATTCAAGGAAGTGTCTAAAGATGTGAAAAGATGAGGCAAGGAAGAGATTGGGACAAAAAGCTAAAAGTTTAGAGAGGAAGCTGTGATTGTGTACACACTGTGATTCCAGACACTGTGGGGGTGGGGTCCAGTGATGGGCAGGGTCAGGTGATGCAGGAAAGGCATGAGTTTGAGGCTAGCCTGAGTTACACAGCAAGAGAATGAAGCCTATTCTTAATTCCTTAAACAACAGAAGGAAACAAAATATCAAATTAGAAATGGAAACAGAACAACAAAGAATGGTCAACGATACTCAGGGAGAACGGGAGGTGATAGAATGGCAGAGATGGTGCTGGATTATTTAAGTAAGGAGAAAGTGATCTTAAAATATGAATATAAAAAGCGTTAGTTAATTTAAACATGGAAAACGCAGGTAGGTTTTTGCAAAACTAAAGGACGAGGAGCACCAGAGTCTATGGAGAGCTGAGAAAATCCTGGGCGAGCATCCGAGCACATCGATGCATGTAACTTCAGAAAGCCTGGTGACCGTTTCCCAGTTCAGTGCAGTTTACTAGGACAATTCCTAACAGATATAAGATGTTTAAACAGTTTCTGCAAGAGAAATAGAACTGTGCGCCACGTGCCACTCCTCATAGAATGCAGACAGAGTCTCAGGGCGATGCTGTGCTCATTGAAGTTCTATTCCAGGAGACTGATGCAAGGTCATGTCTGGGTCAGTTTTAGGAGGCCTGGGTCATGTCCACAGACAATGGGAGACCCTCAAGGGACAGTGCATCAAGCCCATTTGTCAACACTGATGGGAAAATCCAAGGTCACTCACTTTTGTGAAAATTTGGTTCATATTAGAAATAAATTTATTTATTTATTTATTTATTTATTTATTTATTTATTTATTTATTTATTTGAGAAAGGTTCTCTCTGTATAGACCAGACTGGTCTCCAACTTGCCACAATCTCCCTGTCTCTTCAGTGCTGGGATTATAGGTGTATTCCACCATGTTCAGTCAGGAATGCTCACTAATATCCTATATGGTACAGTTAGACCCAAGGAGAAAAATTAGATAATAATTTCTAAAAATATGGAGAACAGTCATCAACAAAATCTGTTCCATTCTTTATAAAATATCTTGAAAAAAAATAGAACTGGGAATGAAATCTCTAATATATTAAAATATATATTATTTATATAAATATACTGCAGATCTGTGTGTGAAGGGAAGCACAGTTGGGAACACTGGCAGTCCAAAACCCTAGCTTGTTGAAGACAGTGAGTGTCATGCATGACTGAGATATATCACATGATCACAGCAAACAGGAATGGGGAGGAAGGCAGACAAAAGGAACCTCTTAGGCTGAGCTAATGCACGTCCTAATTTTCATTCCAGAATCGGTCCTAATTGAGATGCACTGAAGCCATTTCTCTGAAGGTCAGAAATAAAGATCCCTGCTGACTTCACTACATTTAACATTGTTCTAGAAGTATTGGCCAATGGTGTTGGATCAGAGTAAAGAATTAACAGCAACAGGGCTCGAAAACAATATAATTATCTCAGCTGACATAATAAAATACCAAGAGCTCCCTCCGAAGAATAAACAGTAAAACTCACCTAATTGAAAAAGGGTAATCAATTGCTAGAATATAAAATTAACATATAAAAATCAATAGCCTTTATATTCACAAATGGCCTATCACCATGCATAACAAATGAGGATAGTCTCGATAGCTGTGGTATTACAAGGCAAAACTTATAAGAACAAACTAAAGAATAATGGCTTAAGATCAATTATTACCCATTGCTACACCCAGAAAGACTTAGGGGGATACAAGTGTTTCACTGTCATCTACATGAGAGCTTGCTCCAGGTTCATCTCTGAGTTCAGTGCACTGTGTGCATGCACAGACATACACACATACAAATACACATACACATACAGACACACAGACACACACACAAATGCACACACACAAATATATACATAGACAAACATACATACAAACATACACAGAGACATACACCACACACACACACATACACACAGATATATGCACACACACACACACAGACATATACACACACATCACACACAAATGCACATAAGACACACGCTTTTTTTCACAAACCCAGTTAGCTGCATGCTGAAGTTTACTGGGAAAGGGAAAATATAAGATCCAATACAATATAAATCTTGTGTAAGAATCCTGAGTAAATTTAAAGACTGAAGAAATAAAGAAATTAAAGATTTAGAAAGAACTCCGAGTACACATTGAACATTTAGACTGGACTGATGAGATGGTTTAGAGGGTAAAGGTGCTTTCTGCCGTGTGATTCTGCCACATGATGTAAGCCCAGTGGCCGCCTTTGATACTTATACTGGAAGCCCAGATACAGCTTCGAGCAATGCAAGCCTCATGTTCTGAGCCCAATCCCCAGAACCTACATAGTGGAGAGTTCCAGCTTCACACAGCTGTCCTCTGATCCCCACACATGTGCTTTTGCTAGCCCACTCAAGCACATATACCATGCAAACGCACAGTACTAATAAATTTAAAAATTAAAAAATCAGTGTAAAAAAGACACACACACACACACACACACACACACACACACACACACCACTCCTTTGGACCACATAGCTTTTACAATAAATGATATTCAAATAACTTGTCAGCCTTCTTGAGGAAAAAGACAAAATAGATACAGTCCTATCCTGAAAAAAATTCTGAAGATAATCCAAAGTCCAGATTAATCTTTGAAAAAGTGACATTGTCATACTTTGAAAACTGACTCTGTACAGCACATGTGTGTTGTGTAAGGTCAAAGGGCAAACAAGACCCTGAGACAGTGTAGATGTCCAATTACACACCTAATATACAAAGAACTTCTATATAATGGAGGAAAAGAATCAAACATTTACACAGTTAGATGTGAGTCACTTATGTCGGAAAAATCACAACCCATCCTGTTTGAAGACTATGTTTTGACTTCACTCCCAAGAGAGATTTAGATTTAAATGGCAGAAAAAGCTGCTTCTCATCCATCCATTCGGACACAATGTGGAAGCTTGGCATGCCACTTCACTGGTAACAGCTGGCAATTCAAAATGGTCTAATGTCAAGGAATTCAGAGATTTCAAACACAACTATATGTGCTCACCTCTCTAAGCCTTGTATAGAATTTTAAAGACACCATTGCAAACTTTAGACATTTCTTCAGGGTGAAAAGTATTAGCTGACAGACAAGGGGACCAAAATAGGGGACCTATCTTTTCCATTTGGCCCTCCAGGAAGACCTTGGAATCCCTGCCCACCTCATGTGTTTAGGTGTTATCCAGGTGTGTGTAAAAAATGACATAGAATGTGAGCAGGTGGCCCAACATTCCTGCCAAAACATTGTTATCCTAAAGTCAGATGCCCATTCTGCCTGGAGTCACCTCTTCTGAGGAATTTTCTAAACTGGGGTACCTACCTAATGGCTCAAGTGAGTATCATCTGTTAACTCCTCGTCATGTGACCCTGTAACACACAGGACATTTTGTTGACTGCAGTCCACACAGTCCCAACACGACACACATCACATTGCCTCGGCATAGGGTCTTAAGGGCAGCAGAATACTGAGCGGCAAGCAAGTTTAAAGTGGTTTTACTAAGAAACATGTCATGCCAGGTACTACTTATGGGAGTTGCCTATTAAAGGAAAGCACCCTCAAATTAATCCACTGTGGCAGAATTGTGAAATCTCCCAGTTCTTCTGTTAGATCACCCATTCCCTGACTGTTCCCAGAGGCGCTCCTGTTATCAGTGGGTCATTGTTTATGCCCCCCAACATCTGCTTTGAAGATTTTTGCAACTTCTAGTTTTATTTTCTCAAAGTTTGCCTTTTCTAACCAAGAGCCCAACAGATACTTAGGAAGAAAGCTTGAGACATCAGAATCTGAAATGGGTTGTTGGGAGTTCATGGAGACAGGCTTAATGAAGTGGGCTGAAGAAATAGGGGAATGATTAAAGGTATTCCATGGTCAGGTGGTAGGATAAATTCAAGGCATGCAGAGAGCTTTGTCACATCAGGAAACATGTTCTCGTCTGCTCTAAAAGGGGTACTGTCAGTGCTCAAGACCCTTGGGGTCTAAAGCTGAGTTACTTGGCATCGATACTGGGAAAGCAAGGTTGAGGTACCATGGTGCATGGTAACTCATGATAAACATGATCTGACCTGAGTCATGTCTGTCTGTCCATCCATCCATCCATCACAAAAGATTATGCAACAGATACACCAGGAATGTGTGAGGCACTTCCTGATTGTGGTTTGGAAATGAAATGGATTTAAAAGGTAGCTGGAAAAAAGGCGACAGACCATGTTTGATGATTTCCTCGATGAGGGAGAAGAAGAGGAAGCAGGTCAAGACAGGGATGACTCTAGACTTCCTGCTTAGAGAAAAGAGTTAACTTGGGGGTGCTATAATCTAAGGCCAACAGTAAGTGGGATGAACAGGATAAATGGCTTCGAAATGGCACGATGGAGATCCTGCTGGGGTCTAGGCAGAAAATTCTAGTAGGCATTCATGCATGTGGGGTTCTGCTTAGAAAATGACCAAAAGCACGGGTCTGGGGTGAGTGAGGGGGGTAGGAGAGAGAGAGGTATCTCTGAATCATTTTCCTGCAAATAATAAAGGGGTCACAACGGGCATCCTGCGGTTGAAGCTGGAATCATAGACTAGATGGCACGGAGGACATCTGGGCTGTGGTGTGTTCAATGAGACCATTCTCACACGGCATAAAGGAATGTGTTCTGTCCTTTATAAATTTACACTTTGTACTTCTCTTGCATAAGAACTCAGACAATTCTGCTTTATCTCTTCCCCAAATTGAACTTAGTTTTACTGACCCCAAACTAGCACAGCATTTCTTGTTCTCAATGATTTATTAAAGAGGAATGTCCCAGCAGACGACATTCTGGGAGCCTAGGAAAAGAGACCAGTGACTTTGAGTTGCCTCAGGTGCCACACTGTCTGGGGCAAACTGGCCTTTGCTCTCAGATAGTATAGTCCTGCACAGTTTACAACCAGGCTTTTCCAAAATGAAGCCCTCCCTTCAGGATTTAGTCAGCTTTTATTGAAATTGCAAACCAAGAGCAAAGAATAGCATATGGCATAGCATATGAGTAGAAAATATTTGCTAATTTTTAAACAATAAAAAATTTCTATCTGCCCTTTTATTTTTGAGATTATAACATCTATTTCTTGTCAACACCTAAGACCAGCCTGGTTCCTTGAGGGCTCTACCCTTTCAACTGCAGGAATCTCCCCTTGACAGGCTTCCTGGAGACTCCTGCACACTTCCTGCCTGCTCAACAGGAAGCACTGCAGGGAGCTGACTTTGGGTTCTTACAAAGAATCCACTTCCCCGAGGAATAAGGAAATGCCATGAAGCTCACTCAGCTGGAAAATTAACAAAAGAAATGAGTCTGACCAAACACACACACACACACACACACACACACCACACATATACCACACCACATAGATACAACACACACCCACATTACACACACCATCACATCACACACAGACACACACACACTACATATACACCACACCACATAGATACACCACACACTCACATCATATCCAAACAGCACATATCACACATATACAGCACACACATAACACAAACATATACACATAGACACACACTTAAATACACACACACTCTCATACATCCATAAACTATTACAACACACTCATACACACACACACTATATGATGTTGGGTGGCTTTAATGACCAAATAATAAAAGTACTTTTCCAGAAGGGAGCAAAGAATAAGAGCATAAGCTGTGCGTGATTTGTGCGTCTATAATTCAGTCAAGTGACTCTGGGCAAGTTATTTAAACTTTCTGAATCCCAGGTGCCTCGAGTATTTAATGAAGAGATCCTAATAGCTGTTGAAGGGATTAAGTGAGATAACATATTAAATGCCTAGCTCTGTGACTGGCACAAGGTAAAACGCTCACCATCAAATAGTAATTATTAATTACCCTGCGTTGCCTATAGGAAATGAAGAGCCTTCAAGAATGTGAGAGAGTCCTCTCAAGTGGATGAGGGACATGCTATCGGAGGCACGATTGTAGAGAGAGCCACAGAGAACAGCATCCTTGTTGAGCTATTGATCTGTAAGGTGCTCTGGGGGAGGGAAAAGGGTCATATCAATAGCACATGCTTGAGCTCAGCAGATTCCCAGAGCCTCTAATGAAGAACCAGATACTCTGTTCTGGTAGAGGCAGGAAAAGGTGTTTTAATCTTCCTTTCTGCAGAAGTAGAAGGCCTTTGGGCTTTTTTCTTTTCCAGTGAAAATATCAAAGGACTTTTTTGCGTTTATTTATCGTTATTATACACGTGCACGCTTGTATGTGTGCGTGCATGTAAACATACTACAGCACTTATGAGGACGTCAGAGCACAATTTACAAGAGCTAGATCTCTCCTTCCACTAGGTGGGTCCTGAATTCAATTCAAGGCGCCTCAGGCTAGGTGACAAGTACTTTTATCAAGGCAACCTGTAATCTCACTGGCTCAGGATCAAAGACTATCAGAGCTCTTGTCTGTTTGCTTTTTAAAAATGATCACATTTATTAGTGTTTCAATTTATAGTTTACAAGTCTTATCTAGAAGTCAGGCATTGGAGAGATGGAGCCTCAAATCTCTCCAAGAAGTGTAGAAGAAGGCCGACTGATTACAAAGGGGTGTATCCGGTATCCTGTCTGATGCCGGTAGTAATGACATTGGTTCTATGTCAAAACCTGAGCGAGTGTGCGGTGGTGCAGTGCTTGGGCGTCCACCGGCAGAGGGTGAGGCGCGCTCCTTCCCGTGCCATTTCGAATCCCATGAGGACTCTGTTGTTGAGTCTCATGAAAAAAGTTTTGTCGGGCGGTGGCTACAGAGTGAGTTCCAGGACAGCCAGGGCTACACAGAGAAACCCTGTTCTCGGGGGGGGGGGGGGGGGAAACAAACAAAACTGAAGAAATGTGAATCACATCACTGGAGAGAGATAGATGGTCTACACAGCATTGCTACAGTCAGGGCACTTGCTGTCAGTGAGCACCATGCTTAGGACAGGAACAGCAGGCGTGACCCTCATTTTTAGCTATGCACATGCTCTCAAAATTACAAGGAGCGGGGACCACTAGTGTGAAACCAGAATCCTACTGTCACTGTTGGACAGAGTGACAGCATGGACCCGAGGAGTAGAAATAACTACCTCTGGGCCCATTTGTTCGTTTGCACCCATGGTGTTTCAGAGCTGGTTGACATTTAATGCTAAGTAATAATATTAATGAAAGGAACTTGCTGTTTCCTGTGATGGATTTGTCTTGCTTTTCTTCCTTCCCTCCTTTTTCAGCTCTTCCATTTTTAAAGCTCTAAGTGACAATCAGACCCAAGAAACTGACTGGAGGCTCATAGAGGATCTGAGTCATGACCCAAGGGGCCTCTGAGCATACTGGCTGTCTTCATAAGTGAAGCTTCCAGATGCTCTGAAAGCTCAATTCAAATGGGCAGTGAGCGTACAGAAAGCTGCCCATGGGTAAGAACATAAAACAGTTTATGAGAGTGCTCAGAATCTCACTCCAAACTCTGCAAGAATGCTGGAAAACGTGCTGGAGATGAATGGAGGGCAGGAGAAGGGGGGTCTGGCCAAAACCATCAGAGTAGAGAGACAAGGGATGGGCTTGACTGTGGAGTGGGGCAGGGCTTGGCTATAGGGCAGCTGGCCCTGAAGAGCCCAGGACCCAGAAATGATCTACAAGGCTTGGGTCAAGTAACATTGGAGTGCCTGGATCTTCTTAATAGAACTTAATTTTAAAGTCAGATATGTTGTCTTTCTGGGAAAAATGGTTAATTTTACCAGGCCATGCTGTCACTTTAAATAATCAGTGAGAATTTCAAGGATAAAGAACAATTCTTAGAGGAAATCACTTTTGGGTAACTCAAAACAATCTTACTTTAGGGCCTGGAGGGTAATCTGAATACAGGATGTTATTGCGTGAATTTGAGACTTCTTTTTGCTATATTATCCTGCTTTTATCTAAGTATGCTATAGACCAGACCTAATTTTATTTTTAATACATCTATGGTTCCACATGTGGTTCCACTGGCAGTTTGAATCATTTATGTGGGTATATATACATTTGCAATCTGAAAATTCAGTTAGCATGCCATAAAAAATCAGCCTGATAAATTCTACCTAGAAAAAAATGAGACTGTCAGTATGCACTTCTTACACCCTTCCGAATCCTTTCCTCCTCCTTCGGGGTCAACTGAGTGTGGATGGCTCCCACAAGCTGCTGGGTCGCCATCACAGATTCCAGCAGCTGGTCGCTTCCTCTACTGAGCTCTCAGGACAGCTTCTCACCACCCAGGGCTTAAGCCGAGATTTTAACAGATTTTAACACACAAGAAGTACGAAATCCCCTTACTTTAAATCCTCCAATGAAAAGGAACCTACAGATTAAGAGAGAATAAAGTGACTATCAACCAGACGCAGGACATGAAGCCTTCCTTGTATCACGATTTGAGCGAAGTAAAATGAAAATTACGTGCACAGTCTCCTTTTACACATAGGCACTCTGTTTGATCACTAGAGTGCAGCGTTTAAGGAACTATTCAGTGTTCCCGTGTGATACGCACTGAATTATTTATGTGGGAAAGAAACAGAATTAAGAGTTTGCAGGACAATTGTGTGGAGGGGCGCTTAGCTGGCAGGCAGCTCCCGTGGCATAGGTCAGTCTGGCCTGATGGTGCAGACTTGAATGAATCCCAGAACTGGGTGCGCGGATGGGTAGAGGCGCGGAGGGAGACAGAGCAGTTCAAAGTGATTCTCAGTTACATAACAGGTTTGATGCCAGCCTGCAATACACCAGACTCTGTCTCAAAAACAAGACATGATGAAATAAAATTGAGAAGGTGATGATTAGGAGATGGGAGGGGTTTGGGTGAAATAAAGATGGGCAATGCCAACACAAGATTCCTGTTTCTCTCTCTCTTCTCCCTCCC
>JANHMN010000004.1:158033987-158044542 GCA_030674055.1 Rhabdomys pumilio | reverse complement strand
GTGTGTGTGTGTGTGTGTGTGTGTGTTTACCGCACATGAATACTGGTACCCACAGAGACCAGATTTTCCTACAACTGAACTTCCAGGCAGTTGTGAGCTGCCTGGCAAGGGTGCTGTGAACTGAACCTGGGTCCTCTGCAAAAAGACAACAAACAAACAAACAGTGCATGCCTTTCACTGCTGAGTCGTATCTCCAGACCCCATCAGCTAAACTTCCTGTGAAGGTTGAGCCATATCGGAGTATTCTAGTGTGAAGCAGAACGGAATCAATGTGAAGCTGAGAATATTTAGAAAAATTAACTATCTAAAAGGAGGCACATGGCTCTTTGATCTCTTGAAAACCTGTCAAGTACAGGACACAGATAAATCCAGACGATTCTAGAAAGGTAGAAGCAACCTCAACAGGTAGGGGCTGTATGAAATTTCATGAGGATACACTCATAATTCAATGTAAGAGTGTTTTTTAGAATTAATTATATCTGTCCACGAATTATGAAGACAAATGGGTTTTCTTATAGGTTAGAGAATTGTAGATTCCTGAGTACTCCAAAGGTATGGGATGGACTTATCATCGTCAGGGACGTTGCTCCAAGGATTAACTGCAATACTAGATGACTGCATGTCTGAGACTATTGTCTGTCCTTGGAAATGCAGCCTGTTCTAGCCTGGCTGAAATTCATCTCTGGAAAATGATTGGTCTGTTGGGGATGCCACCTCCCAGGCTCATTGGCTTATGCTTGGGACCTGTTGAGCAGCCTTTACCATGGACACAAAAGCAGAGGTGGTGTCCATCATTTCTATATCATGGTGGCTAGGAAGCTATTCTCAGTCTTGATCCTTCTTCCCCGATCTGTGATTTGAGGATGAGTACCATGTAGCCCCGTGAATGTTGCAGCCATGATAAGGAAGGAGGTTCAGGTCCTGAAAGCTTCCCACAGTCTAAGAACTGGCCTGGACTGATAAAGAGGCCATCTTTATATCCTTCAATTCAGGTATTCATTCACTTTACACAGCAGTTATCTTTACTCTCCCAAATATAGCCACTTCAGAATGGGAAGAGACTGGTGATTTTAACCAATGTGGTTCATTTCTGGGATTTATAGATTCCAGAGCAATTTGTTTTCCATCATTAATTGTACCCAGGACAAATGTTTCTGAATCAATCTCTCCTCTCTCTCTCTCTCTCTCTCTCTCTCTCTCTCTCTCTCTCTCTTTCTCTCTCGCTCTCCTATCTATCTATCTATCTATCTATCTATCTATCTATCTATCTATCTAACTATCATCTATCTATCTATCATCTATCTATCTATCTGTTTATTATTTTCAGTTCTAATTAAGAGCCTTTATTTGAGCATTTCAGTTAACCCCTTTCCAACAGTAAATGGAAGGTCTAAGTGAGCATGTGAATTACCCTCCTCAGACTGAGATTTTGGCTGGGTTTCCTGGGCAGTGTTGGGAATACTGAGTCACAGAATATTTTGAGATTGAAGCCACAGGAAACAGCAGACCCCTAAATGGGACAAAGATGGCAATTTCACTAGTGACCAAAGGACAGGTAGACCATACAGAAGCCAGAAACAGCTGCTGAGTAGCTCAGAATATTGTCTTTCCAGTTTCTCCAAGGCAGCTAAGGGCCTGAGCTGAGAAACCAGATTTCTTCTGGACGAACATCACTCTTTTCTCTCCTTTGAAGGATGCTCAATTTCCATAAAACCACAAAGGCCAAAGGCATGCCCAAGACCAAAATAGCACTGTGGTAACAACAACAACAAAATGTCACCTTGGTTAAACACACAGAGTGTCACTCCACGGTCCGTGGCCGTTAAGTACTAATGCATTGGAGGTGTTAATGGTGGAGTATATGGGCCCCCTTTTGAATCATAGGACATGGGGCAGTAAGAGTATAATCCTTTGTTGGCAAGCAGGGCAATGAAGCAGAACGCAGCTAGTTCAGATGTAGGTATGTTGATTTCCTGTGCTGTGCTCAGTTGGGCTCGGAGATCATCAGCCCTGTGAACTCAAACCTACATCTCCAGCCAGATTCCTACAAAGGGAGGGGACAGGAGGGACAGACGGCCAGCTTGTTTTGCTCCTGTGTACTCAATCTAATTTGTACATATGTGCAGATCCATATTTAGAATTTGTCTAGGCAGAGTGGTAAGCCACAGAAGCTCTTGCTTGTCACTTGAAAGATGCCCGGGAGTTGTATGCCAAGCTCGTATCAGGAGCCCAATTCTCTTCCTCCCCACAAATCTGCTAAGACAGAATTTGCCTGATGTGGAAACGAAGGTTGTCTGTCTGTCAAGGACACGGACGTTTGTGTCCTTCGCCTACCAGTTTCTGTCATATCGGCAGGCAGATGTAAGGCTCAAGCGGGGCCACGGTGGGTCAATAATGCCAATATGGTTTTGAGTTTACACTCAGCTTTTCTTTGACTCAAGAGAGAGCTTTTATGTATAATTAAGGCTTGGGAAACGGTGTCAGCACTTTTCCTTTGAGGAAAAAAAAAACTGAGTGAGGACAGCCTCTAGATGGGCTGAAGTCTGCGACCTTTCTCTTGGGTAATGGTGACTGCAGGCTGTGCCGCTTACTGCCCGGGAGACACGAAATGTCCTATCGTAATGATTGTAACCAAGAGCCCTTCCCCATTCAGGTTTGCAACTGCACCCCTCTCAGATGAGTCCTAAATTTCAGAGACAGTCCTAAATTATGGCTAAGTTTTCAAGCCCCAAAGTCCCTTACTGCTCTGAATGCCACCGTGATGTGACCTGTCACCTCCATTCCAACACTCTGAGAATAGCCCTGCCCTGGCAGCCTCTGTGTCCTTGATGCTCAGCCATGTGTGACTCTGGCTGCCCAGAACTGCGGCAGTAGGTCTGAGGAAGGGCCAGCGTCCTCAGTGAGCACCTCTGTCTGTACTGCACACATCGACATGATTCCAGAGAGCCACAGAGAGGGGCGTGAGCATCTCCGTGTGAGAAAGTCACTGTGGTAGTGGTTCCCAAGTTCTTCCTCAGATCTGGTGACCCCCCACCACCCAGAACCCCTCAATATCATCCCCCTGGCTCCCCCTAGTGGCCCAGAGGACCCCAACCAGAAAGTTTTTATTACAGTTTTTTTTTCAGATTATAATATAATTACATCATTTCCCTCTTCTTGCCAAACCCTCCTACATACCCCTCCGTGGTTTATAAGTTTGTCATATGCCTAAGAGATGCCTGCCGAGTCTGTTTCTATACCACATGTGAAGGCAGCTGGATCCACCTGATTGTAAAGCCCAGCATGTGAGCCCCAGGAGCTCTGGTGTTTTTATGCTCCCATTTCTGAATGTTAGTCAAAATTTCTGCCAGGGACCTTGGGGGCCACTTGCCTTTGAGGTTGGGTTGGGAAATCTTATCATTTTGTTTGTTTTGTTTTGAAAGACAACATGAGTCCATGCTGGCCTGGACCTCAGCTGGTAATGCAGGTTGGGTTCAGCTTTAAATGATTGGCCGCCTTAGTTTCCCAAGTACTCAGTAACAACATGAGGTGTGGTGCCAGTCTGCTTAATGAGAAATCCAAAAGCGGAAGGTGGGGGAACAAGTATCTCTGATGCTAGGTCTGGGGCCCTCCAGGTTGCTGATTTTCAACAAGTGTATTAGAAGGGTTCATGCACATCAATACAATTTCTCTCATGTGTGTTTTAGCCACACCGTTCTCAAATATCCATAAGACACCGTATCACCCCAGGTGAGCCAAACTAAGCAGCCAGCGTCACGTCACTGCTGTTGTGTTGAGCCACAGGGCTTGGGTCCCCAGAGAGCTGCTGAGCAATTGTATAGATTTTAAAAGAAAAGGCAGCAAGTTAAGTTTATTGCAAAGGAAGACTGTAGCTCCCTGCAGCAGAGGGTACCACAGAGAATGGGGCCAGAAACCGGTTGCCCTGGGGGGTAATTTTAATTTTTTTCCTATTTAGTTGCTTTGTTCTTACCAAAGAATGAGGGGTTTTCTGTTAGACATAACTTAAAGGATCTTTGTTTAGGGGATGGGGTGAGGGTATGGGATGGGGCAGTTTGGGGTGGGTAAGCATAGAACCTCTGGGTTTAGGCTGGGTTCAGAGCCTGGCTCCATCCACTGTTTTTACTGGACCATGGTATGGTCCACAGCCAATACTCACCCATCTGTGCCTTCATCTTGGGGACTGGCCTAGGTAAGCTATGAGCCTCTTAGGATACTCCTGACTCTACGTAGACAGTTCTTACTGGAAATGAAACCAGGATGCAAGTCTATACCTCTGATCTTTCATTTGGGCACATTAATGCTTCACAGTTTTGATAACGATAAGTTAATTTGGGTTTAGAAAATTAGGAAAAGGTGTTGCTGCCATGCTGCTCCCTTGCTCACTGACTGCCAGCCCTCCTTCCCTGTCTCTGTCTGTCTGTCTGTCTGCCTCTCTCTCTCTGTCTCTCTCTGTCTCTCTCTCTCTTCCCCCCCCCCCATCTGTCTCAGTGTGTTGATGGCTGATGCAACTGTTGGAAACCAGAGGCTTAACTCACGGGTGCTTTCATGGTTGGGTCAGGGTATGTTTTATTTGTAGAAGGCTGACTAAATCTTGACCTCAGCTATCTTGGGAAGCTGCAAGTGGCTGTGTGTGAGATGAGCTTCAGGCTCAAACCTAGCTCCTGGAAGACAGGTGTCTCTAGAGAATGATGGCACTACCTGTGGAGACTTCTGTAAGGAAACCAGGCCTTGAATGAATGTGGGGGAGCTGAATCCAGGGAAGGGGTCCCTGGGGGAGACAGGCTGTATGAACCAAAAGTAAGGAAACTGGCTGTGGACTATTGGGTAGGAAACCCACATGTGTGTATGTGCGCGCGCGCGCGCGCACACACACACACACACACACACACACACACGTACATACACACACTGATGATTTCCCACGTCTAACTTTTCACAAACATTAAATACAGTGGTGAGAGAGTGGGAGACACATGCTTTACACAGAAACCAGAGATAAACTCTTTTCGGTTCCATGCTTCTGATGCTACTGCCCTGAGTATTTAATTCATTCCCCTGAAAGGAACTGTGGAAAATCTGTGCTCCCAGGGGACAGATGCTGTCCCCAGGGGCCCTTCAGCTCACTGTGGTCATGGGCACCTTCTCTTTGCCTATCCTGGTCATTGCTCTCCCTGGCAAAATCTACCATATTTTTTCCAGGACACAAATTTGAAGGAGAAGGAACAAAAACAAGTCAGGTCGGAGGGCATCCATGCTGTCTGGGTGTCAGAAGAGGGGGTGTTAGCATCATATCTCAATTTGCCATCAGATCACACAGACCTACCTTAAAACAAATAACAGGAATAGTACTTTTTTTCTGCTTCAGAGACCCCTCCCTGATACTGGCATAAACTCACATGTTTAGAGAACAGTCAGGCTTACCTCCTGCCACCCCCTGTCTCTGGACCCCATGTACACTGTGTGTCCACCAGGCTGCTCACAGGTGGCCATGGGGGCCATTTGCTTCTCAAATGGTGAAATAAATTTGGTGGCTTTTGGTTGTCCTTGGCTTTGGTACACTGCTGGGATTGGACACCCAGGATCCCTGGTACTTTCAGTCACCTTTATTGCCCAAATATGGAGCTTTGACAGCTGAAACGTCTTATGAGAATAGCATTTAAATGTGCAATGTGCCATAAATACGCAGAGTGCAACAGCCAGGAAGTTGTGCTAATTGCGGCTTTGATGTCCCACGAATTACTGTAGCTGGCAGTCCTCGTGCTTCTGAAGGCCTCTTTGGACTTAGCAGACATCGCTCAGTGGATCCAGTTTTCCACTCCTCCCCTCACGAGGACAGCTGTCATCCCTGACTCAAAGGAAAAATCCTTTCCGCGCCCTTGCAGGGCCACAGCCTTTTCCTGGCCACCCTCCCAGGAGCCTCATGCATCCTCCCTACCCAGGAATGGCAGAGGGCGAGGCTGGCTAGACCCAGCCAGACTTTCCCAAAGTTCTGTGTCATTTACCACTGTGTCCTGCAGCAACATGCTATTTTTAATTTCCGGCGACTGGTTGGCTGGGACAAGCAATGGAAGTTCAGCTTGACTTGAGTAACAGGGAGAAAGGTCCTTCCCCCGACAGAACGTGCAGCAGGAAAGCTGAAGCGTCTCTATGGAAGCATGGGCAGGACACCCTCGCTTCCTCTGTACTTAAAAGCTGCCAGTAGAGAGCTTGAGTGTTTTTGTTTGATAAGAACCTTGATCTTTGGATCCCATGGTCCCTATAGAGTGCAGGGAAGCCACAAAGGGTATCTGCTGTCTGTAACTTAATAGGTTTCAGAGCCTCCCAGGAACAACAGACCCAGTCACTCAGCTCTTGGGTCCAGGAGCGCCCTCTTGTGGGAGAAAGCGCTTTTGCGTAAATTTTCTGTCCCTCTCCCCCTTTTTAATTTTTGAGAGTTTCATTCATACATGCATATAATATGCTTTGATAGCTTCTCCTCCAGTTCCTCTCCTTTATCTCTTCCTCTACCACAACATTTTTCTTCCTATTTAATACTTCTTGATTTTAAACTGAGTCTACCAAGTGCTGTCTGTATGGGCATGGGTATAGGACCATCCAACTAGGGCATTCTTTATTCGTTTAAGTGTTTACTCAGGTTGTATTTCTGGAACAAAAATACTAGTTCATAGTTTTGAAACTAAAGGATCTGGAGATATGGGTGGATTTCATCATGGCAGAAAGCATGGCAGTGTCTAGGCAGACATGGTGCTGGAGAAGGAGCTGAGAGTTCTGGCATCTTGATTGGAAGGTAGTCAGGAGATTGGCTTCCATGTGGTGTCATCACCCACCCCCACAGTGACAGACACATTTACTCCAACAAGGTCACCTCTACTCCAACAAGGCCATGCCTTCTAATAGTACCACTCCCTGGGGCAAACATATTCAAACCACCACACTCTTCTTTTGTATGTGTGCATGGTGTATGGGCATGTATATGCATTGTATATGCATATGCATATGTATATGCATTGTCACACATACACATAGGCCACAGGAGGATGTTGGTTCAACTGTTCCATCATTCAACACCTTATTCTCCTAACACAGAGACCCTCGCTGAACCTGGAGCCAGGATGGCAGCCCATAAGGTCCTCTAGTTTCTGTTCCTACCCCTCTGGAGTTGCAGGCACATATATATTCCTTTAAAATGGCCACAGGGGACCTGAATTCAGGTTATCATGCTTGCTCACCAGGTATCTTAGCCACGGAGCCATTTATTGGTCCCTCCCTGTCTTAGGGTCTCTATTGCACTGAAGAGACACCATGACCAAGGCAATTCTTATAAAGGGCAACATTTAATTATGTCTGGCTTACAGTTAAGGGGTTTAGTCTATTATTACCATGGCAGGAAACATGGCAGCATGTAGGCAGACATGGTGTTAGAGAAAAAGCTGAGAGTTCTACACCCGGACTGGCAGGCAACAGGAAGTAGAAGTGACACTAGACTTGGCTTGAGCATTTTAGACCTCAAAGCCCGCCTCCTAGTGACACACTTTCTCCAATAAGAACATACCTCCTAAGGGCCACTCCCTATGGACCTATGAGGGCCATTTTTGTTTAAACTATCACACTCTCTATTCTTTTTTGGTGTAAGTTTTTCACAAGCAACCCAGAAGTGAGCCTTTCTTCTGAGAAGGATTCCGATGTCAATGGGTCCTTTACACCTATCTCAAACACACATTTTATTTCTTTATCCATTTACTTCACAGAGGAATTACTATATAGGTTGTGCTGCGTTTATTTACTCTATACACCCTGAGGATGCCTACCCCACGATCAAACGACCCAGCACTCCCACGGCCTCAAGCATCCTTGTGTTCTGTTGCATTCTGCTGTTATCATGTGTGGATGCTCAGGGTGCAGTCAGTCTGTCATCGTCACGTCTGAAAGCACACAGTGCCGTGCTGCTGACTGCAGACATGTCATTGATCGATTGTCAGTTCTCAGAACTTGTTCACTGTCGTGCCCACTGTCTGCTCCTGGGCCCAGTCCCCAACAGCCAGTCCCCTCTCTTCTGCTCCTATGAATATGGTTACCTTAATCCATCATATAAGGAAATTTGTAGTCTGCTTAAAAGTTTGTCCGTTGAAAACCTCACGGTGCCTAGGCCTCTTGTCAGCTGGACATCATCGTTGCCCAGTTCTTTGTCTCAAGCTTATATCTCGGCACAAACCTAGCTGTCCACCTAAGATGAGGGCCATGCTTCACTCTTTTTATTTCCTTTTAGGTTTTATCACTAAGGGTTCTTGCTTCATGCCTGGTTTCCAATAAGCCTCAGTTGATACTTGTGAATTGGATTTGAGCTGTCCCTCTGAATACAAACCCTGTAAGATACTGGCAAGTCACCATGAGGGCAGATCCTCATTGGACTGGGCACCTTCCGCTGAGCTTCAGATACAGCAGGTGACGTCAGACTAATTTCTGTTCTTATTCCCTCAATGTGCCGTGAGACCTCCATTCTACATGCCCAAAGGCGTCTGACACGTACTCTCCTGGAAGTGCTGAAGGGCTCCAGAGTTTAATTTTCCTGCACATCTTACTTTTAAATCTCGAGATCATCTAGGGTCTTGGCATTTCCCAGTTTTCACTTAGGAGCGTGAGGCAGTGGGATGAATAGTCACAACTCCTGTACCGGTGAACCCTTAACCCGCTCCAGTTACTGATGAATCCAAAATTACAAGGGTCTGTGTGCCAGGGAAAGATGAATTGCCAAACAGACTTTGGATGAAAAAAAAAAAAAAACCACCATCAATTTGTAAGGATGGATACAATTTAGCAAAAGAAGAGCCAATGCAGAGCTATTTTGTATTTGCTCAGAAGTTGAAAGGAGAATTTAAAACCACACATAGTCCCCAAGGCACCGATTAACAGCCTATTCCGTGTGTTTGATTCTTGCAAAGTGAAGACATTATGCAACAGAGTCTCCTAAAATTAAGGAGATGTGGATAAAAAATATCACATGTGATTTACACATTCTTCAGCCTCTCTGTGAAGTTTCTAAGCCTTGAAGCCTTTCTGTTATTTATTTATTTATTGCTTGTATTGGTGTCAAGAGAGAGGTATGCTCACATTTTAACTTTGACTGTTAGTTTTTTCCCCCTAGGCTGGAAAACAAGCCAAATGGTCTAATATTTTTGTTTTTTCTGTGTACAAAATAAAAAAATAAAGTAATAATAATCTTAGTTGGTCTGTCTTCATCTCTGTGCCCACAGCTTATCATATCAAAGATGGATAAGCTTGGCAAGGGCCCCCAAGAAGCTGTTCACCTCTGTCTGCTCTGCAAGTTGCAGCTTAGGGATATGATGCCCAGCATGGTCCCTCCCCTTAGCCCTCACATCTATCTCTGATGCTGTTCCCTTCCTCCTCTTTCTTTTGGCTTCACATTTTTTCCCATTTGAGAATTAGCTCTCTGCTCTAGTTAAATCTCACCACAGGCAACTCTCTTGTCATTTTCCTACTACGGGGACATCTCAAATGTTAGGAGACTGCTTCATGCTTTGGCCAGCATGGCTCCCATGTGTCTCAGTGGACCAGCTGAGAAATGCTGCATCTTCTCCATTGTGAGTTAGCACTGTACCCAGATCCTATTTGGAGCACAGAGAACAATAATGCTGAGACCTGGTCTAGCCTGAGATCACACACTCTAGCATGGATCCCTCTCATCTGGGTCACAGTCCTCTCTTCTGTTCAGAATGTTGCTGCTTTGGTATCCTTCTATTGGTTACTCTTCTCATCACCTGACAAAAAATCTGATTAAATTGACTTGACCAAGGGTTACATGGGTGGAGAGATAGAGTCACCATGACAGAGAAGCACAGAGGTGGGGCACAAAGTGCTAGTCTCACGTGTCTGCTGCAGCCAGCAGAGAGCAATGAATTCTTCCTTTCTTATGTTGTCTGGAAACCTGGTCCATGGAATTATACTTCCCACACTGAAGGAGAGTCTATTCTGCACAAGTCCTCACAGACATCTGGGTGCATCTCCCAGGTGATTCCAAATAAAGGCAGGTTGACTGGACAGATTGAGCATCGAGGAGTCTGATGGGCAGATTAGGTGAGGGTGGACATAATAATAACAGACACTGAAGTGCTGACACTATACACTTCACAGAGCCAAAGTGCCAGCTCCAGAGATGTTAGCCTTGTCTTAGTTATTTCACATGGGCTTTGGTATTAGAACTTGCTGTATTTGTCTGTTTTGTGTTGCTCTAAGTGTCAGGGGTTGGGTAACTTAGAAAGAAGGGCAGCTTCTTGTGTTCTGGAGGTTGGAAGCTCATATCATGGCACAGATGCCACTTCATAATGTGTCATCCCATGGTGGAAAACAGTATATTCCTGGAGAAATGGCTCAGTGGTTAAGAGCACTTGCTATTCTTGCAGAAGACCTGAGTTCAGTTCCCAGCAACCATTGTGAGGCAGCTTGAAACACCTGTAACTCCAGCTTCAGAAGACCTAACCCTTTTCTGGATTTGGTGTGCACCTGTTTACATGTGCATGTGTGCAAACACATATACACA
>JANHMN010000004.1:158010677-158033977 GCA_030674055.1 Rhabdomys pumilio | reverse complement strand
CATACCCACATTATACACACACACAACACAGGAATACACACATAAAGATGTACACTATACCTATACAGAGTACACATACTATACATGTACACATACTACATACATGTAGAGCACACATATGCACACATACATTATACACATACAGAATGCACACGACTTATACACACATACACATTTAGATGACCACACACAAACACACTTATATATACACTTACTTGACCACACACATACACATACAATATATATATACACAGACATGTACACATGTGTGTATACACATGGACACACATACACGAGCATATAATATATACATAGATGCATACAGACTACACATGCATACACACATACACAGGCATACACACACTTGCACACACTCACATACATTTGCATACATACCTGCACACACACATACATATAAATAAAATAGATCTTCAAAAAGGTTTCAGGTTGTATTTTATGTTTGTTCCTGCTATGTTTCAGTCATATTGAAAGTGTATTTTAAGTGTGCACCTACTATATGTTAATCATCATGAAGGACAAAATAGTTAAAAACCAAGAAGTCATTTTACTTGCCTGGGAGAAGGTCATGACCCGAGGCAAGAGACATATGTATATATAGCTTCTATAGCGCACACAATAGCACCAGAGCTGTGTGTGAAGACTGAGCATCCACTCCAAAGCTTTAGTGCTACCTGGCATATACAGGACTTCCCTGGTACATACTTGTGACATCTTGCCTTTGTGACACTCTTTGGGATTTATATACCTTCAGAGGTCTAAAAATGTTCTTCTACTTTATCTTGATTTTTCATTTTTAACTGAGGAAGCATATAATGGGTTCTGTATATGTGCCGAGCACAGTACCAGCTGCTTGGAATCAAGTGATGAATTGATTTCTCTTTAATCAAATTCTGCCCTTGCAGAGGAGATGAACACCTCTAGAAGGTTCAACAGTGCTTGACCCTTACAATTCAGGCCAAGTGGTGGCTAGGAGGGAGAGCTATGTAGACCGTGGGTATGAAGGTTCTGTAGGAGACCCGGAACTGAAGAACTGGAATAAAGGTGGGAGACATAGCCCTTGCCTAGCATGTGCGAGACCAAGAGTTGAGTCCCTAGCCCTTCATAAAATAGGAGGGCAAAAACGAGATTTGAAAGTAGAGCATTCCTTTAGTGTTTAAAAAGTCTCCAATATCACGTAGCTACTTAAACTTAGTCACCCCCCGCCCCCCGTGGTTTGGAGCTTTGGTACAAGCTGTTCTTAGTCTTGACAGTGATTCTATGAGATGTAGTGAGATGTAGGCATCATCTTACATTGTATACGAGGAAACCAACTCAGAGGTTAACACGGGACAACTGGTAAACCAAGATGCCTCTATCTGTAGCATTTCCCTTCACTCCACGAACACACCTCTAATGGGGAGCATTTAAGAGATGAAGGCAGATGGGAGTGGGGAAGTGAAGGCAGATGGGGGTAGAAGAGCTTGCAGACCAGATCTCTGATGACAGGAGGGACAGGGGACCATGAAGGTTATTCAAAGACTGGCCCTCTAAACCTCACTTATAGCTGCTGAGGGGATTCCCTGTGCTGGGTCCTGTCTAATTCAAGATGTTCAGTTACTAGCATAAGGACTTGGGGGATGGTGCCTATCAAAGGCATGGTGTCATGAGTGAGTCTCCCCTCCCTGAATGAGAGGCATGCCACAGGCAGGTTCTCTAAACAACAGGGGACAGTGGGAACTGTGTGGAATCTGAATATGAATATAGCTGAGTAGCTGTGAAAGTGTGTCATCCTCTCAGGGAAACCCAGCTACACAAACACAGACATGGCAAGGCTGTTTAAATAGTCACATGTGTAAAAGAGTCTTAAAAGTGGTGACAGTGTTTACATGGAGGATGGCCAGAGGAGGGAGGTCATGCAGTGTTGACGCATAGCCACAGGCACTCAGTCATGTGCTGTTAGCTAGCATCCATGGAAACAGGAGGGGCTTGCATATCATGGGCCAGGAAACTGCAAGGTTAAATGTAATCAGAAATCAGCTTCTGCTTCATCATGAGACTGAAGGTGACAATGACTGGGAGCCAGTCTGGATTAAAAAAAGCCAAGCAGGGGCCTGAGATCTAACCCATGTGCTAAATGGCCACCACCATAGAGAAGACAGATTCCAGCCACTCTCAGAGCTCCAGAGGTCAGGGCTAGCTTCTCGGGAAGAAATGAAGAAGCGCTTTCACTTGGTTACAGGGAAGAATGTTTTAGCAATTAAAGCTGCCCAGTGACCGAATGGGCTGCCTCAGACAGTTGGAATGGGAACCATGACCTACTTTGAGAAAATTTAATTACCAGGGAGTGCTCAAGTGCTCAGCTTATTTCCATTTCCTTCCTAAGAAGTTAAAAGTAACATTGAGCAGTGTTTACCACTGTTTGATCCTGTGACAGTGTCTTTCTTAGATTGTGTGATTGGTTTGGATGTTACGTTTAAAGAAATCTTTAAAGCAGAAGTACAGGGCTCTTTGGTTGACTTAGGTATGATGGTCTGGTGGACAGATACCAATATTAAGAAAAATTTGGGGTCATTGATATAAGCTTCTGTTTTTAGAGGAAGGTTGATATTGAGACCCAAAAAGGCCTGGTATGGTGGCACACATTTGGAAACCTAGCACTAGAAGCCTGATGAAGGAGAGTGTAATTCAAAGACTAGTTATGGCTACATAATGAGATTAAGGAGAGCCTGGGCTACAGAGCGAGAGACTGTTTCAAAGCCAAACCAGACCAACTGAAATACGGAAACGCTTCTGACTTCTCATATATCTCTTCCCCACTGTACTCTTGTAACTGATTGCATGTCTCTACCCCAGATGGTCATTTTCTTCAGGATAGTAATTCTGCTCATCTCCTGTAATACAAAGAACCACAGTCACCATTCAATTAAATTACTGTCTAAATAATAGAATGAAGAAAAGTTGTTAACTATGTCCAAGCAGAACATAAGTAAATTGATGTAATAAAGAAATTGGAAAATGTATCCTGAGGCTGTAATGGATTTGTGTCCTAGCACATAGCTTGGTTTTAGTGCAGGGTGTGGTCTACAGTCAGCTTGTATCACTGTGGCTTGTAATAGCAGTTGCTGTAGAAGGTGCAGGCTATGACCTTGGCCATACAGATGTGCTACTGGGGTTGGCCTTGCTGGATGGTGTGGGATTAGGGAGGAGTGGAGTGCCTCTGCTTGGGAAGCTGTGCTCCTAGACACTGCCGTGTTCCCAAGGGCACTAGAAAATACAGTGTCCTTTCTGAAGAATGAGAAATGATTGATGCCTGCTGTGGTGGTACAAAGCTGTAATTCCAGCATCCGTGTGGCTAAGGCTGGAGGATCACGAATGGGATGATAGCCTGGGCTACGTAAGGAGATAGCACCTCCGTAAAGGTAAAGTATTATTATTAATGTGCAGTGAGGGCTCAGTATGGAGAAAGCAGAGCAGATTGCAATGTGCAGGGATGTGTGCTTAGAACAAGGATGTGCACATGATGCTGGCTATTCTAATCTAGAACTTCTCATAGAGCATCAGACCACAGGCCAATCTCTCTTCCTGGCTCCTTCCCACCATAGCCATTTCGAGAATCCAAACATTTGGTATCACAGGATGCTAGTGTCAAAAAGCCATCTCAAAGCTATTGATACCTACCACCTGTCTTAGGAAACAAAGCAAAGAATGGGAAGATTCTATGCTGCTTAGTTTAACTGTCAACTTTATAAGACTTAGAACGATCTGGGGAGGCAGTCTCAATTCAAAACCTTCATGGTGGCCCGTGGACATGTCTGGAGAAGGTCTAGCCCATTGTGTGACAGACATTTCCTAGGCAAGAGGTCTGCAGCACTGCAAGAGAGGAGAAAGCTGAGAGCAGGGATCTTCTCGCTCTGTTCTTGACTGAATGTGATGCTTCCAGACCCTGCCTTGATTTTTTTTCTCAGTAATGGACTATGAGCAGGAATCATAAGCCAGATACTCCCACCCCTAGATGCTTTTTGTCAGGGTGTTCGTCACAACAAAAGGCATGAAGCCAGGGCAGACAGACTGGAAGCAGTACTGCGGCCTTGGCTTTCTTCTGCTCAGTCAAGGCCTTCTCCACAGCCATTAGTGAATTTCATCCAGAGTTGCATGTGTGAAGGGCGAACCAAAGTGCTTTAATCGCTGTGTGAAGAGCTCTGCAAAGTCAGACTGGTGGCAGTATGTGCACGCACCGTGCAGAGGACATCTCTGTGGGGACAGTGGGAGGAGAGAACTTCTCAAAGTACAAGAGGTGCCGGCCAGCTCAGATTGGCACTGCCCAGGGGAAAGCTTGCTTCAGCCACATGGGCTCTCAAGGAGCGGACATGCTGAGAATTTAAGTTGTATGTGTAACTGAACGTCTTAGTCTCTCCGGGCTGCTTTAACAAAATAGCACCTGAGCTAGAAAATGGATCCTCAGTTCTTGACGCTGCAATTCAAAGATCAAGAAGCTAGAAGATTTGGGATCTGGTGAGGACCCAAGCTCTAGTTCACAGATGCCATCTTTCCCCACGATGAGGAGGTGGTTCTCAACCTAGGGGTCTCGACCCCTTTGGCAAAGCTCTGTCTCCAAAAATATTTACATGGAAAGTCACAACAGTACAAATTTATGATTGTGAAGTAGCAACAAAAATAATATTATGATGGGGGCGTGTCACCACAACATCAACTGAATTAAAGGGTCACAGAGCTAAGAACCAGTGCTCTTAGGGATGAGAAGTCTCTCTGGGGCTTCCTACTAGGAGGCACTACTTTCATTCCAGAGGCTATGTTCCTATGACATCATCACTTCCCAAGGCCCCGGGGATCAGACTTCACCTTGTGAGTCTTTGGTGGGACACAGACATTCAACCCCCATGTCAGCATGACTTAGTTTTCAAGTTCACTATGTATGTTGGTCCTAGTACAATCAGAGAAACACTGCAACTTAACTCAGTGGTCCTTATTCCATCTTCTGATGAGAGTGCATCCTGCCAACATAGGCTGTTGGCTGACTCATGAGGATGGAAGAGCTGAAGAAAAAGGAACTATGGAGTGCCTGTCTTGCCTTCTCTCCCATGGCCCCATTTTCAACAGAAGACACTGGCTACTTACTACAAGCAGTAATGGGAGGAAGAGGGGACCTGTGTTGCTCTCTAGTGGCTCCGTTGCTTTCCATGTTGGAAGCATGGTCTGGCTGAAAAGAAAAATGAGGCCACTAGAGTAGGTGGTGAGGGCGAGGTGATAGCATAGACTCCCTTTGCACCAAGGGCCACTGAGGTTCTATGCTCTTGGAACACCAGAAGCCCCTATACTGGAGGCCACGAGAGAACACCTGAAGCTGGACACAGGTTAGTATGCCTTCTCTTTTAATTAGCTCTTGTAACTATTTTGTTGGTTGGTTTTTACACAAAGATGTTTTCAATTCTTGGCTTCCTGCTGGGTCTTAGAAGATTTTGTTGCAAGGTCTCAGGTAACACTAGCTGTCTCTGGAAAGCCAAGTTATGATTCATCCAACTTTGGCTAATCCTTAAGTCTTTCACTTGTTCCTGCTGTTCCAAAAGAAACCGCAAATGTTTTTCAGTCCAGCTGCCTCCAAGCCAGCAGAGACTGTTAATGGCATTAAAAGTGCAGATGTAATCGTATCGGTTCAGCTCTTAGCATCTTGACCTCAGCTTTGGGGAATTTCCCCATAGAGACGCTCATATCAGTTTCAAGGCACTTAAGAGTAGCTTTTGTTTGGAGGCTGAAATAGGAAACAGTAGAAAGTCCTCCCTATCCCCAAGCCATTCTGTCTTAGTTAAGGTTACTACTGCTGTGACGAAACACCATGATCAGGGGAAGAAAGAGTTTATTAGGCTTACATTTCTGCATCACTGTTCATCATTGGAGGGGGTCAGGGCAGAAACTCAAGCAGGGCAGGAACTTGGAGGCAGGAGCTGATGCAAAAGCCATGGAGGGGTACTGCTTACTGGCTTGCTCCCCATGGCTTGATTAGCCTGCTTTTTTGTAGAACCCAGGACTATCAGGCCAGGGATGACCTTACCCACAATGGCCTAGGCCATCCATCAGTCATTAATTAAGAAAATGCCCTATAGACAAATCTTATGGAGGCGTTTTCTCTACTGAAGTTCCGAAGTTCCTTTTTTTTTTTTTTTTTTTTTTTTTTTATAACTCTAGCTTGTGTCAACTTGATGTAAAACTCTCCAGCGAACATCCTAAAGAAGCAGAAGATCATGGGGAAATCTAGAAACTATGTTTCCAGAAAGTTCAATTGCAGAGCTATACCCTCAAGTTGAGTGTGTGTAGATATTCTCAGGTCTCCGTTTCCCACCACTGCCTTCTTGCCTTAAAGAAAGATGGATGGACTCTTAGAGTTTTACTGCTGTGAACAGACACTATGACCAAGTCAACTCTTTTAAGGACAACATTTAATTAGGGCTGGCTTACAGATTCAGAGGTTCAGTTCATTATCATCAAGGTGGGAGCATGGCAGCATCCAGGCAGGCATGGTGTAGGAGGAACTGAGAGTTCTACATTGTCTTCCAAAGGCAAACAGGAGAAGACTGGCTTCTGGGGAGCAAGGTTGAGGCATCTTGGAGCCCATGCCCACAGTGACATACTTTTTCCAACAAGGCCACACCTCCTACTAGTACATCTCCTTGGGCCAAGCATATGCAAACCACCACCAGATTGTACCCAACTATTTAATTTTAACCACTGGTTATGTGAACTGAAGTTCCCAGGAAAAAGAATAAAATACCTTCATCCATGTTAAAAATTTTAAAAGCCAGTTGACTGAACTTGGAGATTATGGAGAGTGAAAGCATTACAGAGCCAGGGCAAATTACTTTGAGCTACTTTCTGTCCATCTGAGAACAATCCATTGCTCTTTCTCTGTCTGACCCAATACTCTTGTGACTATCAAATATTATAGCGTGCTCTCAGCAGACCAGTAGCAGCCCTTCAACCCTGCTCTAAGAATGTGTAGGATGCTTTCTGGAGCCTATAGCAGAGGTCTTCCTCTGTGATCTACCTGCCTGTTGTCCTATCAATGAATTTAGTAAGTAGTTTGGTTTTTGACTTTTTTTGTTCTGAAACTAAAAAAATCTCACATAACCACTTCTGTAGTGGAAAATGGTATTTGTGGAAACAAGTATCTATATTCCCAGGTTTTGGTCACTCATATTTGACTCCAGAACAAGCTATCTGTTATTCCCTTTGTGGTAGCAAATGTGTTGTTCACATTGACAATTATTTAGAAGTACACACACACACACACACACACACACACACACACACACACACGTCCAGGACAACACTCTGGTCTTCTTGTCTGAGAACACGAACAATGGTAGGGAACGCAGACCTGAGAACACACAGGCCCAGCTTGGAGATGGAGCTTTATGCCTTTGTGTACCTAGGACTAAAAATGAACTTTCTGGAAGCATACCCACAAAGCCAGTTTTTGAATTTACCATCTGATCTACAAGTAATGAGGATAGGGATGGGACCACGTAGCATGCTTCTTTTCAACCACCCCGTGCTGGGACAATATTACCCTAAGAGCCCCTGAGTGATGAATCTCTCCCAGCCAGGCTGGCCTTGTGCTGCATAGCAACCCTGGCCCTGGGGACATCTGTGCAACTGTACTTCCACACTGTCTCCATCCTCAGTCCCCAGGGTGCGTTTGCTGCCTTTGAAACACAGATCAATATTTATGCTTTACAGAATTTCCATTTAGCAGGTTTGAGCATGCCCATGAATTAATAGATAAACTTGTTAAGGACTGAACAAAAAAAATATAATGAGTTTGTTGATGTAAATTGGTCCTCAGCTGGAAGTCCAGGCAAAGTAATCACACAGTTCTACTTGTTGACAGTTACATTTCCTTAAATCAATTATCCTCATGAGTTTTGTACACTAGCAGCTTGCTGTGACTATCGCTTGGTAAAGTACCAGCTAATTGTTTTGTATCTTGTTACTGATGATTCTGGGTTTGCTTTATTTTAAGATATCATATGCTATTCTGAGACGACCACGTTAAGTGACCTCCCGTTGAAAAGGATTCTTTCTCCATGGTGCCATTTTCTTAACTGAAAAGTGCTTTTCTTAATGCAATCAAAAAAACCATTGCATTTTATTAGGCTTGTGCAAATCGGATCAGAAGGACACACCACAAACGGTCGGGTCGATGTTAAGTCTGCCATTCTTATAAATGCTGAGAAAACAGGGAGGGTTTTCATGGGAAAATGAACGAGGGGAGGTAAGGAGGCAGGTGGTGGATACAAGATGTGCTTGAGTGAGCCCCGCCTCCATCCTTCTTGAAACTTCACTAAAGGAAGCAGAGAATGGAGCTGATGCATTCCTTGTCCTTCCCCATGGCTCTGTACCTTAGAATCCTGGAGGCATCATGCCCGCAGAAGGAAGACTTCATCTCAGTAAACCCTACCATCTTGCCATTAATATTTACTCAGGACTTTAAATATTCTTTCTTCCATTTGGAAGGCTCTTTTATCCACTCTGGGCTCTGGTGGACCACTTCTTCCCTCTTGAGTCACTGGTGACCCTGTATAGGAGACATGGCTCTTGCTTGAACTCCAGTCGGCTTCTTCATGTCTTTTGCTCTGTTTTTCTTTCTTTCTTTGCCAGATGGAAAAGGAACAGGCTGATTGACTATGACAAGTTTAGATGGCTTGTTTCTGTTTCTTTAGGAATGTGTCTGGGGTGAGCCCTTGAGTGATTAGGGCTTTGAAAAGTCCGCCCCTTGCGGGCATGAGCAGGACTCTTGGAGGATGACCCAGACAATTCTGGCCAAGATCTCGGAGAGCATCTGATCATTTTCCTCAAGTTGCTTATCATCTGACTTGCTATCCCAGAGTTCATCTGAATCTTCCCAGGGTGAAGGATAGGGGAGGCTGGCACACCACAGTCTCCCACTTATCTGCCCATGACCTCTGACCTCAGGATAAGTGTTTCATGGATACTGTGCATTGTCCACCTCTCCAGTGCTCAACCCATCTCCCTCTGATGAATGATCATAATGAGCAAGTTAGCACAGGGATAATTTATTTAATGAATTGTTACTGGCAAAGATTCCTATGATGCTGAGAGACCTAAAATGAGGGAAATTATCTGCTTGATTTATGAAATCTGTGATTACTGGAGTTTACTCATGCTGGCAGAACACCTATCCATTGTATTTTAATATGAGTCAATCAGTGCTCAAATTACTTGGGTTTATTTAGTTCTTAAGACACAAGAAAACTGATGCCAAGATCCTCTGCTCAGCTCCTCACTGACTTTACAACAGGTATGGGGAGATTTTCAGTATTGAGTATACGGAAGATACTCTGTGATTCAGGAGTAGTGAGAGAAAAATGTCTGAACACCCAGCATCTACTTTTTTGATCACTTTCTGCACAGGTCTCTTCCTGAGAAGAGCAAAATATGCTTTGCTTCATAGCTATTTGTGAAGGCAATTTACATACACCTGTGAACGTGGGAGTGAACAGCGGATAGGGAAATCTATCTTTTCATAGATTGAGGGATCCTATGGTCTCCCCCACTCTTACCCTTCTTTCTGTGTAATTTTGAAACGCAACAAATTGGCAACAGCTGTTTCCTTTGTGAATAGCCTCTGCCTTGCTAGGACTTGCTTTGATCAGAGAATAAATTGAGTTGTGGTTGAATCTGAAATATTGTCCATAGGCTCCTGGTCCCTGGCTGATAATGCTGTTTGGAAAAGTTGTGGAATATTTGGGACGGTTATGTGACCTTGCCAGAAGAAGTTAGTCATGGAGGGCATGAGCCAAGGTTTATGTCTTGGCTTTACTTCTTGTTTATTTCTCTCACTTCCTGTGTGTGTTTCCCTGCTATGTTGTGCCCTGTCTTCCTAGAACTGTTAGCCGAAATGAACCATTCTTTACTTAAATTGCTTCTTGATCATAGCAACAAGAAATGTAACAAAGGAGCATACTGACCAATTAAGAACAAGAGTAAAGAAAACTAGTCAAGACTGCTATGAGCTTTTTGGGTCACCACAACTTGTGTTTGGACCCTGTAAAGAAAGGTTGAAGATGAATGTGGTGGTTTGAATATGCTTGGCCCAGGAGTGGTACTATTAGAAGGTGTGGCCTTGTTGGAGTAGGTGTGGCCTTGTTGGGGGAAGTGTGTCATGATGGGCATGAGCTTTAGACCCTCATTCTAGCTCCCTGGAAGTCAGTCTTCTCCTTTTTGCCTTTGGAACAAGATGTTGAACTCTCAGCCCCTTCTGTACCATGCTCCTACCATGATGATAATGGACTGAATCTCTGAATCTGTAATCCAGTCCCAATTAAATGTCCTTATAAGAGTTGCCTTGGTCATATTGTCTGAGGTGAGACCCAGGCCTGTGCCATGTGCTAGCAGTCTGGCATAGCATTGTGATGCTACAGTGTGATTGTATGACATGATTTCTTCTTAATTCCTGCTGAGAAAAAAATATCATAGTTTAATTAACAGAATGAATAGACCGTGTAGATTCTTTCTTCAGAATTCTTTGTAATTTTTATATTTAAAGCACTAAACTCAATGTAACCTTTATGGTATTTTGTTTTATATTATATTCTGAGCTGTTTTTTCAGGAAGGGAAAAACCATTTGCATTAAGCTTTGCTACTTGGATGTTGAGTGGAAGACTCATAACAGTAAAACTGTGAAATATAACATGGTTTTTCTTGAAAGAACTTCTTTCAAGAACTATAACAAATACTATTTTATGATCCTCTCGTAATATCTGTTTCTCTTGCTTCTTGCTCCAGCAACTACTTAAAAATTCCTGTGTAGTCTTCATATTCACCCATATTTTAAAAATATGTATTTGTTAATTGTATTTATCAACAATGTATAGAATTGTTTTCTATACTTTTCTATTTTTGTAACCTTATGTATTCCAGTTTTGCATTCAGAAAATGAGGATGCTGGCTCTGAGTATAAAAAACAAGGTCATAAATTTGCTGTGTTCCTCAGCAAATATATAGATACTATTTTTCCCAATACTTTAATCTACAGATGTCTAGTCTATAATGTTTACATGAAACTGAGTGTGTCATTATATACATGTTCTCTAACTGGTCAACCTTGGTGACATGTGACCATCACATGAATGAAAGGGATGTAATTTTAGAAACTATATAAAATTAAGCATATTATTGGCTTTACACTGGTTCTACAAAGACGTGGTAGCATTTTTATGTATTGAGCCAAATATACATTTTGTCATTAATTTTACTTTAAATTTTTAATGTGATTAATAAAACTTCAGATTATACCTGTGCTTCACATTATAGTTCTCCTGGACAGTGGCATTCGATAGTGTTAAGCCTTAAGCCCTACTTCTTTTTCTGCATTCGGGGTACCATTTTCCATCTTACCTTCCAGTTGACAGATGTCACCTGTACACCTGTTTGCTCATGTGTTGTGTGTTTGGACAGTCCATAATACTGCTGGGCTCATCTCCTCCAGTCTTCATCACAGGACCATCTATGGCTTGCAGGAGTGGCCATGACAAATCCTAGAAGTGGTGCTGGGTGTGACTGTATCGGGCTTGCAATTAGTAATTGCTTATGTTTGTTAAAATGAGCATGCTCAGGGAATTCACTGGTTTAATTCCAATAGTATTTTAACTAACAGTTATTACGATCTGTAGTTTTAATTAAGTCCCCCGCACTTGTGTGCAGGCCCCCATTCAGGAGAGATTATGTGAGAAGGAATGGAGAAAGGATGACTGTTGTTTGCTGGTGGGAAGTGTCTGGTGTGACTGAAATACCTACCCCAGCAATTGGAAATTAGCCACATATTGCTGCATGCTGTGTTCATTAATTATGGTCTTTCTGGGCATTCTTAGAAGGATCCAGTCCCTTCCACTTACTTTCTCAGCGTCTGGGTTGTGTCTTGGGGGAAACAACAGAATGTTATTTGTAGCACCAGTCTTAAATATTGAATTTCCTCTGTCTTCATTTTAAAATGTGTTTACTTTTAACTAAATGTTATACTCTTTAAAAATAATCACAATTTAAAAAAAAATTACTTTGTAGCTAATGCATGTTTTAAGTCCCAATCTCTCAATTTATTTAACACTCACTGATTTTTAGAATATTCCCTATGAAGGTTTTTGTTCATTTAACTACCTCTTGGGAATTTTGCTCAGCATTATGTATGTTTATATCCTGAAAGCAATATCTTTTGTGACATGCATTACAGACTTAAAGAAATAAAGCTTATTTAATGAATGTAAAACTATAAGAACTATTTATATGGGGAAAACAATTAAGCACAGGAGACCAATCCTTGGAGTACCACACACACTTGGCATGCCTCTGTTAAATTTTAGCATTGCAGAAATCTTAATATAAAATTATGTTTTACCAAAAAGAAGATATGTAATTGCCAATATTTTCACATAGACTTAATATTTTTCTCTTTTTATAATCCAGTTTTATTACACAAATACATTTTTAAAAAGTAAAATAGGGATAGATTACCCCCACTCTGGATTAGTTTCTTTTCCACTGCTGTGACAAAATGTCATCATAATAGCTGTTTAAGGATAAAAGTTTTCTTTGTGTTGGCTCACAATTGAATTCATAATTCAAGAGTGTGGTTTACCATGGCTGGGAATCAAGGTGGTTCTAAACAGCTGGTACTATTGTATCTGCAGTTCTGAGATCACAGAGGGGGAGTAAGTGTGCACATCTCTCTCTCTCTCTCTCTCTCTCTTTTTGATATAGTTCAGGATCCCAATATAGGGAATGGTATCGCCCGCAGTAGGTAGGGCGGCTCTTCTCTTCTCAATTAGCTTATTTGAGAAAGTTTTCCACAAGCTCGTCCAGAAGCCTATCTGAAAAAAAAAAAAAAACAACAAAAAACCCTGTAAATCCACAAAGAAGTCACAATATTTTTCCAAAGCAAAATGAACATTATTGTTATTTGTTTATCTTATGGCTACGACTCTGTGCTAATCTCCTTTGCCTGTCAACTTGACATAGTCTAGAGTTACTTGGGAAGAGTCTCAACTAAGGGATTGCCCAGATCAGATTATCCTGCGGATGTACCTGTAGAGAATGCCCCCGTGGGTGGCACCACTCCCTAGGTATGGGGGTCCTGGGTTATAGCTAGCTAAGCAGGAACCTTGTCAACCCAGCAAGAAGCATTCATCCATGGTTCTGCTTCAAATTTCCCAAACTTGAAATTTTTACATGAAATAAATTCTTAGGATAATATAATTGAGCAAGGTTGGAAAAAATGATTTTAAAATATAATTCTGAATGCAAGGGTTAAGTTGAATGTGTAACTGAAAGTCTTCCACAGAGCATATCCTAATCCCAGCTATATTCAAAGTGTCCCATGGATCTTAGGCAATAAAATAAGCCCAATAAATGAAGGGCAAAGGTTTTTTATTAGAGTTAATAAAAGAAGTTAATATTTCTAGATATATCAATGTATAAAATTCCATATTATGTGTATACCTACAAGATTTCAAGTTTTAAAATGTTAGGTTTTGAAATATCATCAAAAATTAAATGGTTTAGATTTCCATCCAATGAAATGATTTCTAAGAAAAACAATGAAAATTGCATTTGGAAACATGAAAATAACCTGAACAGATACAGGAACGTGGAACATTCAGACATTAGAAGCTCCATTGTGATGCAGTTGTCAGTTCTGTAGACACTGACAGATTTGGGGTGTGCTCATTAAGTATACAGCTCAGATAGAAATCTGGTATCCAAGGCAGTTAGCAATGGCCTGTGCATCGGCACAGGCTATGGTGATGTCCTGTGAGCATGGCCAATGCTGCTTTCCAGAGTGAACTAGCCTTTTATGAGATCCCTGATTTCGGTAGCATGCCATGGAGTTGCAAGAAAGAAGAATCACAGTTGGTGAGCATGGGGCTTCTGGATTTGAATGGTGTCGCTCTGGCTGGCAGCTCTCTGTTTGCCTGCTGTCTTAGTCACTATGAAGGCAAGGCTCTTTCTTTGCCACCTCAATATCTTTTGAGGAGTAACAAGTCAATATATTGTGTCACACCTCCCCTTAAAGTGTGAGTGCGATGATACCATGTTGCCATTTCACAGGGAGGAAACAGGTACGCAGAGGTATCTGCTGTAGGGCCACCCACAGCACTCTGCTCTCCCAAGTCTTAACCACCACACACTGCTGGGTCTTTTTGGTTATACTCTTAAATATTCTTTATCTTCAACCACAGCAAAACATAAAACTTCCGTGGTTTAAGGATTTCTGTCCTAGCACAGCTGAGAGGGAGTCATTGGTGTGATGCCTCCTAAAATGGAGGATACCTTACAACCTCCAGCCTCCTGCCATCTCCCCTTTCATAGGAGCAGCCCTTAACTTTTTCACGAGGATCAGTGACATAAAATCAAATCAAGCCATATGAAAGGTAGTGTTTTCATGATGACATTTGAGGCTGGTCCAGCTCACAGTATACTCTGCCTATTTCTGCCAAATTCGAGATTTTAGTGCAGCCTGTCAGTCACCAACAGCCACACACTGAAGCTCAGCCCAGAAATTTTATTGTAGGTTATGGAAGGCCAATGGAAGCACAGCAATGCTTTGGCTGATTGTGTAAAGTGACTGAAAATGACCTTTAGGGAATCTCAAATGGAATTACACAGAATCTGAAATCTTGCTGCTTTAGGTCATCACAGATTCTTTTGGAGACATTTCAGGCTCTGACCCAGGAAGGAACACAGGGTAGAAGACGAAATCTTGGTAATCATGGAAGGTCAAAAGATCAGTTCCTAGATTCCTAAAATAGAAACAATTATTTCTCTAATCATCGGATTTATCAAATGTTAAAACCAGGAGTTCATTAACTTATTTCAATTTGGACATTATTTCCTTGTCCCCAAAGAAAATGCAAGGAAAATCTGTTGTGGAAATTTAAAAGCAACATAAAATTTGATACTTAGCTACTTGAATGTTGGAATCAGCCTGCTTATATTGTCTATCGCAATTCTAATTTATTATATGCCAACATATAATTGGCAAGAGAAGTTTACTGCCTCTTGGCATGGAGATTACCTGTGTGGCAGAAATGATATTCTTGACAATATCGCCAGCAGGAGGTTTCTCAGGGTTTGCTACAATAAACACGGTACCCACATGATCCTTCGAGACACTTGGCTAAGTGAATAACAGCTTTATGTCCACTTCACACATAAGACTTTTGAAGTACTGAGATGCTAAGATGTAAGCATCAGGGCTAGTAAAGTGTTTGGTCAAAGATAAGGAGGCAGGAGCCTCTCTCATCAATAACTGGTGCGAGCGCAGCTTAACTTATATGCCTTATGTATGTGAAGAGTTCAGAGACCAGATGGGCTAGGATTTTTGATATGTGGGTGATTTGGAGACAAACTGCAAACATCTCCATTATAGGCAAAATCAGCCACAGCCCCCATTTTATTCAAGCTTCCTAGGAGCTTGCAGATAAGAAAAGTAATTTTATTGAAGTCAAAGCTATTTTCTGACCGATGATCCTGCACCACATTGAGATGTCACAAACCGAGCAGCTCCTGCTGGAGACTGGTACTTAAGGGCATAGGACAAGAGCTTCTGGATTACATTTCAAGTCGTAGGTAACACCAGGAAATTAGTCAGAAGAGTCAAATTTTAGAGATAAAGAACTACTTTTCTCACTGGACTTAGGCTGTCAAGGAAAAGTGTTTGTCATCTCTTGATGACTTAGAGGAAGTGTAGGCATGAGGCCTACCTAACAAAGAATCATCACTTCTGTGCCCTTGCAGAGCAGCAGGGGTCAATTGCAGATAGAGTGGGCAATGGTTGAAAGTTGAGAAATATTGCCATTATAAAGGATGCTGCGGGGGTGTGGGAGCCCCTCAGTCCTGCGTGTGCGAGGACTTGAGTTGTGCACCCACACCCAGGTAAAAAAGCAGGCCATGGTGGTGCACATTGAAATCCCAGTGCTGGGGTGTCAGAGATAGGAAGACCCCAGGAACTCACCATCCACCCAGCTTACCCTCATTAGAGAGCTTCAGTCCCACCCAAGACCCCATGCCAATAGACAACATGGATGATCGCTGAGGTTGTCCTCTGGCCTCCGTGTGAATGTGCGCATGCGTGGATGTACACAAATAATACCAAGTGGTAGTGAAGCTGAAGGAAGAGATGAGATAACGTCTGGAGCGTTTTGTGAAATTCCTAGCTCTGAATGCTAAGGCTCATCTGGCCTGGCTTGAATAATCGTTCCAGACACATATGGGGAAGGAAAGCGGCAGCTGCCTACAGCCTAAGCTTCTGCAACTCTTTCCCTGGCAGCCTCAGAGGAGGGCAGGGGTGAAGGGCAGGGAAGACGTACCCCGAGATTAGAGGCTGCAGGCTGTAAGAGTGCTGTACCACTTCCCCGTTAGAAGTGATACACACTCGTTTTGTGACGTCTAGAGTTGCTTTCATCTGGAAACATTTTGGAAATAACATTAGATTCAGTTTCAGTGTTGCTCACAATTTTATCATTTCTCTCAGCTGCCTCAAATTTATCTTCATTTCTCAGCTTTTGTAACACAATGCTTTGTTGTATATATAATCATATATATGTATATATAATCATATATTGATATGTATGTATATAATCATATATAATCACATGTATGTATATGTAATCACATATATTGATATGTATATATAATCATAATCATAAGTATGTATGTATAATCACATATATATCATACTTATGTTCTGTTTCCATAAAGGCATTGAATATAAATAAAATTAGAAATAAATGATAAATGATAATTTCTTGGATAGAAAAATCCAAGATCAAGGAAAATGTTTTCATTTTTACATGTAAAATCTCACTATGGGTACTAGAACGAGCCATCTCTCAGTCTCTCCACAGCCTTAATTGCAAGGAATTTTACTTTGACTTGAAAACCTCTTAACTCTGTGCCCTGGGATCCTGTGGAATTATCCCTGCCTCCCTTAAGCCATCAGCCGAGCCTGGGCCATTCTTAATTGCTCCGTCCTTTAAAGGGCACTTAGGAAGAACCACACTGAAAAATTGATATTCTGAATTCACATCCCAAGAATAACTTTAAAACAATATACACTTCAACCCAAGTTAATTATAATTTTTCACCATAGCAGGTCTTAAACCATGAATGAATAATTATATTCAATTCTAAGTTGAATAATACTATTCTAAGGTCTCACAAATCACTAAAAGGGACACTTCCAAATAGCTCACTCCAAGGGCATGCGACATTATTATGGAATTCATCTACTGAGGGAAAATTAAGTTACATCATATAAAACCTCATGTTAAAATACAAGCTCTCGTAAAACCTATTCATGTTACAATATTGTTCAGTGCTTCTTCATATGTCTTTAGCAAAGATTTTATTCCAAAGCAGAATTAGCTCATATTTCTATTACACTTAATTGGTCCGAATCCTGGCATAATAAATTCACGAAAAGTCTTAGGCTTTCCAAACGCTCCATGATTGAAATCAGTTCATCTGCATCTGCTCGAGTGAGCTCAACACTCTGTTATCTGTGTTATTTTCTTTTCTTTGGACATTTCCCTGATAAAGCATTTTAATTTCAAATGCTGCGGTGTTTGGCTCTTACTTATGCAAGGATAAGATTCTACACAGCCCTGTTAAAGTTTTACAAAATGTCACCGAGATAACATCCCCAGAAATTTCATGTTAAATAATAAGATTTTTTTTTTTTATTTTTCTGTGCATTAGGACTTAAAAGAAGTTCTGCCACTTGGCGAGTGCCTGAGGGTAGTGGTTTGTGTCTCAGGCATTGTCTTGATGTCTGATGCTGCCTTTTTATTGGTCCCCTGTTCCTGTCCCAAAATACCTGATTTTAATGATTTACCATGGTGTCTGGAGCCTGGCAACTTTAGCAGGTCTTGTCATCCCTATAACAATGTCTGAAGACAGCTAAATAGGTGTCTTAAATGAACATGCAATACTCAACAATACTGCCCATAGGGAGCTATTATTTCCATTTGTGTATAAAACTGGTTTTTTTCCAAGGTCCTAGAAATCAGTGAGAGGCCAGACTTCAAGCCATACTTGTCAAATTAATAGATACCCTGCCCCTGCCTGGCCCCTACTATCCAAGCTCAGAGCATCCAAGAGGGCAATGTCCTCTGCTCATTCTCCACTAAGGATCTTGGTCTTGCTCTTAAGGAGTTTTACCTTCAGAGAGACTCTGGGATGACAGCATGTTGGAGGCACAAAGAAAGCTATTCTCTGTGACTTAGACCCCATACATGTAGTGTACAGGTGGCCCAAAGCTCCAGGTGCTGAGTCTGATACCTGTAATGAAAGGGGCAGATGGGAATTTTGATCCAAATAAAAGGCAAATAAGAGCAAACTTGACTTGGGACCAGTCATGGCTGTCTAAGGAGGATGAGTAAAACTTGCGTACCAGAAAGGGGATTCCTAAGCAAACAAGGGCAGAGAAAGTACCACAGAGAACATCACACATAGGAAACACACTGGAATAACAGAGAGCTGTGTTTCCTCCTCTCTCAGAACATGTTATGACTCATAGGATGAAGAAAGCAGTTGTAGCCATTCAGGAAGAAGACAGACAGGGAGAATACAAAGGCTGGCCACACTTCTGTGCTGGAAGGACTAGAAGAATTCAAGGCTGTCCCACAGAGAGGGGATGAAAGGTCAGAAAATGGTGTATTTTCACCTCAAGGAAAGGCCATAGGAAATGTTTCCTCGGATACACACTGTGCCCGAAACACTCGATAAAAATTTCACTCCCCAACAAATATCAGAGGAAAACCCCAGGTAACCAACTGAAGATATAAAAGTCGAAAATACAAAAGTGGAGAAGTCAATGAAGAGTAAGTCTTTTTCCTTTCAAGGGCCAGTGGCTAATGAAAGAGATAGCAGCCATGTCTAGAGGAGAAAACCTGGATTCATCAGGAAACACTGCAAGACAGAAGGGCTCCTACCATTCTGACACAGGTTAGACTTAAATGGAAACATTGTTAAAACTTGCCTCTTTGTTTACATTGTGTTAAGTTCAAGGGAATACAGGGAAGCACTCTTGTAACCATGCTTAAAAAGCAATGAGCTCAGTACGTCTTTCTTTCACTTTACTCTGTTTCCTAATGGGCACATCTCACTGCTAAAAACATCTGTTTATAGTTGCTTTATGTTGTTGTAATAAAAAAAATACAACCAAAGTGACTTATGGAGGAAAAAGTTTATTTTAGCGTATAGTTTCAGAGTGGGGAGTCTATCATGGTGGGGGCCGCATGGCAGCAGGCAGCTGGAGCAGGAAGCTGAGGGAGCTGGCAGATTATAACATCAACTGCAAAGATAAAGCAAAGTAGAGAGTAGGAAGCACAGGGGGAGAGTAGGAAAAACTGGCAATGAGGTGGGGCTATACAATTGAGAGCCCATCCCTAGGGAAGTTTTTTTCTCCAACAAGGCTCCACCCCTTAAAGGTTCCACATGCTCCCCAGACAGCTCCACCGGACTGGGGATCAAGTGTTCAAATACTTGAGCCTATGGGGGACATTCCTCATCCATACCACTAGAACATGTATGCACAAACTGCGCAGACTGGAAAAATTCTAAAACTTAACCATTCTGGATGACAAAGCTGCTGGCAAACTGTTCTGTGGAGGCTTCTCAGACCATAGTGCAGGGTCTGCCATTTGCCCATGGAGGACCGCTAATGTTTCCGTTCCATTCTGCCAATATCGCTTCCTTCCCTTGATTTAGTGCTTTCTGGTGTGACTCTCTGTGTGCTTTAGTGTGACTTTCATTGTTTTCATTCTTATACTGTGCCTCTTGCCATAGGTGTTCATCCCACTGTTTTGACCCTAGTCTATGGCTGCTGGCCGGTGGCTTATTTTGTGGGGTGACAAGAGTGTGACTGTGAGCCTCCGAACTCAAGGAGTAGAAGTGTAACTTCCTTACCAACCCTGAAAGGTATACAGTGGTGTCACACTATGGCTTTTAAGTAGTATTTAAATGCTGACTGCTAACGTTGAAGACTTTTTCATTGGGTATTTATTTGTATGTTTTAGTTTGAGAAGTGTTTGTTGAATTTAACAAATAGGATTGTGTGTGCTTTTAAAAAATTGATTTCTAGGAGTTATTTACATATTATGCATACATGCCTCATTTCAAACATGTGTTATGAATCGGGGCTCGAACCACTAAGTCATGACTTGTCTCGTTATTATCTAACTGACCTCCTTTGACCAGAAGAGCGTTCCTAATTTAAAATAGAACTATGACTCAATTCATTTTTTCTTTTCTTATTATTACATATTTATGTACCTTTTACATTTTTATCCTACTTCAACAATATGAGAAACTTCCCTTGTATTTTCCTCTGTAAGTCTTATTGTTTGCTTTACCCAATTAGACCTGAGATCTGTCACGGACTGATCTCTTTGTACAGAGTTCAAACACATTTATTTTCCGTGAGGGCGACCCGTCAACCCAGCACCATGCTGACGAGGTAAGCATTTTGTATCCTGCACCACAAAATGCCTTGTTTTAAACCAGACACCTGTCTATGAGTTCTGTTTCTAGGTTGCTCTTCCACCCAGTCACTTAGATCCCTTTGTGCGTCTGAGTCTTTCTTTACTAAGTTAGATTCCTCCTGAGTTTCTCCTGTTCATTACACAGATAGGAGGTTGTGGAGAACAAGGACTTTTTTTGACTCTGAGAAGGAATGGTACTGAAGTTTGCCAGTGCTTTGTACAGTCTCAGGAAGAAGTTCAGATACTTGTGACTTGGGAGATTATTGTTAGTTTTAACTCTATGAATCTAGGGATCAGGTCAAGATTGAGAAAGCTAAGATGGCATGAACAGCTGCACTCACCCATCTGGGTATCATTCAGGTATGCTTAGGGCACATTGGCCACTCTGAGAAGATGACAGGTGTCAGCATGGGAGGGGCTCCTGGCTGACCCTTACCTGGGCAAGCTTCCTCCTGTGGTCTTAGGCAGTTAGTTCCTGCTGCTGCTCAGCAGATCGAATATGCATGTCTTTGTGAGGGGTGATGAGGGGAAGGACACATTCTTTGGTTGAATGTATCAGTTGTCTTTTGCTTTAGATAACGGAGAAGACTGGAGCCAGAGCAGCCAGGGCTTGTGTAGTAAAAGCCTGAAACTTTGCTGATCTCTTACCCTGTTTCAGTCTCAGGGACTCTGACACACACACACACACACACACACACACACACACACATATATATATTTAATTTTACCTATAATCATAACTTCACTTTAAATATTTATCTCAGTGTCATGCACAGGCAAAAGTCTTACTTGTCACTGACTTTGTGTGACTCAAGTAATGGACATCAGGAGGGAGGGACAGGGTTGAACTTTTCTCCATGAAGTTTAAAACACTAAGGAGGTTGTAGAGCATCCTACAGACTATATCTTATGTACATATATAGGAAGCAGTATGTGCTGTGTTCCCTTCATGCACATGGCGGACAGGATAGAAACTGGACTGAGAGGAAACCTCTCTTATGGTAGAAGGAGCAGCCAGGGTTAGGGGATGGGTGGCCTGTAAGAGCTTGGGCAGAGCACAGGATGGAAGCTGGTCTTTCCAGGTTGGCCATGCATGGAGCAAGGAACGGTATCGTGGATCTACAACTATAGCCCAGGTCCATCATAAAGGAAAGGGAAGGGGAAGAGGGGGCTTTGAAGGGACTTTATGCCTATTGTTGAGCATTATTAGGTGATGATTCCCTGTGCAGTGTCTGGGATGAAATTTAATGCCTATCCTTTTCTAGGAATGCCAAGTGCCTTCTTAAACTCCTCTTGTGACTCAGGAGATGGGAATCCACCCAGAAAAGCATATTTTAAGTCACTCCTAGGGAGTTCCAGCCTGATCTATAAGCATTTTTAAAAAGTCACCCAGCAGGGCTCCAGATATTCAGGCTTCCAGTGGGCCAGGAAGGGAAGTTCATAAATGCCTATGGTGCTAGAGAAAACTTCAGTAGTGCTAGGAGTTTAGTTGGGTCCCCAGTTTCCGTTTGTGTCTTTTCAGGGAACTGATAGCTTCTGAGACATTTCCAAGCTTGCAATGCACTGACTTTGCATGAGGTTAACCTGGGTGTACTAGAGCAGACCCTAGCTTTGTCTTCCCAACGGCATCATCCCCACCCACATTTCAGTTATGAACAAACCCGTTCAGGCATCTGCCCATTCTCTTTGCCCAGCACGGTAGAAGACCCAGAGGCAGCTCAGCCATGCATACATCCCACAGTCTAGAGAGCAGGAAGGTAAGCTGTTTACCCAGCAGCCAGATAGCAGAGCTGGGAAGGCCAAGTAGCTGGGAGGCATGATGGAGGTCAGGGACTCAGTTGGCGCCAGGATGGGGACAAAGGGTCTGTACTCCTTCCCCTCACAGGACAGGATGGCCACTGGTGCCAAATTGCCCACCAGTTTGTAGATGGCAGCCAACTTCTGTTCTCCTCATAATAGGGGTGTTTGTCTTTTAGAATCACTTTTGAGTTCCATGGATAGGGTTTCCAGGGCATGAGAATTGCCAGTGCTGGAAAAGGCATTAAAAAGGAAGAAAAGAAAAAAAAGAAAGAAAGAAAGCCACAAAACAGTTTCTTTCTTTGCAGGCAATAAGAAGCTGCCTGCTCCCAGCCTCAGGCTGCCTTTGTTTTTGCTGGGAGATTGTCTTTGATCCAAGCCCAGTGAACAAAAGCTCATTATCTTACCTTTAAATAGAGGGATTTTTAACAGAAACATTGAAGGGTTAGGGGGAGGAGAGGGGTTCCTCTCAGGATGCCCCCAAAGGTCCCAAGGCTCCTAGTCACTGAGGCAGAGCATGAGAAAGAGCACACAGGCCCCATGAGTGGCTTCTGCAAATGCTGAAGACATTCTTTGTAATTGTTCGAATTTATAGTGATTAAACAGCTTTGTCAGTCCTTTTGCAAGCAGGACACCAGCGTCTTCACTCAGACTTCCTGTGTTCTACATGTATGTCACCCAGACAGATTTTCTGTAGGTAATTTTCTCAGCTGTCTACATAACTTAACACCAGATGCCCAGATTTCTTTCAGGACGGCTCCCTTCCTCATGGCTTCCAAACCTTTGCAAGTCAGTAAACAGTCCAAGAGAAGGCACATTCTGGAAAGAGGCAGGATAGAGCTGCCATGGTCCACCCCAGAGGACCTTCCTAGGTTTTCATAAAACTTACAGTGTGTCCTCATTTCCTTATTGAAAACTCCTAAAAAAAA
>JANHMN010000004.1:157973497-158000983 GCA_030674055.1 Rhabdomys pumilio | reverse complement strand
AAAAAAAAGTTTATTTTAAGTCATAGGATCATACCAACTCTAAAAATGTCTTGTGAAGAATAACTTAACATAGATATGGTTAATTTAGTTACCCATCCTCAGGGTCGAGGCAGCCCTTGAAAGAAACCATGATTATAAATAGAGCATGAAAAACTACCAGCAGTAATACTTCAATAAATCTATTGAGAATTTGAGTATACATAACTAAGGAAGACAACTAAGTTTTATTTCAATATCTCATGAATAGTGATTCAACATTCAGGATGAAAAGAACTCCAGGTCAAGTCTGATCACAGAAGAAAAACACTGCGATAGATTTGTCTGTCAAAGGAAGATCACAATTACATAATCTAAGAATGGTTTGTCCCTTCTTTTCTTTCCCTCCCTTTCTTTCTGTCCTTCTTCCCTCCCTCTCTTCTTCTCTCCATTGCCCCTCCCTTCCTTCTTTCCTTGCTTGTTAATTTAAGGGGCAGGGTACCTGTCATAATGAGTTGATGAGAAAGCTGATCCAGAGACATCCAGAAAATTACCAGTGAGAAATTTTTTTTTTTTCATGAACATAAAGACAAGGACTCGGGTCTCTTTAAAACTTCCTGGGGGTCACAGAATGAGACTTTCTCAAAGGGAAATCAATTAGCAGATTTATATTAGAAATTCCATGCACGAGACTCAGAGTTCTCCACATTTCACCATATTCTGGAATGAGTACTCAGGGTTAACTTCAGGGAGCTTGTCTTAAGAAGAAGGACTGCGATTTCAAACTGGAGACTCAAACCAAAACAATAAAGAGCCAGGAACAAAACCAAGGGAGCTCCTTGCTCTGCAAGACCATCCTTTCTGAATTCAACCCCTGATTCTTCATAGTTCTTGTCTTTCTCGGACTTCCATTGCCTGTAGATGATGCCGCTATTCTTCACCTTTATGTTTATCAGAACCAGAAATAATCCTCCAACTGTTTCTTAGAAAAGCAAAGGGATTTCTCTTAGGACTACACTGCATAGGAAATACTGTCCATTTCCCCAAACCACAAGGAGCTGCAGGCATCAAAGACCCAACTTGGCATGATGACTGAAGAGCCTCTTTAATTTGCCCCTAAAAGTCTAATTTGTGTGTGTGTGTGTGTGTGTGTGTGTGTGTGTGTGTGTGTGTGTGTGTGAAGGTAATTATCACCACACAAGGACATTATATTGTTTTTACTAAACGTGGGAGTCCCATCCCTGCATCACCCACACCTCCTTATAGGAAAATGCCTGTGGCTTTAATGATCACAAATGTGAGGCTTTTCCAAGAACAAGGCTATGAGCTTTTTCAAGACATCCTGGGGAAAGCATTTCTGAGCAGACTCCTGGGGAGTGAAGTCATTAGCTGCTGCCCTGAGCAAGGCTCTCTGGAAGCTGTCCCACAGGATGCCTGCATGAGACAGAGTAAAGCAAATGGCATTTTCTGTCGAACTGCAAAATCCCTTCAGGGGAATCTTGGGATTTCACCCAACAACTTTGAATCTAAGCAAAGTAAATTATGGTAGAAGAACTGGCTATCTCTCTATAGTTAGCTCTATCATGGAAGGGAAGAGCTTGGGCTACTCCATCTCTAGCCCATTAAGAAAATAATTGGGGCTAGTTTGCTCTTCACACAGGCTATAGGGCTGTTTAGTTATCTCTGTGTGTTCTTGACTGAGGGTTGCACTCAGATTAGCTGGTCCCCAGCCTCTTCTTGCTGATGCATGAATCAGCAGACTCAACAGAGCCAAGAAAGAAACTATAATAGCCTCGCACTAAGGTACAGAAAGCTGACGGTAGATACATAGGAGTTGACATCTTGTTTGAATGTACATATGTGAGCATACTCATACATCTTCTAGAGAGGAAGGTCATTGTCAACGTGTGACACAGCTCTCACCTAAAGGAGATAATAGATTCTTTATTCTAGCACCAAATATGAGTGACCAGAGCCTGAAAACACAGATTCAGGTTACCTCAAACACCATGTTCCAAAATAGCAGTTTCATATAGTTTGATGGTAACAGAACAAAGAAAAGTATAAAGCAAAACTCTTTGAAATGCAACAGTGAGAACACTAGGTAGACAGATTAAGACAAAGCAGGGGATTTCTGCTAGAGATTGCAGATATTCTGATGGCATTCCTAGCCTATGAGTTGGTGGAAAATAGAACTCTACCTTTTACAGGGCTTACCTCATAGGATCCATACAGTGATGGGTAATAAATGGCTATTAAGGTGGCTAAAGATGACCCAAGTTAATCTAGTTCTGGATCTAAAACAATTCCAATTTCTCCACATAATTAAAGTTCTAATCAGTCAACATTGTGGTCAGGTCAACAGAAGATGTCCTTTCTTCGGGGACTTCCATACATACTACCATAAGTTTTCAACCTACGTCTTAATGCAGCTGAGCCACACTTGTCTCGCTTTCTGTGTCTTAGTCAAGTCATAACCAGGAAGTAGAGTTGTTTCAAATGCCACACACATGGTAGCTCTTTCTGTGCTTAGTTTCTAGCAGGCCGTGATGCTCATTCTCAGAAACAAGTATCCTGTCTACACCCCTGGAGCAGCCATGGAGGTTAATTAAAAAAAATGCCCAAGAGGGTGTTCAGAATATACTCAAGACCCTTGGCAATCTACCCCATTTCTCTCTGAAGAGCTGCGTCTATGAGTGATGCAAACAGAATCTTTGCAGGAAATGTCCTACTGGGCTGTAAGCAGTCAGGCAAGAATTCCCAGCAAGAATGATGGCTTCTTTGGTTCTCACCTATGTTTTTCCTCTGGATAATGCACACAAAGCTGTTCAGCAAAGCACCTGCTGTATGGTAAACAATGCTGACTATGTTTCTTTATTCATGTAGGCAATATGTCTAGCTCCCACTGCACTCTACCAGATACCCTGCTGTGCACAGCTAGAGAACAGAGAGAAGTCACATACCTACCCCATCCCTGACTCTTGGTCTTGCTTTCCCAATATTCAACATTTTGCTGCCCATCAGGACGATCTCTGTAATATAAAATAAAGAAGTGAATTTATTCCTGTCTTGGATCTGCTGAGACTCCTACCAAGCCTGCAGGGTACTGGCATATCTCTTAAAAGTCCTAACCTCCCACCATTTGAGCAGTTTGATAGTAACTACCTGACTCAAACGCAGCAGCACAGACAGGACACCAGGGGTTTACAGGCATTGTATTATCTTTTGTAAATAGCTGAGAGCCCAGGTACTTTTAGAACTTTCCAAATATTCTTTGTAATGATAGATTCCCCCCGAGCACCCATATAAGACTCCTTCTATGGTCCTCAAAGACACAAAACATAAAGGTGCCAAGCTCTTCTTATATATTCTTAGCTTATTTCTGTCTTATTTAATATATTAAATACAATGTACGCTGATGTGTAAATATTTATATTACGAAGGAAGCCTGGGCAGAGAAAAGGCCATCTATATATTGGATCTGATCTATACAGACCTATTGCTGGAAACTATTTCTGACCTACAAGCTGCACCTGTGAGGGTGGAACCCACAGGTGTAGAGAGCAGGCTATGCAAATCCACTTCCTGTACGTGACTCATTAACTCCTGCTCACATTGTTAACATGTTTAGAAAACTCTTGAGTCTTGCCACAAAGTTCACTAAATGCTACAGAGGGAAAGCTCTCCACAGACAGGGTAAATACAGTAAATATCAAGTATGATTCTCATTTGAAAACTGGCTTCTCTCGTAACTGTCCAGAGGACATCTATTCCTGGTAGCAAAGGATGATATAAATGAGACAGATTTGTCTCCACAACCACAACAAATTAGACAGATGGGAGATGGTTGGCTCCCCCTCAACACTGCTTCAGGGGATATTGGGGGATCTGCAATACATGGGAGGCTCAGCAGAGCATCTCCAGATGCTGGAGTAGATGAATTTGAGCATTGGTGCAGATCTACTCCAAGCTGAGCACATCTGGGAGGCATCTTGGGAACCATGAGCTTGATAAGGCTCTATATAGAAACACACTCACCTGTATTAGCCGATACTCATACAGAAACACATTGTCATTAGTGGCTTTGCAGGGGAGGACACCAAGGTGCAGACACTGCTTGGCTTTCATGGATGTCTGAGCATCATGAGTCATTTAGCTGTATGGCATGAGGCTAGGGCCACACGTCTCTGGAAGTGCCCCAGTTACAGTGTGATCTCTCTCCCTGTGGGAGATGGATAAAGTGTTTGAGTCCCTGCAAGCTCTACCATGTAGAGGCTGGTATTAATACTTAGGCTTCAGTACCTGAGACACTACTGACTCAGTAGGCAACTGTCCTTTGCTCACCTAACACTCCATAGCTTCAAACAAATAATATCATTGCCTATGCATAGCTGTTCTTCACCTTAGTTCTCTGCCGCCCTGATTTATAGACAGGTTTCCGTTTTCCCCTGGAGGTCACCGTGCACAGTCTGCTGTGTGAACTGATCCGTATCTGTGCTGTTTGTAATCCATTTGTAAAAACATTTATAAGCCACAGGGAAGATGGTGGTGAGCAAATGCCTGGCGATAATCCTAACTGTGCCACTCATGACTGATGGGGGATAAGGAGGACTCACCACAGGGTAGGTGACAGCAGCAGGACAGGGGTAGCCTTCACCAGACCCTCTTCCCTGTTTCCAAGTACTGCATAACAACGAATATTTGAAGCAGAGAAATTCTTTCCAGCAAGTGGGGTAGTTGACAGCCTGTCCTCAGGATCATGGGAAAGACACATGGAGGTGTCCAGATGCCTCAACTATTGTTTACATTAGGAGGTTTTGTGTTTGTAGCGAGACTCTGGTGCTTTCTGATTGCATTGTGAGACAGAATTCTGTTCCTCTGGCCAGGAAAGTCTTGAATATCACTCTGACCCACCCTGCTTCCTTGTGTTCACCTGTGGGCTAGATTGGAGTGACAGGCAGCCTTGAGGCAGAGGCCACTGGGCTGGTTATCTTGTAGACTGTGAATTCACATTCCTGGTGTAGCTCTTCCTGTCTGCCCTTTCTCTTCCCAGGGTGACCTTTGGATTTAGCTTCTCTACCATTGCCCTTCAAGCACAGCGTCCAGCCCTCTCAGTGGTAGAACCAAGGAAAACCTCTTCTATAAGGTATCATGTTGCTGCAACTTCCCCGGAAAACCAGAGGAAGCCGTTTGGACACAGTGGGATGTTTCCTGGGCAGCAAATCTATAAGCGGACAGAAGCTCCTTTAACCTGTGCACACATCAGAATGTATGACTTTAATCCCTACAGCCAGTTAGCTAAAAATATGCCTTGTTCCAGGCATTGCTTTTTTTTTTTAAAAGTTGCATTTTTACTGAAATACCTTACATTTGTGTGTGAATAGCTTCCCAAATTTATAAGCTGCTATAAACACATTTGCTAGTTTATATTAAACTAGATTGCCTATCTTTTCTGTGACTTTAGAGGAAACACTGATTATTCTTCTCACACATAAAAATGTATTCCTAAATCCTTAAAACACACACTCTCTCTCTCTCTCTCTCTCTCTCTCTCTCTCTCTCTCTCTCTCTATCTCTATCTCTCTCTCTCTCTCCTTCCCTCCCCTCTCCCTCTCTCCCTCCCTCTCCCTCTCCCTCTCCCTCTTCCCCACTCCCAACACAATGTTCTCTGCCTCTCTCTGCCTTTCTGTCTCTCTCTGTCTCTGACACACACACACACACAAACACACACACACACACACACACACACACATACACACTACAGTTGGGAGGGGGGAAGAAAGGGGAAGGGCAAGGGGGGGAGAGACAAGAGTGTGTGTTCTAGGCTGTTTTGTGCTGTTGTAATAGAAAACCACAGGCTGAGTAATTCATAAATGTTAGGAGCATATTGGGCTCACAATTAAAGATCTGGAAGGTCTAAAATCTACATACAGGTCACAACTGATGACAGTGTTTTTGCTGTGCCCTTCCCCAAGGAAGACACCACATTGCAAGGAGGCACCTGGTGCAAGCAGTAAGAAGAAGCACACAGTTCCCTCTTCCTAGATATGACAGAACACCTGACAGATTCACCCGATAGATGAAGAAAGATTTAACTGGAATCATAGTTTTATAAGCTAGCATCCATCACAACAGGGAAGGTCTGACCGAAGTCCCTGGTGGTGAAACATGTGACTATAACCCATCACTAGCTTACATCACTTTCAAGGTTTTCCACCAGTGACCAACCTCTTACATGTTCCTCTCAGCACGTCTGCACTGGGTGTGCAATTCCAGGCACATGAACTTCACTGGATACATCTAAACCACAGCACGTGTCAAATATTCATTCTATCTACCAGCACTGACATGTCCCCTGCATCTTTAGCCACCGATAAATCAGACTTAGCATCTGATATTTCTGTCACTGGCAGGTATTTCTGGTCTTGTGACGTAACGAGCTCATGTTTGCCCTTTTCCATGCAGACATGATCACTCACACAAGGCTGATTGGCACAGAGTCATTTCCCTTCACCTGAACCCTTGTCATATTTTGAGATGCTATTTTTGTTAAAAAACAAACAAACAAACAAACAAACAAACCTCAGGACAAGCTTTTAAGCATCTCCTTCTTTTCCATTTCAGCTACTTCACCCATGTGTGCAGTGGCCTCTGACGTTGAGTGTGCCCTTGAACCCGAGAATAATAGCACCACATGGCTCCACCTGCAGTAGTCCTGTATGCGCTACTCACTCAGCATGACCCTCTCTCTTGGACAAGGAAATCATGGATGCTCCTGCACGGAGCGTGTGTGACAAGTGTTGAGGAGGTTCATGTCTTCTGAGAGCCCCTAATGCTGAGGAGATGTGTGCAAGGGGCTTCACAAGGCTTTTACTCCTAAGGTGCTGTTGTTTACTTAGAATTCCAAAGCTGAGAGAGGCTAAGTGCTGGCCAAACATACACAAAGACTACAATTCAGATGTCCAGAACTCACATAAAAGTCAGGCAGGCATGGTGACCTCCTGAAATCCCAGCACTTAAGAGACAAAGACAGCTCTGTAGGCAAGATGCCTAGGTAGGTAATCCAAAACTGGGGAGATCAAGGTTCAGTGAAAGATCCTGCCTCAGTAAAGTAAAAGTAATTGGACAAACCACCTACATCAACTCTGTATTTTCACATGCACACATGTGCCCCCACATATGCAAACATACATATACACACATATACACCACGCATGCATACATGGACAAAACACCAAAAAAAAAAAAAAAATTAAAGCAAACACATGAAAAAAAACCCAAACTGTATAAATGTTGTGTGTGAGTTACGGTTCATTGTCAGTGTACACAACTAAGAATAGCCTGGGGAAATGATACCACTGGAGGATGAGCTACTTTGGATTGATGGGTCAGCATGGCTGTTGAGCCATGCAGGAAGACCCACCCACTGAAGGGTGTGTCACCTAAGCACAGAGCCCTGAGCTGTGCAAGATGGAGAAATTGTCCTGAGCTTGATTAAATGCTTTCATTCATTCCCCTCTGCTCTTCTCGGTGGGTGTGACAAACTCTTTTCTCCTTACCACTGTCTTGACTTCCCTGCTGTGATGGACAGTGAACTGTGAGCCATAATGAACTCTTCCCTAAATTGCCTTTTGTTGGGGTGCTTTCTCACAACAAGGGAAAGGAAAGCAGGACACTGCAAGGTGGCATACTTCCCTGATGTTTGTTGCTTATTTTCCACATATGAGATTTCTCAGTGATCTTCTTGCAGCCATAGGAGGAGAGACATGCATGGAGTGTAGTCTTGAGTGTGACTGTATCCCGTTCCTCTGATTTCCTTTATTACCCCAACAACAACGTGTTACATGCAGTTTCTGAGTCTCACTTCATTGATTAAGATAATCCCAAGCATTGTTTTATAATCATATAAAAACCAAGTTATTATTATTTTTTAAAATAATTTTATTTACTTGTTTTGTGTGGTGGAGAGGCACACGGATGCCGTAGCATGCTATTCGGAGGTCAGAGGACAACTAGCAGGATGCAGTTTTCTCACCCCACCGTGTGGATCCTGGGATTCCGTTAAGATGATCAGGTTTGGCTGAAAGAGCATTTCCCGACTGAGCGATGTCTCCATCACCATCTCATTATTTCATGGCCACATAATTCCCATAAGGATTATGGGAATGAGAATGCAAGTATATCTGGTAGGAGTTGCTTATGGGGTAAGGCTGCTCTGGGAGATCCTGTGCTGAGAACTGAAGCATCAGGGTTTACAAGAACCAGAGCCGACTGCCTACTTCCGGTTACAGCTCCATCTGAAGACTGCAGGGTTAGGATAAGTCACAGAGAGAGCAATGAGCCGCAGGACACATTGGAACCACTAAGGGCTAGGAGAGACTATTTTCTGGCCATCTCTACCGATGTCCATTCAGACGGTCTGTAGCCTACAAAGCTGATGTACTTGACTATGAAGTTAGAGTGTGGCCAACATCCTCGTTCGTGTCTGAGATGTAGCCGGAAAGGGAGTTCCTTTCCGGAGTAGAATCGCTGGGCCAGGGAACATATTCATTTGTTATTTGTTAGGTATTATGAAATTTTGCTCCAAGGGGGTTGTACCAATTCATATTCCTGTCATTATGCACGAAGATACAGGTCATCTGATACAGGCATTGGCAGAGCACATTATCTTACTTAAAAAAAAAACTCGGTTTGTAAAAACAACGTAATATATAATTGAGGTCTAAATCTGTATTTCTTTTCACAAGATGCATGTTTAATATTTGTAAATGTTTGGTGACTTTCTCTTATATACGGAAAGGTTACTCTGCAGTTCATTTATTACGTTTTCTATTTTGTCTAGGTAGACATTGATTTTTAGGATATTGTGCCTATCACATCCTGAGTGCATGGGTTCGCTCTTGTTGTCTTGGAGAAAAGATTGTTAGTGTTATTGTTAACTCAACACAAACTATAGTCTCCTGGGAAAATGGAACCTCAAGTGGCCTGAGGCAAGTCTGTGGGACATTCTTGATTGTTGATGAATGCTGTAGAGCCAACCAACTGTGGGTGGCACCACCCCAAATAGGTAGTCTTAAGTCATATAAGTCAGTGGGTATAAACCACAGGAATCAAACCAGTGAGTAGCTGGTCTCTACTTCAAGTTCCTGCCTTGGGTCTCTGTCTTGGTTTCCCTCAAAGATAAAGTGTAGCTTATGAGCTGACATGAACCCCTTTCTTCTCAGGTTGCTTTCGGTCATAGTGTTTATGACAGAAATAGAGAATCAAACTAAACCTCTACTCACCAATGAGTAACGCATGTTGATAAAAGTTAACTGAGCTGTACAAGATCATGGATTACTGACTGGTTATAGCCACTGGGATCTCCACAGGCAGCACATGGAACTGTCTGATTAAGTATTAAAAGGTATTTAATAAGGAGAAAACTTTTCAAAGGTGTGGAGACAATATAAGGAAATGCACACGAATTAGTTTTTCCTTCAGAGTAGTGACAGCGGTGGAATCCCCTATGCCTCATAGGAAGACAGAAAAATGGAGGTGTACATTGTTGGACATAAAGGCAGTTTATGAGTGATGGCAAGTGGGACACCAGAAAAGATCTTTGCTGGAGGGGCATTACCAAAGCACAGAGTCATCTGCTGAGAATGGAGTGTGTTAACTGGCTTTCCAGAACTGCAGGAAACAGAGACAAACCAACCAAGTGATTCTCATTTTTTTTTTTTTCGTCTCCTAAGTCATAAACACATCAACTTGAGAGACAGGTACTGACAAGAACAACATTTTTGTGCTGAAATGGGGTTTAAATATTATTTGGGATACAGGTACATTATTTTTAACTTTCCCTGATCACCTGTGAGGAAATAAAAATCACCTGACTCTCAGGTTATGAGAAAGAAGCGATTAAAACAGCTCATTGTGCATAAGCACTAACCTATCATTACTATGTATGTGAAGGAAAAAAATACCAACTGCTTGATCTAGAATCAAGACGCTGGTGCATTTAGGTCAGTGGGATGTGCTATATTTTTTTAAAAAATGGTGTTGAACTACAATTTTGACATATTTCTCTTCGATCCCATTAATTTCATTTGGAAGCATGGTACATAAAATAAACTGTTATTTATGCGTGGCATAGAAAACAGAGCCTCAAAGGTAAATCTTGAGGCTAATCCTTAGATTGAAATAAACACAGATGGAAGAAGTCAGATCAGAAGTATGGGTACAATCTAGAATAAAGGAAGGCTGGTGGATAAATCCCAGTCCTGCTAAATCAACCTTAGTTTCTGGAAACTCTGCTTAAGGCTTAGAGATTGTGTGCATGCTAAATTCATGCAGGGAAAGCCACGAAGAAAATTACAAATCAGAAGCAATGGAGGCAAAATGGGTACAAGGTTTCCAACTGTTAGAAATGCCCAGAATAAAAATCGAAGATAAAATCAAACACAGTATCATCTGACTTCGCAGACAGAGCACAGAGACATATTAGAGTGAATTCTGGCATCAGTATGCCAGCTGAAAAGAATGAACTCACTTCATAGTCTTGTTGGGATAGTGGTATATCATCTGGCCAAAAACCAACCAACCAAACAAAAATTCTTCAAAAGATTAGATACTAAGAGTGAAAATTAGGGGAAACTGGCTTATTTGAGAAACTTATAAATGTATCTCACTAAGGAGCAGAGAGGGTGCTAAGTGTTAGAGGATTGTTCAGACATTGAGGGAGAATGAGGATCCAGAACAGAGTTAAGGAAAAACCAGAGGGAAAATACTTGGTGACGAGATCACTGCTTTGATGAAGTATGGGATCCTTCAAATTTCAGTCCATTTCATCAAAGTTATGAAATGTGGTTACAGGGCTGTTCTTTATATTCATTTATTATTTATCGACTGCCCATGGACCTGTAGTGATGGCTCCTTTATTCATTTCTGGTATTGTTTCTTTACGCTTTTACCCCCATCCCTTTCCTTGTTAGCCTAGTTTGAAGCCTGTTAAAGAGATTGATGTTGTTATGGAAACAGCTTTTAGCTCTCACTAGGTCATATTCCATGACATTCTTAACTTTTGTGGCTCACTAAGTCCTGTGTCATCGTGTTCTCAACTTCTGTGGTTGTTCTTCATCTGCCAACTTATCTAACCTTTCTGTGTCTTCCCACTTAACTGTCCTCCTTTCTGAGTTCCCTTTGTTTTTTCCCTCTACCAATGGCAGCTACGACTATGTACTTAGGGACACATGTCTTCCTATGTCCCCAGTCATTGGATGTCCCCCACCACCTTCCTGTGGTCTCAGTTTTCATCAAGCCCTAAAGTGCTCCTGTGGAGCCTATACTGTTTCTCTGATTCTCAGAGAAGACCAGTAGATTACTATGGATTTCCAAGTGCCTCAGAGGCACTTTAGCAACTAGCTGCACTTTATTGCCTTTCCCTGAAATCACTTCTTGCCTTTCCTTTAGAGTTTGTTCCACCCTCAACCTCAGTTCAAATAGTTCATCAACCCCAGGGTTCTATGTGGCATTCATAATTTATAAAACAAGGCGTTGATGAAGCAATAGAAAGATGAGCCCAAATGTCATGTTGCTTCTTTGATGATGATGGTGGTGGTGGTGGTGGTGGTGGTGGTGATGGTGATGATGATGATGATGATGATTGTATAGCATGATACATTCTTTGCCATTTTAAACTCCTTTCCCAAGTTGTAAAGTTTTCTTACAGTTAGAGGACTCTGAAAATTCAGACAGAGCATCATGGAAATACTTCAGACTTATTTTAAACTTGGAATATGCAATCTTACCTTAGATTTGAATCTCACTTTCTGGAATATTTCTGAAGGTGTTTTACTTGAGGGAGTTGAGCAGGGAGAAATTTTGTAGAGGAAGGTTAAATGCTGAAATGACTCTAAAAATTTCACCCTTTCTTTCCTTAGAGAGATGAAGTATTATCATGACGGCTCCTTTGTGGAGAGAGATTAACTTCCATTTCCAAATTTCTATTTACAGAAACCTTTGGACCTTGATATCTTATTACAGGTAAGTCAGAAATGGACTAACTTTCTAGCTTCATTTAGGGTCAATAACATTGTTTGAGTGAGAAAAGATTCAGGAAAAAAAAAAAAGGAAAGGGAAAATTCTCTCGGCTAAGTACACTTAGAAGCATTGCCTGTTAGAAAATAGAAGAATGCCTTTGGCAGAGGCTTTATTTTCTTTTCCTTTAAATAAATGACCACCGTAGGGCCAAAAGCATCCTTTCAATACATCCATTTACTAGAGTGCTTGATTATATTGATTTTTTTTCTCCCACAAATTTCAATCAAAATAATATGTATTTTTTAAAGTAATACTTCATAGTCTTGGCACTGTTCTTAGAATCCAGAATATTCCTTTTATCTCCTTGACATGTGTCAGCAACAGCTATATTAAAACTCCACATTTTAATCTCTCTGAATTCAATTCTCTTGACAAATTTCTTCATGCCGGATGCCTGCAGTTCTGACTTCAAAAGAAGCTTTTCATGCTCAAGGATATAAATGGTGGGGGAACCAAGGAAGGATTAGACCAGCTGACACTGGCCCCTCTCTTCTTCCTCTATTCTGGGATGTGAAGGGCCAATCCATACTACATGGTGGGAGAGAGCATCTCATGTTATGGTCTCCAGAGGCTTCTGGGAGAAACTATGCAACTGAAAATGGAGATCACAAACTCACTCTGGTGTGCTCTCAGGTTCTTCTCATTCATCCAAGAGAAAGGAGATCTACAGGTTAAAAATGCTACACTGGTAGCGTTGGCTGCTCTTCCAGAGGTCCTGAGTTCAAGTCCCAGCAACCACATGGTGGCTCACAAACATCTGTAATGGGATCTGATGCCCTCTTCTGATGTGGCTGAAGAGAGTGACAGTGTATTCACATAAAATAAATAAGTAAATAAATAAATAATTCTTAAAAACCCCAAATGATAGAGTGTAACAAAACTAGTGACCACATTACTAGTCTAATGCCTAAGAAACCAAACCAGAGGCTCTCTGTGTTTAGGGGAATAGGTAACTTTAATGTCTGAGGTTATTTGGTCACTGGAGGTAAAGAAGCAACAGGGTCTGGTCTTTGGACACTTGGTATCTACAGATTGTAGCTTCCCTTTCTGAAGCTCTGGTCTCTTGATTAGTTCACCAAAGTGAAGAGATGACTTTTAACGTCTCATGCAGAAGGCTGAATAACTGGTCGCTCCACAGGAGCAGCAAATGACATAGGACAGCTGAGGAGGGGAAAATGGAGAATTGCTGAGCCAGGATGTGCATTGGAGACTTTAGATGCCCAGAGACTGACTACTGATGCTCATGGAATATTGTCCACACCCCACTTTTATCTGCCAATGGGTTAAGTGAGTGACAGAAAGTAGCACTGCATTCCTGAGAGTTCACAGAAGTGGCAGTTGGTGGCTCCATCTGGTAAACCTTTTCTGATGCCCTCCACCCCCCCGGGACCCTTTGGGGTGAGGGATAAGGATTCAGTGACCTAATGCATCAATTTATACTTTTCAAGTTTAATTCCAGTAAGATGACCAGAAGCTATTAGTTGCTAACAAAGAATCTCAGCACGCACAAAGCTTCTACATGCATCTGTGGCCCTTCATACTCACGGCGCGTATACATTCTATGGTTTCTCAAAAGGATGTGCTGGTCTGCTTTCCTTGCTTCCTGCCTGCTTTCACAGTGTGCCAGTGGCGGGTGCTGATTCGGACGGGTCCTAAGGGGAAGTCCTGCCCTGACTAAAGAGCATCTCTGGATTTTGGTTTGAGAAAAGCATAGACTACTGTAACAGTCTAAGCTTTCATGTGCCCTTCCTAGATTCATATGTCAGACTTCCAACTCCCAGTGTGACAGCATTGGGCAACGAGGCTGTTGGGGGTGATCAGGGTTTGGGATGGCACGGAACTCTTACAAAAGAGGCTGGGATAGTCCCTTGCCCTTCCCACCTTGTGAGGCACAGTGAGAACAGCTTCTCAAGACACCACACCCGATGCTCCTTGACCCGGGAGCTCTGGTCTGTAGAAGAGTGTAACCAGATTTTAGTTACAGTATCCAGAACAGAAAAAGACGTGAGCAACCTTTTCAGTTTTTGCTTTTTCTTTATTTTGGTGGTACAAGAAAAAGGTAAGGATTATAAATGTCGCCAAACTACTAAACACCCACTGTTGTAATTTCATTCTGGTGTGTGATAAAACACCCAATACACAGCCACTCTCAGAATTAGGCTTTATTTGACTTACAATTGATTCCAGGTTCCATTTTACCCCTAAGGGAAAGGTCAACAGCAACTTCTGGGAAAATGTTGAGAATTTTCCAATTCAGGGAACTTACCTTGATTTGCTTAGACTTTAACCAAACTATGAGTAAACAAAAATCATAGAAAAGAAAACTTTTTTTTTTTTTTTTAAATTTTGTGCATGTTCTGCAGGCAGCCAGACAGAGGGGAACTTGAGAGTGCTAGATGTCTCAAGTGGTACAGGCACCGAAAATGTCAGCTTTCTTCACTGGTTGCAAGCATGTTTGGAAAAGTTTACAATTGAACTTTAAATTATTTTTTAGAAATATAATACTTTTACTTGTGTGCATGGTGTATGTGTGCTTGTGTGCAGGCACATGTAACTGTACAAGTGGCCAGAGGCCACTCAGGGATGTCAGGTGACCTGCTCTACCATTCTCTGCTTTAGTCCCTCCCTTGAGACGGGTCTCTCACCAAACCTGAAATCCTCCAGTTTGTATAGGCTTGCTGACCAGGATACTTTCAGGGTCTCCTGTCTACATGCCCTGATGCTAGGGTTACAGGCATGTACAACCATGGCTGCCTATTTTACTAGGTTTTGAACTGGGGTCTTCATGCTTCTACAGCAAATGCTCTTACCCACTGATTCACCTCCCCAGACCAGAAATGATTTTTTTAAATAAAAAAATAGACCTATATATGCTCCTTAAAGTAAATGCACAATATTATTTGTGTCTAAATGTGTGTGCCTATAACATTCTGGTGCCTCAGGCATTCAGAAGTGTCAGACTAGGGTCAAAGGTAAGGGTGGGAGCAGAGTGCCTCTTTGTTTACTCTCAGTTAAAATTATTTGTAAATTTGCCTGTGACATAATTTGAAGGGCTGAGTGCTGCAGAATGTCTTGTTCCCGGAGACGTGTGTCTGGTGTCCCTGGGGAGGGAGCTCCTGTTAACTGATGAAGATGTCAAACCATGTCAGGGGAGTGTCAACAGCTGCATATTCATTGCTGCACCAGAGGCGCCCTCAGACTGGGCGATCTCACTGCTTATTCACAGCAAAGACACTTAATTAATGAGTAGGCCTAATCAGGCTGTCTTATTATGTATGGGACACCAGTGTGGCTGATGTGCAAACAAACCATCCTTGAGGAGTGCTAATTAATAATTCTGAGCCGGGCATTCTGAGAGGCCTTGTCATATAGCTCTCGGAGGCATTGGTAGCATCTCCTTTGCCAAGTTCTCATGTCCCCTGCATAAAAATGAGTGACCATGCCGGCAGCTGTCCTGTTTATTACAGAGCTGCACTTACCTCTGCATGGGACTTAATAGAGATGGATACACCGAATGGAAATATTGCGGGTGTCTTTCTTTAGCAAGTCACCAAGCAAGCCTTTCTGTTCCCTCGCTGAGTACCAGATCTATGTATGGATGGATTTGACTTTTGTAGGTTTAAGTATGAACTAAACTGAATAGTGCTCATTGGACATTCACAGCCAGGAGTAAATATTTAAACAGATAACTAAATACAAGGTTCATTACATTAGATGCTGAGCTGGAACTAGAAGAAGCACTGAGAGAATCAGAGAGGCCAGAGTCGTCACGATTGCTATATTGCCTTCCCGTCTCACTACGAGTGTGTGGCATTATTCTAAATTGTGGATGAATCTGTTATGTGACTGCTACTTGATTCTGTACTTGGTCCTGGGGGCTGTACTTTTCCTTTACTGTGGTTATGGAAACCACCTACTGGCCTCCCAGCTTTGCTCTGCTGGTGGAGTCCTTCACTGCCATTCTAATGTTGTAAAGCAAAGGCAGCTTTGGGAGGTTGAAATCTCTCTCTCTGCCCTTCATGTCTCTCAAATGGTAGGATATCTTTGACATAGACCAATTTCTTTAAGGGTGTTTTAGTCAGGGTTCTCTATAGGAATAGAACTAATAGAATAAATCTGTATCCATTTATCATCTATCTATTTACCTTTTTTTTGACAGTGGGATTCTCCACACATTTTTATTACACAGGCTTGTCTGTGGAAGTTTACATGGGAAGCAACCTACGTCTTCCAACAGCCACACCAGGTTTTATTTTAAAACTTTAATTCTGACTTATTCTTGAGTTCCCAGTAGAGTAAGTCAGCCAGTACTCACTCACAAAGCACCTCAGGGACTCTGGTGAGGACTTCACACAGAAGCAACTGGAATCTGAATGTGTGGTACCCGGAGCCTTCCCAGAGGCTCTCATGCAGCTGCACGCCAGTCCTGTGGGAGACAGGGTTTTACTTGCTCCCGCCTTACAGATGAGGAAACCAAGGCTCGAAGTGTTTTTCTGTACTTCAGGAGCTTCAGGACAAGGTTGCTGTTCATAGTATTCTGGTCTTCGGGCTGCTGCTGTCACCAAGGGTAGGGCTGAAGGTGAACACTGAGCTAGTTAAAGACAAATACTTTAACCTTTCCCCCATCTTTTGCTAAGTAATACAGGTCCCACACTGCATTTATTTGTAGACGTTAGAAGACAGAGTGGGTGATGTCTCTTTATAGATCCTATTAATAAATTTTATTCGGAACTTGTACCACAACAGTTCTAACAGCATGATTAAGGCTGCACGTCCCAGAGTGGTCACAGGGGTGCAGCATGGGAAGAAAAAGTTGCACCTCAGAGCTGACCATGATCAAGTTAAAAATACCTGCCACAATATTCTTGCTAAGAAATTCCCTTCGGGTCACGACCAGCATGAAAAAAAATCAGGAGAGATTCAGCAAACAGTCTGTAAATGTATGTGTACAGCAATGTGCTGAATTAGGAGTCACAATCAGATTCTATTTAGTGTTAACATCAAGCCCTTAGGAGAGGAAAAACTCCTTTGTCATTTATGCACGCCAAGAACTATTCACAGTTAGGGCTGGGCTGGGCAGGGCAGCCAAGGAGGCTGGAAGAAATGCTTGGGCTAATACTGAAGGCCTTTCTTGTCTGGTGCACATCTGCCTTCTGGCCATAAGAATGTCATTTATCAGTCATTAAATAAAACCAGAAGAAAGCAATGTAGGTCTCTGGGAACCCCATCCTTCCCGAGGGGAAAATGCTCTGCCAATTTAAGTCATTCAGTCAGGAAGGTGAAGTAACGAGTTAAGGCTTTGGTGACAATTATAATCCTCTGAGATTTACTTTCCCTTAAGTCAAGATAAGATAGTAATGTTTACTGTACTTTCTCTTGACTTTTAAAACCACTGGTATTGGGAGTAGGCAACTTGCACCTGTGAATGAGCTGGCAGAAGGAAGGCCCCCACCACAGCTGTCCCAAGTGGTGCAGGCAGTTGTGGCCAGGCTCTTGATGATGCAGGAAGGACACCGTGGGTCAGGGGTCAGTAGGTGGAGGAAGCTGTGCTCATTGCATCTTCAGAGAGTTTGGTACTAGAGGTGTGGATGCTTGCAAAGTATTTGACGTCACTGTCTCTATCTATCTGCAGGTCCATGATTGTCGGCTCCACGGCCTCCTGATGACAGCTATCAGAGGCTAAGAAGTATTCTTTCTCCAGCAGGGTCTGACGCAGGTTCTTTGCCGGCAGCACTCTGACATTGGGGACCCTGTTGTTTGCCAAGGACAGCAAGTGTGGCATCATGTGCACAGCAAACTGCTCCATGGGGAGGCAGTCGTCCTCAATGATGAATCTGGCAGACAAAGACAAAGGCTTGTTGACCAGACCGTTCTGGACACCTGCCAAAATTCTCTACCAGCTCATTGATGAGATCGACTCCAAATATCGGCGGTGTCGCCATGTGGAGTTTCTTCACCACTTCACTGACCAACTTGTAGGAAGTCCAATGGACTGAAGAAACTGTCTGCACACAGATTCAGAGCAATGGGATGTAAGTAATGATAAACATCTCTGTGACGATATAATCCTAGAAGTAAAATCAGCTGTTCTGCCAGTTCAGCTTGAAAGCGCCAATTTCTACTGTTGTCTGTCATCAAAAACTCCTGGAGCTGATAAAGGTATTCTCTTCTTTTATCAGTGTGAAGAAGCTTCAGGAAATCATGCAAATGTTTAAGAACACCTATCTTGACTTCATCGAGGTCTTTTAAAAATCCATTAAAAAATGGAACCCGGTCTGCAGCTGTCAGCTGCTCTCCAAGAATCACCATGAGCTCATGGATGGAGAAGGCTAGATTCCTTGGACTTTCCACTGCATGTCCAACGCTAGGGTCTCGTAAGTCTCTCTCAAGCAGTGCCAGTTCTGTCTACCGAGAGTCAGGGCCACACCTGGCACACTGTATGCACAGTGCTTGGCGATCTCAATGCCGACTGTCTGTGCTCGAGAAGGGTTGGTCACTGACAAGTACTGATCTAATAACGCTTGTGGTACAACATCCTGGACTTTGGGTCTCCTCTCTTCATCCTGGCTGAAGCCACCGCTGGGGTTTACGTCCGCACCTCCATAGACATAGTCAGGAGTGGCCTCCATATTCTCCTCAGCAGCGCTGATCAAAGCACAGAAGTATCTTGATTTATGTTACAGTCTGGAAGCTCACTGACACCCATTTTATCTTGTAACTCTTTCCGCTGCTCTACACCACCAGTCTCTTCGTGAGCATCCAGGCTGGAAGCACACACGGCAGCTGATAGCACATTCACCTGTGCTTTAACATCTGGGTCATCCAAGTGTGGTTCTAGGTTTTCTATCATTTCTTCTAGCTCCTTCCGGGTAGCCATGGTGATATTAGGAGACCTGGTACAGGGACTTCAGGTGCATCTCCTGTTCTCTCTGTACTGAGTCTCTCCTCAGGGTCCTGTTGAAGCTCTTTATCAAGATCTATTTTGGGTAGAGGAGTCCTCCAGAAATGGAAGGAGTTGAACATTTCCTATCTAAGGGAGTAGACTCTAATGAGCTGGTGCCAACGTCTGGCTGGGATGCAGACTTGTTGGTGTCAGGCTTTTTACCACTCTCATCTCTAGCTGCTTCCTGAGGAGACTCTGAAGACAAAGTACAGAGTAAGGAGCTGTCCACTGGAACATGCATGTCATCTGCAGAGTCCCAAGGTGTCTCTGCAGCACAACCTTTGAGTGTGCTCTCCAGCCTGGCACTGGAATGAGGAGCACTGAGGTCTTGAAGGAGCATCTTCTGGCCTGTGCTGCTCTTCTTCTACGACACCATCATCTCTGATCCTGTCTTTGTCTTCTGCCACTGAGTCTTCCGAGCTCTTGCTCTCATCTTTAAAACACCAACCTGAGCGTGCTAGGTTAGCAAATATAGATATGAAAGGCCCCAGAGCCTGAAAGGCTGCTTGGCAAACCCAACATGAACTTGATCACTGATCAAGTTAGTAAATAGTGCCGATAACTTTGTCCGTCGGATTTCTTGACATGTTGCACAGAAGACAGTCATGAAGCACTCAGCACAGGCCTTCTGGACACCTCACACATTATCAGAACACAGCTGGAAGAACCTGGGAAGCTGCATTTCTTCTGTAGCTTGCTGGCCAACTACACTGCAAATATCTCCAAAATTGGCAGCACAGACCTTTCGGATGAAACATTCTACAGTCGCAGCACATCTCGCAAAACCTAGGGAGGATGAGATGCTCTGTAATATTCTTCCCAACCATGGGGCCCATCTTACACATTATAGCCACAGCTTCTGTCTTTATGTCCTCATTGCTGTCTGGGGCAGTCAGGTCTATAAGGACAGGACACACCTTGGTCTCCACGTCAAATTGCTCAATCAGCTCCTGCTCCAGCAGAGCCAGCAAAACTGCCTGACTGGTTTTCCTCACCTGGTTATTCTGGTATGCAAGGTATCAAACCACAATTGGTAGTAAGTACTTGGAAAATGCATATGATATCGAAGGCTGGTTCTCTTGACAAAACACTGCAATGTGCGGCACTTGTTCCATCAGCTCCGCTCTCACAGTTGGTTCTGAGTCATCAGATAATTGGCTAATTCTTTCCAGGACAGCAATGCAGTCTCTCTCATCATCTCAGACATCCCTTAGAGTATCCAGCAAACTCCAGGCCACCATTTATCTGTTAAAAATGTTCTCACTTGCAGCATACTTGTTCAGCCTCCTCAAGGGTGTCAACACTTCATCTTCAGTCCAGGACTGAAGGTATAATAATCACATCCGACTCTGAGCTGTAGTCATCCACACCAACTGCCATCTTGTGCTTGCCCCGCCTCCTCGTTTCCTGGGATCAGGGCGAGACGAGGCCCTGGCCTGCAGTGGCGGCTCCCATAAGCCCACCCCATGCCCTATCATCTATCTATCTATCTATCTATCTATCTATCTATCTATCTATCTATCTATCTGTCTTCCATCTATCATCCATCTATATATCTATGTATCTGTATTTATCTATCTACCTATCTAGCTATCCATCTTTCATCTGTTTGTCTATTAATCATCTAAATATCCCTTAATATTTGTTTACTCCAGCTTCACACTTTCTGTGGAGTTTTTATGAGATCTATAGGGAGACTTTCATCCCCATGTTCCCATTTCAGTTTGAACCTTTTCATTTAAAATCACTCTGCACACCAGACAATATGTTGTCTATTGTTGGCATGCTTGCTTGTCTGCAATGTTTTACTGATATTTGTGTGTGCTGGTATTTGATCAATGTGTATCTCTGTGTGAGCAAGTCCCCCTCTCTTCTGTGTATGTCTATATGTATGTTCATATGTCCATGTGTTTAATATGTGTGTATTCCATATAGAAGGCAGAAGATGTTGGGAGATAACCAAGTATCAGCTTGAACTGAAACCACAGAATTTATATTTGAAGTGAGTTCCTCAAGCATTCTCATGGGCTTCCTTCTGGATTTGGGACCCACTGATCCAACTAAGCCCGTTAAATATTAATATAATCACTTTCAAGATACAGTGTATGAAAAACTAGACAGCAGCTTGTGGACCTCTTGAGGGTCCATGAAATTGATTCCTACCTTGTTGAAGATATTCAAATCCACCTCTGTTGGCCATAGTTTGAAACTGACAATAATCACCATCAACTGCTAAATACGTTATTATCCAACTCCTCACAGATGTTTTCATGATGCATTTCACACTTGTTATTGCCCAAAGCAAATCATTTTCGGAGCTGTGGCTCAGGTTTGTTGTGATTTTAGCACTTAATTTCAACATCATCCTTGGAAAGTAAACATCACTAAGTGTTTGCTGTCATGACAGAATCCACAAAAGAAATTATGTCGAGCTGCTTCACACTTTTGAGTAGCTTGTGACTGAGCAGTGGTTTTAATGATGATCTAAATAGAAGATAATATATTCCTTATTCTTTAATTGGGCTTATCTGGAGCCTGGTGCCTTCACACATTAATATGTAAGAGATGTATACACTTGAGATGCGTTCGTAATTATCCAAAAAGTATTTTGAGTGGATAATATCTACCGATTGTTGAATCTGCTTTACAACTTACAGTCCACTTTGCAGTTGCTACGACTTGTTGCAAAAATATGTCTTAGAACATTTGCAGAGCATTGCTTCAGAAATATTTCATAGTCAGGAAACACGGTAAGCTGAATATGCTGGGTTTTATTTTGTGTCACAGATCCAGTTCAGAGTTATTAAAACTGTACTATCAACTGCAGCAATGGAATGACTCTTCTTTTTTTTTTTTTTTTTTTTTGACACTTCTCTTTGAGACATTCCTGAGAGCAATACATTTCTCTCCCTTTAAGATTTGGTTCACAAACTTTTCCCTTTGAAATCTGCAGCTCAAGCATAGTTATAAGAATGGCACTGTTCACGCACGGAGACATTTGCATCTAAACCAGGTTCATTATAGCTGAACTATTTAACATCCACCCCGTGTCATCCCTGTACTCTAGGCTCCAGGGAACTTCGTTCCTTTTCTTCCCCGGGCATGCCTATGCTCAGTCTCTTCTGATGAGAATAATATGCCTCTCCCTGTTTCATGGGAGAGCACTCTTTCTGCACATCTCTGCTTGTCATATGTCCTGAGGTACCTCCATCACAGGTCCCTATGTTCTGGCTCCCTGAGCTGCCTGTCTCCTCCTGGACCCCACACCATACTAACAGATAACCCATCTGAATTCCTATCTAAGTATCCATCTTTTGAAGTGATCTGCCCTCTCTCTCAAGAAACTTACATGGTCCTAGGATCTTGACTGGTACATAGTAGGAACTGCCTTACTATATTGGTTGAGTCTGGGGCCTCTCTTTTCCTTGAGGGAATAACATGAGCTGCCTTTCATACTGAGGTTGACTCAGAGAAGCAGAAGCTATACCAACCCTCTCGATCCTCTTCCATCCTTCTAACATGGTCCTGTTCATCTCATCCTGTTCTTCTCATCACTGTCTTTAGCAAAGCCATACAAATTAACTATAATACAAACAGTGTCTAGAGGGCTGGAGCCTGAAGCTAAATGAAAAGTGAATTCTAGAATTTGGTCATCATAAAAAGCCATGTTCTTCTCTACATCCCCTACTCTGGCCATGGCTGTCCTGTGGATGTTTAAAGTTGACACTGAAGGGTGGAAGACTATACCATGAAATAGTAACTGCCACCTCCTTTCTCACTTCATTGTCACACAATTCTTTTAGCCAGCACTCATGTCAACAGAATTGCGTGAAGTTGTTCTTGACATCCAAAGAAACAAAGCATGCTAGAGATAAGGTCAGGGGCCTATGCATGCTTGAGCCCCATATCATTATAGAGGTGTACAGCCATTGCCAGTGGACAGATGGCAAACACTATCATTAACTCTGCAATATGCTCTAGTGGCTAAACTCTCCAAATTGGAAGATATACCTAAGAGTAGTAAAATGTAGAGTCTGAAGCCCATTTGTATCTCTTATCTGGGAGTTGCTCAAATCGAAGGTATCACGGAATGGAGCTATCTATGCACGCATCTGTTTGTTGTAGCTTTGTTGACAATAGCCGGGTTCTAGATCAACCTGGGTGTCCATCAGCACACGTCTGGATAAGATTGCGTTTCGTATACACAGAGTAGCTTTATTCCGCTATGACTAACAAAATCATTGAAGTATCTGGAAAACAGAGGCAAGTGGAGATCCTCAGATTAAGTAAAACAAGCTGAAGTCAGAGAAACACATGCTATATGCTTGTTCTTATTTGTGGGTCTTAGGTTTTATGGAGATGCACAAAGTCGTTCATGTATATTTGTCATGAAAATAGGAGTGAGGTCACCTACGGGAATGGGGAGGAGGGGAAAGGCAAGGGTAGGGAAGATGAGCATGCTCAGAGTCCTTGGTGGACTAGCTTGGAAGTGTCTCCATAGATATCACCACCGTCACGTACAACAAACACATACTACTAAATTTAGTAAGAAAACTGTCCAAATTGGACAAAAATGTCAGGAGTGACTTCTTTTAGTCTTTAAAAAAATACCATATTTCTTGGTGTAAAATAGCCTACAAAGCATTTTCTAACAATCTAGAACAACATTTACTAAGTTTTATGATTTATTTTTGCCCCTTACAAATAACCATTTTTCTTTTTTTCTCTTTCTTTCTTTCTTTCTTTCTTTCTTTCTTTCTTTCTTTCTTTCTTTCTCTCTTTTTTTTTCCTACCAGTCAGTATGTATTTAGAGTTTAGAGTTAAGTCAGCAGTTCTGGCAATTAGATTTGTGATGTCACGCAAGTTTGCTTACCTTTGAGCTTTGAGCTGAACTTCCAAGAATATTAACAATTTAATAAATTGAATAGGTACTACGTTGGTTGTCAAAACTCATAATCTAGGTACCCACACTGACCAGAAGTCTAAACATTCTGGACATGACCAACATCTTTTATTTGCTGTTAACAATGCTGAGGCACCGTGAGTGTGGCTTTCTGAGTGTGAAATAGAATCTCCTCCCTTGTGACTGTGGACCAGCACCTTCAACTTTCATGGCTTTGTGAGTGTTTTTCAGTTTTCACATAACTTGTCACATAATCTATAGAGATGCTCACTCAACAGGACAATGCTGGAAGAGAATGTTTTCCATACTGATTGCTCACTTGATCCTATGAAAAACCTTAGTTTTTAAAAACACGTCATGCACGTACATCCAGAATACAGAAAACTACATCTAGACAGAAGAAGTGTGCTATTTTCCTCTCGAAGGTCCTTGTCTTTACTATTGAGAAAAATGCTTGCAAAGCTTGCTTCATACATCCGTGTGAAAGGCATGACGTTAGGCGGGCATCCCTGCATTGCATGCACACCTTGACTGCTCTACATCACTTTATTTTCTTCCTTCCCCTGTGTCCGCAGCTCCCTGTCCTATGCAGCTGTCCCAGCTGCAGTGTGAACTGTTGCCTCTCGCTTGCTTGCCTTGTGCTCACATCCACATGTCTGACTGAAATCCTGAGTGGAAGGATGACTTTGTATTAAAATGGGATTTCTCTGTAACTCAGGCACCTTCCTAAATGATAAAAATCTCAAGACTCCACAAATCAACAGCATAGGGATTTGTTAATACCTCCACTTTGCGGCTGCAGAATATGTCCGTCTTTCCTAACTGTTGAAAGCTTGCATCAGTTCAGCTGCAAGCCTGATGTTGCTGCTCCTCCATAGCCAACACTAGGGGTGCCTTGTCTTTCATCTTGCACACTGGCTCTAAATGTGTAGGAATCTCTTGCATTTCATTTTTATTTGTATATTATACCTAGTGAGTTTATTATTGTAACATTTTCATGCATGCATGTCGAGGCATTTGCCATACACACTCTATCGCTATCTCTCATCCCCCCTGCCAACCTCCCAATCCCTTCCTTTCCTCCAACTAGTGCCTCTTCTAACTTTATATATTTTGTTAAAACTAGCAGCTTGTAAACTCAAAGATCAGTTTATCAAGAGAATCAGGGTACTATGATTGAGAGCAAACCTGCCCTAGTGCAGATGTGGCTGACTTGGAAAATAATTTCATCTGGGCTATTTGATTGAAGATGACTCATGAGTAGTTTGGACACATTTTGTACTTATTTTAACTGCCGATCTGTATTCCTGTGTTGTGATATTGACAAATAGCTTAATGAGGAATTTTATTTCTAGGTCATGTATTAAAAGATGAACAGAGTGCCTTTGTGACAGCCACCCATGCCGTTAGCATAGGAGAGCTCTCCAAATCTATTTCCCAGTTGAGTTAACCCCCTTGTAAGAAAGCTGGCAAAAACCTGGAGTTCAATCACGCCTCTGAATTAATCTGGAAAATAGTGACTTTTGGGGCCTTTCTGAGGTAGGCCTGCAACTGAGGCATTTTTGAGCAAGAAGATTCATGCTTTGTATTTTATTTTATTTTTGAAGTATATGTGTGTTCTGCATACATGTCTATGTGTATATGTGTATTCATGTGTATGAGTGAGGGCATGTTCATGTGTGTGTGTGTATGTACAGATGTGGGCTATACCACGTATGTGGAAGTCAAAGGTTAGCCCTGGATGTTGGTTCTTCTCTTGCACTTTGAGACAAGGTCTCTTTTTCATTGCTTATCATCACATACAGCAAGACTAGACTAACTTCTGGGTTTCCAGGGAGTCTTCACCTCCCATCTCTCAGAGGGTGTGCTGTGATTATGGATACACATAACCACACCCAGCTTTCCATGAGTTCTGTATCCTGGAACCCAGGTCCACATCCCTGTAGACACTGAGTAAGCTTCCCACCTCCCTTTTTGTATTTAAATTGTAGCAGAAAATACAGGGAAAGGATGATGGTTTCTGCCAGTGGGCAGGTTCTCTTTAATTCCATCTGCCAGCCCTCAGTGACAGGGCAAGGGGAGAGGCTGAGAAAGAACCTACATGTGTTGTTTACAGTAGAGTCCCAATTCTACAGGACTGTTTCTTCAGGACCTTCCAGTCAGTGGCCATGGAGACTCAGTGGCGGGACACAGGGACACCCACATCATTCATTGACACACTCATAAAGTGTTGCTAGTTAGGACCAGTCTCTTGGCAGGACAAAAAGAAAAAAAGACCTTTCCCTTTCTTTGTTACCTTATCTGTGACAGCATCAGAAGCAGTATTTTCAGACAGGATAGCTCCTCTTCTTCTTGTCAGGAGCTTAAAAGATGTATGAGCCTTTCCTCAAACATGCAATTTCTGAAAATACTAGAAATGAACGTGGACAAAAAGACAAATTGCACACTTGAGCATCTGGCTATGAAACCACAGAGAATTTGAGAGCTAATCGCAGTGAGGAAGCAAAGGCTCTTCCTTTTTCATGGGAGAATTTCTCAAGAATTTTAGAAATTGGAAGTAATTTTCTTAGGAAAAGGATGGCTTAAGTCAGAATGAATGGGGGAGCGAAAGCACATGTCAATGCAGAGGAGACCTTGTAACCTCAGCCCACCCTCCCCCACAGCTCAGTTCCTGGCAGGAAGAGATGTTCGCATGGGAAACCAACGTGCCCCATCTTCTCTTTGTCCTTTTGTGGTAGAGCAGTTATTAGTCCACTTAGTGAAAGAAAGGGGCTCTGACATATATCTGTGGAGGAGTGTTCAATTCCCCCCAGGAATTTAAGAATGGCTTTGAAAAGAAAAGTCGGTGAGAATCCGACCACAATACTCGTGTGCCAAGAACAGAATAGAATTCTACAAGAAACAGAAGTCACTGGGTCCCCTTTCCACAGAGAAACTGCTGTCTTCCCACCTGGAAACCACACATCAGTGGGCTTCAGAAGTCAACAAATGACCTCCAAATGAAGAGCCCTGGTAGAAAGACACTGAGGCCAATAGTACCTATAGATTTCTGAGTGTTTCTTGCTCTGTATTTGCATGGAGCTGATCATACCTTTGAGCCTTCTGTCTATACATCAAGGTTCTCACTCCACCTTAACATATCTTAAATCTATATTTGGTGGGTGAATTTTCCATAGGAAGTATGCTTGAAATGGTAGGTTTAACTCCCAAATTATTTTCTCATCAATGATAAATTATTTTTTCGTAAAAGACGTTTTCTCATCAAAGTACCAAGATATGATCATCTGCTCTCATCTACTTTCATCCTAAGGAATAACAATGTTTATGTGCTTCTTTTAGTCAGTGAGGAGATTTGAAAGGGAAGATCTGAAAGAGTCAGAAACATCTGTTATCTCTGCCCTCAATACAGAGAGTGACTTTAAAAAATCTGGGACATCTGCACAGACACTCAGCAGCATGATGCCTATGGCTTTATTTCCACCATATTCATTCAGAGAAAATGCTGTCCACATGCTTGGATGTAATAAGGAATTCATTCTGGCTGAAGGACTTTACTAAATGTGCTCTCCCTAACACACTGCTA
>JANHMN010000004.1:157947437-157973487 GCA_030674055.1 Rhabdomys pumilio | reverse complement strand
GGATAGAATGTATCTACACAGAAGGGTATGGCTGACTCTAAAGTAATCCCAGAGAACTGAAGAAAACGTGTGTGTGTGTGTGTGTGTGTGTGTGTGTGTGTGTGTGTGTGTGTGTTTGTAATCTAAGTTTTCATTTTGTTTCACACAGTTGATTTGACCAGAAGGAACCTTATTGTAGCACACTGATACAGTGTGAGGGAGTCTGGCTTCTGTTTTTGTTGCTGTTCTTGGCATAGACAGACCCATAACTTCAGAACCAAAGGATGCGGGGAGAAGGGGTTTGTTTCTGTGAGGTTTCATGGGTTCAGTCCACCCAGACCTGAGCTTATAAACATTTACATGGAACACACAGAAATGGAAGAGTCTTTGGCATGGCCTAAATTCTGCATGGGTGGAAATGCCATTGAAGTTCAGGTTCCATTTGATCTAAGACTAAGCATCACTTTTCAGTTTGGTCTATAATTAAACTGTCTCTATGAGGCACTGTCTAGTGTGTATTTGATTTCTTACTCCTTGTTAGGGATTGAACTCATGTACTTATTTGGTAAGTGTTTCCTCATGGCCACATTCCCAGCCCCTCTCTTTCATAGTTAGGTGACTGCAACTTGAACACTAGATGCCTTTGTGTCCTGGCTGAACTGCACAGCAGCACATGGCAGATGTGTGGTAATCTGGATGAGAAAGTCTCCCGTTGGTTCAAGTATCTGAACACTTGATTCCAGTGGATGGCATTGTTTATGGGAAGTCTAGCAGGTATGACCTTGTTGGAGGAAGTACATCATCAAGGGTGGACTTAGAGGTTTTCAAGCCATGCACCATTCCCAGGTCCCTCTTTCTGTGGTTGAGTATGTACGCTTTTAGCTTCCTGTTCCAGCTACTACGCCTGCTATTTGCTATCATGCCATCCTCACTATTATGGATTCTAAACCTCTGGAGCCCTAAGCTAGATAAATACTTTTTCCCCTATAAGTTGCCTTGGTTGTGGTGTTTTGTCACAACCAGAGAAAAGTAATGAATACAGGGCCTCCTAGGCATGGCCTAGGGAAACCTAACCCTAACTTGTAACTCCTAACTCCTAACCTGAACCTAGGGAAAGTATTTTCTTTGAATCTTTCTCTCCTATAAGATTCCACTATGGACACTCTGTTGCCCAATTTCTTGGGTCCATCAGCAGTGGGGGTTACATACATTATCTCCCAGAGCATAACCAAATAATGCCACATACACTAATTTGCTCATTTTATTGAATTTGCCAGACATGGTGGGATGAAGTAGAAGAAGCTTTGAGAGGAATGGCTTGGAAAGTTGATGAATTCTCGACAAAGGATCTCTTTGAGCATGTCTTTTTGATCCCCTGTACAGCTGATTGTTTACAACTGGGAACATGGAGGGAAATCAAGATAATGCTTAGAGAAGACCCTGTAGAACCCATTCTGCCCTGTAGGTTGTTGGGAGGGTTATTCTGCCTTGAAGAGAGGAACTCTTCTGGCTGACCTCCCAGCCTTGATCAGTATACTTGGGAGCTAGTATGAAGCAACAGGCTCCAGAGTCATTAGCCTCCATGAAGAGGACGTAAAAATATGTACATAATTAAGGCTAATTCCTGTCTATAGAAAGATCCAATTATTTCCACAAGCACCTGCTTCAATTCGCCTATAAAAGCTAAAAGCAGATTGAATTATTTGAATATCAGTGTTGGACATCATTTGGTAGACACGAGAACAGAGCCCCAGATTGGCATGATTGAAAAAAGTAAAGGGAACCTTTGTTTGGAGATGTTTACATTTTCACACTTTCAGCTAAATGAATTCTTTCTCGAGGTTTTCTATGAGCTGACTTGAGAGATGGTGACATCTATGTGTATTAAAGGACCCCCGGAGATGGCAATAAATACTTAGTACAGTCATGTGTGCATTCAAATTACATATTGTGAACTCAAATCCCATCACACTGAGTTAATTTCAATGAGTATGACATGAACTTCTGGGAGCGGTGTCATCTAAATTACATGTTTACAAACTCTGCAGGCACTGTTCTCTTCAGCCCACAGAAGTAATGTCCTCAGAAATGAAAGCAAAGAATTAGAAACATCACAGCTCTGTTCTCGACAGCATAAAGTGGCGACAGTCAAGATGTGCGTCCGTAGATGAATGGGTAAGGAAAAGGTGATACATATGAGCACTGTGTAACAAGAACAGAGGTGAGGTAGACACAGTTATTAACCTGAAAACATGCCCTAAAAGGAGCCAAGAGGAGCAACTGAGAGAAGCATGTGAGACAGACTCCAAATTGGTATCCTTGCTATAGTGTTGGTGAGCCCTGCTCTGTTCCAACCCCTTAACTGGATGTTGGGGATGATTCAAAACAGCGTTTTGGTCAGAGTCACAGGAGGATGGGTAAATTTTTCTTTCTTTGTGTTCTTTCATTATTACCTTCCTTTTTTTCTACCTCCTTTACCTTCTCTGTCTTCTCTTCCTTTTACCCCATCTCTTCATATGGTGAGTGGAAAAAAATTCTAATCTTTATTGTGGAGGTCATGGCATCAGGCAATGCCTTTTGAGAATATGCCTTTTGAGAATAGGTTTAAAAACCCTAACAGAAAATTCCCAGGCCTCTGTGTCTAAAACAGTGGCTGGAAGCTGAGCTTTCAGGCAAGAGTTAAATGGGTAGGAGATGAACACTGAGGGGGCCCACATGGCGGTTGAGGGTTTAATCTTCTAAGATAATCACACTTTTGCCGTGCTCGATTGTACAACATGTCTCCTTAATGATATTTTCAAATTGCCCCATCAAGCCTGGATGAAATACTGCCACGGAGGGCTGTTAACTACACCCTATTACTCCAAGCCAGGAAGCTTTGTTATCATGCAATTAAGATCAAGAATTAAAGCATAAAGTTTGGCAATTTGCTGTGAGGTTTTCTAACTTGTAATCCCAGCCCCTCACCAGCAAATCCTCTTCATTCAGATTTGAGTAAATCCTTCAGTTTGGAGAAAGGTGCTCCATACTCCATTTGTGGCTCCTTTTCTTTGTCCTTTGCCCACTGTCCCGAACGGGGGCTCTTATGCTCCAGGGAGCAGACAGCATTCTGAGGGCTACAGAAGCTGCAGGGCTGTGAGCTAGAGCCTACTTAGAGGCAGAGAGCCCTTCTGAGGATCTGTACGCTGGTCAGTGGCCACGTAGTGCTGTGCTCACCATAACCCAGCCTGATCACAAGGCTACGTTCCTCACCTGCCAACTGCAGACCTAGGTGAATCCATGGGATACAGTTAGGGGTTCTGCCAGTGAGTGTGGGTAATGGGAAGGTCAAGATGAGCTCATTTGTTCTTTTACTATGAAGATGAATAGATGATATAAAGGGATGAGTCTCTCCATTGTGTTTCTTGGTTCTGTGACTGAGACAACAGATGAGAGAAAATTCATTTTAGCTCACGGTTCAAGTGATGCCCATTGAAATGGTGAGGAGGGCATTGGAGATCAGAGCTGCTCATGCCACTACAGCCAAGAAGCAGGAAAAGGAAAAGAAAAGAAAAGAAAAAAAAGAAAAAAACAGAAGAAGCAAGGAAAGAGGCAAGAGCCAGATAAGCTTTTGCCCCCTAAGGATATTCTTCCAATTACATGATTTTCTGCCACACCCCACCTCTGAGTATCACTATGGTAGGGTGAAGCCATAAACAAACTAATGACCCACCAATTCTGTCAGTAGGTGACACTCTCTTGGGTGTTTCTTAATTCCATCAAACTGACATCAGAGCGAGTTAGTGTAATCCGTGCAGATGGGTGAATGAAACCTAGACCCAAGATCCTTCTTGTTTTGAAGGGACCCTTGAGTGTGTCTTCAGAAATTATTTTCTCCATTAGAGAGGGGACAGTGAAGTATTGGGTAGATAGACAGAAGGTCAAGATTTGAAAGTGTTTAATACATCAACTAAGGACCTACCTGGGGCTTGTCAACAATCCCTGTGTCAGGATGCCTCTATTACTTCTCTGCTCACCTCCAAAATGTTTAGGTACACTTAGTAGCTGAATGTGGTAGTGAGACATTCTAGAAAACCCATCTCATCTGATGATCTCCTTTTCAACCTATACTTTGGACCACAGGGAATCAGAAGAACAGATCTTCAGGTGAGGTTATTGTTCAGCATACATATTTTCAATGGAAATTTATTTCCATTGTGCATTTTAGCTCTGTGTTTTCAACTCTGCTTTTGCCAAATTTCATCTATTTATTATTCCCAGTGCTTTAGACTCCCACTAAGAATGTGTTTCTTTTGAAGAATAAATAGTGGAGAGGGGCCAGTTTTAACTCATCTCCTACCATTTGGAAGACAGGGTGCAAATCTTTGAGTGGGACCAGTCTAGTCTAAGTAGGTTCTATATTCCTGGAGTTTTAAAACAACAAGCAGAATAACAACAGTTGTGGCTTAGATCCCACAGAGGGAGTCTGTGGAGAGGAGTCCTCACAGATTCTTTCCAGGGAGGACTTCGTGTGATTGATCTTGTGGTTTCTATCTTTGGTTGGTGGTTTCTGCTCCTTAGTTGTTGAGGTAATTAACCCAAGATACAGAAGCATTGCAGACAGCTGATGTAAATTTACTATTTTTTTCCTTGCTGATGACTTCCTGGCTCTCCTGCCCACCCCTTCTGGAATCCCACATGTCTTGTGTTGTGGTGGATGCTCTGCCGGTGGCAGATGGCCTGAAATAACTTCAGAGTCGACAGAACAAGATTGAACTTTCAGTGTTGAAGATTTATGCATGAAAAAATGTCTACATCTCAAAACATATTTTATGAGCTAAAATGGAAGACAGTGTCCCTCTGCCTCAGGTGGCAAGCGAGCCATCTGTCTGTAAGATTTACCTCCTCCTGTCCATCCCTGATAGTCATCCAGCCTCAGCTGTCATGAGGGATCATTTCAGGAATTCAGTATGGCCACAGGGACAACCATCTTCATAATTACTGCAGAAATCCCAGTCTGAGAGATGATGAAGACATTCAAAAGAAAAAAATACAGGAAAAAAAAAGGAGTGTACACAGGTAGGAAGTGCAACTTCAATAACCCTACATGAGGTGTCAAGTAAAGTGCCTCCTCAGAATGTCTGCTATTGGCTAATCCTAGAGCCTATTGATGAGGAAAGAGCTGGCTTTCCAGGTTTGGCCTCTAACCCCCTGATACCTTCTGCCCTTCATTACTCTCCTAAAAACATGTTGCATTAGCCACTTTGAGGTTCTGTTCCTTCACTCTTATTATTTAGTTGCGTTACAGCAACAAGGATTGATTTATACTAAGCTTCCATTGCATTGACTGTGAAATATAACTCATTTTGCTAAATTGGCCAAACCATGCACATCTGTGTAATGGAGAAAGCAAGCTGGTGGGGAAGGGATCATTCACATTGACATCTGGTTTTCAAAGGCCTCCCTTTACCTTGAAGAGCACCTGTTGCCCACACCGGCATCTCTGCTCTAAGAGCCTCTGCAGAGCGGCACACACTTGCTTGGAGTTCATTGGTATCACATTTGTTTGTTTTCAGACACCAGCCTCCCAAACATACAACAATACTGTTTGCCAAGCAAAATTCCTCTATTTTCCAACACAATGGACCATTTTGAATAGTGTTGCCTATGGTATCATGATCTACTCTACAAAGGAATGCAAACTTATTCTTGGCCACATGTTGTTGAAGATGACTCATTAAATATGGGCTATTGATAAATACTACTGCTTCTTCTCCTCCTCCTCCTCATAGTCCTCTTCCTCATACGTCTCTTTTCTCTTCTTCTCCCCTCCCTCCCTCTCTTACTCCTCCTCTTCCTCCTGTTGTCAAAGAAATCCATGTGCTTGGCATGCTCCCTTATCTACTGGTATAAACAGTTTCCAGAGGAAGTCCTTCACTCCTGTATTTTGACTTGGTCACTCTGTTTAATGCCACCTCTGCGTCCTAGCAAGACTATGTAGATTTGGTAAAGTCCTGAGCGTGGATGAAACCAACTCAGTGTCCATTGGGGGAGATACAATTTTATTGCCCTTTTTGTGATGCTGTGATAAAAATGCTGGTCAAAACAACTTGGGCATGACAGGAGATATTTCATCTTACAAGTTGTAGTCCAGCACCGAAGGAACGAAGGCATGAGCTTGAAGCAGAAACCATCAAGAATACTGCGCATTAGCCTGCTTCCTTTGTCTTGTTCATCTATGGTTCTCACAGAACCCAGGCCCACTTTCCTTGGGCTGGCCTTGCCCACAGTGGAATAAACCCTTCCACATTAATTAGCAATTAAGAAAATGCTCCACAGGCCAGTCTGATGGAAGCAATTCCTGAAATGAGTTTTTCTCTTCACAGATATATCTTGATTCATGTCAAGTTGTCAAAACCTAACCAGCACACCTTCCCAGGTATCTAAGCAAACCTTTGTTTCATCGTTTCTTTGGAAGTTTATAACCTAGCTGGCGAAAGTATAAAAAATATACTGAAGCCAAGTGTTAGACTCACATGAGATGTCACACATGATCTACAATTACCACTTACGAGAATAGTGGTGCTAGGGTGAGAGATGGCCCAGTATCCTCCATGAAAGCTTGAGAACTTCAATTCAATTCGAAACCCACATTAAAAAATTCAGGAGTGGTGGTGCATGCTTGCAAACCCAGCATTATAGAAGTGGAGAAAGGGCAAACCCTGCAGCTCCCTGGTCAGCCAGCCTAGCCTACTCCACAAGCTACACACACATGCACACACACACAAGTGCACACGCATATACAATGAATCAATTCAGTGATTTCTCTGTGATTCTTCCATAGCCAGCAGCCTAGCTTTGATGGCTTATGCTTACTTGCCTAAGTCAACGTTTACTCCAGCACCTCCCCAGCTTCACCTACCTCACGTATCCTTCGAAACACCCTGGGGCACTGACCTCTACTCCTGAGACTGAGGCATGACAACCAGTTTATCTCGATTGCAAGACAGTATGGAGGTTGCCTGAAAAGGCCAGGGGGAGTTAGAAAGTTTGGCTTGAATGTTTAATCTCAGTTTCTGGAGGCAATCAGACTTTAACAGTTGGCTCTCAGATCTCAGATTACAGAAGAAGAGTGAGGGAAATGAGAGAACAGGCGAGAAAAGATAAGTCACCCACCCACTTGAGTGTTTTGCAGGGATGATGGTTGGAAAGCCATCTGCCTGGGAGTGATTCTCCATGCCGTAGGGAATGGCAGAGATCCGTGGAGAACACAAAGAGCTGAGATCTGGATCTTGAGAGAACAGAGCGATGAGAGAACAAAGTGACCCATTGAGAAAGAGAAATGGAAGGGCATCTGCAGGTCTTAATGGCGTAAGCTCATTGTTCAAAAAGGATGGCAAATGCATAGGAATTGGCAGTGGTTTGGACCAAATGGTATAAAAATCGATATTTTTCATTAACAAAGTGCTTTGGAATTTGATTTGCTCTTATTTGCAGGCAGTATCACTTTAAAGGAGATACTTATGCTTCTGAGTTCAGGCATAAAAACCTAACATTAATCAAAAAATATTAGCTCATTATAATTTGTCTTTGCATGAGCTGGTGGTACCATTTGGAGAGATATCTCTGTAAAAAAATCTATATTATTGAGAGAATGGGGGTTTGTAGGGTAAAATAAAAAAAGTTCATTTGACAATGAAGTGGGGGTCGATTCCCTTAGCATTCTGAGAGCAAACACAGGCATCATTATGAATCACTCCAGCTGATGAGTCTAATTCCTTTTAGGAACATTGCAGCAGACGCTCACATTTCAATCCCCCATAGACAGATCAATCTTTGTCACACCCTCATACATATTCTAGCATCTAGATGGGAGATGCAGTGTGATGCACTGGCCTGAGGGGGCAGAACCCCTCTGGGGTAAACTAGCAACGCAGAACGCTTAGCCTGAAAAAAAAAGTGGTTCATAAGACTGGTTTGTAAAAATGGCGGTGGCCACTGGCTGCCTATGACTGTGTTAACCAATGCCACACATTTGGATCATCCTGGCTTTGTGGAGGACTGTACCTGCAGAAGTAGAGGTTTTAGTGTGAGTCTGATCATCAGCAGTGTAAAATGGAACTGATGACAGTACCAATGTCTGAAGCTTTTCCAGTGTAGGAAAAGCTTTGTTGTTGAGGGTGACTGTGCTTTTAGCCTTGGAGGAAACTACAGTATTCACATGAATACACATATATATATGCATATACATCATACATGTGCACATGTGTACATACAGACACATATACAAACACACACACTCACTCCATGAGTCACAGCCACACACAGCGATGCTATGCTCCTAAGTATAGCTCGTGAAGTTTTGGTGTGAAAGGCTGTCACAACTACCTTAGAAAACTCTTTCATTTCTCTTTCTGGGAAAATTTTATACAAGTGGAATAGATGACTTCTATCTATCTAGGTCCTCGAAGAATTCAGGAGGTTTTAGCCATTGGGAAATCATTGGTTTAGACTGGTGCTCAGCCAAAGACTTTTGATAACGAGTCCATACTTCTGAAGGTAGCCATGACAAACTATTGTACATCAGGTATCGTGAGCAATGGAACTCACATTTCTGAGGCTGTACTCTGAGATCAAGGCATTGGCTTCTTTCTTTCTGAAGCTGTGAAGGTGAGCGACGTCACTCTACCCACCCAGCCACGCCTCATTCTGGGTTGGCGGCAGGCACACTGTACTTCTGGACATTCCCTGTTCCACAGACGTCTCAGCCTCCACCCCCACCTGACATTCTCCTTGTGCACAGATGTGTGTCTGAGTTTCATCTGTTCGTGTAGATGACAGTTCTGAGTCAGGGACCTGGATTATTCCAGTGTAACTATGTTTAACTAAATGTCTAAGTAAGATCACATCCTAGAGAAGTGGCATTTAAGGCCTTAGTGTATGAAATTGGGATAAATAGAGTTTTCTTATCGCTCTCCTGACATTCTTCCAGTACACTCTCCTTAACTGCAACATGCATTTAGCTTATCACGGACCCCAAGTGTCTCAAGAGCTGGCTGTGTAATACGGTATATTCTGTAGTAACCGGCAGATTGTATTTCATCTTCCTTGGATTAGTCTCATCCTGGGGCTGAACTGTACATCTGCCTTTCCATCTTAGAATGTCCTCCAGGGGAATCTAGCTTCCCCACTAAAAAGGCCTCATGAGGAGAGTACTAAGACTACATCCCTGCACAGGTAAAGCTGGAGATCAATACAAATTGGTATTTTGTGATCAGGGCATTCTGACTCATCAGTCAGGTTTCCTATAACTCCATGTGAGTCAGAGAACATCTTGGGTCCATGTGGTGCGCCAACGTCATTGGGTGTGGTGTGCCAACGTCATCACGCACTATCACACCGCCGCCATTGGAAGATGGCGCCAACATCAGCCCGGACTCACCCCGCTTAACTAGTAAACAAGTGTTCAGAGCATGCTCAGAGTCCCTTGAACCAGCCTACATGTGACGCATCCCGAGACGTCATATTCTCCTGAGCTCTGCTAGCCAATCACAGAGGTACACGCCAACACGCCGACCTAATAGGTATTTAAGGATGTCTCTCTTTGCTATCGGGGTCTTCCCTTCCATTTCGGCTGCAATAAAGCCTGCTGTAGGAGGATCCTGTTGTCTGAGTCCGTTCTTGCTGGCGAGATCGTAACGAGGACAGCCACAGGTCCACAAAGATTTGTAACCAATAATGGACTGATATTTAAGCTACAGTGTCCTGGAGTAGATTGTTAGACAGTAATTGAAACATTAAAGCAAGAATTGGTATCAGTGGGATAATTACTAACAGAAACCTCAACAGATAGTGTTGGTCTGGGAGAAAAAGAACCTAGACATGAGCAAGAAGACCCTGTGATTGACACTTGGAACGTGGAGACATGTGCTCTGTAGCTAAGGAGCATTTGACAAAACTGGTATCTGCAAGAATACAGAAGACGGCACATAGACAAATGCTCCCATGGCTTAGAAAATTCCCAGGAAGTGTTGATGTGCTGCTAGCCTTTGGGTTTTGAATCATAAAATATAAAGAGAAAGATCAGATAGATCTTAGAAGAACTTTGATTTCTGAGCATAATGTAAAGATGACATCCCAATTAGGGCCTTGCAGGTATGAAAGATCCTTTTGCTTCTCATTTCTCCTCTAGCTCATTGATAAAGAATCTGATAGAAGAGGTTACCTAGGTAACCTCTGGAGCCAGTGGAGCCATGAATGCACAGTCTAGGAGGGAAGGATCCAGTTAAGAGAGTACATGCAGAATGCCTCATGAAGAACCCAGGAAGATTGGAGAGGCCATAAAATACACAGCATTTGTAAGATTCTTTAAAGAACTTATTTTATTGATTTATTTTTAGCATTAGATGTTTTGTCTGCAAGAATGCTTATGCAGCACATGTGCACAGTACCTTCAGAGACTAGAAGAAGATATCAGATCCCCTGGGGCGGGAGTTACAGATGGTTGTGAGCCATCATTTGGTGCCGGGTATTAAACTCTGATTCTCTAGAGGAAAAGCCCATGGCTAGATCAATAAACCACCTCTTCAGGATCCATAGATTCTTATTGGCATTTCTCCTAATGTTCTCTCACAGCCAAAGTGCAGGGAAATTAGTTTCAAAGAGTGTGTGGGCTCAAATTTCATAATGTGGACTAAATTTATAATTTTGTAACTGAACTCTTAGTTTATTTAAGAAACACCCTTTGGATGTTACCTGGTCCTTTTCCTGAACTTTGGCCAAGCATATGCCACGAAAGCTTTGCAACTAGGCTTCTTAAGCCACCTTCCTGGACCTTTCTTCACATCAAGGACACCAGCTTGGCTGAGTGAAGTCTTATCCTTGCTGCTTCTCTCTTAATATGGCAAATACATGAGTGAAGACTACTAACCGTATACACTGGATGACATCTTGCAGGTCAAAATGAATGTCCTTTCCAGCTGTCTCTGGATTTCTGATACACAATACTTTAAATAATAAAGGTGGTTGTTGGAACAACTAAGATGAGGGTAGTTCCTCACATAACAAGTCAGTCACCTAGATGTAGCAGCGTGCAGAAGGATTTTTTTCCTGCCTCAGACACACCCCTGTAGATGGAATTCCCATCGGCATAATCAAAGTGCATCCATTTCATCTACATAGTTGAAAAGGCTGGGTTGTGTTTGGAGCTGGAGCTAGGACATGATGGTTCAGTGCTTGCCTAGTATTGGTGAGTGCTAGATTCAGTACCTAGCATCTAAAAACAAATGAGAAAGAGACACAGAGACAGACAGACAGACAGACAGACAGACTGACAGACAAAGACAGAGAGAGAGAGAGACAGAGTGAGACAGAGAGACAAAGTGAGATACAGCAACAGTGAGAGACAGAGAAAAACAGAAAGAGACAGAAAGACAAAAAGAGACACAGAGAGAGATAGAGAAAGACACAGAGAAAGAGAGACAGAGACAAAGAGGGGGAAGAGGAAGAGGGACAGTAAGATGGAGAGAGAACAAAAAGAATAAAGAAACAGGCAACTAAGTTTGAATTCTGTGACATATACATTACTGCACCAATAATCAAAATATTACGGGTTTCTTCTTATTTTGAACAAGTATTCTAACTGAAAGTGCTCATCATTCAATTCTGATCTTACTTGATAACAATGTCACAACGGATGGTCAACAAACGCCACTCCTAGGACCCTGTATGTGTAGAGCAGATGCTGGGGTTAAGGTGGGAGGAAGGAGTCAAGGAGCCCTTTGATGCTAGGCAGCAGCTTTCTCCCACGCCTTTGTCACCGGTGCGCTTTCATCTGTGGAACACAGAGGACTGTTTACTCTGCGCTGTGCTGTGGATGAAAGTTTCAAAAAGAACTCTGATGTGCAAAGAGTGGAGAACGAGGGACAATTTAAATAAAGACACTTTACAGATCCCCAAACTCTTTTGAAATTTCACACAGTTTTCCCTCCTTCTGAATCCATAAGCCTCCGCGTCGAGGACCCATCTGAGATGTAAGGAACTCCTGTTGATGTTTTCGCGGTTCTTAGCTTTTCCTCTGTTTTGCAGCTCGTAGCTTTCCTGTCCTCTGCTTTTCACTTAGGGAGCCGAGAGCTACACCCAAGTTATTACTAAAATTGATTTTGAGTCCACCTACCGCTGCAGCCACCACCGCCCTGAGCCAGATAAAACACGTACTTATCAAGATGTCTGAATTGAATAAAAGGCTAAACAAACAGCAGTGATGACCTAGCTCGCCTGTTTGCATTTTAAGGAAGAGACTCACTGTCTGGTTTCCAGTTTCCCTCTCCTCCTCTCTCCTGGGTCTATGTGCCATGTGACAGCCAAAGAGAACGACCTCTTGAGTAATAGATGCCTGTGAGGTTGTCTGCGCAGGCAGGTGCACAAGGAAGCGACAACGGACATACTGCTGATTTTTCTGTAGATAATTACATTACATGGGCTTGTAAAATGTCAGGCATAAAATAATAAACAGGACTCTGGACTTGGCTGCTCTTTCTGATCCAGTAGAGCCATCTATGGAGCACTCTTTGCCTCTCTGCTTTCTGACAGGGGGACGGCCTTTAGTCAGCAGCTGCTTCCTTTACAAAATACTGCGCAGGCTAGCATTTTCCACCCTCTCTACAGTATTAATTAAATTACATAAAACTGGCAGTGTTTAAATTCTGGCATCTGTATTGTCTCACTTAATTACACCCCTGGACTCTTTTCAAAATCCTTTCATTTGCTACAGGGACATCTATTGGTGAGTGGGGAGAATCAGATTCTAGGGATCAAAGACCCATCCTAGTGCTTGACCCGCCCACTCCAGCTGAGTGCTTCTGCAGGTCCTCTGTCCTGGACCACATCTGTCCAGTTCCTAGGGGCTGCAGCCGGACAGCTCTGATAGAGATCTGTTCTGAGCTAGGAAGCTTTTAGTATCGGGCCTCGAAAATGAAATACATATTTTCCTATTCTAACAATCTCTTTCAAAGCCATACAAGAATACTCTACAGTAATTACATTTCTGGCATTGGCACAAGCCAGCAGCAGCCTTACTGTGGGCACTGTGCCCACAAGGTGGAGGCTTACACCCATGTTCTTAGAGGCCATCCCTGACTTCTCTAAGGCCCTGCCATCCAGGTTAGGCCAGGTCATGGTAGATAGTTCATTCAATAGGCAGCCAGTTCCCCAATGTGAGCACATAAGGACCTAAAACAAAGACACCCCCTACCCCAATATTTACTTTTGTAATTCTTTTACAAAATCATGTTTTTGTTTATTCTTTGAGAATTTCATATAATTTGCTCATCTCCCGCCCCTGACTTCTCCCAGTTTCCTCACAAACCTACCCATCTAACTTTATGTTCACTCCATCACTCTTTCAAAACAAGCAAACATGGAGGGCAGTTTATGTTGGCCAACTATTCCTGAGAATGACATATGGTGGAATGTGGTTCGATACACTAGATATCACTGCATTGGGAAAAAAATTGTTCTCCCATACCAGCAGGAATCAAAGGCTAGAGTCTCCTTACCTAAGGGTAGACCTTCATGCCTACCTTGTATCCACCATGCTCAGATTTTGTCTGGCTTGAGCTTGTGTAGGTCTTGTTCATGCTGTCACTGTCTCTGTGAGTTTATATGTCTCATCTGCCTCTTGTGTCAGGAAAATGCTATTTCCTTGGTATAATCCACCACTTCTGAGTTTTATCATCTTTTTACCACATCTGAATATACCCTGGAGCTTTGGGGGAGGGATGAAGACACCCCATTTGGGGCTGATCATTCTAAGATCTTTTATTTTTTTGTATATTGACCAGTCGTAGGCCTCTGTTTTAATTTCCATCTCCTGTAAGAAGAAGCTTCTCTGATGAGTGTTGGGTGATGCTTTGCTCTATGGGTATAACAGTATGTCTTCAGGATCTTTTCACTGATGTCTCCATTTAGCAGAGTGATAGTAGGTAGCTCTTCCGCTAGAGCCCATGAGCTGTCTAGCCTCAGGTTCTTGGCCTCATTGACTGTGTAAGGTATGGGCCCCAGTTAATGGAACTGTCCTTAAATGTAAGTTTTTTTTAAAAAGTATAGTTACTGTTATAACATTCTTGGCCTGCTGTTCCAGTTGGCATATCTTGAAAGGAAGGAAGGTATTGTTGTGTCTCTCAAGATCCATAGATGGGTAAGAGTAACAATTCTCTCCTCCAGTGGTATGCACTTATAGCACTATGACCTCTAGCCAGAAGCAGGAGTGGCAATGATGCTATTACCAAAGCTATGGATGTCTTGAGCTGCAATCCCATTTGCTACAGCAATTCCTACTTTTCACGAGGCCACTGGATATTATTTTCATGTTGGGGGTAGCTAGACAGATGAAGTGTGAGGTGGTGTTTTCTCTCACTTGTCTTCAAAATGTACTTAACCTAAGGCATCAGTCTTCTTGCTACTAGAAGTATCTTTAATAATTTAAGTATATATGAAGTGCCATGATCCTGCTGAAATGAATCCATAGCCTTTGTATTCAAAACGTATCAAGGTTGATTTTATGTCCTTTAATGAATTATTTTGGGGTAATTCTTTGTAAACTGAAGGGGAAGGGTGAGTAAAATAATACTTACTTTCTTCTTAGAAGCCCTTGTGCTGTAGCTTCATTTCTCTTGCTATAATATAAAAAAAAAAACTCTGACAAAAAGAAACTTGGAAGGAAAATAGTTAATTTCAGCTACAGTCTTAATTCCAGTTCATTATTATGGTGGAATCAGTGAGGGGAGCTTCAAAGAGCCAGTCATGCCACACCCGTAGTCATGAACACAGAGAAATGGATGGATATGTGTTCCTTTTCTTTCTTCTGCTCAACTCAGGTCCTCCACTATTGAAAAGTTCATAACCATATACCCTGGAGTGAGGCTGCCCACAGTGGACTGTATTGTCCTACATACTTAGGTAAGACAATTCCCCACAGGCATGGCCATAGGCCAACCCAATGTAGACAGTCTCTTATTGAGACTCTCTTCCCAGATGGTTCTAGGGTATGTCAACTTGACAAATAAAACAAATGATAACACTTTGCTTTTAGCTTTTTCTTTGGTAATCAATGTTTTGGTTTTTTTTTTAAATAACCAAATGGCAAATTTGAATTGATGACTATACACCCAAGCATCAACAAAATCCTGGGATTGTGTTGCTTTAACAACAGACCTCAGCTTTGTCTAAGTAGAAAAACAAAGCAAATACCCCAGTCTAAAAATGCCTAAAACCAAACTATTAGGGCAAGGTACACTGCCAAAGGTCTTAGGAGCACTTCTTGTATTATAGAACCATTTTAGCATATATTTAAAATATGCAACATGTTAAAGCTTACAATATTCTACTAGCATTTAACTATAGGGAGATTTGTAGTTCTGACCCAAATCAGTAGGTGAAACATCCCTGATGTTAATTTATGTACACTAACTTTTATAGAGTTACCGAGAACCGAAATAGCTGAGTATTTTTTAAAGTTACTGTCATCACTTAACACACCAAATAATTGCCATATAAAAATGCAACTCCAGTACAGTAAAAGCTAACACATATTTCCTCCCTCATTCAAAAAAAAAAAAAAAAAGCAATGAGAAATAGCACACCGGAGACACACAGGCAGATTTCATAGACAATTCAACTTTGGGGTACATTCTGAGTTTCTAATTGTGCAGTGCCTCATCCTGCAGGTTATTATGATTAGGTTGAAGCATTTACATTTATATTTCTTATCTGGAAGAGATAATTAGATATTTTTCACTGTGAAATAATTTACATTAATGGGCCATAACTCTCAATATGTGGTTTTAAATTGCACATTTAAATAATATAATACCTGTCTCCCTTAATTTGACTGTAATTGTCTCCTTGCAGTCATTTTCCCTTCTTTTCAAAAAGACACAACTGGCTAAAACAACATACTAAATGTCTAAAGAGCTTATCGCTTGGAAATTTTAGACGAGGTGATGTTGCTGCCAGCTTGTTTGGAATTTTTTAGGTTCTCCAGCTGTAAGACAAAAGTGATTTAAAATGAACATAACACGGCCACAGCTCCAGTTAGAGATGAGGTTACGTTAAGTATGCAGAGCTTGGAGAGTCCACGGAACACAGGCGTTGGCCACGGGAGCAGCAGGGTAAGGGGTAAGGGGTTGTTGGCCTTTGTTTTTAGTTCTTTCTCCATATGAACCAAAATACTTTGTTGTTGTTTTTGTTGATCATTAGAAGAGGAAATTAACTTACTGAATTCTATCTACAGCTTGTTCTTAGCCTAGGTTGGTCAATGATCTTCCTTTGGTGACCATCAGTGTTAGTAATTTAATGTGTAGGTCACTTTGTTTGTTCTCTTAGGAATATCACAGGCTGTGATTTATGGCTGAGTTAGCTCCACATGATAGAAGAAAAGTTCTAGAAGAACACACTTTAGAAGACAATGTATCTACATAGACAGCACCTGTAGATTCACTTAGTTCTGATAGATTATTACCAATAGGAGGCTCACAATTAAACCTTTGGTTGCATGGAACCAGAACTTCTGAGGCATACAAGAGGCATACAGGAGATACTGTCTCTGAAAATGCCTGACTGATTCTCCATAATTGAGGGCTGTGCTTGTGATAGATAGGGGACACCTGTCTAGCATGTACTAGGCCCTAAGTACTTTCTTCAGCACCACAGAACAAGAGGGAGGGGGAAGGGAATATCCCTGTACACAGCTGACGTTGGTGAAATCGAGAATATTATTTAACATATTAATTTTTATGTTTTTCATAATAGTTTAGAGCTATTGACAGATTCCAATTTCTAATGAATTGGCAGCAAAATGTACATTTAGGCAAAAATCTTCAGGGGTGATGAAACTGTAAGTTATAATTTATAATTGGCAAACAAAAGTGATCTTCTTTGAGTTGCTTGGCTTCTCAGAAATTCAGTGTCTTGCTAAGAAACATGTGGTGTTACTGGTGGCATTGAAGACATATTATACCATTGTGCATATGAAATATTCTAGAAAGTGGAAACATCTATTAACACACAAATGCACTGATGATAATAATAAATGATCCCACTACGTGGGTGATACTGGATTGATGCTTAGGGTGAAGGGGGGATGCTCTTCACAAATCATCCTTTCTCCCAGAGCTATGCCCTTGGTAGCTTATTAGCTATACCCCACCACCACCACATAACACAAACATCCTCAAGCCACTATCTTCCTGTTACTAATTAGTTGCATCTGGAATAAAGTATCTGTCAATGGAGAGCTGATTCATAGCTCTCTAAATTATGAGAACTTTTTTAATTAGACTGAAGTATAAGATTTGAGACCATGGTATGTTATTCATATTTTTAATGTACTAATGTGAAGCACTTAAAGAGGAGTCTGCTTTTTTTTTGTATTCTAAAACACAAACAAATAAACAAAAACCAAACAACAACAACAAACCCAAAGCATATAAGTAAAGCAGCCCAACTGAACAATATCACTGTGTTCCTTGTGTTCTTCCCCTCAAAATTTATAGACTGAAATCTAATCACTGGGTTGTGGCCTTTGGAGTAGTTATTGACTTCCTCAACAGCCTTCGGAAAATTTAATATCTCCTTTTTCCCATTGTGTTTGTACTGGGGCATTACCCACATTCAAGAGTATCTGAATGGAGAGCTGACTCCTGTTTAAGTGCTTCACATTAGTACATCAGAAATATGAATAACATACCATGGTCTCAAATGTTATACTTCAGCCTAATTTAAAAAATCTCATAATTTAGAGAGCTATGAATCATCTCTCCATTGACAGATACTACCCCTCCACACAAACACACACACTAAACACAATCTATTGACATCTTGACTTTGAACTTCCAAGTGAAGAATAATACTTTTGATGTTTATACTCTATGATAATTTGCTATTGTTACTTCATTGTTCTGGATGGGGACTTTCAGTTTGATTGATTTCTAAGCTCTCAAAATCATTTGCAAAGACTCAAACTTCCACCATCTTCTAGGTCTATATTAAAAGTTTTCTTTTGTAATATGAATAGACAGTTACCTGTAAAGGGATCTCTTCCTCCCTCCTTTCCTTCCTCACCCCTGTATGTGTTTGTGTGTTCATGTGTGTTTATATTTGTGTGTAATCAACATTCTAGGTTGAGCTAGAAGGATTATTCATTGGGACATTGAACTTTTCTTTGCTTGCAGGAAATGCTTCCTTAAAAGTATTTTTATCCTCCCCTGAAGTTGGTACAGAGCACAAAGTATGCTTCAAGCTCAGAACAAATATATATCATCCCCCCTCCGACCATTTTAAAACTAAAAAAAAGAAAGAAAAATCCTCAAATCAGTGCATTCTCCACCATATACTTTGATTAAATAATAGGAGACCAGTCACAACCAACCAGACAGGGCCAACCAGCACCGGTGTATGGAACCCTGGTAGGGAGGCTGGTTTCTGCCCGGACAACCAGCTTATGGCACCACAGTCCCTCCTCCCAACCGGAAGCAGCCCGCCCGCGCTGCTGACCTCCGGGTTCTTGGCGGTTGAGGGGCTTTCCATTCTGGTTGACTTCTGTTCCTGTGCTGGTCCCTCTCCCTGCTCAGCCTTGTACAGACATGAACCCCAGCGACCCCAGCTACTCCTTGGCTTCACTCTATGTGGGGGACCTGCACCCTGACGTGACAGAGGCGATGCTGTACGAGAAGTTCAGCCCAGCAGGGCCCATCCTCTCCATCCGGGTGTACAGGGACAGGACCACTCGCCGCTCGCTGGGCTACGCGTCTGTCAACTTTCAGCAGCTGGAGGATGCGGAGCGAGCTTTGGACACCATGAATTTTGATGTGATAAAAGGCAAGCCAGTTCGCATCATGTGGTCTCAGCGGGACCCGTCGCTGCGTAAGAGTGGAGTAGGCAACATATTCGTCAAAAATCTGGACAGATCCATTGACAGTAAAACGCTGTATGATACTTTTTCTGCCTTCGGTAACATCCTTTCCTGTAAGGTGGTGTGCGATGAGAATGGTTCCAAGGGTTATGGCTTTGTACACTTTGAGACACAAGAAGAAGCCGAGAGAGCAATTGAGAAAATGAACGGCATGTTCCTAAATGACCGCAAAGTGTTCGTTGGGCGCTTTAAGTCTCGCAGAGACAGGCAGGCTGAACTTGGAGCCAGGGCCAAGGAATTCACCAACGTTTACATCAAGAATTTGGGAGAAGACATGGATGATGAAAGACTCCAGGATCTCTTCGGCAGATTTGGGCCTGCCTTAAGTGTTAAAGTCATGACTGATGAAAATGGAAAGTCCAAAGGATTCGGATTCGTAAGCTTTGAAAGGCATGAAGATGCACGAAAGGCAGTGGATGAGATGAACGGAAAAGACCTCAATGGAAAACAAATTTATGTAGGTCGAGCTCAGAAAAAGGTGGAACGACAGACTGAACTGAAGCACAAATTCGGGCAGATGAAGCAAGATAAGCACAAAGTTGAACAGGTACCACAAGATAGAAGTGTCAGATGCCAAGGTGTTAACCTTTATGTGAAAAACCTCGACGATGGTATTGATGATGAGCGTCTCCGGAAGGAGTTTTCCCCGTTTGGTACGATCACTAGTGCAAAAGTAACGATGGAGGGTGGGCGCAGCAAAGGGTTTGGTTTTGTATGTTTTTCCTCTCCAGAAGAAGCTACCAAAGCCGTTACAGAAATGAATGGCAGAATAGTGGCCACCAAACCACTCTACGTAGCTTTAGCTCAACGCAAAGAGGAGCGCCAGGCTCACCTCAGTAACCAGTATATGCAAAGAATGGCAAGCACCAGTGCAGTGCCCAACCCAGTCATCAGCCCTTTTCAGCCAGCACAGGGTCCTTCAGGTTACCTCATGACAGCTACACCACCGACTCAGAACCGTGGGACATACTATGCTTCTAACCAAACTACTCAGCAAGGACCAAGTGCCCGTGGGAGTGCTCAGGGTGCGAGAGCTCATCCGTTCCAAAACATGTCTAGTTCCACCCACCCATCTAATACAATGCCATCATTTAGTACTTCAGGACCCACTTCCTCACAGGCTGTACGACATCGAACTACCAACACATCCACACAGATGGGCCCACATCCTGCAACTGCTTCTGCTGCAGCTGCTCCTGCCGCCCGTACAGTTACCCAGTATAAATATACTGCTGGAGTCCGAAATCCCCCTCAGCATCTTAATACACAGCCACAGGTCACCACGCAGCGGTCTGCTGTTCCTGTCCAAGGTAAAGAATCTTTGACTGCCTCCATGTTGGCATCTGCTCCCCCTCAAGCTCAAAAGCAAATGTTAGGGGAATGGCTATTCTCTCTTATTCAGGCTATGCACCCTGCTCTCGCTGGTAAAATCACTGGTATGCTGTTGGAAATTGATAATTTAGAACTACGCCACATGCTTGAGTCTCCAGAATGTCTGCACACCAAAGTCGATGAAGCCATAGCTGTACTGCAAGCCCACCAAGCTAAAGAGACTCCCCAGAAAACAGTGAGCAGTGTTGCTGGTGTCCCAACTGCTTAAAGTTGAGCAGAAGAAAGCATAAAAACTCCTGCTTGCTTCCCTGAGGAAAAATATCTAGACATCGAAAAACTGTGACAACAAGAAACAAACTAGAAACTAAATGAAAAGGAAAGGAATTTATAATCTGTGCCAAATCAGTGTCAGGTCTAGTGAGCAATGCAAACCCAGGTCACTTGGTTTAAGACAACAGATAACAGAAATAGTGATATTTAAGAACAAATTAATGTTACTGACTTTGGGGAAATGATTTTCTTTTTAGGAAAGTGCAAAAATTGAAAGCTGTCTCTTACTTCAATTGTAATTCAAATAGCTCAAGATACCAATTCTAAGTAACAGACTGATATTTGAGCAAGGGCCATGATTTGGATCATAATATCCTTGCTTTACTAAAGCTTTCTTAAAGAGTAAAAGGGAAAAATAAAGGCATCACTGTTGGCTAATAATACCTTTGAGACGCTACTCTTGTCTTGTGGCCAGCTGTATTTCTACTCAGTGGTTACTAGATACAAAACACATGCCAGCTGTAATTTACAAGCCTTTGTAATTGATGTATCAAAGAACCGTCTTCAATTTAGAAGCTTCTGTCTGTGGCATGAACTACAGAAAGTGAATTTTTACAGCCATAAAAGTTACCTTCATAGTCTCTGGACTTCACTGAGCCACTTTCGTAGCATCGAATGAACTAACTTGTGTAAATATGTGCCTTCTTCAAACTCAATCTAACATTCAGATTACATTTATGCAGTGGCACCTCTCTGTGTTTTGGAAGATACAGGGGTCCTGTTTTTTTTGAGCTGTGTTTTGGAGGAATAGATGAGAAGCTAAAACAAAAGTATCAGATCACTAAACACTATACAAAAACATAAAGGAGGAAAGAGGGAAGGAGGGAGATAGAAGACTTGGAGATAGAGGGAGCAGTTTGGAGGGAAGAGGGTTAATCTGATTTTTCAGGCCCTGAGAAAACCCAAACATATATCAGGAAGACAGGCATGCCCTCTGGAGCAGATATGAGCTAAGTGGGTTCTGGAAAGGGAAGAGCTAGGGTTAGTGGCTTTCTCCACACAAAGAAGGAGGATTTGAGTAGAAAAGCAACATAACAGAGGGTTGGTTTTCATGAATATCGATCTATACAATAAACCTGTTTTTCACAAATACAAATGAATTTTTTAAGTTTAAATTACTTTTTTTGTGGTTTGATTATTTTTGTGTTCCAAGACAGTAGTTCTCTGTCACTGAAAGACACAGTATTATTTCTGAGTATTCTTTTAACAATAGATTGCAACATAAATCACTAAATACAAAGATTTATGTAAAATCTTAATAGCAAGCATCTATGCAAATTATTTCTAAATGATCAGCTTTTGGGCAACAGGTAATTAAAATACATTGTTCTCATTTTGGGATGTTAATAGTCATTGATAATAGATTTTCATCCAACTTAAACCTAATAACTTGTACAGTATTGAGAATATGAGGGTTGTTAGAGGACACAGAGAAGCAGTGAAGTACAGGTGGGGATTAAATACCTAGTTTATGCAAAGATTGCAAAGATGTTTGACCTCATTAGGTCTTGGAAATGACATTAGACCTCATGCTTGCAGGAATGTAAGCTCCCAGTGGTAGCAAATGTCACTCAGTATTGTATAAGAAGTTCCCTGCACTTCCAAGTCAGCTCATTGGTGGGAATGTAGGTACGAGCCAGAAGCCTGGATGCTCTTAGCTGGCACAGAAATTCAGGAATACTGACTCACAGGAAGACCCATTATAAAAATTAAAGCTGTGTTCATGCTATGGAGCATGGCAGTGTAGTCAAAGTAACAGAGCTGTTTTGTGTGTGTGTCATTCACCCAAGTACTCGCATGATTAACTTAATCCCAGAGATCAAGTTAAACATAGATTTAGAAAAATACTTGTGAGATGATGCAAACTGCAGAAAACTTATGGTCTGCAAATAGAAATGTGCAGGGTACAAAGATGCACACATGGTAAATGGTGGGGCAGCGGGAACCCTGTCACTTTGCCCCAGGAAAGATTCACATGATCACCCTACTCTTTGAGGATCACCCTCTCCCCAGAGATTCTGTCCACTTCATCTTTGCTGTACATTCAAAGCAGCAGCTCTGCCTGCTTGTCCTCACTGAAAGCTAGTCAAAGGAGTTCCACTAATCTTCAAAACTTTCAAAGTGAGAGATGTAGCCGAGGCTTTCAAAATAATAATACATTTGGTAGAGATTTTATTATCTCTATTACATAGCAATTTTAAAAACTAAAACACTACACATATCTTCATGTGTTTTCATCAGATCTAATTCTTGTAGGCATTGAATGTCCTTGTAGAGGCAATCATTTCAGTAAGTATATATACTTCTGTATTTCTGTTTAGTTCTTTTCTTCAAAACTGAAAATTTCATTTTCTCCAAAAGTTAGAAAGAAACTAAAACGGTTTGGTATTTATTTACTGCTTCCTAAGGAAAGTCTAATTCTTGCCAAGAATGAAATTTTCGAAAATGAGCTTATTGTTTCAGACCAGGTAAGATTGGTGTTCAATCCAAGATGACACATTGCCTCAACCACTGCAGAAACTGTGGTAGTGTATTTGTATGGCACAAGATGGTATCTGAAACATTTCTCTCATTATTAGCATACATTGGCTAGGACAAGGACTTGTGATTCTATTCTGAGGCCAGTGTTTTCAAGGATAAGGAAGAGAAGGAGGCCAAGATACAAATGTCCCATGGTTCTTGGGCTTTTGCATTCCATGAAAGATACTGACTGCTCTCTGTGTGTGGATATGTAGGAGGGTCCCGTTGGGTTTTGAAGACTGCCTCCATGGATATAAGGTGGTGATTTTATCATTAAACCATCACTGGCTTAAGTATTTGAACGCTAATGTAGCTAAATATCAGAGACACACTTGTTTCTTTGGGCCTGCTAAACACTCAACACTTTGAGCCCTTCCCTCAGTGATTTCTGGCTCACTTAAATGAGCTTAGTAATTTTTCCAAATATTATGACTGTATATGTTACTTCACTCCTGCCCTTTAACCAGGCATTGAGGTTGCCACGGGTCCTGTGAATTCATTGTGATGGTCCCTGTCACTCTCTCCTATGCCGGAGCATATATTAAAAATAGAAAGTGACTTTAGTCAGCCACTAAGTGCACAAGCCCTCTGTATGAGATCCCACATGGGTGTTATTGCTGTCTGCCCTCTTTGTGCTCTGAAGAGTAGATTGTATAGATTGATTTTTGAAGAAATGGTTCTAATGTGTTTATTATAAGAAGATGAGAGTAGTGAGAAACCAGTGTGGGCCTGACCCTTGTTAAAGACAGTTGAAATGCCTTCACAAAGGCCCCAGCTTCTTTAAAAACTGTAAAAACAGACACAGGAAATGAGAAGGATTAAAATTACTTCTGCTTATAAATAAAAAGCATCTTAAATTCACATTACAGTTATCAGCCTTTGCCAGAGAAGCCTCCACTTATAGTAGGCCACAACTAGTGCAGGAACAAATAATCAAAGTGTAAAGCACCGCAAGAGACAGAAGTTGAGAATGATACTGAAAATTTTAGGGAATTTTCCCCCTACAGGTCAGTACATGTTACTGGAGAACTGTGGTCTCTAATAAAGTTCTTGATCTTTTTAATTAAAGAGTTTATACATGGACTGAAACAGAAGCTCAAGAAAAAATTTTATTAGAGTTTAGAAGAGAAAACTCAGCAGCTGGCCTGTGGAAGAAGATGTAGAAGAGGAAGAGAGAAAGCCATGGCCTCTGAGCTAAGCTGGCATGGAGATCAGTCACAGGCTGAACAGATAGCCACACAACAGGGAGAGAGGCTTCAGACAGAGTGGAAGGGCCTCAAGTTTTAGGGAAATGGTTCTTAGAAAATGAATAAAAGAGAGGAAAAGTTACCCTTTGTGAGTAGAGTTACAAAGCTGCCTGGTGGTGACTGTAATCTACTATGCAAGGGATTCTGGGGAGGAAAAGTATATCATCTTATTAAAGGGAAAGTATTTTTCCTTTCTTTTTAGCATGGCTTAAGGTGAATCTGAATTCCTGCCTGGGTGCTGCCATGGTCCATCCTTGATGATGATGGACTGAACCTCTGAACCTGTAAGCCAGCCCCAATGAAATGTTGTCCTTATAAGAGTTGCTTTGGTCATGGTATCAGTTCATAGCAATGAAACCATAACTAAGATGCAGGTGTAAGATTGTCAGGGGCAGCCTTGCTTATACACTGAAGGTCTAAAATCAGCAATAGGCCTACGTCAACCTGCTAACACAATGTCTTGGTCTCTGTGGAAAAACACTGAAACAGATAGCTATAAGATATTATTAAAAGGCAACTTTGGTGGAAATTTACCAGCCTGGATAAGAACAAGTAGTCATGGGTCTTGTGAATAGTCATAGACCTTGGGTAGCCTTGGTGGATAGTACCAACTTAGATAAGGACAAGTGAATCATAGGCAGAATGACCTGTCCCCTGAACTTTCACCCAGCCAATACCCTGTTCTGGAAGATATCTGTACTCCCCGTGAATACCTACGCTCAACACAAACACATACATAAATGAAAATACATACAGACACACAGATACATACAGACTCACAGAAACACATACATACAAATACAGACAGACACAGATACACACAAACATACATAGACATATGGACACAGACACACACACACTCACACACACAAATTTCCTTGTGTTTCTTTGCTGTCTTCTAATTCTGCTCCTAATTAGGCATCACCAAATCTATTAAACCTGGTATCTCTGGAATGATGAACCAACATGAACATTGTTTTCTTTTTTTATACCATTAACCTTCTTCAGATATTTTGTTACAGTATTGAAAAACCCATCAATTCTACTCAAAGTTGGAATTGTCTTTGGATCTCCTTGTACTGGTATAGTCTTAGCTACCTGGGGAAGGACACTTCACAAACACATTTCCACTTTCTCCCACTTCCTGTTTATGACTGTGTTGTTGCTTATCATACCTGTTATTTGGTTTTGGAAATCAACTTTGAACTTGTGTTGATTTTATCTGTACATATTTGTTTTCCATTGTCTTAGTGTCTGCTTTTACAATGGCCCTTTTCTACTTTCTGTGAGATACTTTAAACAGTGTGTTCAGTTGAATATTAGTCGATTTTTTCAGTTTACCTTCTTGCTTAATAAACTTATTTAAAACACTTCAAAGCTCTGACTGTCTTTTTACTAAGTCCCATAGCTCTTAATTAGTGTTGTTTTAAACATTGAGTTTTAATGACTTTTAATATTTAATTATGCCCTTTAGTCTCCTTTAGTAAGAAAGGACTCCTGGTCTTCTCTCTTTGTCTCTTTTGACCTTCATAGTTTTGAAAAATAAACCCAATTATTTCAAGGATGGTCTTCACCTATGCTTTATTGGGACCTCTTCTCCTTAGTGTCCCTCATTTTTGCCATGATGTATGCAGGTGCCAATACCATTCTTCTTCTTCTTCTTCTTCTTCTTCTTCTTCTTCTTCTTCTTCTT
>JANHMN010000004.1:157913109-157947427 GCA_030674055.1 Rhabdomys pumilio | reverse complement strand
TCTTCTTCTTCTTCTTCTTCTTCTTCTTCTTCTTCTTCTTCTTCTTCCTCTTCCTCTTCCTCTTCTTCTTCTTCTTCTTCTTCTTGAGTTCAAATGGCGTTTTAAGCTGAAGTTTCACTGAGGGCTGGTGTCCTTCCAGGTGATTCTGGGAAGTGATCAGGAGTCATCTCTGCAAGTGTTGTTCCTCTGCCATCTTCAGGTTAGGGAGAAGGTGGGCTGTTTTTGTCCCCACACCAGTCTCTTGGCTGTTTCTTTTTTTTTTCTTTCTTTCTCATAAAGCGGGTATGGCATGCATCTTTGCTAAAACACTGTTCACTATTGTCTTAGCATCTAAAGTATGCCAAGTGTCAAATTCAGAGTCTGTGTAAAGTAGGTTTAGTCATGACATGGTGAGTTATTTTGCCACTTTAGTGACTCATTGGCCATCTCCCAACCTCCAGCATTTTGTTCCGTTATTCTATCTTTTAACTTCTAGAATTTTACTTATCTCCTCAGTTTCTTTCTAAATTTAGATAATTTCTTTATCCATCACCCTTGGTTTTAATTTCTACTTTTATTTGTTAAGTTTCTTAGATATATTCTTGTCTATATCAAATAATTTAAAATATGTGGTCAGAATAGTTTTGTAAATTGTGACTTCACATAAATATCTATCATTGCACATATTTTTTCAGGACATAGCTACTTATTTACTGAATTTGAGTTTCTTGCAACTTTAACTAGGTCTTTCTGGTCCCTATCTTTTAGCTTATAGTCTCCAGAAAACAAAAACAAACAAACAAACAAACAAAACCAAAAAACCTTGTTTCCCACTTATCTACGGTCATAATGAGACATGACATTAGAAGGTTAGACATTGAGCCCTTTATGAATGTTCATTCTAGTCATAAAGAAGCTGTTGTGAGTGTCCGTGTATCCTCTGTAAATTCAGATACTGAGGTTCTGATCCCTCAACAGCACTCTACTTAGACACAGAAACTTAGAGAACAGTGAAGATTAAAAGACATCTTACTCAACAGAGCCTGTGTTTTTCTGGAAGCTGAGGACACCTTGTGGCTCTACCAAGCTGTGAGGACAGACTGTAGGGCTGGCAACTACCAAGAGGAGAAACTAAATAGTTAGCAGTTTAATCTTGGGCTCTTGGCTTCAAAAATCTATGAATGAACTTCTACTAATTTATTAACCCAGCCTGTGGTGTTTGGTAATGGCAAACATAAGCCCTGTCAAGTCAAATACTGTTGTAGCAGATACTGAATACGGGCGAGACTTTTAAACCACAGGATGGCTAGAGGGGAGAAAGGGGTTTAAAGAACACATTTGAAAAGTCCTAGATTTCTGAAAGAAAAAGTGATTATAAGTGAGTCTGAAATGTGCCATAGGAAATGAGGAGCATATTAAAAATCATAGGAAAGATAACCTTTGACGTAAAATGGGAAATAACCCCGCTGAACTATGCTCTATAGTTGAGCGAAATGTAGCAAATGCGATGAAATGAGTCTGTTAGCAGAGCACATTTTTAAGCAAAACTTTGAGCTGTCACTCACTCAGCTTTGTCTTTCTGCGTATAACAAAATGCCAGAGGAGAGAGGGAGATTGAATTGGGAATGCTAAAAAAAAAAAAAAAAGGAGGGGAATCATAGCTTGCATAGCATTTTCAGTCTGCTTATCTTGAGGGGTTGCAGAGAAGAGGCTAGTGGAAGGAACTTCCAAGTCAAACATCATGAAGATGTTTCAGATGGAGAAATATTTGATATGCAGATTAGATTATGGGTGTCACCTTCAAAGCCAAGCTAGGACCTTAGCAGACACCAGAAATGGAGACAGGGTGGTCTCAACAGAAACTCTGCCCACCTGACCAAAGAAGGCAGAGATGGAACAAAGCAAGGAAAGGCAATCAGAGTCCTGGAATTCCTTCTGATGAAACAGTGGATCTGTCTGACTGTAAGCAATTAATGTTTGCATGACGGAGAAGAATATCTCTCAAAGTATCCCGGAAATGTTCAGACATGCTAATCCCTCCAAAGGCCTAGGGTTTCAAGGCTTGCCTGTCTCCTCAGTTTCAATAAGCCAGATAGTCACCACCTGACACCTAAGGGGAAAAGGCTGCCACAGGAGTCCCAGAACATCGAGCCAGGTTACTTATGGGTACATCAGACTAAATGTCAGTGAAGATTATTCCTGAGAATTAGGAAGTACTTAAGGCACCTCAATTCTTTCTTATTTCAAGTTTTCTTGCTTTTGGAGTGGCAAGATAGCTGTATGCCTTTCCTGACAATGTATTTTGCAAGTACAGAGGATAGTTCACAGGTTTGCAGGTCAAACGCTGTACAGAGTACTTGCCTCAGGATGAATAGTAGCTCCAGCCTTGTTGCCCCTCTAACTGGTACAGATGGCATCAGATGAAGACCTGGAGTTGAAGTGGTTAGGAGGATGGGCTAAGAGCTTCCAGGATGTTGTGATGTTGGTGTTTGTGCTTAGTTTGTGAGAACAGCATCAGTTTTAGAGTCCAGGGGCCAAGGTGTTAAGAATTGAGCTTTGTCCTCTGGGTCTCTCATACTGAAGCCATGCTTCTCCTATGCTGTAGCCATATTTGGAGATAAGATATGCAAAGTAACAATTAAGTTAAACAGAACATCGAGGATTAGATTCCAGTCTAATATGCTAGAATGTTTGTAGGAAAGCCTTAGGAAAGGCCACGAGAAAACAACCAGAAATCAGCCATCTACATGGTAAGGTAGTATAGTCCTGGACAACTCAGCCTATGAACTATGAAGAAGAAACATACAGTGTTTAAACCACTCAGTTATGGCAGGCAAAGAAAAACAGTACAGGCGCCTGAGTGCTTGCTGCAACCTCCACACACCAATGTAGTAGGCATTGCCCTGGTTCCCCACTGTGGGCAGTAATTAAGCTTGCTACTGTAATCTAGAGTCCTGTGCCAAGCACAGAAATGCCCTAATCCCTCACCCCACTGTCCCCTCCTCTCTACTTAACTCCTTTCCCACACAGACAATTGCCTTCACCTTTGTCCCCATCATTGTCTTGTCTCTGTCTTCAACCATCACATCCACCTGTCAAATTTCGTCAGCACACATCCACTCTTGAGGACCACAAAGCAGCATATTAAACAAACCCTAAGCACTAGACACTGCTGGAGAAAACTCGGTCACTTTCAAACTGTTCTCCAGGTTTGTGTTGTCACCAGTCCTGCATTCTTTTGGACATGTTTCTATTTACTACTGGCTTTTAATATATAACCTCATGTTTCACTTCACAAAGAAAATTGGGGCCCTCTGAAAGGAAATTGCTTAATGCCAACCCCACTTTACCTGTCAGGCCACCTGAAGCCATCAGCTCTCGTTACCTGCAGCCATTGGCTTTCTCTTCTGTACTATTAGAAGGGAGGCAGGAAATCCCATTTGCAGCCAACTCCAGGATTCTTATCTGGCTTCTGTATCATCTCATCTCTTCCCACCATTATCACATCCATCCACAAGTTAATTTATTCTTTCATTTAAGGAGGCTCTGGATGAGGCACAGAAAAGGCAACTGTATGCAGGCACTGATTGTAAGCAGTAAGGTTCACTAGGAAGAGAGAAACAAGCTTGTGATCAGTGAGGTGAGAGTTGTCTCCTGACAGCTATGAAGCAGTGTCCCTTAGATGCCCTCAGGACAGTGCTGAGCCCACAGTCCCAGCTGATGCTCCTGGATCCCCACTCCATCTGGACTCAGTCGGTGAGTGAGATGCATGACAGCATCTGCCACAAGGTGTGCGCCACCTCATCAAGACTGTCTTGGGATCTTTTGGAGAAGCCGATGGAAAGGCATAGGTTGATGCTGAAGGTGCTGTTCTCCATCTCAGGGGAAGAAGAACGAGGTTGGTGCAGAGAGCTAGGAGGATTCTAGCCATGTCTGGAGACTTCTGGGTCCATGCTACAGTGAATATCTGTCTCATCTATCTCTCTCTCCTCTGCCTCTCTGCCTCTATCTCTGTTTCTCTCTCTCCTTCCATTTCTTCTTTCCTTCTTCCCTTCCTCCTCCCTCCTTATTCTGTCTCTGTCTCTGTCTCTTCTTGATAAAGAAACAGAATACTGAATAATCATGATTAACTTAAAATGGCAAAACACAAGATATAGCAAAACTCAGATAAGAGAAGCACAAACTGTCATACCATAATCCCAAATAGCACCGAAAAGGAGCTAAGAGCACTTTATAGCCAAATTAAACGAGTGGATGTCTTAGTCAAGGTGAGTTGTTTAAAAGGAGATTGTTGGTGCCAAATAAAGTTATATTCCCAACATCTAAAGCTCAGATTTCTTCACCATCAATAAGAGATGGAATGGACATGGTGGGTAGAAACCCAGAGCCAGATGAGACAGACAGAAGTGGAGCTAAGAAGAGCTCTGGGTTCTCTCATTTACACTTCTAGATGGATGATAGTACTGGGTCTGTGCTGATTAATAAAGATATCTGAAGGCAGAGGAGAAAAAGCCGTTTCACTCTGGATATATTTAGTATGAAATATGTCCAGGTGGAGAAGAAGAGAAGCCCTTACTCAGCACCTTCAAGGACGCGACTCTCGAAAGAAATTCTCCCAGACTTCTGAAATATCTGTGCTCTATGGGTTTTCTGTTTCTTTTTAATCAATAGATGCCCTATGTTGTTTAGGTTTCAAAATAGCAAGTGAAAATCTCTCTCTCTCTCCCTCTCCCTCTCTCTCTCTCTCTCTCTCTCTCTCTCTCTCTCTCTCTCTCTCTCTCTCTCTCACACACACACACACACACACACACACCCTGGATGGTTCTCTGAAAAATTAGCCTGTGTTTGTCAACACCATCTCCTCATTTGCTAACAACTACTCCATGTACTAAAGTTGGGAGCTGTTCTCTTCTTGGGGTGTTCGTTGGTTTCCAAGGTCTGTTGCTTTCTAATTCCCACACAAGGCAGAATTCAGTTCCCATTGGCCATTCCTTGGGCCCTCAATGTGCTACAACAGATGTTGTTAGAGCAGATAAAAAAAGAACCATGCAGAGACAACAGGGAAGAAGGCCTGGGAAAGATGCCGGCAGAGATTGGAGGGAGACATTTGTAGTCAGGAGACTGCCCACAGCCACTAGAACCCAGAAGAGGCAAAAGCAGATCTCCACATAGACTTTGGAGGACTGTGCTTCTGACTTTGGACTTTCAGTGTCCCAGGAGTGTTAGGAAATAAACTGCTGCTGTTGTACACCTCAGGTTGTAGTGATTCGTATCAAGGGATGAATACAGAAACCAGGAGTCATGTGAGTTTTGGGGGAGACACACCTGCTAAATCCACTGACATGCATTATGTACTTAGAGTGTTCCTGGTTCTGAAGACTCAAACAGAGAACTAGGATCATGGGTTTGGATAGGGAATAGCTTAGACCATTACTCAGTGACTAGTATACTATTTGTGAACTGAGACATATTGAGCAGTGACGTTTTCTTTAAACATTATTTATTATTTAAATTTTCGTTACATACGAATGTATATTTGCATGAATGTATGACACAACTCTATGGAAGTCCTTGGAGACAAGAAGGGGGTGTGAGCTGGAGTGCAGTTACAGGCTGTTGTGAATCATCAGAAGTGCATGACGGCATTCAAGGTGCATATGCATTTTGCAATTGCTGGGTAACAGCGGCTCTGTTCCAAGGTGGGAGTTCCTTCATACTTAGTTACAAAGCTTCTTTCTTGACACAGATTTCATCCCTGAGCCTGGCAGAGAGGACAGCATCTTGTTGGCCTCCAGTCCTCTATGTCCAGCAGCCTTGTCTGCCCCATTCTCTGGCTCTCTCAGACACAGGGCCACAGCCCCCTCATCAGCCTTCTGATCCTCTCGTACTTTCTCAGCATTACCCAGCACACCCACATGGGTCTTTGGTAAGTGTTTGTATTCCGGTGTGGGTCCTGTTGGGTTGAATTGTGTGTCCCATGTCTGTTGCCCCAAGGGGCTGGGGCTGCACCTCAGGGAGGCAGAGATGCAAGAATTCAACTGAGTTCAAGCCACACTGTGCAGAGCAGACATCGGGTTGTGAGAAGCTGCAGGGCTTTCTTTGTTCCATGGGTAGAGGGAACACAGTCTGAGGTCCCAGGGGGTCTGAGCTCTTGGGTTGTGGGTCCCCAAGCCAAGGTGGCCAGGAACCAATTGGTTCTTAGCCCTTGGGCTCTCAGGCACTACTGTGGAAGGACTGAGACTGGGGTGTATGGGCTGGATCAACCCTTCTCCATGGTTTCCCACGGTTAGCCCCAAAGAAGAGAGCTAGTCCAGGTTTTAAGATATTTATTGTCATGGTGGAAAATGGATGAAGCTATACCCATATTCTCAGGGTGGGCCTGAGGTTAAATACCTTTTTGCAAGTAGGAGGAGGGTCTGGAAAGGAAAGCTTAATTGGTTATGCCCTCTGGCCTTTAGGTGTTTCATGAATATGGAGATGTCTTGAGGCTCTGTGGCCTGCGTCACACCCTTTACCGTGCTACATGACTGAGTGCCACAAACCTCTCTGTGGGGGGCTGTAGCTATGTGATAGGAGCCAGGACCCTCCTACTGTCCCTGGAGGGTCTCTGGGGTTCAAGGCCTGCACTCAACCAGGTACCCAGCTGCTTCTCATGCCCTACACAATCTCACTTTGTTCTAGGCCAAATCTGAACCACCTTGGACAGTCTCACACCTCCCACTGCTGGGACAGTTCAGGTGTCCTGTTCTGTCTTGACCAGGACAACCAGGTTTAGCTGAAAGCCCCATGTCTTGGTAAGCCCTTCAGTTCCTAGTGAACCAAAGTCATTCTTTTTGATTCCTGAAAAACACCCTATCATGGTTTGAATCTATTAACATCTCCCGGGAGCTCATATGTTGGAGGTTTGCTCTCTAATGAGTGAAGCCACTGCTGAACATGTAAATCCCCAGCTGAATGGATTATTAGGAAGTGGGGCTAAGTAGATAGCTTGGGGTGTGTCTTGTGTCTGGCCCCTTGCCACAGGCCTCTCTGATTACCATTAAGCTGGGTTGCCACATGCTGTGCCGCCCTTACTAGAAGAAGTAGTTGCTTCTACTTTCTCAGACTGGAACACCACTAGAAACATGCAGGTCTTGTAATTCTGAACCAAATTAATCTTCTGGGGTTACTTTTCTCAAGGATTTTCTCAAAGCAACAAAAATGGTCTAGCACAAAACCCTTTGGTTTGACTTTCAAAAGCACTCAAGATCCAAATACTTCTTTCTGACCCGTCCTCCTCTGAGCAGCTTTCATCTTCTTGGCAATGTCTCTGACATCCCAAAGTTTTCTTTTTTCTCCCTTTATGTGCCATCCTTCCTTCCTTCCTTCCTTCCTTCCTTCCTTCCTTCCTTCCTTCCTTCCTTTCCTTCTTTCTTTCTTTCTTTGCAGGGAAACTGACAAACTGACATTTGGCTTCATTGTGCCAAGGACATTACAGATGGTGGATCTTGTCAACACCTGCAGTGCCCAGATGTCCCACTGCTGAGGCTGCTCCCACTCCCTAAATTCACATCTTGGGTAGCAGCCATGATTTCTGAAGACTCCCCACCTCAAGACTCCAAACAGATTATCAGTGGTGGAAGGCAAAACAATGCAGCAAGGTCAGGACCGCACTGTCCAAAGCCAGTTTGCTACCTGCAATCCTGCCACTTCCCTCTGGCCCACATCCTTGGCCCTTCCAAGGAACTAGGGGCCAAAAGACAGCAGAAATCTATCTCTTTCCTGCCATTTATATCCCATGGACAGCCTGCCTAGCTCCAAACCAGAGATGCCATCCTCACAGGCCAATGTTGCCATGTACATTGTTTTTGATTTGCTGGTTTTGTGAGATAAATCTCATTTTAATCAAGAAAAATTTAACATTGAAGGCTCAGATTCTTTGGGTACTAGGAAGGAAAATTTCCCACTTCTACTTTTCCTGTCATCATTGTTGGGAAGGGGTGACAAGTTTATCTGATTTTTAAAGAAGGGTGAGCAGAAGACTTCTTTCGTCTGTCTCTCTTCTGGGGCTGCCTGGCTGCTAGATGGTCTGTCTCTGTGGGCCTCTTACCTACCTTCCGCACTCTTTCCAGAGTCCCCTGTGGAATGCTGAGATGGTGCTGTGCAGGGGACAAGAGGGCACATCAGCTGTCAGAGACTAATAGTGGTGTCAGGGATGAGATGGATGGAGTGCATGAGTGGGCCAGTCAGAGGGAAGTAGAAAAGAAGGAAAAAGAAGGAAGCCAAGAGGGGAGAAAGCCAAAGAAATTTGGGTGCCATCAAAGGGCAGGAGTTGGGGATTGGGGATGGTTTCCAGTCCCTGTGTCTCCATCAACTCTTGTCTGAGGGTGGGTCTCTGTGCACTTTGTTTTGAGGTGGTGGTGAAGCCAGGGGACTGCCCCCAGGACGCTGGAGTCATGGTAGAGCTCTCCTTCACCCACGCCTGTGTCACCGCCCATGCCCACACCCCCACCGCACCGAGGCTCTGGGGACAGCTACCCAGGCAGCATCAGTTCTTTGCCCGGGTCAGTGTCAGGAGGTGGTGGCTACTTTTTGGGAAGAATAGTCATGGTGGCACCACCAAGTACCCCACAGCAAACTAGACACAGAGCACAATCCTTTCTTAACAGTCTCAACACCTTGTTTTGAGAAGGGGACGAGGATGGGGTGGGGTGGGGGGGGGGACAATATTGTGTGTATCCAGCGCTGGCCTTGAACTTGCTATAACCCAAGATGACTTTGGGTCTCTGATCTTTCTGCCCCTTCCCAATGATGGGATTTTAGGCATGTGCCACCATACCCAGCTCAGGAGCTGAGTGCTGGACCAACTGAGCCACATACTCTGCCCTTTACATTGTTATTAGTCAAACTAATTAAATACAATAACAGGATACATTGTGACATTTTCATCCATGTGTATAATGTATTCTGACTGTATTCACCTCCATTACCCTCTCTTATCGATAGACCACTGGCCTACTTGTCTTATCAGTTAATCTCACTTCTACCTTTATAGCATTTTTTTGTGTGACCCATACATTTAATTAGGGCTGCTTAAAGGAGGATGGGTGAGCAGCAGTTGACAGTTGCATGGGCAGCCTACCCACTGGCTATTAACTTCTGAATATTTATGCTTCTCCCTGTAGATTAATCTTAGTTTTGGTAAGGAAGCTTCTTTTTATGATAGACAGTGTCTGCTATAGATACTCCTAACTAGTCTAAATGCAGAGAATAGGTGGACATTGAGTGCATCTCCCCAAAGGGGCATCCACATAAGTGATGTTTTTTTATCAAACTATCCGCTATCTATCTATCTATCTATCTAGCTATCTATCCATCCATCCATCTCACAGTTTTTGGAATAGTATATAATTTCTTCTCCACCTCTAAACCCCACTGGTACTGTGAAAATAAAATTTGAAAACAGCTTAAAACAGACATGCCCCCTCCAGGGGCAAGGTGACCAAAAGAAAACTAAAAAGACATGCCCCAGACAAGTCCAAACTATCCCAAGTGAGTAATGGGCCATCCAGTGTTTACTTCTCTCTCCCTCCCTTTCTGGGAGGTCTGGGATAACTAGCCATCCTGCCAGCTCACATGTAGCCGCCTCTGCAAGTTGCTGATATTTGAAATAACCAATAGTGTGTAACCGCGCCAAACTTTCCCACCTTTCCCTACCCCTACCCATAAATAGCCCAAGCCTCTGGGGTTGGAGGTCGAAATCCCTTGTCTCCTGCGTGGGACAGGTTTCGACCCAAGGGCCCTTGCCATTAAACTACCTTATGCAATTACATCAAGGAGGTCTCTCGTGTGTCCTTGGGTGAGTGCCGGTCTGAATTTGAGAGAGGGTCTTTCAGTACCAAGAAAAGTTCATGAAAAAAGACTGTATTGTTGGTCAACATCTGTACTCCCAGTCCTGAGCATAAACTCAGGACATGGCGGTTACTTGGTGAGTATATCTCTGTTGGTCTCTTTGTGATGCTTGCTTAAGTTTCCATCAGATGTTCATTTCTGTGCATGTCCTTTATCCTGTGACCGGTTTGGTGTGGTGCATGGCTATGCTTCCTGGGTGTGTGCATACCCTAGTTCAAAGAGAATCCTCTCAGGTACGTTTTTTTTTTACAAGAATCCTAAGACTAAGGAACAAGGAAGAATGTTCCAGTGAAGTTTTCTATTGTACTTTCCCTCCCAAGGGTTCCCCGCCCCCGCCCCCCCATCCCTGAACTCCAATGGGCTCAAAGCATAGCAGGAATCTCTTTTGTTAGAGCTGGAGCTTCCCTTCCACTGGAAGCTCTCTTTTGAATTGTGCTGTACCTTGGTCTGCTTCTCCCCTATTACAAGATAAATTTTTGTGACGCAAATACCTTACTCATGCCTGAAGTCTGTGGTACCATCTAACAGTAGTTTTTGAAAGAGGTGCCAATCAATCACATTTTTGCGATAAAATAGCCCAACAAATGGGATCAGAACTTACCAGAAAATTGCTTATGGGAATTAAGGGGGTATGCTCTGGGTTTGCTGTGCGCTGCAGCTGGCATGTTGAGCTGGGCCATTGTGGACAGTGAGGAGAACAGCAGTTGCTTGTGTTGGCCCATTAGAACTTAATTGCCTGTGTATCTTCTGCCTCTGGGCTTTAGCAAAGGGCTGTTTGCAGCCCAATTAGCCTCCAGGTTCCTCAGATTTGGTTTTGTAGATATTTAGCTCTGCAATCTACAGTAGGAACGACACATAATTAGTGGAGTGGTGGTGAATCATTCTCCACAGAGGTGGATCTCTGCCTCCTACTAAGGTGGCTAAGAATAGCTCTAGCAGGCATGTCTTCAAAGAACAAAACTAAATGCTTTGCCTGTAAAAACTCCTCCTGGGGACTAATAAGAAAGCATGATGAGAATCAAAAAAAATAATTTGTCAGCATGCAAGCTCTGTTCTGGAGACCTTGGGATGACCAGAGAGGCTACTGAAATTGTGAGCATTTTATAATAAAAGAAGATAGTAGCTCGCTGCTCAATTCACAGAGAGAAATTACCCAAATTTGTACCTTTAACTTTGCACAACAATCAGGAGTTTTGCATAACAGTGAGCTGACTTAAGTATGGTCTTTGAAAATGGAGACTGGTAGGGTGGAATGGGTAGCAGGTTTTCAAATGGTGATAGATTCCAAAGCCAGTACTTGTGACATCCCTCCTCCAAAGGAGCAGAACCCAGCCTGGTTGGGAGAGGCTGTGAAGCTGAGACTCAGACATTACCGGAGACATAAAGGTAAGGTTAGGGAGATGATCTCATGCCATCAGCCACCAGCAAGAGTGGAGAAAGAATTGCTCAGTCAGGCTTGGTTAAAGGTCCTGAATCGATGATCATACAGGAAGGGAATGAGGGAACTGGATGCCTCATCTTCTCCATGTTGACAACAGTGGTAGGGGGTGTCTAAAAGGAAGGAGTAGTGGAATTTTAATTTACAAAGGAGGGTCACCCTGGTAACCATGAGCACATGGGGTCCATTCCCTTCAATGAAGGATTCCTGAGAAGAACACATGGGAGCTTCTAGGGGACAAGACTTGGGAGCTACGGGAAGTATAGGCTTCATGTATATAGGGTTCCATGATGATCACTTCTCTGGCTTTGAATTGTTTAATTGTTCTCCTTTTAGTAACACATCTTAAAATACATTCTAGGAGAATTCATTACAATGGGACCTATTCCCAACAGCAGGACCCAAGAGGAGGGGCTGAGGTGATTCCTCACCTTGGCAAGATTCCCTTTAATTCACTCTCAGCTGAAGAGAAAGCTTGATTCCCAGTGGGTTTCTAAATAAGAGAATAATTTCTAGTAATAGAATCAACAAGCACACACACACACACACACACACACACACACACACACACACACATGAATACATACCTACTCTCTCAAATACTTGTATCCATACATACAAACTCATATATTCAAACATACAGACTCAAATATGCACACTCACTCATATGTATACTCATATGTATACACATATATGTGCATACATCTTGTATCCCTTTCTCTCTCTTGAACACACACACACCCTGCCTCATAGAAGCATTGTCTCAAGGTGTCATTCCTCAGAGTTTGACCCTTGGAGAAGCTTTGGCTGCCTACTGTGTGCTGCCATCCTCATCAGAGAATGCACCACATCCTGTGAAGGTCTCTTTCCTGTCCACAACATTCTGCCATCATTATCAAAGCTATAGTCCAGCTGTGGATTGGAAGAGGCACAAAGCAGCTGGTAGACCAGATGGACAGTCTTTCCTTGTGGGGTTTACACATTTCAGGATAGAAAAACATCTGGACAGTTTGTGGTGATCAAGCAAGTCTCTTGTTTCTCTCTCTGATCTGGGGGAAACTGTAACAAGCTCTAAAACCCAGGAGTCTGATCCAATCGACTTCCATCAGGGACATCTACATGTGACTCAGAAATGAAACAGGTGAAATGCTTGACTGGGAAAGGAACAGCCTCCTTCCCTGGTGTGAGACCTGCCTCACACCGAGCAGCCTCTGAACCTGGAGAGTAATGCTAGGTCCCTTCTGAAAGCTGCACATGCTTAGCCCTGCCTGCAGACACACCTAGAAAGTAAAGTTAGATCCCTTCTGACAGCTGCCTGTGCTCAGCCCTGCCTGCAGATGTACCTTGTTCTGGGTCCTGAGTACTGGGCTTTTTACAATGAACCCCTGACAACTACTCATATCCAGAGAGCTCGAACCACCTCTGAATCCTGTAATTCAGGACAAACAGCATCCGACTGATGTCTTTTAAAAACTTCAGTATACTCTGGTCCAAATAGGAAAGTAGCATGGAGACCCAGTTGACCCCAGATTCTCATGCCCTTGGTGTTCGCCAACCCCTGCTGCTCTTGTTCCCTTTTTGCATCCTCTAACCTGACTCTCTGAGCTCCAAAGGGAGAGACTTGATGGTGACACGCCATTTCTGGCTGAGTACTTTAAAGTCTTTCACTGTCTCTGTATGTGTTTGCGTCTGCTATAGGATGAAGCTCCTTGAAGCAAGATACTTGCCTATGAGTTTAGCAAAATGTCATTAGGAGTCATTTTCTTGCTATATTCCTTTACTAAAACGTATTTGATTTTTCTCTAGGTCACTGGGCTATCTAGTCGCAGATTCTTGGTCATGTAAGCAGCATTTGGGTATGGATTCCATCTCATGGAGTGGGCCTAAGTCAATCAGATATTGGTTGGTTATTCCCATAAGCTTTGTACCACTATTGTCCCAGCACATCTTGCAGGTAGGACACTATTGCAGATCAAAGAATTTGTAGCTAAGTTGCTGTTGGCAGCACGCAGAGGACCTTCTGGTACCAAGATCACTATCGAGCATTGGCTCAATTTCTTCATATTTGGTGAATTGTGTAAGTACTGTCTTCAGCAATAGAAACCTTGCTGTCAGTTTGTGGAGAAAAACCTATAGCCTCATCAATAGCCTGGTTGTTTAGGGGTTCCCACAGGACAACTTTGGCCATTAGTTCGATTATAAATGATGCGTATATATTGAAAATTCTCTGAGAAGTTATTACTAAGGTAAGCAGCAGCATGTGTGTGTATATGAGTGAGTGTGCAAATATGAGAATATGAATTGCATAAGTGTATGTGAGTGTGTTTGGGTGTGGAGGAGTGTATAGAAGTGAAAATGAGTGTACAAATGTAAGTGTGCATGTATATGAATATGGATAAGTGTGAGTGTATGGGTATAGTATGTGAGTGTGTTTGAGCATGGATGAGTGTATGTGAGTGAAAGTGTGAGTGTACAAAATGTGAACATATGTAAATATGAATGTGTGGGTGTGAATGAGTGTGTGAATGAGAATGAGTGCGTGAGTATGAAAGAATGTGTCAGTATGTGTTACCACAAGTGTGAGTATGTGAATGACTGTGTTGGTGTGTATATGAGTGTTGTATGAGTGGGCGGGTATGAGTGTGTGAGGACACATAAGTGTGAGTATATGTACATATATGTGTATCTGCATGTGTATATGCGTGTTTGTTTTGTGTGTCACATGTGTTTTGGGTGGACACTCAGAAGCATTAGAACACACTGATACTCCTGTCTCTCTCTCTAAACCATCTTTTCAGAGAGCAGGGCTGTCTGAGCAGCAGGGCTACTCTGAAGCCTTTGCTGTGTCTCCACCCTTCCCTTCACTTGTCTCCCAGCTTCTCTGGACAGCTTTGTGCTGTTTTAATACAGAATGTCAACATAGTCAGTGCAGCAGAACAGAAGCCAGACCCCTTCTGTCTCAGTGATTTGTCTATATCGGAAAGGAAGGGATTGGACTGACTGCAGTGCACACAAAATGTTGTAGCACACAGATAGGGATTGTAATCGTCGAGGGAGGCACAATGCTGAGGAAAGGGAAGTCCAGGAGTGAGAGGCAAACACAATGAAGCCCATCAGCCTACTGGTGCCTTCTGTAGACTATGACTTCAGAGGCAGTAGCTTGCCAAGCCTGCCATGGAGATCAGATGTTCCTGGGCCCTAGACAGCTGGGTGGAGATGCTGTCAGTAGATTTCCAGCATTGATGTCACCCTCTTTCCTGGGACTATCTGGTCTAGAGACACTCCAGGTTCAAGGATCCCTTACAGAATGACAATGAAGGTAATGTTTGGCTGCAGGGCAGAGGGCACAGTGTGACATCTAGAGAAATTACATGCTCCAGGGTCAAGGGCAAAGGTCACTACTGTCAGGCTAACCCTACCCATCAGTAAATGCAAGGGATGTAGGTGATAGACATTTATACAATTTTATACATTTTACTGTTAAAATGTGTAACAACTTTTATGAAATGTTTCCTGTTATTTTCATATACTGAACTGAAACACCCAACTTTCCAATGGATTTGCAAACAATCTCCTTAATATTAGATCATAGGTGCAGCCCACGTGGGAAGGATTAACCATGAGACTGCAGCTTCTCTCCTACCCCAGGCCCAAGGCAAACTAGTTTTGACAAACTTTCAACATATAATTGCCCAAGGCAGATAATAGCATCTGTTTCCTGTGACACAGGCCCAAGGCAACCTGAGTTAGGGCCTTATAGGCCACCTACTATCTTCTCTACACCACAAAACTTAGAGATCTCTTCCTTCTAAAGTCCAGAAAAGTCAAAGATGTCCTTTGTTCTTCGGGTTGCTGTTGCATCTTCTTTCCCAGCTCCCCCAACTGTGGGTGAAAATATTACTAGAGGTCACCTGTGGTACACAGTAGAGTGACAGTGTGTCTCTCTATGGTTCTAGGTCACATTTCCACACCCAGATGAAGAAGGTGGAAGACAGACAACCAAGATGCATGAGGAAGTCATTAGTACCTCAGAAACATGTTTTCTTTTGCCAACCAAAGAACCATCATGCTTTGTGTAGTGAAATCATGTCTGCCTCGTATTTTGTTATAATGTAACGGCACACACAAACCTACTTTTTGCGTCTGTTTACATTATTGATTTTTTTAAAAACAACCCTCATATATAGACATTAGAAAAAAAGGTCAACAAGTAATATTAGCTTTTGGGGTCTAGAGGGATTTCTCAGTAGTTAAGAGAACTTATTCTTGCAATGACCTGGTCTTGGTTCCCAGCACCCACATTCTGGTATCTTAGGGGTCTAACATCCTCTTCTGACTTCTATGCGATCCAGAATGCAAGCGATACATAGACATGCATGCAAGCAAAAACATTTGCATACATAAAATAAGTAAATATTTAAAAATTAAGATTAGCTTTCCAGTTTGTCTGTTTCCATAGTCTAAATGTTCCCATCATACCTCCTATCAGGCTTCCTGCTTGCCTGTCTCAGGTAGAGCTATGATGCTCATAGGTTGCACAGAACTTTGCATCATGTCCCCCAAAGAACTTCAGCTTAGATAAAATAGCTCAGTGGAATAGAGCATGTGGGAGATAAATTTCATACATGCATTTGATGTCTTTGCATTAAATATAGCTAATTGAAAGTTCATAAAGTTTAATCATTAGGAAGCCTCTATTTAAAAGAGAAAAAGAAAAAAAGAGCCTGAAAATTTTCTGAAATCTTAACAAAGGCATTTAAGCTTTTCATGATTTCCTTTTCCCTTAATTTTTTTCTTTATAAAATAATTGGTTTTATATTTGTTTATATGTGGAAGTTGGGGTTGGGGAGGAATTAGAGGATCATGGAGTTACAAGCATTTGTGTGTCTCCTGATGTGGGGGAGAGGATATGTATGATAAGAGATTGATCAGCAGGTTACAGTTATGGCTTGATAGAACTTAGTGGGGCTGCTGTGCTGTCACAACTATAGGTTTTAGATAACAGTCATTTTCTACAAACTAAAACATATGGGCAGAAAGGACTTTGGAGGTTCCTTCTGTGAGACATGGCTGGAGCTTGAGGGGTAAGTTTTACCTGCTCTGAACTCTAACAACACACACACACACACACACACACACACACACACACACACACACTCTGAAGAGCAGCATGCTCCCTGTTAGTATGTACGATGGTGGTTTTTGTGTATCAGTTAAAATATAGCAAGGATAGCGAGAGACACTTGTGAAAACATGAGGTTTAAGATAATCTCTGCAATAGTCATTTGTATTTGTCAACATTTACATTTATTTGAGCTTGGCCTCCCTACCTAGGGGGTTATTATGCATGCATATATGCCTGTTCTCATAAATAAACATGAGGGTGAAATAAAGAAGGGCCAAATATCCTAGAAAGCAGAGTAAATGATGCAGATAGCCCACTCCAGAAAGGTGTACCAGAGATGATACTCTCAATCCTCTTTTTCAGCCTAAATGTTCCAACTAGACATCTGAGAGCATCCAACATCGTTGCTATACCACACGGGGGATCAGAGCTGGGAAGCTGACTGGTTTCATTTCCCATGGAACCTGAACTTGAAGAGTTAAATTTCTCATTGACATCACTGAAGGTCTTCAAATCTACCTTGGTAGAAGACACCAAAACCCACAGATAAGTTATAATAAATATGATTGTAAACCAATTTCATTTTCCCCATGATGCATACAGTTCTCTTTCCTTTGATGAGAGACAGCAATTACATCTTATTTCTCTTAGCAACATTTACATAAAAATCAAACAAATGGAGAAGGAGGAAAAGAAATTGCAAAGTAAAGCAAATGATTTCATCCCTGTGAATAAGGATGTCAGCAGATTTTCACAAGTCTAGGGATCTGAGAGTCTAAAATGACTCTGGAGGGTCAGTGAGCTCCATTTTGAGGCTTTTGATACCCACATGTCTCCCATCATCATAGTGAGAATGGAGGTTCTGTGTAGATGTGCTCAGGTTGATGGTCAGATCACACAATGTCATTCAAGCAAAACCCTCATTATAGAGGGACATAATGTTGAAGTAGAGAGCAAAGACACTTCTGTGTCTTTTTTTTTTTGAGAAAAGAATGGAGGAGGGGTATCAGGCAGGCTTAGCATTGACTAGCTTGAATGTTTTGGGTGGGCTCTGGCTCACATTGTAAGACTCTGGCAAACCTTAGCTTACCGGGGACCCCCGACTGAACCACTCGGAGTTGAGAATCGATGCAAAAAGCAAGAGGGATTTATTGTTCTAACACGTTGGGGTCATCCTGCACCCGAAGGAGAGTTGGCGACCCTGCACAGCTCATTCAGTGAGCCTTTATACAGTTTTTAGAGAAACAGCAACTAAGCACAATATGATTGGTAGAACAGTGTGACTTTTAAACTGATTGGTCCTTACGGAATGAGGTGGCAAGGATATCCTTGTCTGTGGGTGGCTAAAGGTCCATCCTGTGGAATGTGTCCACGTGCCCTGGGCCTCCCCCACCTGCAGGTGGATCCACACCCCTTGTGGTCTGAGGAATGTTAATTAGCCTCTCCCTCTGTAGGAGAGGGGTGCCTAAGTGTTCTATGATCTTTTTCTTCCGGAAGGGGAGGGGTCTGGTGGAATTTTCCAATGTTCCTGAGCTAACCTCTTCAACATGGTTACCTTACTGTCTCTGGGCTGGTTAGCAATAGAGTTGCTTGCAAGAGACTGGGACAAGAGGTCTAAGACTGATTTTATTGGCTTGTGGTTGGAAAACACTTCCCTAGGAAGAGGCATGATGATGGTGACAAGAAGCTCAAGAAGGCATGGCATAAAGGAACATTATTTAGGTGTACAGAGCAAGATGCAGGCCACCCATGCATGTGAGAGAACATTAAAACAATCCGTTTGTAAAAGCTAGAAGATAGTTTAATATAAGTAGTTCAAAATATTTCTAGTGGAATAGTGAACTCTGTTGAATGTCTAAAGCTGTGCCCATCTATGAATGAGGCTGAGTTTCTAACATTTATGCTGTGTGAGATAAAAGGAATTCACAGAGTGGCAGTTTATATAACACTTTGAGAGCCTTATGGTGAATGTGTCAAACAGATTCCATGTTTAAAATAGCAACAGCAAGCAAACAGGAGATGTGTGTGAGGCAGAGGTTAATTCCATAAGCCAAAGAGCTAATATTCTGCATGAAAAGTCGAAGAAGCAAACATGTGCACTTTCAGCTGTAAACAAGATGTCATGCTGGATAGGTAGCCTGGAGCCCAAAGAATTAGAAAAAATGCTTTCTGAAATTTCCTAATTTTTTAAATAAACCAGAGAAGAGTCTTATCAGCCGAACAACATGGTTAGCTCTTCTCCTGCATCCATTGACACAGGAAAATCTTCCTATGGAGGGGATGTTTGAAATCCTGTGGGGGTTTTCCCTTTGTGCCTGGGCATATTAAATCTACATAAGAACATTTTAAAAATGGCTACATGTAGTCCCAACATTGACCTGAGGTTGGTCAGCTATCCAGAGCCAGAATGTGGCCACAATCAATCCAGTCCCAAAGTCCTGGGAGAAGAGACTTGCTGGACTAGCCATGGTGGTTGCAACTGGGGGTGGGGGCTGTTAGAAATGCTGCTTAAATATTGCAGTGGGAAAGGGAATTAGATAGGTCAATGGCAGCTTTTCTGCATCCTTGTTTAAATTATGCAACACAAGACTCAGCCCCATCTTAGGGAATACAGTGACTTTTGTTAGGAATTGGTCCTAGATGGTCTTTGCTGTCATTGTCTTCCTCACATTTTCCATTAAGAAAACACATCCTCTAGTCTTGTGTCCCTGTTGGGATCTGGAGGTAAGAAAATCCAACTTGGATAAGGTACAAACAGTACCTTTAGCTGCCTGTTCTCCAAACATACATGGTTTCTTGTTGCTATTTTGGGAATTTGCTCTTTCCTTGTCCTGCCCTGTTCCTGCCCTGCTCCTCTGAATTCTATGGGGTTTGGCTCTACACCCACCATTGCCTTAATTGCCATTTCCAATTATCTATTTATAATCTGTACAATTATCCTTGGAAATGAGATATACTTGTGGACTTGGGCTGTTCTCAACTTAGGCACACTCCTCTGCTTCATCATTAAGTTGAGGAGATCTAGTAACCACTAGGAGAGTTCCAGCTTCCCTGTGTCTGCACCGGACCCTCCTTAATAATCAAGGCCATGTTTCTTCAGTGTGGGATGTTTAATTATAATTTTCCAGCTATTTCATTATCATCTCCAGGGGACAAGGGAGACGGTTCTCTCAGGGAAGTTTCTGGAGAGAATTCCCTTGTACATCATTTAGACTCAGCACTCTATTACCTGTGATCTACCCTGGTCCAGCCAACTCTTCCTTTTCCTTAGAGAATGGTAGCAGAAGGAAAATAAATGGTCTGCTTTGGCTGCCGGGTATCTCACTGCTGATTCAGTGTGAGACCTGCACACTGTAAAACAAAAGTGTGTTACTCAAACTCATGCAGGCATGGGAAACTCTTCCTCCTACAAGAAAGAAAAGTGATGGAGAAAATATCAGGTGACTCCCAGTTGCCTTGGAGAGAAGGGGTCTCCATTACTTTGTACCTCCCCTGTGCCAGTATGTTCCTCCCTTCCCTTCCACAGTGCTTTCTTTTTTGCTCCCTCCACTCTGACATAAAAAGATGAATTTGACTTTTGATAGAACATTCAGGGGTGACAAAATGCGGTTAGCTCCTGGGTTGTCTTTCTCTCTATCTCTTATTTTCAGACATGCCCCATTACACATGTACCCCATTTGCTGTCCCTCAGTGATGACAGAAACCAGAACTATGTATTTGTTCTCACTATCATCTTTCCAGTTCCCTTATCTCTCGTCTGGCTTGGGTCTCTCCAGTCACTCTTGTCACTTTCAATTATTAAAATCTGGTTTCCAGTTCAGAGTCATCTGACACTCCTCCTTCTCCTCTTTTTCCTGATTTCCTCACGCATTCCATGTGATTTTATAATACCAATATTTTGTTATCCTCTATGTTTGAAGTTCATTGTTTTCTAGTCTATTCATTTTATGCTAAATGATTCGATGGATCTTTTGCTATCTTTCTAGTCCTCTGGTCTCATTCATCATCGTGGGTATTCCAAGAGACTCTGGGAAAGTTGGTTTTGAGTACATAAGAATCCACTCTTGTTGGTCAGGGGGCTCTGAAGTCCTTCATTAAATAAAATCTTGGTTGGGTTCATAGGGTAAAATAAGAGTACAATCTGCTATGCTAAAATACCCATCACTAGAGCTGAGTTCAGCAGAAGTTAAGTCAGGAACCAAGTTGGGTATAGACTGCCATCACAAGTTAAAGGTTTATATGTGCGACACATGCTTGGGAGTTCTTTCTTCAATAAGAAGTTTGGTTTGTCCTGGTTCCCTGTAGCTCTCTCACCCATCTTGCTCCTGTCCCCCACACTCACCACAGAACCTCTCTCAGATGTTGGCTGCAGGTATTAGTCCAGACTAAAGCTTTAGCACAAAGTGAAATTAGATTTCTAACAGAAAAAGCAATGTTACTACCTGGAGCCATGTGAGTAGCATGTTCAGAGAGCTAAGCAACAGGATAAGATAGAGACCATACCCTGACTACAAAGTTTACCAGAATTGATGTGCCCCATGGAGCAGGAATCTTGTAGCAAGTGCAGTCTAATCATGACTCAAACCCATGAATATTAAACACCTCACACACAGCTTGACTGTGTTGCTGTCTGCAACTTATTTTGCATGCATAATTAGAATAAGTGACAAATTCATGTCAGTCTATTCAGATAGGGTGCACACGGGCAAAATTAATTGTTTAGTTTAAAATATGAAGTGAAACTTGGGGAGTTTAACAGTAAAATGGCATTATGAATATTCCATCCATCAGCATATATAAATCTGGGTATTAAAAGCAAAGTCAAATAATTTTTACCTAATAAAACATGACAGATTGTCATGATACTATTAATTATTGTTCTGTAGACCATTTTACTGTGTCTATGAATATTAAATGTTTTCTATTGCTCAAGAATTTAAGTCTTTCATGCTAACTATGAAAGTGGCAGTCTGCAGATTGCTTTACTATAATTTAAATGGTTATTGATTCTTTTTTAAAAGAAACTACCCAATGCATCTAAGGACACTAAGTAGATAAAAACCCATTAAATTATTTTGCCAGGATAGAGGATGTGTAGTCATGATAAGCTCTGATCATTCACAATCTTTTTTTCAGAAATATTTTTGACTATTTTTTTCTATTTGCTTGAAGCAGAAGAATATGGTAAAAACTAATGTCGGCTGGGCCTTTTTAAAATTATTAGTAAAGTATGTGACCTTGGTCAAACCAGTCTGTTCTGATTTATTATATTTTTTTAAAAATCTGAAAATATTTGTTTTTCATTAAAAGAGATAAGTCACAGAGGGTGTTCTGCCCAGAGGCTACATATAGGCTTGGTTCTTTATGCACTGACACACTCTGGAAGCCAGACACTGTGGCTGTGTGGATCTGCTCCTGTCTGGTGTTGTCTTGTTTGGCTGCATATCTGCCATTAATACTTGTTCTGAACATTTCTAGAAGTTCTGGAAAGATTAGTAGAGACCCAGTCCACGTGTCATATGTGCGCTGATGGATAGAATGTTAGTTGTACATTTAGGAAGATTTAAGTCCTAGAATAAAGAGTTGACTTAGAGTCTTAATCAAAGGAGTCATTCAAACACATTCTGATTAGACTTTTTAAGTAGCTGGAGTTCTGTGGGTCGTTTCTTAGCATATCTAGTGTAGATATGGATTAAAAATAGATTCTTCTCTCATATCACACAGATCTTTGCTGTGAGGTCAATGTCCTTGAAATCAGTGGATTCAAGAAGTCATTTCATAGTAATTATTTATTGCTTCTCCAGTGCTATGCATTTCATAAGTGATAGCATTAGCTCTTGATTTTGGTAGAGCTCCTGGCTTACACGGCCAGTTCTTTGTGATAGTTTATATTTGAGAATCCTTCCTAATGGTCATTTTCAAATAGTACCTTAGCTTAAAGATGGGGCTTCCAGTGGATTAATCTGGAGCAATCTCAGCAAGAAAAGTAAGATAGTTAATCATGACAAGCCAGGGTATAAGATAAATATCTGTGAGTCTACGGTGAATCAACAGATGACTAAACCAGTAAGCCAGTGGGGCAGCACAAAAGTCTCCCACCCAGAACACTATATGAGCTGGAGAAAGCAATGTTTCTAGGTGAGTGCTGGACCAAAGCGGTCCCCAGGCAGGCACTTGAAGGCAGAAGAGAGACAGAGGGATTTAAGGGGCAATGTTGGGGATATATGCTGACATACACGTTTGCTTCTACAGACATTGTTAGGCCTCACTGTCTACCTATCCTTGTGTGTACTCTTGGCTCTTGTTGACCAATAGCAGACACAGGGCAGCTATGAAGAGTTTGTGCAAAGGTCCATGAATAGTTCCCATTAAGAAGCAAGAACTTCTGAAAACCTATGACCACCTTGATTTGCCAGTCAGGAGTGCCTGTCTTTCCAGGGGTGCCTTTCCCCGAACCCTAAGCTGATGACTTGGAAGTGTACCTGGAAAGAGTCCAGCTAGGACTGTATTCCTCCCATATGCTATATCCTTCTCCAAGCAATCACACTATGAGGACACTGCATTCTTTCCATTGTTTCCAGCCCTATTCCTTTTTTTAATCCTGGTCTTTGAAAGACATAGGTAGTTTCTACTTTCAGTGAGGCCACTCCAGTGTACGGCCATGAAGCACTTCAGAAGTGGACTAGGAACCTCTCAGCACATGTTGTCCATGGTGTTTTGGAGCCATCTGTCCACCCAGATGAAACTCTGACTAGCTGATACTGTATATAGTATCTCTGTAGAAGTTAGGTCTGGTTCTTCTTCCCAACCCCATGCTCCCAGAAATAAAACTCAGGCTCAAAATATATTCACAACTATCTTGGCCATAGAGTTAAGCTCTTCTCTGACTAGAATTATAACTTAAGATAACCCATTTATTTTAACTTACATTCTGGCAATGACTGGTTACTTGTGTTCAAGCGCCATGCATCCATCTCCTCACATTTTCCTGAGTGGATCTCTCACCTGGCTCTCTCCCACAATTCCCTCTCATTTCAGATATCCCACCTCCTATTTCTTGCCTAGGTCATAGGCCATTAGATTCATCATTGACAGGTACTACATCCATACAGACATAAGATATTCTCTCTACAGATCTCTAGACCTTGAAAGAGATTAAAGTTTCTGTCCTTTCAAATCTAGAATATGAGAGTTTAGACATCCAAGAGAGATTATTGAAAAAGAGGAAAGAAAGGGAAGCTAAAGCTGTCTCCCCCAATTAGAAGTAAAGATGCACTGAGAAAGTTACTGTCCAAAATCCAGGAAGAGCCCTTGTCAGGAGGTTGGATCTTGGACTTCTTTGCCTCCAGAACTGTAAGAAAAAATATGTGTGCCTATAACACTCTGTACTGGCAGCCAAGCAATTTAAGACAAGAAAATTTGGGAGCTCGTGTATTCAGTGGATGTGTAATTGGAGCATGATGTTGTCTTCTATAGGTGAGGACCATTTTTAGCATCCTTGAATAGAATGGTGGTTGCTAAGGCAGTTTCTGCCCAGACACTAGCGATTTTTCCAGGCAAGATTATGCCATAATGAATACTATGGAAGCCACCAGGGAATACCAATGAGGACACATCAGACTGTGAACCCCTACAAAGGGAAAATCCGCTGTAAATCCCCACAAAGCCCACCTGTTTGTCAATAGACTTCCCTTGAGCCTGGCTGTGGGTATTCTCACTTGCCTAGGGCATCACCACCAGCTGTCTTATACTGAACCGACTAGTTGAAACAGATCATGCAGCTTGAAACTCTGAGATACCTGGGATCGAAGAAACTTAGCTGAGCCTACCGTCCAAATGCTGGCTGCTCTGATCTCTCATATTATTCTCCATGGATGCCTCTGTTGTCTTACTGTGCTCCATCAGATGTGTCATATGGCTTCCTTCTGGCTTTGGAAGAAATAGTTACTTTAGAGAAGAGCAGTTTGAATGAAAAATGCTCCCCAAGGGCTCAAGTATTTGAACACGTAGTCCCTAGTTGTTAGTACTGTTTGAGGTAGTTTAGGAGGCTTGGACTTGCTGCAGGCAGTATGTCACACTGGGGGTGGGGGGTTGAAGTTTAAAGTCTCTCTTCACTCTCAGGTTATTCTCTGCCTCAAACTTGCTTATATAAATGTAAGCTCTCAGCTTCCTTCTCTTTCTGTCGTGCCTACTGCTTGCTGCCATGCCTCCTTCCATGATCAACTCTTATCTCTCTGGAACCCCAAAGCCAAAGAAAACTCTTCCCTCTACAAGTTGCTTTTGGCCATGGTGTTTTTACAACAGTCACAGAAGAGTAAAGAAGACAGTAACCTAACTCTATGGGGGCCTCAGCTTACTCATGGGATATCATAGATTTTGTTCTTTTTGGGATGGGAATGACATTTTCTGATATCATCTATATCCTACATTCTAGAGTTGATTAACATCTACAGTGGCATCCAGTTGCTGCTACATGACCATTTAGCTTGTCTCCCCTCTAATGTTTTAACTGTGTTTGCTATAACTGCTATACAGTATATTACTGTATAGATATATCACACTTCTGCCAGCAGATGTTACATTGTGTGCTATGCTGGTTCATTACCTACAGATCATGTGTGACTATTTGAAAAATGGAGTGAATATATAGAAACACGTGTGTTGAGCTTCACTAGACAATGCTGATAATTTCCACCAAGAGATCACATTCTCCAGTGTGGTGGTCGTATTTCAATACTGTATCTGCTGTATAAAATTGTATCTTGCTTGCTCCTTCCCTCTCCCTCCCCCAATCCCCTGCTCTTTCATTGAGATAGAGTCTTACACTGTGACTCCACTAGTCTCTGTGTAGTCTAGAGGGGCCTTGAATTCATAACAGTCCTCTGGCTTCAGCCTCCTCATAGTAGAGTTATAGGCATAAACTATACAATGACTAATCTGGATTGTCTACTTGACACAGGTAAGAGGGAACCTCACTGGATCAATTGTCTCCACATTAGACTGTGGGCATGTCTGTAGTGCATTTTCTTAATTAATGATTGATGTGGGTGGTACCACTCTGGAGCAGGAGGTCCTAGATTGTATTAGGAAGCAAACCGAATGAGCCATGGGGATCAGCACCCCAGTAAGCACTCTATAGCCCGTGCTTCAGTTCCTGCCTCTAGTATGTGTAGTATATACCCACATACTATCTGTTTGTGTACATATATATATATATATATATATATGTATGTATATGTGATGATGAATTGTATATTATAAAACAAACCCTGATTTATTCATAAGATATAAATATACATTAATTGTTTGTATGGATATATATGCACATAAATAAATTATATATATATGTATATGTATATATATATATATGTGTGTGTGTGTGTGTGTGTGTGTGTGTGTGTGTATGTATATATACACACAGATACATGTGTCTATAACCTGGATTTCAATCCTCTCTTGAGTATACTCCCTGTGATTATCACTTACATTTTGTAGCGGTATAGTACCTTTTGATTAACTGAAAATTTTAATTTATTGTTACAAATTCATTAATCTTTTTTTCTTTCTGTTCTGAGCTTTATGAAACTTAACTTATAAAGTTGCTTTTTAAAAAGTCATTTACCTTTTAGTATTTTTTTATTTCCAAGTTTTCTCTTTTACTTCATCTTCAGTATACCTTGCAATCGTTTCTCCTATTCTGTGTTAAAAAGGAGAAAGTGGTTTTCTTTCCTCTCTATGCAATGCAAATTGTTATCTCTCTAATTTGGGGCATCTTCATGTGCCTTCACCATCTGACATGAACTTGTCTTACAGGTTGGATGTCTGTGTGTTTGTCTCTTTTGGGGGTTTTATCTTTATTTAAGTTTGATTGATAAGGAGCCTAGTATTATATGTTTTGAATACTGACAGATAATCAATCACTAGTTTTCTTCCATTCTCTTGGCTCTTGTAACCCTTTACGCTTTCCTAAAAGCTTTAACATCAGGCATCGAGTCACTGGACATTTTTGCTAGGATTCCCAAGGATTTACTGACTTTGTGGGAAGGAGGAATACAATTCCTACTTTCAAGATCAGAGAAGATTGGGCAGTATAGCTACAGTCCTATCTTTGAATAATACAGTGTAACGTCCCATTTATTGGGGGCTTTCAAATCTTGGTAAGATTCTAAGTTCTTCTGCACTAAGATGTAAGAATCTTTTGCTAAGCTGATCTTTGTCTACTAAAGATAGGTTTTTTTTTTTAGAATGACATTGGTAAATTTTGGGTGTTACATGTACACACCAGTTGTTGAATACAGTTGTAGAGATTCAGTCAGAAGATGATTTAATTGCATGACGTATTTTCTATGTGTGCCATAACTGTCTTTTAAATCTATGAATTAAAAGATATTATTAAATGTAGCGTGTGTCTCTCTCTGTGTGTGTCTGGATGCATGCATGTACACATGTGCAGTGATGTGTTGGTGGATGTCAGAAGACTATAGGATTCAGGTCTCTCCTTCTACCATGTGAATCCCAGAAACTGAATTCACATTGTAAGGCTTTGCCAGAGGCACCTTCATCTTCTGAGTCATCTCTCAGGTTTCATTCTTCCATGATATTCTGAGTCAATGAAACCCTTTCTTTCGTTGATGTCTTCTCAGTTTTATTTTCTGAGTTTTATCACTAGTAGTTTTTCCTCCACTTCATCCGCTTACATGGATGTTTATCTCTGCACTGGATCTTCAGGTATTTTATTATATTTTTTTCTGGACCCCTGAATGGCCAGCTATTCTGAATACTCAATATTTTTAGTGTTTTCATTCCTTGCCATATTTTCAACCTCCCTTTCAGTTGTTTGTGTTTCCCTTTCATTTGATATCTAATAAAATATTAGAACACTATTTTATTTTGATAATACCAATATATTTCTAATGACTACCAAATTTTCTGTGCTTTATGGTTTTAAACAAGTTTATAATTCTTATAACATTATCTGAGAGAATTTATATTATGGTCCAAGGTGGCTCGCTGCAGAACAAGTATACATGGGCAGATTTTCTCCCTTTTGTTTGTGGGCAACTGGGGTGGTTGATCTCATTGTCAACTTATTGGGATCTAGAGTCAACTGGAGATGGATCCATAGATATGACTCGATGCAATTGTCTTGATGAAGCTAATTGAGGCAAAAATTTCTGTCTACTATAGGTGGCATCTTTCCTAGAGGTGGGGTCGTAGACTACATACAAAGAAGAAATGAAGCTTAGCACACACACTGATTACTTTCTGCTTCCTGATTATGGATATAGATTAGATGTCTCATTATCCTGCTTTCTTGCCTTCCCTGGCATGATGTACTGTATCAAACTGTGAGCCAAAAGAAACAGACCATTTCGTTTTTGTAGTTGTTGAAGTATTTTTGTCATAGCAGAGAGAGAGAGAGAGAGAGAGAGAGAGAGAGAGAGAGAGAGAGAGAAGAAACTAAGACAATGTCTAAACACCACAACTATTTTTAAAAATTTAAAATATTAACTTCAATATTTAGCTTTTTATTGTCTTATATATTGAGATTGTGTTACTCATTTTCTTCTTTTAAATGCTGAACTAAAGAAGCTTACCAAGTCTTATGGCTCTACCACTGTCTGTGACACCTCCACTGGGGTATTATACAGGTTGGTCATCTCTAAAACATTTTTTAATTAAACTAATTTCCCCCTTGTATCTGTGGTTTCCCTCCTCCCTTCTGCACATTCTTCTTTGGTCATGTTTATTTCAAGTCTACTACATTTGCAGATTTGTGAGCTTTATAAGTTGTAGGTGACTGACTCTTGTCTGGCCTTTGGAGCCAGAACCACAGATACCTCAGCAAGGCTTCAGAAGCAAACATGTGTTTGGAGAAAGTAGTGGATTAAATAAACAAAGCTATTTAACTGCTACATTAAAGAAAAAAGTTCAATAGTTTTTATTAATTTCTCAAACCAAAAATGGTCACTTTTCAGCTTTTACCATGTGTGTTTGTCTGATTGTTTATTGCCTCTTGTTTTTTTGTTTCTGTTTTGTTTTTTGTTTTGTTTGTTTGTTTGTTTGTTTGTTCTTTGGCTTTTTGTTTTTGTTTTGGCATCCAGGATATAAAGATCTACTATCTTCAAGTAATCTTACTGATTATTCCTTCTTTATCTGCAACAAAATATTTTTTTTGTTATTTCTAATCTATAGAAGTTGAGATACTCATAGGCCCAATGCTTTGATGCTATTGGTAATCTGCCTATAATGACACCTTTGATGATGCTCTTGGTAATGCATCTTTAATGATCCCTGTGATAATCTTCTCTGAGTCAGAGCTTGAAGCCTCATTCACATGAGATGGCTCTCTTCTTTTCATCTCACATGCACAATTCTTTCTCATGTTTGTACCACCTGCTGCCCCCTCCACAGCTCATCTGAACATACATTGAAGACTTCATGTCTAATACTGACTTTGTCAACATCATTCACCTCCCCCCCAAACCTGCATTTCTTACCGTCTTCCTCATCTCAATTGGTAAGACAACTCTTGACAATTGGTAGCTCCAACAGCCACCTGTCACTCTGTATCCCTTGCTCTGGATGTTTCATGCCCGTCTATCAACTCTCATTTGCTTTACTCTTAGATAAACAAAATCTGACCATGCTTCTTCTTCATAACCACCACTCAGTCTGTTCCTGGATTATTACAGTGATCTGCTTTTGCCATCTCTCATCTTTGGAATCTGAAGTACTTGGGAGGCAAAGGGATCTTTATTCTTTTCCAAAATGTCCATTGGCTTCTAATTAGAAAAAAAAAACTAAGCATATACATATGCAACTTTGTGATAAGATGGGATTTAAAGGGGCCTTTTCTGCATCTTGTTCTTGTAGCTTCCTTGCCTTTCCTTGCACTCATTAAAGCAATTCACATTTGGGTGTTAGCCCTCCCTGTCAGCCCCTGCTCTTCTGAAGTCTTGGCCTGACTTGCTTTCCTGTTACCTTCATGTCTTTACTCAACTTCCTATTCTTGGTAAGGCTGTCCTCCACTTCCCCTTCCTTCCAGTCAACATTTCCTTTCTTATGATTCCTCCTGTTTCATCTGCCTACCACCTTGCAGGGACTTCATGTGTTATATGATTTGATATTTCATTGTCCACCTTTACCACAAGAATGTAAGCTGTCAAGGGGAGGGGAGATTTTGTCTCTTTAAGTACTTGCTTTATTTCAGTTCCTAGGTTAGAACACAGCACATAGACAATGATTTGTAAATACTTAATTTACTAAACTCAGTCTTGAACATTTTACCGATTCTCCCAGTAACAATGCTAAACATTTCTGTCACTAGGAAAGGGTATGGGTTTTCACAGACAGTGCCATTATGGGTTTCCTCAATTAAGAACACTGTTGAAACCCAAACTTACAACTTTCCAGCTTTGAAAGCCCCACATTATTTTTTCTTGGAGAGGCTCCAATAGCCCCCAATTTGTCAGGTACTCAGTACATTCTTGTTGATGGTAGAGTTAAATATATGTTCCTTCAGTTATTTTTTATGGTTTTTAAGCTTTTTGCATATTCCAGGTCTTGTACTTGCACCTGTTCTCCTAGAGAAGGAGATGCTATGGTATTTTAATTGCCCCCTGGCTACCCGTGTAAGTTACATGTGTTGCTTTCAAGCAAAACAGAAATATACTCATATCTTTCTCCTGATTCACTTTCCTGAGTTTAGCACTTGGAGATCAGTCAAGAATTCATTTCAGTGTGTTGACATTGGTCTGACAGTTGGAAGCTCACTAAATTTCTTGAGATCTTGTATCACTCCACTCCTCTCTTCCATGGTACATTAGACTGCTTTATTACAAATGTGTCCCCAAGAGAAACCATTCTCTTGCCCCAGTGTCATATCTGCTACCTTCCTAGGTTTGTAAGAGTAGATTTCACACAGCTCTGAAGAACCAGGATGCCAAGGAACCCAGGCCCTTGATAGATTATGCCTGGCACTATGAGTCTACCTAAATGGTTTTCCCTGCATTGAAATAAGCACAGACAGGAGATTTGGTCCTTTCAACACATACACATGTTAGAACATGTGTCTTGGTCAGCAGCTCTAGGGAAGCTTAACTATTGTCAGCACAAACAATGCTTCATTTCTATATCTAGGTCAGGACAGGTACTCTTGCTGGGGAGCTCAGTGACATTCTGAATGAATGGTGCATCTGATAACTATTAAAAGGCACTTTGGGGCACTTTCATCAAAACAAGGGGTTGCTACTAGCCACCTACACAACAAGCAAGAGTCTGAACATCTATGGATAGGAAGAAGCGATTGAAGGGGACTGAGGCTGCCAGACAACTGGCCTGTGAAGAAAGCACACCAACACATATTTTGGGGTTACTGGAAGACTTTCTGTAGTGAGCCATTCTGCTGTTGATTCATGATCTTTGTGATAAAACAAAGCTGCAGACCTACAGGCTCACACTAGTCCTGTCGTGCTTGTAAGGGTGTCTGAGACTTAGTAAACGGACAATAGGAAGACCTTAACATGGAGATGGGATCTCAGTGGTAACACTCTTAAGATGGATTTGTGGTCAGTTTTACAAACCAAAGGGTAGGCTGAGAAGATCGCTCAGAGCCTGGCTTAGTTAAGGCAGAGATTGGAAGTGTCAACTCCCACCTTCTACATAGGCTTCTATAGGTGAGTGTGTCTGTATTCACATGTCTTTAGAGGACACACACATACACACAAATCACAGAGAACAAAGAATTTTAAAAATGATTTCCATAGCCAATTATAATGAGTCTAACCTGGTTTGAATCAGAGAAATGTCCCAGTTTTTTTTTGTTTGTTTGTTTTTTATCATGTGTCAGCTACTCTCTTGTTTCTACCTTAGAAGTTGGCTATCTTTCTTTGCTTTCTATTACTGTGACAAACACCATAATCAAAAGCAACTTTGGAGGAAATTATTTGGCTTAGGCATCCAGATTATAGTCCATCACTGAGGGAAGTCCTGGTATGAACAGAAGCAGCAGCCTGGAGGCTGGAAGTAGAGCTGAGGCCATGGAGGAGTGCTGCTTACTTGTTCAGCCTGATTTCTTACACAACCCAGGACCACTTACCCATGAATAGTACTCTTCATAGTGGGATGGACCCTCCATGTCAATCATTAATTAAAAAAAAAAAAAAGAAGCCCTATAGACTTGTCTATAGGGCAATCTGAAGAACTTATTTTCTCAGTTGGAGTTTTCTCTTTCCAGGTGATCCTTACTGACAGTGTCAAGTTGACAACAAAACAAAACAAAACAAAACAAAACAAAACAAAACAAAACAACAAAAAACCCCAAAACCACCACCACCACCACCAACAACAACAACAAAAAATACCCAGCACATCAATTGATGGTGAATTATACTTTTCTTTATAAAGCAAAGCCTCTTTAAAAAAAATGTTTTGTTCCCAAGCACCATGAAGTTTCTTAAAGGCGCACATTATCCTGCTTTAATGCTTGAAAAGAAAGAGAAAGGTTTACATGGGTAAAATGTCTTTTTTGTTAGAACCAAGTGTACTTTCCACAGAATATTATGCCCAGTTAATTGTCAGCATTATGTCTCTTTATTATGTTTTTTTTCTTACATTGCAGCTTTTATTCCAGACCCTTTGGAGACAATGAGTCCAATCCTCACATCATCCAAATGACTCTGACTTTAGAAACTCAGGAAGGGCATCCTAGGTGTCAATAACATGTTCCCACTCTGGGGTGGCACAATTACTGGGCACCGAGTTCCTCTATCTTCCCCAAACAGCTGCACCCTGCTTTGAAATGCCAACACTGACATCATAAGCTAATGGGAGTCGAAACTGACATCCTCTGTGCCTTCTTAAAAATGCTGCCACTGCAGTTTGCTTTCTTTGGTGATAGATCTTTAGAAATGCACAAGGAAATCGAAAGTGTCCTGAGTTGACAAAACAGCACAATGGAAAGAAGATTTCCACAGGAACATTTGGACCCCTTTCGATGCTCTGCTGCATGAGCCAGGAGCTGCTGAGTATGTGCTGTGGTTTGAATGTAAAATATTCCCAGTAGCTCCCAGTTTAAACAGTTGGCTCCCCAATCAGTGGTTCTGTTGTGGGAAATGGAGCGAGTCTTCAGGAGGAAGAGGAAGTGAGCCAATGGGAGGTCACCTTGAGGATTCATAGTCCAGCCTTCCTTTCAGCCTACTGCTTGCTTGCTGAATGCAGATGCAATGTGAGGAGTTGCCTGAGTCCTATTGCCATTCTTTCTCTGCCGTGATGGACTATATTCCCCCAAACTTTTAACTACAAGCCCAACAAACCCTTCCCTTCTTTAAGTTGACTTTGTCAGGTATTTTGTAACAGCCAATAGAGAAAGAAGACAGCACCGTGTGTTACTTAACTCCTTTGAGTCTAGGCTCTCTTGTACATAGATTAGAAGATACACACTGTCTTCCCTGACATAAAACCATAAAGTTTGCTCTTCCTTTGGTGTTGTACCATAGAAAGCTGAGAGTTCAGTGACAGAAGTGACCAGTCGGGGAGAATCAATTTTTGGACTCTGCTTTTGTATAACATTTGAATCCTATTGGATACACGTTATTTTCTATGCCATTTGTGTATGTGTATATGAGGTGTGTGTGTGTATGTATGTGTGTGTGTGTATATATATATATATATATATATATATATATATATATATGTGTGTGTGTGTGTGTGTGTGTGTGTGTGTGTATGTGTATGTATGCGTGTGTGTATATATATACACATATATATGCATATATGTATATATATGCATGTATATATATCAATATCATATGTGTGTGTATGCATGTATATGCTCGTGTGTGTGTTTAAATGTTGATGTCAGAGGCTGGCATTCATTGTCTTCTTCAATTTCTCTCTGCCTTATTCTTTAAGACATCGTCTCTTCTTGAACCTGGAACCTATTGATTGACTAGCCAGGGAGCTGTGAGGACCCACTTGTTCCTGTTACCTTCCAGTGCTGGGGCTATAGATGTCATCACCCTGATGAGCTTAGAACCATCTCATTTGGGTGGCCGTGTTAATGTGGCAAGAACTACTGACTAAATAATTGCTCCAGCTACCATACGATCTTCCTAAGTTCAAGACAGACCAGGTTAGCATCCTGTCTGTGTACTGATGACGACTGTCCCTGTTTGCTTTGCCTTCCTTGGAAAACAAATGATGAGCTGATTTGTTGCTTAGAAGTGACAGATGAACCGGCAGGTGTTTGAAGTGGCAAACTGCTGTGCCCCACAGATCTCCATACAGAAATACAGCAGCAAGAAGATTTAGAGAGAATCAAGCCTCCAATGTATGTCCTACTGGACTCTAACTGACAATATGTGGCAACTATTAAAATATATGAGAGGTACAGTTGCTCCAGGGAGAACACAGGGCAGGAAGACTCAGCCTGAATATTGCTGACTCTGTAGATTACTTTAGGAAGTGAAATATAAAGTATGAGGGCTGATTTGTAATATTAATCATTTAAATCCTGGCCCAGGGTTTCTACCTTTCCTTGGTTATTGAGTTCCAGGATTAAAAACACACACAGAGCCTTTATTTTTACAATAAGCCTTAAGCAGCACAATAGTTAGGTAGCTGCCTACCCATACTGTTAAGTCTACTCTCCTATTGATAACTTTGAGTTATTACTTACCGCTTACTATGCTTCATCTGGGCTGCTCTTAACTCCAATTGGCTAGCCCACAGGGCCATGTTTTAATGCCTCGGTTAACCAATAATGGCTTCTCCTTGATTCTTCTTCTTCTTCGTCTTCTTCTTCTTCTTCGTCTTCGTCTTCGTCTTCGTCTTCGTCTTCTCCTTCTCCTTCTCCTTCTCCTTCTCCTTCTCCTTCTCCTTCT
>JANHMN010000004.1:157875562-157913099 GCA_030674055.1 Rhabdomys pumilio | reverse complement strand
CCTTCTCCTTCTCCTTCTCCTTCTCCTTCTCCTTCTCCTTCTCCTTCCTCCTCCTCCTCCTCCTCCTCCTCCTCCTCCTCTTCTTCTTCCTCCTCTCCTTCATATTCTTCTTCCTGGTTCTCTTTCCCAAGCCCGCAAAACCTAAACCACACCTAAGTCTCTTTTGCCCAACTTTTGGCTGTTGGCATCTTTATTTACCAATCACAATTAACTGGGGACAGGGTCATTTAGCTAGTGTCTATGTTTGGACTCTATCCTTTCTGGGGCAACCAGCTTTGGGGTCTAAATTATCATTAGAATACAAGCAGCATCAGGCCAACCCACTACACTGAATGCTAGCAAAGACCATGGATTCTGGGTGAGTAGTTGTGTGGATGGTGGCCATGATACCCAGAAAATCTATGATTTCCCCTATTTATATATTAAAAACCTAAAAATTTTTATTTCTTCTATTGGTCTGAATGTTTTGTTTACATATGTGTACTGTGTGTGTGTACAGTTCCTGTGGTGGCCAGAAGAGGATATTTGATCTCATGGAACTGGAGCTATTTAGACACTTGTAAGCAGCAGTGTTAGTGCTGAGAAACAAACACAAGTACTAGGCAAGAACAGCCAGTACTCCCATCCACTGAACCCTCTCTCCAGCCCTCATTGTAAAAGAACCTTATGTAAAAGAACCCTTGGATGATCAAAATTAGGACCCTAAAATTGGCATTTAATTTAATATATTTCAAACATCCTCCTTCAAAAGTTCATAAAAATTTCAAACATAAATTTAAGTAAGAAGCTACAACAAAGATGTTTACATATGTTTCTATTAAGACTAGTTATATACCTAAACATTCATTATTTGTTGTTATCTCCACAAGTTCATTGAGCATTTAAAACTATAATTCTTATGTCTAAGTTAGCATTAAAGTTTTTTATAGATAAACCCAAGTTTATATATTATCTTTTGTCCCTCCACCTACAATAAACTGTTTGTTCCAAGTTTATGGCTTTTAGCTAATAGGTTTATAGTCCAAAGGAATGTATTTCTAAGTTGTAAATCTGTATCAATTCCTGTTTTTTATCTTAGCACAATTAACTTGTGACACATGAAGACTGAAAGTCATAATTGTAGTTTTCATGTTACAGAAGGCTCTAATTGCAGCCCTTATTATAAAGGGCTCAATAATTACTAGTATAAATTTAGGAATTTTTATAGAATCATCATTAGGAGTTACAAAAGTATCTATTTGTCTATATAGCATCACTATAAAATTGTACATCTTCGTTGCTCTGCAGAAAATTTGAGCAATAGGGTGGGCTAATTGCCCAGGGATAATTATATTAATTTAATAATGACAGGAAAGTCATATCAGTAGCAAGAATCAATTTTGAGACATTGTCCATTGTACTTTGCCTCCAAGAGCTCAGTCATCACAGTTCATAGCGAACTATCTCAGGAAAAATCACCTACTAGCCTATAGCCTCTCCTAGGTGGCTTCTGACAGATGGAGGTTAGGTGGTGTTGGGACCTGAGCCACATCACTTTTTTCAAGCTGAGTCACCAGTTGGAGTCATGTACTGGTCCAGGTTGGTATGACAATTTGAAGAGTGGTTGATGACAGTGGTTCTCACATTGTATAAGGTTATTAATATGGGCTAGAATGGTAGGTATGGGGACCTCCATCTCCAATACATGGTATTGGAATTATACCTTGTATTGCCCTTGACATACATGGTAGAGTGGAAAAAGCAAAGTGACTCTGAGTCCTTCTCTTAAAACAAGTTAGTGCTTAAATTTCTACAATTGCTGGCACTGTGATTTAGCTAGTCAATAAGCATTTATATCTCAATGGTACCAAGTGTAAAGTATAAATGAGATTAAAAGAACAATACTAAGAATGAGAGAAGATGGTACATACAACCCCAATTTTAAACTATTAAATTTCTTCTGACAGTTTAGACTAATATAAAATTCATATCAGATCTTATGTCAATTTCCTGTTATAACTTATATTATGAAATATTAAAAAGTTGGCATGTTCTTTTTTAATATATTTGAGAACTTTGAACTGGAAGATAGGAAGTTCTTACTTAATTTATCAGGACAGAGGAAAAATGAAATGAACTATATTAATCTGAGTATGAAATGCAAATAAATGAATTGCTGTATTAAAATATAAAGACAGGTTACAAGAGAACAAAACCCAACAATCCTTCACTTTAAAGAGAAAGTTAAAGAAGTAGAAAAAGATGGACCAGGATGTACACCAGCTTAAGTGAAGAAAAAACATAGTTACAGAAATAAAGAACTATATTTTACACAAAGATAACAATAACTAAAGTTTATGCATATAAAGTCACAACATTCTTAGCTCTTTACTGAACAGTATGCATTTGGGAATAAGTCTAGTTTCCATGCTGCTCATGTCTGTATGCTCAGCATTTTTATATGTCCCAAACAATTATGGTTTACCCCAAACAAGGGGCAAAGTCAGACTCTCTATGTTCTTTCTAAACCTCTATTCGATGGCATACTTATAGTCTAATAATCAGCCTATCATCTTTGTATAACTATCTGTCAATGTATCATCATCTGCTAATATCTATTATTTGTTTACATGTTTACTTACATATTTTACTCTATGTACACAAATATATTATTAATCTATATCTATCTATATTAATTTATATTTCTATTATTGGTTTGCCTCTCTCATCTATCTGATAGCAACCATAGGTTATTTATTAATAACTATAATTTTTGCATATCCTCATATCTATCATCTATATGTATATATTTATAAACATATATCTACTTATCAATCATCCATTATATCTTATCTAGCTATTCATTCATGATCTACTACTTATCTTTCATCCACTCATCATTGTCAACTACCTATCATCTGTCTGTCATCAACTACCTATCATCTGTCCATCATTGTCAACTACTTGGATAGCTCTCATCTTAGCTATCATCTACCTAATATCATCCAACTATCTATTTGTCATCATCAACTATATTGATCATTTATCTATTGATCTATCTATGATTTATCATCTATATATCTACTATCTATCATCTATCCATTTATTATCAACTATCTATTATCTATCTATCTATCTATCTATCTATCTATCTATCTACCTATTTATATACCTATCCATCCATTCATCTATCATCTTTCACCCATTGGCTTATGAGCACAAGTGTGGTTAAGTGTTTAGACATAAGATGACTCTTACTATTTGTGTTCCAGGCTTTCAGATCACTTCACCAAGACTTTGTGGCTTGGGACAACAGTGATCATTTATCTTGCCATTATTTCCAGTATGAATAAACTCTGAAAGGTGGGTTCATTTTTGTTACCTGTTCTGGAAATTTCCAAGGTGACCTTTTCTCTTGACTGACAAACCCATACTGTATTTTGATTTTGCTCTCTCAGAGGAATATTGGTCAGGGTCTTAACTTATTTTTAACAATGGCTCTCCTCCATGACCTATGCTTTACAGTGCTACAGAGGTTCTACCAGGAAGTGTTCCAGAGAAAGTTTTCCTGATATTCACTCACATGCTCACAAAATAGCACATCAGACTTTTTGCTGTTTTTTGGAAGGAAGCCTTACTTATAAAAACTAAACTACTTAAATCTCAGAGCATCCAAATTAAATGCATATGTTTAAGAGAGCCAAAGATTTTGCAGATAGCCTTAATCTGCCATAGTAGGTCTTTCCTTATTTCTCTGTTGCCTTTAATATCTTAGGCTTCTTCAGCGGTTCAGAAACTCATAGAGGGCTTTATTATAATCATGTATAAAATAATATGATGTCATAAATACAAGTCCAGTTGCCTTAGTCACTTTTCTACAGCTGTGATAAACACAGTGACCAATACAACATATAGATTAATGAGTTTATTTGGGGCTAACAGTTTCAGAGGGTGAGTCCATGACTATCATGGAAGTGAACATGGCAACAGATAATGAGGTATGGTGCTAGAACAACAGTAGCTGAGAGCTTATATCTTTATTAACAGATAGGTGGCAGAGACAGAAAACTAACTGGGAATGGGTAGACTTTTGAAATCTCAAGACAAGCCCACTGCCAGTGGCACACTTCCTTTTATAAGGCCACATTTTCTAATCCTTCCCAAATAGTTCCAGCAACTACAGAGCAAGTATTCAAATATACGAACTGATTGTGGCCATTCTTATTCAAACCACCACACCACTAAATGGCAATACCAACTGAAATCAGTCTGTTTTCCTTTAGATCACTGTTGGAGGTAGACAAGTTATCACACCACAGCACAGCATGGCCTAAAAGGTTAACTCGGGAAGGCACAGACACATAAGTGTATATATACAGAGCAAGATGGTGAATGGGGTAAGCAAATCTAAGAAAAGCTAGAGACCATATAGCTTTGCACATTTTTTAAAAGTCTCCTTTAGCTAAAAATATATAAGCCAGACTTTTTCAATAAAAACTTTAAGAAGGCTTCCGGTCTGGGCCTGAACATTGAGCAGATCCCAGACAGCAGCTCTGCCCCTAATCTCACAGAACCCATAGGAAGCAGGCCTCCCAGGAGCTCTAACCCAGGCAGTATCTTAGGTAAGGAGACAGCAACACCAACCCCAAACAGGGAGTAACTGGGACTCATTAGGACCCAGGAAGTCACTTCTGGCCTGGAGCACTGGTTCCTTCCTGTCTACGCCCAAACACCAAGCAGATCTTGGGCCCTAGCTCTAACCCCAGTAGAAACACCCACCCCACACAGTTCTGATACAACTAAGATAACAGGAAAGACAGGCTCCAGTCAGAGACAGGGCAGGTAGCACTAAGGAGATCCAGATGGCAAAAGGCAAGCACAAGAACATAAGCATCAGCAACTCAGGGTACTTGGCATCATTAGAACCTGGTTCTCCCACACAAGAAAGTCCTAAATTCCCCATATTATTCAGAAAGCAAGATTCAGATTTAAAATTACTTCTAATGATGATGATAGAGGACTTTAAGAAGGACATAAATAACACTCTCAAAGAATTTGAGGAGAACGCAGGTAAACAGGTAGAAGCCCTTAAAGAGAAAGCACAAAAATCCCTTAAAGAATTACAAGAAAACACAACCAAACAGGTAAAGGAATTTAACAAAACCATCCAGGACATAAAAATGGAAGTAGAAACAATCAAGAAATAACAAAGGGAGACTACCCTGGAGATAGAAAACCTAGGAAAGAAATCAGGAGTCATAGATGCAAGCATCACCAACAGAATACAAAAGATAGAAGAGAGAATCTCGGGTGCAGAAGATAGCATAGAAAATATTGACACAACTGTCAATATTTTGCAAATGCAAAAAGTTCTTAACACAAAACATCCAGGAATCCAGAACACAATGAGAAGACCAAACCTAAGGATAATAGGTATAGATGAGAGTAAAGAGTCCCAACTTAAAGGGCCAATAAATATCTTCAACAAAATTATAGAAGAAAACTTCCCTAATCTAAAGAACGAGATGCCCATAAACATACAAAAAGTCTATAGAATGCCAAATAGACTAGACCAAAAAAGAAATACCTCATGTCACATAATAATCAAAACACCAAGTACACAAAGCAAAGAAAGAATATTAAATGTAGTAAGGGAAAAAGGCCAAGTAACATATAAAGGCAGACCTATCAGAATTACACCAGACTTCTCACCAGATACTGTAAAAGCTAGAGAATGCTGGACAGATGTCATACAGACCCTAAGAGAACACAAATGCCAGCCCAGGCTACTGTACCCAGCAAAACTCTCAATTACCATAGATGGAAAAACCAAGATGTTCCACGACAAAATCAAACTTACATATCTTTCCACAAACCCAGCATTACAAAGGATAATAGCAGGAAAGCTCCAATACAAGGAGGGAAATTATACCCTAGAAAGAGCAAGACAAATCTGAAAGAAGATAGCCACACAAAGATAATTCCACCTCTAATGACAAAAATAACAGGAAGCAACAATCACTGTTCCTTAATATCTCTTAACATCAATGGAATCAATTCCCCAATTAAAAGACATAGGCTAATTGACTGGATACGTAAATAGGACCCAGCATTTTGCTGCATACAGGAAACTCACCTCAGTGACAAAGACAGACTTTACCTTAGAGTAAAAGGCTGGAAAACAATTTTTCAAGCAAATGGTTCTAAAAACAAGCTGGAGTAGCCATTCTAAAATCTCTAGGTCTGTCAGATGATCCTGGGCCAGAAGGCTGAAGATCAGATGCTCCAACGTTTTGTAGTATAGGGACTATCCAGGTGTTCAGCAGTCTCTATAAATTGACTAAGTTTTAGAAGCTATGCTTTGTGCTTCCCATAATTTCAGTTAACTCAGTCATTCTGGATTTCTGATGGGGTTGAAGACTTGTAGTCTCATAGTCAATCCTTGGCTATTTACTTTGAGAGAAAAGATTTGAGAGGATGGTTTTCAGCTGACATTCATTCGAAAGCCAAGAAAAACAGCTAAGTTCAGAACTAAGTCTTTTAGTTAGGAGAGATGACAGAGGTTCTGGTTAGTCAACAAAATGATGGACTGGGTATTGGGTCTATCTTGTACCTCACTGACACAAATTAGTATAGTTATGCTCTAATTGTATTTTAAGAGAAAAGTTTTATTTTAACAGGAAGGGTGATATGTAGGAGGAGCTAAGTTGGGAGGAGTAAGAGGAAGAGGAGGAGTAAGAAGAGGAGAATAAGGAGAGGAGGAGCTGGATGACAAGATGGGGGGGGGGACATGGAGGCGGATGTTTGCATGTCTCCACCAGTCAAAGATAGTTGATATATGTAGGTTGGATATTGGGTTACACTTCTGATTGTATGGGCATCTTGTTATTGAGAATTACCAAACTTATAAAGCCTTTGATTAGCATTAAAAACTTGTATAAAAGCAAAAAGGAGAAGGGGGATGGGATAGGGGTTTTCTGGGGAGGGGAAATGGGGAAAAGGGACGACATCTGAAATGTAAATAAAATATCCAATAAAAATAAATTTTAAAAAGGAAAAAAGAAAGAAAGAAACAAAAAACTTTAAGAAGGATATATTCGAGTTTTAATTGCAAAATAATAGTAAAACCTAAAATTATATAAAATTCTGGGTTAAAAAGGGAGCATAGTTGATACTGTCGGTTTTCCCATGGGATTGCCACCTCCCTCAGCTCCCTCAGTCCTTTCCCTAACTCTTCCATAGGGGTCCCCAACCTCAGTCCAATGATTGGCCATAAGTATCTGCATCTGTCTCAGTCAGCTGCTGGTAGAGCCTCTCAGAGGACAGCCATGCTAGGCTACTATCTGTAAGTACAACATAGCGTCGGAAATAGTATGAAGGTTTGGTGCCTGTCCATGGGATGGATCCCAAATTGGGCCAGTCACTGGATGGCCTTTCATTTAATCTCTGCTACATTTTGGCAACCCCATAGGAAGACCAACAATATCAACTATCCTGGACCTCTGGGAGCTCTCAGAGACTAAGCCACCAACCCAAGAGTATATATGGGCTGGTCTGTGGCCCATGGCACATATATAGCAGAGGACTACCTTGTCTGACCTCACTGGGAGAGGATGCACCTAGTCCTATAAAGACTTGACACCCCAGGAAAAGGGGATATGGAGGGATGATGTGGGGTATATGTGACAGGATGGAGGAGCACCCTCTCAGAGGCAAAGGGAGAATGGGGTAAAGAACTCTTGGGGGGACAGGAAGCGGGTAGCATTTGCAATGTAAATAAATAAAACAATAATAATATAAAAAGGAACACAGCCCCCTTGTAAAGTGTACATTTTAAAAACTAAGGAAATGGCAGCATATTCTCCTTTAAAATTGTTTATTGTTGGGCTATTTATCTCATTATATCTAGTGTATATGAGAAAAATAATGTCTTCTGCCTTGTTAATGTGACGCATGTTGTAGCTGTCTAGAGGTTTAGTTTAAACCACAGGACCATCTTATTGTGTAGCTTAGATTATCTCCTTTTTCTTCATGTTCCCTTCTGTATTTAATGCTTACTTTCTTGACTTCTTTCTGTCTTTATCCCATTGCTAGCTGAATTGTGACCCAACTAGATGCCAAGTTAAAGATCTAATGCCTAGAAATCTGGACTATGTGGTAGAGTACACGTCTGTACATGATCCAAAATCCACACGTAAAGTTCTCATTCCTGAATTCCTGGATCTGGAGATGAGGCCTTTGGGAGGTGAATAGGTCATAGTGTAGACTGCTCAGGATGGAGGTTAAGTGCTGCCATTTTGGGGTGTGTGAAGACTCTCTCACAGGCTCATGTGTTGACAAGTTCAGTCGTTCCAATCATCTAGAAATGGCTGGATCAGCAGAGCTCTTGCTTCCTCATTGGGTCAATCCATAGATGAATTTACAATTTGATGACATTGTTGGGAAGTGGTGGAAACTACGGATGGAGCATAGTAGGAGGAACTTAGTTCCTCTTTCTGCCTCCTATATCTTATGAGGTAAGGTAAGGTAAAGCATAAAATCATATAAAGCTTATGATTTTATGTATATATAACATTTTATGTATATATAGCATGATTTTACACACACAAATATATATGTGTGTATATATATATATATATATATATATATATATACACACATATATATATATATTCATATTACTCTGTGTAATCACACGTAAGCCCAGGAACATAAGGTCTAATAGGTGTGGTCCAATGCTATGAAACAAGATAAGTCTTCCTTTTTTATGTTGACAGAAATTTTTTCATAGCAGCAAGAATCTAAGATGGTGTCTTATAAGGAAATACTTGAGAGAGATGAGGGTTTTTTTTCTTGGCCATGAAAGATTATAACAAGAATTTCTCAATTAGCCAGAAATCAGATACTCACTTGGTAGCATCCTTTTCAGTGTCTTGATCTTGGATTTCCTGTCTGCAAAACTTAGGTATGGCATTGTTATGGCATCTTAATGTAAGCCACAAAGGGACTGCCTGAGAAAGAGGATTTTTAGGGAAGTATAGAAAAAATTAAAGACATGGAAGTAGAAGGGGTGCTATATGGAAAAAGCAAGGGGACTGGGAGAACGGGTTAAGAGTTGTTAGTGATTGTATGTGTATACAAGGTGTTATAATTGAACCTATGAGTTTGCAGAATTAATACACGCTGAGAAAAAATGTTTATAGAAAGGTAAAGTTAAATGATGTCGTCTGGCTGGGCTCTAGTCCAATCTGACTGTAGTCTGCAGAAGAAGGAATACTGGGGAACAGATAAAAAGATGGGAGGAAAGAGAAGAAACAGCAAGACATCCATGTAAAGCCAGCAAATGAAACAGGAACAAACTTCTCTCTTGGTCCTCAGAAGTAACTGCTTTAGCCAGTGTCTTGATTTTAAAACTTCAAATCCACAGACATGATAGTTTATTGTTGTCATTGTTGCTGTTGTTAAGACCCCATCTTCCTCTGTGCTCTACATAGCAGCTTTTCCATGCCAATGTTCTATGCTCAGAGTTGACTTCAATAAAAATAGAAGCACCCTTCATTAAAGACACAGAGACTTAAATATGCTTCCCCTATAACTTGATTCTTCTGCTTATTCTTCAAATACCTCTGGAGAAGCAATGAATAACAAGAATATATATATATTCAATTTTTCAAATCAATGAGCCAAGTTTTATCTTTAATTAATGTTTCCAGAGTCACTGTTCATGTCAAATTATGAGAGTATTTTGAAGTGTGAGCCTATGAATATCCAAGACTTTTGAGTAAGAAAATTTGTGACCTCTCCATTCAAAATTCTCAGAACTTCTGCCTCTAGTCTAGCAGGAGGTATATCTAAAACGAAAAACAAAAAGACACTTAGTGTCCCTGTTGGAATTCTCTGTGTATTTAAGGTCATTTGCTAGGACAGTTATATGGTGGTTATGGAAGGTCACTTTCAGTTGAGGCTACTAATGTGCCAGCTTGGAAGGCCAGATTAAGTGGACATGGACTTCTAGGAGTTATGGTAGGTTTCCAGGGGTTGGGTGGGTTACCATGGGAAGCAGCAACTAGAGAAGCTTATTAGAACCAGTGTTAGAACTCCTTAGTTCATTGTATTGGCTCAAGTGAGGTGTGACATAAGGTCAGATATAAGGGATATAAAGAGAAGTCACTTGCAGTGGCAGAGGTAAGGGGATTCTAAAGAGTACCATCCACAATTTGCAGGGGCTAAAGGGAGCTTACTCTTTGGGGTTTTTTAATAGTTGTCTATAACAATATGTCCACCCTTTGAAACAGTAAGATTTCTTTAAACAAAGAACAAGTGTATTCTATATTCTATAATGATACAACTTCAGTGATAATTCTCAGGAGCTAGATTTAAGATTAAATGTAGTCGATCTTCCTTTGGAGAGCTTGATCTAATTCTATAGCTTCTTGAGTTCATACCAACCACAAAGACTGATCACAGGGTTTGTCCCAGGTGCAGAACTAGGTTGTTTCCAAAATTAGCTCCTTGCACAAAGTCCATCTGCAAGTGCTGCTGGGAATTGCCTGGGAGGCTGAGTCTTCCTCCCTTAGGGTTTCCATCCCAGATGACAATATTCTGACCACCTGTGTAGACACTGTTCCTCTCAGTGGACTAGATCTCTTTGACTTACCAGCTTCCTCTTGACAGTTTACGTAGAAGGCTCTCCTTATGAGTACGGAATGAAATGAGCACCTACTACAGAGTAATATATACAATAAAAAGCTTTGCAACCAAGATAATTTTTTCTAATAGGTTATCTTTTTCCCATAATGAAAGTCCTATATAATTTTTAAAAACACCTATTAAAAACAATGGCTGGTGGTAATGAATTATTGAACAATTCATCAAAGATATCCCACAAGAAAATTTACTCAGAACAGAAGAGAGTAAATCGGGGAATTAGTTGGTATCCTTTATTTTCCCTATGTATATTAACAATTAATTAAGCACCAGCATTTAAACACGCATAAATTTTACATAAGATGCACGTATGTGTTTTGCATAGATAATGTAAAAGCCAGAGATTCAAAGCTCCACTCTGTTGAAGTGAATTGCAACTCTTTGTAACCCAAATGTTTCTGGTGGGGAGGCGCCCAGGTTACCTCCTGTTTTGTGCTGTTACTCCTGATACAGTTCACCTCCAGTGACATCATCTCTTTGGTTGCTATGACATTTTGCATTAGTAACTTTTTCTCCAGGAAACAGAAACAATATTATGAGGATAGAAACTAGATAGATCAAATGACTATGAAATGAAGACCATAGTCCTAAAACAATAGTCAAAGGAATGGAGTCCTAGCCATTCTTTTTTGGTGACCCAGGCTGTCCTCCAACTCTCCATCTTCCAATCTCAGTATTTTCCTGACAGAGTACCAGGCACACAGTGCCATGGGAGCACTGACTTTCTCTTTATTAGATTTTCATTTCGTCAGGAACAAATTCATTGGTCAATATTTTTTTTTAGCTAACTTCATCCTGGTTCTTGCCTTAGCTTCCACTCTTAACAAGCAGCAAACAGAACTGAGAAAATACTCCGGGATGAACTATTATGTGCATTTACCTTTGGGGACTTCTTTTTCTGTGCTACATAGCTGTAACACGTGTCAGTGGCCTCTCTGATCAGTGACCCACATGGCAAAGAACCTAATGTTTTATATTTGGTCTAACTTACAACTGTGAACATCAAAGCAGATTCTTGGTTTATTAGGAAAAAAAAATAAGTAAATCATGGAAACTCAAATGAGTTGCTACCCATACCATTATTTTTTGATTTGGGTTTATTTTGTTTTGTTGTTTTACAAGGCTTTTTAATATAGCTGTGGAGAGAAGACAGACAATTCAGCATGTTGATACACAGTGCTTGTGGCTAAATAACTTTGTTAATGGTGCCTGGCTCTCACTTAATATCTAAATAGGTATTCATTTGAAATAGGCTCTATAAATTCCATGCCGCTCAAACCACCATCCACAGGGGACTTCAGTCATTTGTGAGCCATGTGACAGAGCATGTAAATGCACCAGATATGACATTTACACGTGGGTGTATGACTCTCAACTTTACTTGACTTCTTCTGAATTAAAGACCTTATCCATGCAAATATCTTCCTTCCTGTGCATTTTAGAACAGCCCAGTCATGCTCCCAGATACATTTTTTTTTCTTAACACATGACTGAATTATACAGTATCAGGCTCTAAACGCCCATTATATTGACACCCAATGCTTTGGCCGGTGTGTAGTGTTTAATCCTCACATGAATGTGATTGCCTGCTTAGCATCTAGACTCATGATTGGTTTTGTTTTTAATTCTTTTCGTTCTTTCTTATTTTTTTAATCATCAAGCACACCTGTCAGAGACATTCTGACCCACAGATACTGCTCTGTCAAAAGCTTATGTGGTGTTTTGGTACCCACGCAATAGAGCTGCATTTTACGATAGTCATCTTGGGTTCCTTGGCCTAGTTTGAATTAGTTGTTCCAGCTTCATGTTCAATTTCTTTAACTTTTCATCACGTGGCACACGCTCTTGTTCTCCTCAGTGCATGTCTGATAGTGGGCTGGTGTTTGGAGAAAATTTGTGAACAAAACAGACAGAAGTGTCTGTCTGTCCTTATGGAATTTATAGCTACCAAATCATAACTCTGCGTCAGATATTTACAAATAAACTCTTGCTGGATCCCACCCAGGCCTGTCAATTATGTTGTCTCTGGAAAGCATCCTTATAAACTTACAGGTAAGCAGTTGCCTTGAAGACCATGTGACTTGTCATCTGCAGGGCTGAAAGTGACCCTTTATAAAAAGAGTTTGTGAGCTTGCCTTCTGCACTTATAAATGGATTTCACATACTAACCCAATGCCCACAATTCATTTTCATCTCCACATTTAAAGACTTATTATTGGGCTGGTAATAGATTAGCCAGTAAATTGCTTGCTACCCAAGCATCCCCACCTGAGGTAACTGACCCTCGGAATCCATGTTTAAAAGTCGAGCATGGCAGAGCATTTGTAACTCCGGCCATAGGGAGACAGAGGCATGCCGCTGATCTCTGGGGCTTGGTAGCCAGCTAGCATAGACAAATCAGAAGACCCATGCAAATAAAAAGAATCTGTGTCCAACACTAGGAAAATAGTAAATGGTAAAAGACACCTCAAGTTGCCTTTTAGCCTATACACGCACATGCACAGATATACCTGCATATGAACACACACACTCACACAAACAACTAAAATAAAACTTGGTTTGTCTTCAAGGATGATTTTAAAATTGTTTTTTGTTTCATAATGTATCCTTGCCTATTTTTCTGACCATATTTTTTCCTTGAAAGTATATGAAAGATAGTTTATCTATCCACATCTCTCTTTGATGTGAAGTTCTAGAATCAAAATCTATCTATATGCATGCTGAAAGTGAGAGTAGTATCCTTTAAAAAAAAAAATATATATATATAAAATACTCACATCTCTCAGGGAAAACCAATAATGTTTTATGTCAACACCTGGAAAATATTATGTTAACATCATGATTTCTTACACTGTTTCCATGAACTGAAAATTGTCCTTTTACATAAAGAATTGTGGTCCTTCATCAGGTCTGGCTTGTTCTGTCATCCCCTAGGGATCCAGGGATTCTGGCCTGTCTTGGCCCATGTAAACCCTCTTTCATCATTTTGGACTATTGTGTGGTTATTGGTCTTGTTTGCACCAGTTTGCCCAGCTATGAGCCAGCATCCTTTCCCCATCCATTCTGTGATTGTCAGGTACAATCGACACCAGACATTGAATTCCTTAAGCTTAGACAGGTCCACTTGGAGCAGCAGGTGTGTTCTCTGCCAGGGCCCCTCTTCAACTTCAAGGCTTTGGTTGGTGTTTTCCTAAAAGTAAGCCCAAACTTGCTTTGATGAGTCTAGAAAGTCAGGCAGACAGCTTCTCAGAAGCTTGGCCTAGGATAGTCATGGGAGGCAAAGTAAAACTCTCTCCTGATTTTTCCTTTTTTTTTTTTTTTTTTTTTTTTTTTAGAAAAATAAAGGAAATTGGAGAACAGTTAACTGGACTTTACAAATGGGCTTCAAACCATATTTAATTCACAAATGCCTTGGCAGTCACTAGAACTTGTGGAAGCTTTGTTCCTCCCCAGGGTTTTACCCTGCCATAGCAAGTCAAGGCCGCTTATAGTTTCTTAACACTATGCAGACACACGGCTGGCAACAGCTGTTAGCACAGGGTCCCCACAGAGGCAGTGGTCCTTGGCCACCATCAGATAACACACAGCAGCACTTTTCTGTATGTTCTCGGATGCTAGTACGTGTCTTACAAGTAATTATGCCAACTCTACAGAGATCCAAATTGCCTCTTAAAGCATCTGCAACAAGCAATCCAAGAGCTACCATCTGAGAACTCAGGATATAGACTGTCACAGCTTCCCACAGAAATAAACCAAGCAATCCACATAACTGAGAAACTGCATGATATGGTTGGTATAGTTTCTAAGCATTTTTTTTCTACAAGAGGAGTAGTTTGACATGGTGGAGTCCTACAGGCAGCAGACAATACGTCCTGTAACTATAAAATATCTTCTAAGTTAGGTACCTCTTATCCACAGACGGTCATGTCAACATAAGAGATCATGTGATGAACAACTTTGACTAATTGCCAATTGATTGGATTTAAAAATACCTAAGAGACACACTAATGGGTATATCTGTGTTTATATATATAGTGTTTCCAAAGGGGTGTAACTGAAGGGGATCCTACTTTAAATGGGGAGACATTATCCCACAGGCTGGGAGCCTAGACAGGGAAAAGAAAAGGGTCACTCAAGAACCAGCATGCATCTCTCTTGTTTCCTGATCGACTAGCTGCGAGCAACCTCCTATTGACAAAGCTACAAGCTTCCCCTACCATCCCTTTACCTTCCATGATGACTATACATTTATAGCATGACCCCAACCAAACCTTCCATCCTTAAGCTGCTTCATGTGGACCAGTGAAGTGGCTTAGTGGGTAAAGGTACCTATCACCAAGCCTGCTGACCCTAGTTCAATTCCCAGGACTTATATGGTCAGAGCAGACTGGCTTCCACAAGTCATCTTCTTACCTGTGTATGTGTACAGTTTGCATATATGTGATTGGATACACACACATGCTCACACGCATGCACACACACACATACACGCACATGCGCGTGCGCATACACACACACACACACACACAAACACACACACACACACACAAGCAAAGTAACTAATAGAAACCTTATTATATTCTCACAGAGTTTTAACATCTTGCCTTTATAGTCAACTTTTGTTGCAAGGATGACAGAGACAATGAGATAATAGCATTTACTACACCAGCAAGGCAGGTATAGAAAACTCAAATTCCTCAGCACATGGGACATGACTGAATGCCTCACTTAGGGTGTGCATACTACATAACAAAATCACTGGCACAGCCATAACCTCTAGGGCTTGGCCATTATCTCTGCTGCCTCCACATTCATTTCTTGACTTTGCTGGATCTTTCTATGATACCAGCATCATTTCTTCCTTTTTTTTTTTATCTCTCATCCAACTGAAGCTTTGAGTTGTAGTCCCATCACCTGCTTGATCTATTCTTGCTTGTATTCTGTCTCACCTCAGGAAGATAAGCTGAGCATTGAGAGACCACTCAATTAGAGGATAAGAGTGCACCCTTGTCCAAGCATGAGAGGCTGCATTCAGATCTCAGCACACATGTAAAATTTTGGTCATGACTCCATATGCACCTGGAACCCCAGTACCACATGGGACATTGGCAAGAGGATCTCTGGAGTTTGAATCCCACTCATGTCTGTGGAAATTGACTTTTCAGAGAGTATCCATGTATCCATAGAGACCATCTTGGTCTCAATGTAGCAGAAATTTAATCAAAGGTTATTCAACATGTGCCTCTTGAAATCACTCTTTGGAGATTTTCCTTTCCACTCTTTGCCATCTCTCAATTTGGCAACTCCTGATGAAAAACAGGTTCAAGTGGCTCTCTCATGAGGGCACGACTCAGAGAGCTTGAATGGACTTGGGGTAAAGGCTGGCTGGTGTGTAGCCCTGGAGGCAATGATGTCCCTCAGCAAAGACCACAGAAACGGGCACACGTCATGTTGTGAATTGACTTGTAGACATTCTATTTGATGAAACGGAAGCAAATACTGAGCAGATGATGGCCTGAAGTGTGGGCCAATTCCATGGTGATCAGAGGAAGCTGCGATTCCTCAGGTCAAGGTAGTTTAATAGCAAACAAGGAAGCAGGACAGTCTTCTAGGTGTCAATCTTGCGTTTTTTGAGCTGGCTTCTTCCCTTAACCTACAAAGGGAAATGGGGTAATGTCTTATTCACTTTGGGAACTGCCGCTCCCCTTCTCCTTCACATCTAGAATGAAACTCATTGCTCATCCTTACCTAACTTTGTGACATCAGACATGCTGTGATAGTAATTCCTTATCATATCATGACTTATTTAAAGTCATTTCTGAGCTTTGATCAGTGTCTCAAACAAAGACTGTTTACTGTAGCTGAGTTTCCGCCATATTTCCTCAGTAATTCCTTACCCTCTTTTTCTTATACCTTACACTGCCTACTTCTCCTCAGTGTTACTCCTCTGTATTCTTACAGCTCATGCCTTTGTAGATATCTACCATGGTATGTACCTTCCTCAATTCATGTGTTGGTAACTGGTTCCTTCAGGTAAGCAGCATCATGATGAAGTAAATCTCTTTTGGAGATGAGTTCTGAGGAGAACATATCAGCACAGTTTTATCCGGAGTGTTGGTGATTTTAGGGGTGGCACTGTAACAAAGGTGTGCCCACACAGTCATTTCTTGCTCTCTCTCTTTCTCTTCTATGGGTTATCATAGCATGAAAGTCCTTATCTAATGTGTATCTGGGACTCTAAGACTTCTTGAATACCTATGCTGAATAAATTGCTATTCTCAGTGTGTAATATAAGCTGTGATAATCCTTATCGTAACAGAAAAGGGATGGAACCAGCATTTTCCAAAGCTCTTTTCTTGACAATGTATGCCTGCTACCCACATCTTAAAATGCCATTACCCTTTTTGCTCTAAGCTTAGGCTCCCTGTTCCCTCTTGGCATGCAGCATTTTCTATCATTATAATCATAATCTTGTAGCATGCTTGCTTCTGAGTCTGATACAACTACCATTATCATGTGCGTTCCTCACACAGAATGCTTGTACCACCAAGGCCAAGCTTTGGAGCGATGCACTTTGAGTGTCTCCAAGACGATCTGGAAGATAGTGGATGCTCAGGAAATGGTTCTCGGTGAATTCACGAAGCCTAACAAACGCATTCACTGTACACATCCAGAGGTCTAATGTGTTGATAAGACAGTTGCTTCCAGTGCTTGACAACGAAAGAGTCATGTGAACAGAGAGAGAGGAACCTTCAAAAGAAAACCAGAGGAATGTTCTGGGCCTGTCACTTGAAAAGAGGCCCCGTCATTGAGCAGTTACATAAGTTTGTAATTTTTCTCTTCGTCAGTTATCAATGATATTTTAATCAAGTCTAATCAAATTTCAAAGTGGTCTTTTATGAAATTGTACACATTAGGCAGTCAAGGCCATGCTAGGGAAGAAGAGTAGGCCCACTGTTGCCACCTACCCACCCGAAACACTCTTGTGGTGAAGAATGAGATTTTTTTTTTTTCGAGACAGGGTTTCACTGTGTAGCCCTGGCTGTCCTGGAACTCACTCGGTAGACCAGGCTGGCCTCGAACTCAGAAATCCGCCTGTCTCTGCCTCCCAAGTGCTGGGATTAAAGGCGTGTGCCACCACCGCCTGGCAAGAATGAGATTAATAAAAGGGGAGGCTGTGGAAGATGTCGGCTATACACACCTAGAGCATGATGGGATGAAGGTTTTTCCATGAAGAGATATAATTTTAGAAGAATTGTTCTTCAAGGGCCTTTAGCTCTATTTATACCGAACTTATATTTGAAATGATTTGTCAAAGCTTCTGTGAAATACCACAGCTTCTGTCCTACTGTTAAGGGCTCCAGGAACAGGTGAATCTGCAGAAAGACTATGCTGGGTGTTTAAGGACTTCAGTGGGTGTTTGGAACTGGTTGTTTACCACAGGCTCCTCTGCTGCCTTTCCTCAGTGTGAGCTCAGGCACAGATGTGCTCAGCAGGTGGGATCCCACGTCTGTGGCAGACCCTCCTGCTCATGTAGAATTTAGAACTCCAGGCCAAATTTTTTCTCGCTAAGGGATTGAGTCAAACGAGGAAAAAAGTGATGCTTAAGGACTCAGCCCTAAAGAAGACATTTACACCAGTCCTTCCAAGATTCAGCAAATGTCCCCAAAGAAGGGACAGGAAGAATACAAGAGCAGAAAATAGGATGAAGGGCCGCAGAGGCCCAGTCTCTAGGGTCCTCAGAATTAGTACATTAGTGGTCCACAACTGTGGGTTTCTGCAGTGAATCCAAACAAGGCTGGCCTTATCAAGAATTATTCATGGAAAGGAGAGTCTCACAGGACTCAACCTTTTACTTCTGGCCTATGGACTACTGAGAACTCTAGGAAAAGGGAAATCTTGGTCCTTTTTGAGTATCCACTTCTGAGCCCACCAGGCTTCAGCCAAGAGTGCCAATGCCATGGTCACACAGCCAGCTCTAGTTAAACTCAGTAGGTCAAATGTGAAATGAATAGACATGAATACTAGAGGGGGTGGTTGTAGGAAGGAGAGGGAATGTATAGGTTGGCCAGGGGCGTGGCTGGGAGAGGATGGGAGAGGGTGATAGAATGACAGTGGTCAGCACGCATTGTATATCTGTGTGGAACTGTCTAAAATCAAGAATTAATTAAATAAAAAGGAAAGCGTGCTCAAACATAGGCCTGAGACCTCTAAGCGAACTGGTTTTATCTAGATACAATATATTTCACCAGGACCACTTACCTGTCGGATAGCTAATTTTCTTAAGTGGCTTGTGAAATGGCAGCAATAAAAAGAGTGGCTGGCGGGTTTCCATGAAGTTCCCGAAAGCATAAATTGTGATGACCTAATGAACGTATTTGTAGGAAAACGACCCAAGGAAGCATTAGGACGAGTTAGATGCAGTACCAACAGGCTTCTCCATTACATAGATGCCACCAAAATATCGTTTCTCATAACCTGCATTCATGCACCTCTATTAATATGCCCATAAGTAATAGAATATTCTAAAAGAAAGGTCTTTATAGTTTAGCATACTTAATTGCAGGCTGTCATTCCCCACCCCCACCCCACCCCCACTTCCTGCATTTTAAAAAGTGTCTATGACTTCCATTTGGTATTAGGTCCTGCAATTTACAATGCCTGCCATGGCATAAAGTCCATCACCTAGATAGAGTATGGCCTCCTGTAGTTTCACATTTCTTTTAAACTTAAAAAACATAAATGATATTTTTCAAAGCTATAAACTCACTCTAAACATGAAGTCAGACTTGATTTTGCATTTGAGATTTGATCTGGCTTAAAGAAATATCAGCCTGTGCTTTAGTACCCTGTGAGTGCTATGATGGAAGGGGTCAGAAGGTAGAAGGGGCCAGAAGGCACTCCTAGAATGACCCTCAGCTGGTAGGGTTCCATGGAGGTGGAGTCAGAGAGCTCAGGGATCAAGGGAAGTTGAACAGAGGCCACACGGGGTTGGGGGTGGGGAACCAACCTTCTCCATGGGGCACTAGGTCCAACTCTGGCTGCTTACCTGATGCCACCACCCTGCCCTTGGATAGGTTAGGAACATGTGGCTTGTCCAGTTGACACGAAGTGTAGGCACATGGCTGGTACTCAGGGGTGCAAGCAGTCCTTCCCCAGAAGTGTTCATCATGCCCATGGGCAGGCAGTGATCCTGAAGGGAAGCCCACTGTTTCCTGCTCATTGTCCAACAGCTTCACTGCTCACTTATTATTAGTGGCTTCTCTCAGGTCTTCAAGGTAGAACCCTCTCATGGTGATCACTTACTGACAGTCAGCAAGAGACAGCAGACGCCTGCAACCCTCCCATTTGTAGCTGTTCTATGAAGTCCCAGAAAAGCTGGCCGTGTAGGACAAATCTCACTCATGGTGCCTACCTGTCCCAGGAAGTCCAGAAAGCAGTCACCCTGGGTTTCATAATCCAAGAGTGGCATGCCCTACTGGGAGATGTCAGAGGACACCATCCTGCAATGGACTGGGACAGAATGCCCAACTGTCCTGCCCATTTGTCCCCATCTCGGGGTCTTTTCTTCTCATCACAGTCTTCTGTGCTCTGGGGGACAAAGGGGAGACCCAAATCTATCCAAGGACATCCTGAAAACATCCTGTCCTAACCCTGCTTCAGTCCTCTCTGGCCCTCAGAAAGTCCCATGTAGTGGACAGGTCCAGCAAGATCCCCCAATATAGACTTGGCCATGGCATGAAAACAAACTTCTCACTCCTCTCCTATAAAATCGTCACCATTTCAGAAGTTTGTGTAAGATGAACTCCTGACTGGAGCATTTTGATGCCATTTCATTGTAATTTATTGTGTTTACAGAGCATAGAAATATCTTCCATTAACCTATGACTTCCTGATATATGGCCACAAATGTCAGCACTGCCTGGCCTGTTAACTTGCTCTGCTGTCCGCTGCATCAGGGATGTTCATGAGGAAAGTTTTTTATTATTCTGTGATTTCTGCTCAGTTGACAAAGCAGGGGTGTCTTCACAACAGTCTCTATAAAGCTGGGAATAGCCTGATAAGGCAGCAGGCCTCGCAGAACGAGCTGCTGCAGAGTGTCGTGGGCCTCTATAATTATGACATTTCCTACTTGTAAATATTTTCTGTAGAGTTATGGATATTGTTCCAATCTATGAACAGGTGAGGAAAAAAAAGGAACTATGTATGAAATCAAAAGCTCTTCTTTCTTCAATGTGGGGGATTATTCTAGGTTATTAAACTTGTCATGAATATATAATTTATTCTAGAAATATCTTCCTTCCTTGTTTTCTCCAACAAAATACATCCCCCCCCCCCAATAAACTCAATGCACTTGGAAAAGTACCCAGATGGTTTAATTTCTTTGAAGAAGCATATGTATCCAAGCTAACATTCACAGCTGCCAGAAAATGTATCTCTCCATTGTGGCTACCACCTGATGTTCATCGCGTAAAACTGGAACGGAAAGTAGAGAAACACAGGAAGCAGTTTGCAGGGAAACCGAGATTGATACTGTGTTCTCTTGGAGAACGGTAGCACTGTCCAGCTGCTGTGCAGAAGCATCCCATCAAGGCAGCAGGGAGCCTGAGGAGAAGGCAATTACACCTTTGCATTGAGGATAGGCCATTGATTCTCTCCTATCTGGCCTTGACTGGAACCTAGTGTCTCCTAGCACCTGCTGGAAGATCTTAGCAAAACCAGTGCTTGTTCATGCCACTGTGTTAACTTTTAATTCAGTCACCAGACTCAAGTGTCTAAACACCTTCATTTTCTGGCCTATCACCACATCTGTAAGTACCCAGTATATGTTTCACACAGAACTTAATGGAAAGGGCAAGCCAAGTGTCCACAGTACTGCTGTTTCGAGCTGCCTGAGCTTGACTTCAGATCTTTCTGTGTCTGTGTTGGAGTGGGTTTCATCACAGCTCCTGCTGTTTGACAAGTGTCTAGATCTTTTGTCCACTGAATTCCAACATGAAGTGTGTTCCACAAGCATCTGTGTCCTTAAGTAACTTACTTCCTGAATTGACATCATCTTTAGTTCTCTCTACCCCACCAACCACTGACTGACTCCTTTAGATTCCCTCATTTTCTGTTGATTGCAAATGCACAGAGACAAGCTTTGCTGTTGCATTCTCGGCAGCCAGTGCTAGCTCAGTGCACACCAAGAAAGAGTCAGGAGGTGTTCTTGCTCAGAGAGCTATGAGGCTGATTGGGTCATTAGCAGTCCATACTTAACTTACACGTGACTGAGGCAAGACATTAAGGAACTTTCTCAAAGGCATTTAGCTGGTAAGTGGCTATGTGAAAACTTATTAAACCCAAGCCACAGGCTATATAATCCAGGCTAAGTACGTTTTCTGAAGTCGTGTGTGTGTGTGTGTGTGTGTGTGTGTGTGTGTGTGTAATTTTTAATCTTCAAAATGTATGTATTGAAAGAAATACAATCTCTATTTAGCAGGTGATGAGAAAACTGGGCCCCAGGCTCATGCAGGCTAACAAGTTACTCTGCCAAGTTCATTAACGATGTCAGAAGACAGTATGTTTCTATCTCAAAGATGGTGCGCTAATTTCTCTTATCATCCATGTTAACCTGAATTTTGGACATTATTCTTGCCAGTTTTTCAAGCTCTAATTCCAAGAAGGTTCACAAAGGGGGAGGCAAGTGATTGTTCATAGATTATCTGAGGCCTATCGACCTAGGTTGGGGGGCCCTGAGATTAGGGAAGCCCCTTCAATCATAATGAGAGGTTGACAGGTCTGCTTTCACTTTGAGTGAGCATACTAGCTTTCTTTATAAATGTATACTTTTAGTTAACTGAGAAAATTATTTACAATGCACATTGATATGCAACATAAAATATGGATATACTTTATAATGGCTAATTGAGCTATTTGGCACACCCATTCCGTAACATACTCAAGCACACAGGATATTTTATTAGCTGTTGCTACCACAAAGTACAATAGATTTTTCATTAAAAAATTTTACACATTATTTTTATTTATTTCATTAGTTTTTATTTATTTGTACTTTATTTATTTATTTATTTGTGTGTGTGTGTGTGTTATGTGTGCGTACGCGCATGCACAGATTCAGGAGAGGGTGTTGGATCCCCTGAAACTTCAATTACAAGCAGTTCTGAGCTGTCCAATTTGGGTTTGAGGAGTCAACTCCTGTTCTGGAAAAAAACAGGAAACTGCTGTTCTATCTCTCCAGTCCTGCACTGGATCTTCTAAAATCATTTGCTTGTCTGCCTGAAATTTAAATTAAGTAGATTTAATTTAAGTAATTTAACGTGTGCAATTCTAGACCACAAAGGGGTGTTGCATTACCCCAGTGAGAAAGGACGCTAGCAAAAGAAGAAGAGAGGAAGGAGAAGGATTAGGAGGAGGAGGAATTGAGGAGGAGGAGGGAGAGCAGGAAGAGAGGAAGAGAGGAAGAGGAGAAGAGGAAGAAGGGAGGAAAAAGGAAGGAGGAGGGAAGAAGAAAAAGAATGGAGGAGGAGATAAAGAGAGGAGGAGGAAGAGGAGAAAAAGAAGAAGGAGAGGGAGAGGGAGAGGGAGAGGGAGAGGGAGAGGGAGAGGGAGAGGGAGAGGGAGAGGGAGAGGGAGAGGGAGAGGGAGAGGGAGAGGGAGAGGGAGAAGGAGAAGGAGAAGGAGAAGGAGAAGGAGAAGGAGAAGGAGAAGGAGAAGGAGAAGGAGAAGAAGAAGAAGAAGAAGAAGAAGAAGAAGAAGAAGAAGAAGAAGAAGAAGAAGAAGAAGAAGAAGAAGAAGAAGAAAAAGACAGATCAGATGCTGGATGTGAGGATGTGAGGAGCCTCAGGCACAGTAATGGTGGGGATGTAAATTAAAACTTCCTTAAGGAGTCTAAATTAGAACACCAGTCCTCACAAACCTCAAAATATAGCCCTTCTATGGTCTCCCAGTTCCAATACATACATATTCATCTCAAATGAAATCAGTATTCCAAATCACATCTGCATTCCATAGTTTTCTTTTGTTTTTCAAACAGTGAAGAAATAAACAGATCCCATGTCCATCCAGCAATTAACAAAGAGAACATGGCACACACATACACAACGAAATACTACCCAGTCATAAAGAAGGAATGCCATCCTGTTCTTTCTAACAGTGCAGATGGAACTGGAGACAATTATGTTAAGAGAAATAAGCCAATCCAAGGAAGACAAGTCACATGATCTCACTTATAAATGGAATGTGAAGCTTGTCTGATGAAAGTTGAGAAGAGTGGCCAAGGAGAATGTGGGTGAGAATATACCATGCATTTATGTAGTCTCATATAATTCTCTCAAAACTTCACAGTGCACTGTAGACATTTGCATAATTTCTATGATCTTAAATGCTATCTAAACTAAGTTTAAGTTAGCAAATAAAAATATAAACACACTGAAAGTAAACAACAAGAACATACTATAATGGCATTCTAATCATCCTTGGGCACCTGGTCCTAAGTTCTTCTGCACATGCTCTGTCTACTTGGAGCTAAGTGGTCCTAATCTGAATCCTGAGGGCTTCACATGTGAGGAACATATTCATCTGTTCAAAGGCTCAGGTCACCAGACTCACAGCGACTTGCTACAACTCCTAAGATGGGCAGGTTTGGCCATGTGCAGGTTCTCCTATCCACACCATGATTCCCTTAATGTTTGATTGCCCTTCATGGGAGAAGAATAGAGGAAAACTTCCCTTAATTTCTCAAGACATATTAAAAACAAAGATTTATTAATAACTGTGTAGCATATTTCCCCTCAGCTATATTTACTAGCCTATAATATATATGATAATAGTTTAGCATATATATGAGAGTGTTCTTTTAACAAAGTGGTATGCTTCACATAAAAAAAATTATCACTGTTATTTTAACAGATGAGTTCCACATATAAACAAAATAAGCCTTGAATTTGTCATCAACAGAAGTTACAGATATTAGATGACATAGAATAGTCCAGACTCTTCTACATATAAGTATTTTGAAAGTGAGAAGATTGTATCCGTACAAGGGACATATGTGTGTTTGCAGAATATCTATGATGAAATATAGTCTCTTGTTTCAAGTTACTAAAAGGTGGAGTAGTCTAGCAATGAAACGTTGAACTAGAGAAAGCTTAATTCTTTTGAGACAGGGACTTACTATATAACCCTGGCTGGCCTGAGACTAGCTGGCCTCAAACTCATAGCTACTGCCCCTGCCTCCCAAGTGCTGGTATTAAAGGTTTGCATCATCATAATCTGACCCTCAGTTGTATTTAAATTACCATTTGTAGTTTATCTTCCTGTAATAATAAATCTAGAAAATAAATAGTAAGGATCTTGGAAGAGGACAGGGCTGATAGCAGTGTTGAGACTCATGAGATGTATTCAGTCATATTCAGCTTTCTATAAATAGAACCAGCACAGGAATATAAACGAATAGACATTTTTTAGTAGACACAGACCAGGATGAAATAGAGAAGGATACAATGGAGTCACAGCTGAAAACACAGTCCACGATGAACAAATGTAATATGTAACAGAAAAATAGACAATGTTTGAAGTCACGGGCTGGAAAGCAATAATTTTAACAGGACAAGAGAACTAGTTTCTGAGATTGAAGCTAGGAGAGAGATATTTTTGATTGGTGTTGAAAAAAATGAAGAGATGTAAAAGATGTCTAAGTAGAAAGAGCATAAACATCCCAGGGTATGTGGGCATTTGCAAGGTGGAGTTTTGTTCAAGACAGCTACAAGAAACTTCTTGGGAGTTGTTAGCCATTTTGGACATATATCCAGCACAAAATGCTTAGACTATACCAGTATACTTGTTTTTAAGAGTCTGTGAAATATCTGAGAAGAAAACTGACAGGAGCACTGTTTGTTTCTCTTTGGAACACCCACATGAATGACAGTACATGATGATGTTAAAGAAACATTAAATTCAAGGAAGAATATTTCCCAAAACTCTTATCTGAGGTATGAAATGCTGGAAATAAACCGAGGGTCCCTTGTAAATCAAAGGAAAAAAAGAAAAAGTTCCCAGAAACCATCATGAATATGAAGGTATCTTAGGATAATACGTTTGGCCACTAGGTGGATATGGACAATAGCCAGTATCCATCTGTCAGGTCCTTAGGTCATCTTTGTTTTCTTTTGTTTTTTCCTGCCTGACAGGTAGGAGAATGCAGTGACGGGCAAGTCTCGGTTACTCATCTTCTAAAGGCATTCACTGAGACACGCAGATGCTGATCCATAATCTGCAGAAGGAAGACATGAGATTCTGGTTACTGCTAGCAAGGGGATACCAAACTATACACTTCAAATGGATGAGTGTCATGACGTCTTATGATAAGACAGCACATCTGCCTACTGCTGTGAAGGTGAACATTGATTCTCAGCTTGATAGAATCTAGAATAACGGAAGTGATTAACACCAGACATGTCTACGGGGGTTTCTAGGAAGACACACTCCAAACGAATATCATCATTTCAGAGCCCAGACTGAATGCAAAGGAGGAAGTGAGCTGGGTATCAGTATTCATCTTTCTGAATGAAGATACAGTATGACCAGCTGCCCTACCTTCTTGCCACCCACCTGCCTTCCTAGCCATGTTGGACAAAACCCTTGAAGGAAAAACCAAAAGAAACTCATTTTGCCTTAAATTGTTTTAATCATATTGTATTAGTTTTTTTTTTCTGTTCTGAGATACAGTATTATGACCAAAAGCAGTGCAAGGAAGAGTTTATTTTGCCTTATGGTTTCATAGTGAGAGTCCATGATGACAGAGAAGGATGAGTACAGACAGGTGTGGTAACAGGAGTAAGAAGTTGGTTGGTTATATTTTCATCTACGCAGGAAACAGAAAAGACAGGAAGAGGGGAGGGGCAATAAACTTTCATGTTTGCTTCCAGTGATGTACTTCCTCTAGCAAGGCTGCACTTCCTGGAGTTTTCATAGCCCCTTCAAACAGTGCTACCAACTGGGGACTGAGTGTTCAAACACATGATCCTATGGGGGCACTTCTTTATATCACCATACACGTATTTTGTCAGAGGAATGGAAAAAGAACAACTAAGACAAATGAGACTGGAATTTGTGTAGAAAAGTAGATATTTCTTCCAGATGAAGATACATAAGAATTTTGTTAGAAGGTCCATACAGAATACTCTTTGTTCATGTCCTTTTTGGTTCTAAGTCACACTGGGTGTGTATTGACTATTCATTTTGGATTTCTTTGGTATTTCAGTATCAACATTCACCACACAGGTGTTCATTCAGCTATGTCAGTACCCAATTCTCCCAATGAAACAAAGCAATAAGTGAAGAACTCCTGATTTCCTGGCACAAGTTAAATATTCTCTCTTTGAAACAGAATATAAGTCTAGAGGCTAAGTAGCTATCTCCGAATCAGAATGCAAAAGAGACTGCCTGTTCTTGAAAAGGCAGTGCCTCCTTTTTTTTGCAGTTACTAGTGACTCATCTCTTATTCCAGCTAATCATGGTACAAAGCAAGTCAAAAGAATTCCGGCTCAACATGAATAGCATTATAAACCCAGGCAGGAGTTCAGAGGTTTTTTTACAAGAGATATCTATAATTATTGCTTAGGCTGCCAACAGCACAATAGAAGCCATAGCCCCAAAGAGCAGGCATAAAATTCCTATTAGCCTTATGGAATATACACAGACTCAATTCTAAAATTCAATTAATTCAAGGTTAAAGCCACATCCTCGTTTGAGGAAATAGCAGTGTGAGGATTTTCATTATTTCTGTACTTCATTGAGCAATATATTGAACTATTAAGTGCTATACCTAGTACTATGTGAGAAAACCTTTGAAGGGGCAAAAAAGTGTAGTATCTTTGTTAAACGGTGTATCACATTTAACAATAGAACTATTAAATGTAAAATATTAAGTCACGTTGGAATGTTTAAAGAAAAAATAAGAAATAAATCACTTCACATTCTGTCCAGAAGTAGCTGCTATGGACTTCAGAGCAGTCGAGCATAATGGCTGCATTCTCATCTGATTCTAGTGTATGGAGAAATAACATGCTACAAATTTTTACCACGAGACAGAAAAAAGAGGGAAGGAAGGAGAGAGAGGGGGGGAGAGAGAGAAAATTTACTTTCTATTTTTATTTACAATTTAGTCTTATTATCAAAAACTTTTTATGAGTTTTGTTTTTTAAGGTATTTTCTGTACCATCTCACTTTTTTTCATTTCATTGTGTATATCTTCTTTTTCTTACTGTCTGGTCTGTCTATCATCTATCTATCATCTATCTGTCTGTCTTTATCTGTTACCTATCTATCATCTATGTACCTCTTCATCTGATTGTCCATCCATCCATCCATCCATCCATCCATCCATCCATCCATCTGTCCATCCATCCATCCATCCATCCATCCGTCCATCTGTCCATCTATCTATCTATGTAATATTATTTATTGATAGAGGATCTAGGGTAATGCAGCTCAGCCTGTCCTGGAACTCACTATGCAGTAGAGAACACCTTGACTCTAGGCAGTCTTTTCCCATGTTCTGAGTTCTGAGATTGCAAGTGTGTACCAGATGCAGTTTGTATATTACTGAGAGTTAAACACAGGGCATCATGCATACTAGGCAGACATCTGTCATCTGAGCTTTAGACCTGCTGTGATCACTTAAGGTGGAAGAGTTCATATGTGTGAGTGTTGGCTGCAGTAAAGCACATAACATGTTGTTACCTGTTGTGATAAGAGCATTGAGAACCCCGGCTCTTAGCACAGTCTTGGGACAAAGGAAAGTATTATTAGCTACAGTCCCCACGTTGTAGGTTTACTTTCTAGAATTGATCCTGGTACACAATTGCACATTTGCAGACTTACATCTTCATCTCTTCATTTTCTCTGCCCCCAACTTCCAAGAACTTCTGCCTCTGTCTATACTTACTGGACATCAAAAAATCTTTTTTTTTTTTTTTTTGAGAATTTCATGCAATGGTAATTTTTATTTCCATCTCCCGACTCTTCTAAGATCCTCCCACCCCCAGATCCCTATTCATCTAACTTCATATACTCATTCTTATAGTGTGTTTGTTTGTTTGTTTGAAGCCATGGAGTCTAGTTGGCATTGACTGACTACTCCTGAGCACAGGGCCTGCTCTAGAGTGTGGTCAAGACACCAGGTGACACTCCATTGGAGAAAACTCACATTCCTTCCCAGCAACAATCAAATGCAAGTACTTCCTGAGCGAGGAGTGGGACTCTGTGCTCAGTTCTCCTTTTGCATGACAACCTTTTGAGTGGCTTAAGCTTATTCAAGTCTCCTGCACGCTGTCACCATCTTTGTGAGTACATCTACTCTGATATTTCAGGAAAACAGCATGTCTTGAAGTCATTACCACATCTGGCTCTTAAATTATTTCAACTTCTATTCTGCATTAGGATCCTGAGCCTTGAGGGGAGGAGTGCAAAAATAAATATCTCATCTAGGGCTGAACACTCCCAAGTTTCTTACTTAGTGCATGCTGTCCAGTTAGGGGTCTTGTGTTAAATGACATATACTATAAGAAGAAGCTTCTCTGATGAGAGTTTAGTAATATGCTCACCTATGAGCAGAGCAATAATTCGTTAGTAGTCATTGCTATTTCTGTTTGGCAGAATATTAGTAGTAGGTTTCCCTTCAGGGCTCATGATCTAACTGCAGGTCCTTGGCCTCATTAGTACTGCCAGGGACAGTTTCCATCTCATGGACCTTAAATACATTTTTAAAAGTGGTTGGTTATCCCTATAACATTGTCCTACTATTGTAAAACACACCAGCCATTGTAAGATGACTTAGTCAAGAAGCAGGGCAGGTCTGTTTCTTGTTCTCAAGGAGCATGAAAACAACAACAAAAAGCAAAGTATAAGAAGACATAATGAGTAAACAAATTGCCAGGGATGAAATCCGAGGTTTTGAGGTGGTAGAATGAAAGCTAGGAAGGAGACAGGGACAATAGAGAGAAAACAGGGACAGCAGGAACCGGTCTAGCTCTTCCTCAAGTGTGGGCCATGGGGCTGCCTCAGTGAGACTGTGTCAGGGATTTGCTGACAAGCAGAGAAAAGACACAGTCCTGTCCACACAGTGAACAATCTGACTGTATCTTACTGAGTTGAGAAGACACAGCACTATGCTTTTGTATGTTACAGTGTGAACACTTGCATATTGGATGGTCTCTGTAGACACCACTGTTCCTGTCCACTGGAGGACAGTAGGTTGTTGTGTCTACTAGCTATGACAAAGATTTGCTACTTTGGCTATAGGCAGTCAGAGACCATCCCTCTGTGGATTTCCCTTTTGGGCCTTGTGTGATACACATCTAAAGTTCTGGTTAGCATTATCAGCCAGTGAACTTGTGAGCATTATACGATTGGCAGATGGGAAGTATTCCGTCTGCTTCACAAACATCGGGATCATAGGATGGGTATGACAGGGTATGACACACAATTCCATTCCTGTGTGAGATGCTGGGTGACTTGTGGAAGCACTGGATTTCAAATAGCTGCTCTCTCTCTCTCTTTTTTTTAAAGCCTCTGGCTCTAACTTGCTATGAGTTGTTATTTGTGATAATGGAAAAACCAAGAAAGACTTTCCTTGGGCAAAATTTATTACCTGTTTTCTTCTTTAATAAATTTTTTGCTGTTATAAAAGCTATTCAAATACACTGTTGAGAATTAGAAAATAAAGACAAGAAAGATGGCTAAATAAATGTCATATTTCTGCCACATAGAAATTACCAATGTTAATGCATTATATATATTATAAGCATGCATGCATTTATTTTCTCTCATCATCCCCTATTATATTTCCTATGGCTATAACTAAATGCTACAGAGAGTGAAATTCATTAAAGACTACAGTTTATAGTTTATTCCTTTCATGATTCTGAAGCCCAAGGTCAGTGGTCTATATTTGGTAAAGGACTCCTTGTTGGTGGGGACTCCCAAAGGGTCCAGAGTAACACAGATTGTGCTATGTCGCGGGAAACACAGATAATATATTGAGGCAGACTATTGATTATGACAGACCCACTGCCAGGATAAACACAGCCTCAGAACCACATTGATGAAATGAATTTATGACTGATAAATATATTCCTTTCTTGAAGATTCCGTATATTCTAGGTTCCTGGTACCTTACTGTGGAGATTTGAGTGTAAATTGAGTTTTAGTGAGGACGTTCAAGCCATTATGCACACTTAAAGATTTTAATGTATACAAGATTATAAAATAATATCTTTTGTTTTGTTCCTCTCTTCAGTCACTTTGAGCTCCCTATTGAAAAAAATATTTCCTATTTAGAACCTGCATTAATTTCAATTATCTAAACATGGTCATGTCTACCTGTTTTGCATGAACCTCGGAGTCAAGCCCGTACTGCCTCTATGCATTAGCTTCAAGTGGAGGATCCCCTTCTTTTCTTTTATCATGAGTTGGTGACGTTGTGAAGTTGAAGAAGCCCCATCTTCTATATAACCTGGGGAAAGTGTACTATGGGAGCTTGGTGTGATCCTGCCCCACTTGAGGTAAGCTGCAAGACTGTGGCTCTCATTTCCTCTTTCATATGGGCCTGCCCATGGGGCCTTGGAGAAGAATAGCCAGAAGCAGCCTGTGTTCCCTAGTTGTGAACTCAGTGACTTGATATCTGAGTTGGAGTTGGACACATTCTAAAGCAAGGCACTCTCTGGTGCCTTGCAAAAGATAGAGGACAAAATGTGAGTGAGCTGCACTTCTGTGGACTTTGTCTACACTGACTGCAGACTCCACAAACAGAATAGCCATAGAGATGTAGAGTGGAGAAGATGGATGTTCATATCTTGGGTCATGATCGTTTCCATGGAAGTTTAGCATCTTCATCTGAGGACTTTTAAATGGTCATCCTTAAGAAAGTTATTTATTATTTAATGATCTCAGACATAATACAATGCATTTCTTTTGTATCCTCCACTGTTATCCACTTCCAGATTGTTCTGAACCATTGCCCTCCCCCTCAAATTTCTGGCATCATCTTCTTTTAGGGGTTAACCTTGGATACCCAGGGAACATATCACAGTGACCCTAGTTAATATTTCTTTACCTTACTGATCCTTTCTCCCACCCCCAATCCTGAGAATATAGTGGAACAAAAGTGAAAATAGCATAAGAGATGAAGAAAGGACTTTGGCATGGCCATTATGCCAATCCAGGAGTCTTCCCTAGAGCCACCATGAAGGGGAAGAGGCTCTGGTGAGAGGAGGTTCACCATTACTGTTTGGTTAAAGAGCTAATGAGGCTTTGTCTCAACACCCGAGAGAAAAATCACTATCTAAGGTGCCTAACTGAGGTAATTTCTTTAAGGTTACAGGAGAAACTTTAAATATATGTGGTGGCTGACTTAGGGTTTTACTGCTGTGAGCAGACACCATAACCATAGCAACTCTTATAAGGACAACATTTCACTGATGCTGGCTTACAGGTTCAGAGGTTCAGTCCATCATCATCAAGGTAAGAGCACAGCACCATCCAGGCAGGCATGGTGCAGGGGGAGCTGAGAGTTCAACATCTTCATCTGAAGGCTGCTAGTGGAAGACTGACTTCCAGGCAGCTAGAGTGAGGGTCTTAAGCCCACGCTCACAGTGACACACCTACTCCAACCAGATCACACCTACTCCAACAAGGCCACACCTCCAAATAGTGCTATTCCCTGAACCAAGCATATACAAACCATCACAGTAGCTATACTCTATCTTGCTATTCTGTCTAAAGCACTAATTACAGACAATCACCTAGAAAAACAACAGGGAGGCGTGAAGAATTCCTGTAAGACTCTTCTCTCCTATGTGCTTCCCCCATGGCAAATATATCCATGGACAATGAGCTTCAGCTATTAGTTCTCATCATCACCATGTAAGCTGGTAGAATTTGTTGGCTACAGAGCACATTTTATCCTTTCCCATCATCGCCAGGCTTTTTGCTGCATCCTTTCTGTGTTCCTGAGTTACATTTGCTTTACAAGGTAACCACAGGCTTCCCATTGTCTCAGTTGTGCTGTTTTCATTGCTGTGAGTATCTGGACGGTGTTTCCAGCATTCCCAGGCAGATCTTTATTTTCAGAATCACAGGACAATTTATCAGGTCCTTGTATGTGTAGCAGCATGTACCCCAGTCCATTGTTTTTGATGTCATGTGGTCATCAGCTTAAAGAGAAAACAGGTCTTAATGGTTAAGAATAAAGACAGGAAACACACAAAGCAATCAAATGTCAAGAGAGTTGTGTTGACTGTAGAATGCTCCATCCTCTCAGCTCATCCTCTTGCATTATGAGTACAATGACTAGAAAGAAAGGAAATGCAAGAGGTAAAAGCAATTGGCAGATTGTAGTGAACAATGTTTTCATTGGAATCATTAAACTTAACCCAGGACAAGAGGTCTTCAAGAACAAAGCAGCATTCTATAATCAGGCCTTGCTTCCTCACTTAAATGAATGGCGAGGCCACCCATGGTCAGCATTAGAAGCAGTTTAAGAAAAAAATGAATTTTTCTCTCTTGACAAAGATGCAGAGTACAGGGTCAGGCTGTTACATATCTCAGAGGAGTGAGTGCAAGGCTCTTCACTGTAAAGAAATGCACTCACTGCAGACAAGTGCCAGTTCTTAAACAACTCAGTCAGGAGGGGTGTAAGGCAAGTGCTACAAAGAGTGACATGTTTTTATTTGAAGACAGGCTGTTTAGAAGCTGCAAGGGATGGCCTCCACATCTCTATGCGGGCTTTTCAAAACACCCCGGAATGCAGACACTGCTGTTTAAATAGAGAAGGGGTTTCTCTTCAGGAGGCTTTCTTGAAAGCTTAGGCATAGAAAGTCATTCAGGAGGCTAGGTGCTCATTGACGTTGGGTCAGAGCCTAACTTGCTGCTCTTCCGTAGTGTAAAAACGTCTGAACAATTATCAGGCAGAAGTGCCTGCTCCTAAAGCACATACATGCTGTGCCTAGAACCGAGTTTTTCATTTGCAAAATTCCCATTGGCCAAGCCTTCAGTGTCATCTGTTACAAGTTACTCATGGTTCGTAACATCAGAAGCTTATAGCAGAACATTCCAACAGTAACATATCCAGAAGAGTTACCACTAGAAGGTTATTCAGTGTCGCCTGCTGTTTGTCACCAAGCCTAAAATTGAAGAGAGTTAAAATAATGGCTCATTCTTTTTGTTCTTCAAAAGTGTGAGGACATGTGTACGCGCGTGCGTGCGTGCGTGCGTGTGTGTGTGTGTGTGTGTGTGTGTGTGTGTGTGTACTTGTGCTTTTTAAGTTCAAGTAATGATTTCATTATTCTATAATGAAAACAATCTTCTAAACCAAAAGAAGAAATTAAAAAACCCATTTAGAAAATAATTAAGGCCTGGTTTCTGGCCTCACTCACATAGCTCAGAAACTAGAAGCTGATGGTATCCTCCATCTTCTGTCACTGAAGAGATGCTTCTCATTAGATGTTTGCTCAATGAGGCCCGCAAGGCAGATTCTGCTTCCCAAAGAACATTGCAAGATCGTGACCCCTCAGGCCGCTGAAATACTCTCTTCATGTCTTGAAACCAAGTTGAGCTAGGTGACAGCTTTAAGTTGTAGGGGACAGCTGGACTGACAAGAGGATGCTTCTGGGCTGAGGTTATCAAATGGGATCACCATCTCTCTGGAATGCTTCCTTTGCGAGTCTGGAACCACACTTCTGGGAAGTAAGCAGAGAACTCCATGAGGAAACTCAGCATTACAGAGGCTGATAGTTTCCAAGCAGGGGATATGTCTCAAATAATGCCATGTATTACTCGCAATGATAAGAAATGTATGGATTCATTTTCATAAATGCAATATCTATGCATTATACATTTTAGATAAAACACAAAATAAACCCCTAAGACTACCTGGCAGGATTTCTGTTGCCAGTATGTGTCACTTGCTGTAATCTTATCACCTAGAAGGTTGAGGCAGGGCGTTCTCAACTATTCAGGGCAGCTTGAGCCATATAACAATGTTCCAATCAGGTTCTTCTATGTAACAAGATCTTGTCTCAAAACCAAACCAGAACAAATCAGGCAAACAACAGGATGTGTAAACCATATCTGATTTCATTTTTTTATAGAGATGCCAGGTAGATAAATAAATGAGAGAGTTATATCAGGATATTTCAATTTATCAGCAAGTGAATCTAACAGTTGTAAAAAAACACATCAGAAGATTAACATTTATTCTATCTAAGGCACAGGATAGAAAATGTTCTTTTTCTTCAATATCCTCCTCATCTGGGTTTTCTAGTTTTTCTTCCAAATAGCAAAAGCTATTTAAAGTAAAAGTCATGAAATCACATAATTCAACCTTCAGTTCAGTGCTGCTCATCACAGGGTACAGTTGTTCATGGTCTCTGAGAAGCCCAGTTCTCTGGCATCACTAGATTCTGGGGATGCCCTCAGGATGGGCTCTCTCTGTTCTCTGACATCTACACATGCCCTTTGTAGCTGTCAGTGTGGGGGTGTAGAATCCACTGCACAGCTAATCTGAACAAGGTCTATATGTGATTCTCCAAATTTCCCTTTACCCAGGAGACCTCCTTTCTCATTTGCTTGAGATCTTAGCCATGCCTGCTCAGAATAGCACTGCTGGGAAACCCAAGGGACTTTCCATTTTATAGAGATTTCAGGAAACCAATTCTATATGTGGACTTAATTCACAACCTACAAGTTCACTGGTATTCACAGACACATTAGTCTGTGTGACTCTCAAGAAAAACGTTAATCTTCCTATTGTATAATAAAAGACAGAAAACCAACTTAAATGGAAGCTTATTTTTGGCTCATGGTTTAGAGGTTTCAGGCCACAGTTGATCTATTCTGTTCCTTTGTGTCATTGGTGGCAAGGGATATCATGGTAACAGACCATGATAGAGGAGGCTTACAACTCACTGTCATGATAGCTTGGGAGTAGATTAAGAGGAGTAAGGGTTTGATTGTGTACCTTCTAAATGTTGATTACTTTTCAGTGGTGACTCAGATGGCAACCAGGCACCAAGCAAGCAGAAATGTGAAGAACACTCTGAATATAAAGTGTTGGAAAGAATCAACTGAGAAAAGTTCTATCCTTTGACAAAGGTCATCTCACAATATCAAAGGACTTTCTACTTAGTCCTCTAACTGAAAGAGGGGCTCGCAGTGAAAGAAAGCTAGCTGTCCTTTTCTGTAAACCTCTGCCCTGATCTCTGCATGGCTCCTCATATTCACCTGGAATCTGTATAGCCAGGAAATCCAGCTTTCCTTCTGAAGATGGATACCACACATCTCTATGGTTTATGCCTTTTGACAAAATACATTTCTAAAGGATGTTGGCTTAATTATTATCTGAAACAAAATGGTCGGTTTTTTCCCCTCCATTTTCATTATGCTAATGGCACTAAGAGATAAGGATCTATGTGTGATCAGATGGAGGTCTGCAACTCCATTGGAGCCTTCTTGTGATTAGACTCAAACTATCCATTTCTTCTAGAACATTCTCTCTGTGTTAGCATAACAAACACCCATGCTGGGCAGTGGTGGTGCATACCTTTAATCCCAGCACTTGGGAGACAGAGACAGGCAGATTTCTGAGTTCGAGGCCAGCCTGGTCTACAGAGTGAGTTCCAGGACAGCCAGGGCTATACCTATACAGAGAAGTCCTTTCTTAAAAATCCAAAAAAGAAAAATAAAAAACAATAAACAAAAAAAACCAAAAAAACCAAACACACATTAAGATTGATGAAGAATAAGAAACTTAAATATGAAAACTTTGTCTCTAAAAATCTTCTTGTCCATGAAAAGATCATGTAAGGAAATATATAAAACATATCTGCTATGAATATTATACTCAAATAATTTATATTAACTAGCTTAGTAAAACATCAGCACTTCGTAAGTAATATTCTTAAACTAATTGATAGGTTCTTTTTAATGCTGGCAGAGAAAATAAAGTTTATTGCATCTAAACCCACCAGATAAAGAAATCAGGATGGGCTCTCTCTGTTCTCAGACATCTACATGTGCCCTTTGCAGCTGGTGGGTGGTGTTTGTGTGTTTGTGTGTGTGTGTGTGTGTGTGTGTGTGTGTGTGTGTATAGAATCCTCTGCACTGCATCACCATATGCAGGACTAACAGCCATTGAAGGAAACATGTTGCAGACACTAGAATCATTCAATGGAGAATAGAGCTAAATATTCAAGAAGAATAAGGTGAAAATTGAAAAACATAAGCAATAGACAATACCATTAGTGACCAGCTATACTTAATAACAAACTAGATGGAACTCTTAGAATAAACCTGACGCAGCAGATAGAGGAACCATACACATGACAGTAGAATAACCTTTGCCTTGTGGGAAACCAGAAATAGAAAACATGTGGAGGCTGGGAAAAGGTACAAAAGAAGAAAAGGCAAAGTCATGACATTTCGATGAAATCAAAGCACACGTTTGCAATATGCATCCTTGAAGATTTAATCATCAGGTAGCATATTGACAAAGGAAAGTAAGCGAAGATGAGGTCCTTTGAAGACTGCTTGCCTGACTAATGGCCACTGACAGACCTAGCAACTTGAAGCAATGGCAGCAGGAGAGATGGGGCCACCAGAAGAACACATTATAATTAAGCAGCATAAGCTAAGCAAATCCACATCTTAGGGATGAAAACAAAGCCATTTTCTAGCAAAAACATTGTGTTTGTATTCTATTGAATGGAGATACCATGACCAAGCAACTCTTTTAAAGACAGCATTTCACTGGGGGCTTGCTTACAGTTTCAGAGGCTTAGTCCATTGTCAC
>JANHMN010000004.1:157848906-157872501 GCA_030674055.1 Rhabdomys pumilio | reverse complement strand
GTGTGTGTGTGTGTGTGTGTGTGTGTGTGTGTGTGTGTGTGTGTGTGTAAACTTACACATAGCAATGCTACTCAGTTCACTTACAAATGATGAGTTTACATGAGGTTTTGTGAATGATCTCATGTTGATTTCTCCTGTCTTCTCAATCCTAACCTTTTTGAAGTGTCACTCAGGGACCACTGGCCATAATGATACCTGTTTTGTAAACAATGCTCCACACACTACTCTCCAGTAGACACACCTGACCTCTTCACTTACTTGAGGTCACTCTGCTGCCAGCGTCTCCTTGTCCTTGTCCTGATTGTCTTTGTCCTCTGTGCACTGTCTCTTTATCTCTCAGTGAAAGATTACAACACCAAGCTCTTAGTATTTCCAAAGGCACAAATTTGATTCTGTCCCTCTGTCCCCTTCTCTCTTCTTTCTCTCTCACCTCTCTTCTGTTCCCATGGTTTTCACAGTTAAGAGACCAAGGGTTAATGCAAACTGAGTGGATTGATAGCCAGGAGCCTCAGATCACCAAGGAGGCTCTACAGCCTGCCCCCCACATTCTCTGTCATTTGTGCCCAAGGCCCTTGTCTCTACTTGTTAGGGGTACAAAAGTCCTTGTGCCCACAGATCACTGGGGGAACTAGAAATGTTAAACACACAGGCCCTTTTCTCAATGGAGGAGATAAAATACCTGTTTTCCTGCCCAGACAGCTGGAGTGATTTTGTTAATGACCCTGTGACCTTTATGCTACCTATAGAGGCAGACCTCACCCAAATTCCCCAAAATGATTGTCTTAAACTCTTCCATCCCCAGACCATTACCTATCCCTTTAGGAAGATGTTTCATGCTCATGCAATTTATGGCCTGGTAACCTCTATGCTGTCTCAGTAGAGACCTCAGTAGATACTAGCTCATTTAGCTATAGAACTTGCCTTCATAATCATACGTTCTTTGTAAAGGAGTTGCTATCTAGTTATACCTTAAGTTTTATTGTACACCTGGAACTAGACTGATTGTTGCCTAGAAACCTTTTCCCAAATTATACTATATTTTAAATATTCCAGCAATGAATGGCCTGGCATTGGACTCCCCGCAGACTGATTCAGGTTCACGAGGTCAATCTGAACTGGTTTTCATTTTTTTATCTTTGAGGTTTCCCACCTACAGTGACCTGCAGGCTCCTTCTCACCTACTGCCTTCTCCATGCTCAGTTTTCTTCCCAGTTGTCTCTCTGAGCACAACGACTTCCCTCAGGCTGACTTGTCTCTTGGCAGATCTGAGCACTGAGCATAAATGGCCAGAACACTGTCAGTTCTAAAGATTTGGGAACACCCTTGCCAGTCTGGAGATTTTCTGCCTGGGCCTACACACTGGTCTCTCTATGCTCTGTCCTGTCAGGAATCAGCTTCCTTGGGGGGTTTTAGTGTGAAACAGACAGAACAGGAGCTGTCTAAAGGCACCCATTGAAATGTAAATGGACCTACACCACTGTTTTCCAAATTGAGAGGCACCCCATACACAAATGTCCAATGCTAATGGGGGCTCTGATTCAGAAAAAATATTCCCAAGTTAAATGGGTTTGGGAAATGCCACACTGCATTGGGAGAATTATCATGAGCAGCACACTAAATAGTCTGTGAGAGTCTTTACTGAAGAGTTCCATTGTGTGGCACAGCCAGGACTTGCAAATTTATTTGGTCCCAGTGCCTCTTTGCTGATTAGAACTCATTAATATTTTGCTGGACACTTGGATTCTGTTTATCTGGAGTTGAGAGGCCCAGAAACTTAGCTTTCTCATGGGTCTTTTCCTAATCTTATGCCTCAGTGGGCAAAAGAAGACATGGCTTGGTGCTATTGTTTAATTATTTTCTCATAATTCGGGCTCATTCAATGATATCAGGGGTGTTTGCTAGTGAGACTCAAGCTGTAAATATATCACCAACCCCCTGCAAACTTCCTGGAAGCTTTTGAGTGGATTTTTCCAGACAGAGCCTGTCCTGTCTCTCCATTTAGCCTGGATAAATTTCTTAGATCTTACACCCTTCCCTTCTTAGCCCTCTGGATGGCTCCAGAGCTCTGGGCTTTGATATGTCTGTCTCAGGGGTCCATTTTTTTATATGTCTGGACTGCCATAATTTCATGTCTTCACAGAGCTGGTTTGATTCAGTGGACAAAAGTGAAGTGCCTTTTAGTGTTTTATTTTTCTCTTTGCTTAGGTATTGACAGGGCCACTCAAGGAGTCCATTTCCCTTATCAATATGAGTTCCATGTTAATTTTTCCATTTAATGTTGAATTAAATGAAACCCTGGGAGATCTGATTATGGTTCAAGAATGCCCAGAATGTAGTCAGTAACAGAATTCATCTAATGACCAATATTTAATCTTGTGTTAAAAACTTGGGTATTAGGTTACACTTCTGATTGAGCATTACCATACTTATAAAGTCCTTGATTAACATTTTTAAAAAATTGTATAAAAGCCAAATGGAAAAGGGGGGGCACGGGATAGGGGTTTTCTAGGGAGGGAAAATGGGGAAAGGGATTGGCACCTGAAATGTAAATAAAATATCCAATAAAAAAAAAAAAGAAAAAAGAAAAGAAAGAACACATGCACAATGGCCATGCTTTTCAACAGAATGGTATGCAAGTGTGTTTTCATATATTCGTTTAAACACTTGCCTATCCATTTGTTTGATAGGCATTTTTTGCATTAATTTGTTTTTATTTAAAAAGTTTTAATAAAAAACTGCATATGCAATAATACAAAAAAAACCACCTTTGTGACAGGTGAAACAAAATAGAAGATGGTGTTTCTATTCATCTCTGGGCCTATATCAGATATAAGGATTTTTGTGTGTGTGTGTGTGTGTGTGTGTGTGTGTGTGTGTGTGTGTGTGTTGGAAGGAGTAATTCAGAAGGTTGGTATGTTTGGGGCATTGTACTTTTTGAAACACCATTATACTGAAAGAGCTAAAGGAAGAACACCAGTATGCACTGCTCTAGCAATCAGTACACATACAGGGATAAACACACAGACACACAGATACACAGACATATATGTACACACACACACACACACACACACACAGAGAGAGAGAGAGAGAAATCTACAGACATGCACACAAACATATATACATGAATGCACACATACACACAGAAATACACACACATACACACATGAATGCACATACACATCACACAGGGATTCACAGACATACACTCACACACACAGGAACACAATCATACAAAAACAAACACATGAATGCACACTTACACAGAGATCCATAGACATTCACATATATAAACACTGCACGCACACACACACACACACACACACACACATACAAATTCATATACATATCATACATATTCACAGACACACACACACAGGAACACAATCGCAAACAAACACACAAACACACGTGAAGTCTATATAGCATGGCAGTAAAGGGATACATTTTTAAAAATATTTTTAAATGTGTTTTTAATTCCATATGTTGTTGTATTCTTAAAAGATTCAACTATTGTATTTTCAGCACATGTGTGTGTACCAGAGGGCATAACATATATAGCATAAGCAACAAGCATTCTTAACCACTGAGCTATCTCTCCAGCCCCTAAAGGGATGTAACTTGGGGTAACCCAAGTTACCAAAAGTAAAGCAAACTGTAGGATGTAGACAAAAATTTGTGCTAATTTCTTTGTCTCTTCTGACTTCTAGGGGCAGGCATAATGTATCACTGATACCTATTCGGAGAAAGAAGTCCTGTGGAAAATGGAGAATATCTAACAGGATAGTATGTTTCACTCACTGTCACCCTGCCACCCACGAGATGCCATCGAGGGAGATGGCTCTGCCAATCTTCCACACTGTCTCTGCAAGGCTGGGCATTGCCCTGACCATCCCGCCAACCATGCAGGCCCGGTAGAAAAATGAGACTCTAATGCTTAAAGATTAATCAAGGCCTTATTTATTTGGTAATGATCAATACAAGATGCCTTTACAATCAGAAGTGTAACCCAATACCCAACCTAGATATACCAACTTCTCTCTGATTGCTACAGACAAGTGAACATCAGTCTCCATGTCCCCCTCTCTTGTTCTCCATCTCTCCTCTCCTCCCTAGCTCCTCCTCTTCCTTCTCCTCTTCCTCTCTTTTCTCCTCCTCTTCCTCTCCTTACTTCTCCAACCTTAGCTCCTCCTATACTTCCTAACTGTAATTTTGATGCTGTTATAAATTTCATTGTAAATATCTGTGATTTCTGATGGTCTTAGGCAACCCTTGTGAAAGGGTTGTTCAGTTCCTTGAAGGGGTTGGGACTGACAGGTTAAGAATCATTATCTTAACCCTTATACTTAAAATATATATTCAAGTCTCTTTTAGTAAGCCTCATCTCTGCTTCATATTAGTACACATAAAATGATTTTCTGCACTAGGTTTGCCTGAGCAAAGATTTATGCAAAAACTTTCTCATGTTCATGAAGGTGGACAGTATAGAACTGTGCCTCAATTTTCTGGTTCTGTTTTCTGGAATGTTCTTCATATCCTGGTATAGCCTGTACTTTCCCAGTGTATCTCCAAATTTGAAGTTCAGTCAGGCACTTTGATTTCACTACACAGCATGTCTTTTACTAAATTGTGTGTGTGTGTGTGTGTGTGTGTGTGTGTGTGTGTGTGTGAGTGTGTGTGGCATGTGCAAGTGTGTATGCATGTTTGTGCATGTGTGAGTGGGCATGTATATAATATCTCCATTGTGACATTATTGCCCAACAATTAACAAATACATTAGATAGTCTTCTATATTTAATGGCTCCAGATTGTTTTTTTTTTTCAAATCAGAATCCAAGCCAATGTACTTAATTGTTAACCACCAAAGTTCTTTTTAGTTTTTATTTACTTTATTTAAAAAAATATTTTTTATTGTTTTCAAAAGCAAAAGATTTGGAGCTAGAGAAATGGCTTAATAGTTAGTCTTAGTACTAGTCTTGCTGACGATCAGAATTAGGTTTCAAGCACCTGAGGCAGCCAGCTCACAACTCCTATAACTCCAGCTTCAGGTGATCTGGTACCCTCTCCTGGCCTCCATGAGCACACACACTCATAGGCATATAAACACACTCATAACTACATGTACACACACACACACACACACACACAAACACATGCACATGCAAGTGCGCACACAGGTATAAACAAATTTTTCACACAATTCAAACAAATATTGTTCTGTGTATTTGATCACCAGTTGCATGATGACATCATACAAAATGTATTCCAGGTATTGAGAATAAGTTCTTCCTAGGTCCTTTCTACACGATAGCGTCACACTGCAACTGGTCTTCTATGCCAGGTTACTGTGGAGTGTTAGCTGATGTTTCCACTCAGAAATCTTTCCATAAATTTTAGCTCCTTGTCTGACTGACAATGAAACTGTTGCCTAGAATCCTCTTGTCACAATGGCTTGCCCAACATCAGTTTCTCTACCCCATCAACATCTCTATCTCTGTTATCGACAGTCTCTCCATAAAATAAAACTTGTCCTTAAATAAAATAGAATAAATCCAAGAAGAGATGGACTAAAGACTGAAAGATTGAACACTTCAGTTTTCCTCTCTGTTACTTTTTCTGAATGACTAGTTTCTGCCTGACGCCCTGTGTGGGGTGAGTTGGGGTGGGAGGCGGGGCACCCACACACTTCAGAGCTGTTTAACTTCTCACACTTGGACTCTGAGACTCTGCTTGGCTCTCTTTGTTCTTTGACGTGATCCTTCTGATCATCCCAGACACTGCAGGATTCAGGCTCTTTCATTTGCCTTGGACAGGCTCCAGACATCATTCCAGGTAGCCCTGGCTCTTGCTGGTGCCGTGTAATATAGGAAGCCATGCTCTGGATAGGAGAGTTTGAGGGTTACCACGCCTCTACCGCCTCTGTATCTCTCTAGTGCACGTCACAGCTGCAACAACTTGTGAGCTTGCACTTGCTTTCCTTTTTCATGTTTTTATTATTTGTTTTGATCTGTGTCTTTGATTTGTGTTTGCATCTGTTTTCTACTGTCTGATAAATATTTATTATAACAAATAAGTGCAAATTACATATTTGTTTTATTATATAAAATCATTCTAATGGTGATAATGTTACAAAAATTAAGATTACTAAATGCAAAGTGATACTTATAAAAATTGTAACTTTTGGTCCAATTCAGCGTGTGTTTCATGGGAATGTTGACATTGCTATTGGCCCAATTTAATTTTCAAATGTTTAAAGTACATCTGCAACTACTTTTGAGTTTATATGAAAACTTCAAAATTATCTAAAATTATTTTTTGATTGATGCATGAAATATTTGAGAGAATTCACTATCTTTGATTAAAAATGCACCAATATTTAGAGCCAAGGAGAATATTTTCCATTTAATAAATATCATATATAGAACCTATAGCCACTTATACTTTATAGTGAGTTACTAAATCATTTCCCTGAAAAGATTCCTGCTGAAAGATAGCAAATAGCATAAGGCAGATAGCACAAGGCTACTAGCTGTCACATTTCTATTGTTAAAAGAAAAATAAAACATGCTTATAAAGAGAAATTTTTAGAATTTAAAAACAGGGAGTATTCTGTTATACTATGCAGATGCAGGCTGTTCACCATTGTTTGAAAATTCAGGGCTGAGGTCGGTAAGGGCAGACTCAGTAAAGTTCTCATCACATAAGCATAGAGAGATCTGAGTTTGGACCCTAAGCATTCATAGCCAGCAGTAGTGACCTATGCCTGTAGTCAGAGAGAGGACAGAGGCAGCAGAATCCTTGTAACTCATTAGTCATCCTGTCTGGTAAAATTAATGAACTCCCAGCTCAGTGAGAGAACATGTCTGAAAAAACGAAGTGGAAAGCAACTAAGAAATATACCTGATCCCGATTTCTGGCATCTACACAAATTCGTATGAATACCTTCTTTCTCTCTCTATCTGTCTCTGTCTTTCTCACTTCCCCCTCTCAGTCTCCTTCTTTTCCTCCCTCTCTCTCTCTGAAGCATGAAATCTCCAGAGGTTGATAATTGAGTTCTACACTGTACCACAGCTAGGCAATTCCACAGCTACGCTCAGGACCGTCACCCTTGGAGTCCTGGAGTACACATTCTTGGGTAATGTTATCTCTGGCTGGACTGCGGGTGTACTAAGTATATGAAACACATATAGAGTCCCAGTTTTGGTATGGATTCCAATCCTAAGATGGCTTGTTTTACACATGCAAATATTACACATTACTAAACAATCCAAAATCCCAAAGACTTCTCGCTCAAGAACACTCAACACCTGTACAAAGGCGTAAAGAAAGAACATTAGATACAGATAAGGAACAAATCTGCATGTGAAGTCCAATATTCAGCTATTTCTCTTCTTCAGGTGCTTTCAAACTTTCCAACAGGCTTGAATGGGGGTGTGTTCTTGTCTGTTGGAATGGCAGTCCTGGTGGAGGAGTGGCTTTTATTTCAACAGCACAAGTATGAGATAGATATCTGGGATTGCCTTTCCCAGGATAACTGTGACTATAGTTTTGCTAGATTCATTGTGAGATATCATTCTTACCCTTTTGATTACTACATAGTGATGTTTGTCGCTTCTAATAAGTTATAAATGCCATATTTATGAGGACCTCATTCATGTTCCCTTATGAAGTTCTTTCCAGTGTCTCCTACAGAGTTAAAAAATAAATATTTTGTGCAATGTTGTACTAAGAAAATTGGATGTACTAAGACATGGTTTTGTGAGAAACCCATGTATGCAGTATGTCCTAAACAGTTTTGATTCCATTAAGAAATTGTGATTTTATTTTGTATGTTTCCTCACAGGTCCGTTTTTATTTAACTTTTCTCAGTGATACCTGGGTAACAATGTAATAAAATTTTCTTCTCAGATCCCATAGCTTACATAATTGTTGATATTTTTTCCTCTCTTAATGTCTTGGAACTCTGGCAATTCTAAGTTTTCTGGCATTTTTCTAAGAAGAAACATTTATGATCTTGGGTAAGATAAATAGTTTTAAGGAGAAGACAAAAAGCACACATTATAATGAACAACCGATCAGCTACCATTTGCTTTTGAACATACATTTAATGAAAACATGAGTTTTCATGTGTGTGTCTGACAGACAGCTTGTCTCTAGGATTAATGAAGAACCCTTTAGAATGAAGAATTATTTTATTTTAATGATGTGTGTGCGTGCACATGCACACATGAGTGAGTGCAGCTGCCTGCCAGTATTTTCTAGAGCAAGACATCATCTCTCTGAAAGCTGAAGTCAAGAGTAGTTGTAAGTCTTCTGAAATGGATGCTGAGAACACATCTTGGGTCCTCTATAGAGCAGTATGTGCTTGCTCTTAAGTGCTGGGATCTCTCTCTCCAACTCCTATAAAGAATCCTTATGAGCAAATGATAGGAGAAGCAGTCAGAGACAGAATTACAAGATAGCTCCACTGTTTTTCTATCTGTAAGGTGGTCAGGGCTACATAACTTCCACTCATATGACCAAATCTGTACACATGTTGTAATTCCCTCCCATGTGCAAGCTGTTCCTCTACAGACTTGGAGTCAATTCCAACAGGAGATTCTCCCGAGAGAATGCTTATGTCAGAGTAGAAGGTCTGTGCAGAAGCAAAATCCTGTGCTTTAATCTGTTATGTACCAAGACATGTGCCTGTTTCTATTATAGCAGCTCGCAGCAGACATGTGTTAACAGTCAGTCTGGAAAGGGAGCCTCAGCTCAATAGTCCTAGAAAGCTGCTTTCTGCTGATCACCTGCACGAGCTTGGAAGGAAAGGTAGGCTCCTGGGAAGATCATGGTCCAGCAGCATCTTTATCTCATACAGGGCGACCTTGGTCAATGGGTTACCTGACCATGCTCATACTCCTACGTTGTGATTGCAGTGACATGATTTAAGTTGGTGTTGTTTTAAGCCATTATATTTGTGGTAAGTTTTACACAAAATATTGCTATACAATTTACATTAAAAACATGCAATACCTGGTTTTGGCTCAGTGATTCACTACCAAAGAGCAGAATGATGCCAACAGATAGACAGGACTTTCATAGGTGAGAAAAAAAGACTTACTCATATCTTCAGAAGGTTGATGCTGTCAGTGACTGTTGACATTAATTGGGATAAAGACAGGGTATTGGTGGAAGGCTGTTCTGTGATCTTAGTCCTTTAGACTCATGATCTCCAACATGCCATCTGACAAACAGATCTATAGACACTGTATAAATATATGGTAAGACTTCCTATGGTTTGCCCAGGTCACAAATGGCAAAGAAATAAGAGGCTCAGAAACTTATATACTAGAAAATTCATGTAGAATGTTGGCTATCATATTTTTCTTTCTTTGCTGTAACTGAGAAGGGAAAAGTGCCACTGTGTGTCGGGAAGGGTTGATGGCAGTGCTGGCTCATTTCTGAGTGTATTATTTGTATTCCTTCTCTATAGCCTTCCCAAATTCAGCCATCAGAAAGAAGGTAATTTGTAGAAACATAAATTACACCTTGATAGTTTCAAGTCACTAAACAAGTTCAAAGGAGTATTAAATATTACAACCCAAAGCTGAATATTAGAATGAGTGCCTATAATCCCATGTCACGGGAGGCAAAGGCAGCGAGCTCATGTGATCAAGGACAACTAGTGGGTTCCACACCAGGATGAGCTACATTGGGATTCCAAGGCCAGCCTAGACAGTGTTGCAAGATCCAGACCCTAGAAACAAAACAAAACACAACCAAACATTGTCCGAAACAAGACTTAAACTTAATGCCTTACTTAATGATTATATCAATCTTATGTGCTATTCCCAAACTTTGGCTGTTATGGATTGTATGGAACATAGTGAAAACAGATACTCATTTGGGAGTACAGAATACAGAAGTGGCGTTACTGGATGTATTAGAAGAGAAATGTTTTTTTCATCTGTTAGACAGAACCCAGCCATTATGCAAAGCAGGTTGCGTGTTCATATACCATCATTGGACTGATGTTCATTCACATTCACAAATGAAACAGAACTTGGGGTTTTGTTTCATTTAACAGTGCTGTGCTTCTGCTAATTGCTCTCTTGTGTTCTTTTAGTTCTCATTAGTCTAGTGAGCAGGGTGAACAATGTTGATCGACCATCTGAGGTTCTCTTCTGTGAATGTCTAATTTCTATTTGTTCTGTCAGGTGATCTCTTATCTTGTAGGACGTTAGGGATCTTTATATATTCTGCATATGGGGTCTTTGATAAACAAAGGGTTTGCAGGCAGATAGTTATCTTTCAGTTTGTGACTTACCCCTTGCTTTGAGTATCTTTTTTGGTGAGCAGTCATTTTTCACTTTAAGTCCCAATTCATGCTTTCCCTTATAGCCACCTTTGCAGTTTTGCCCACTTGTGCCCTGTTTCATGCCATTTCCCCAAACACCCTCAGAAATATGTTGCCGATTGACAGTATTCTTGCCAGAGATGCACTGCTATGCATTCCCTTGCAACTGTGCCCTCATCTAATGACAGAATTCAGTGTGTAGTGTGGGGAAAGGATTAAGACTCATTTATTCTCACATGATGGAATGTGTGGTACACAGCAGCTTAGTTTGTAAACTATGCTTCCCCATTAGCCTGTCCCTCCTCAGATCTCTGGGTTTTTCCGTACAAGATGCTGCCTGATTCATCCATTATCATACCCATAAAACAGCCTTACAGTGTCTCTTGGCATCACATATTTTCTGTAATGTATCAGTGTGTTTGCTTTATGTCTCATCAAGTTCATCTTTGATCCTGTGATGCTTGGTATCTCCTATAACTTCTGGATCAGCACAGGGGCATCTGAAAGCTACCCTGTGCAAGCTTTGGCAATTTTTTCCTTAGATCTTCCTAGCTTACCTGATTGTTTTCCTAAAAGTCGTTATGATCAGCTACAAGGGACTTCCCCATCTTGTATGAAGACTGATATTCAGTCAAATACTCTGTGAGAACAGCACACTCATAGACAGCTCCATCTACACAGGTCCTTCCCATCTAGAATGAGGTTTCATGGTGCTAGGTGCTTCAACCTTCTCGGAATGCTCACATTCTTGCTCCCTCTCCGGAAGGTTCTAGAAGGACTTTCTGTGAACACTGAAGCAACAGCATTGCACCCTAGGCAGTCTCTTTTCTTGCAAGCATCATTAGGAATTCTGTTTTCTCTTCTTTTTCAATTTATTCTTTGGGAATTTTATAAAATATTTCTTTTTTAATATATAATATTGTTTCCCATCAACTCCTTCCAGAACCTTTGTGCCACCCTTTGTTTGCAAGTATTTTATTGAGCATTTTGCATCTATGGTCCAAGAGATGCCGGTCTATGCATTTTTTTGTTGTTGTTGTTGTTGATTTTATGTGTGGTTATGTTATAAAGGTGATTGTGACTAATGAGGAATTTAGTAATGATTCTTCAGTTCCTTTTTAGAAGAATAATTTGAAGAGTGTAGATGTTGTTCTTTGAAGGTCTCAGCATTTTGTACTTTATTCATCTGTCTCTATGTTTTTTGTCACTGTTGTTGGGAAATTTTTGATTGTTACCTCTATTTCACTAGGGATTATGAGTGTGTTTAAATTGTTTATTTCATCTTGATTTAACTTTATTAGGTCATATATACACCAGGAAATTCATCCATTTCCTTTAGGTGTTTCAATTTGAGGAATTATAGATTTTTAAAGTATGTCCTTATAGTTCTCTGAATTTTCTTGGTGTCTATTGTAATGTCTCCCTTTACATATCAAATTATATTGATCTGTACTTTTGCTCTCTCTCTCTCTCTCTCTCTCTCTCTCTCTCTCTCTCTCTCTGGCTAATGTGGTTTGCAGTCTTGATCTCCCCCCACCCCCACCCCAAGGACCAACTTTCCATTCATACATTATTTGTAAGGTTTCTTTTAGTTTTATTTTATTATTATGTGCATAGTTTTTTTTTTTAATTTCTATTTCATTAATTTCAGCACTAAATTTAATTTCTTCCAATCTACATTTTTTTGGGGGATGTTGTTTCTTCTGGTTTTATAACATTTTCAAGTGTATGAAATTATTGATATAAGATATAAGATCTGTCTAGTTCTTTGATGAAGGCATTTATGGCTGTGAACTTTACTCTTAAGACCATTTTCATTATGCCCTATAGTATGTTGCTATTTTGAAGTTTACCTTTTGATTTCTATCCTATCCATATTTCATTCAGTAATAAGTTGTTTACCTTTTATGCTTTGCATACTTTCTGCTGTATCTATTGTTGATATTCAGCTTCACTCTTTGCTGGTCAGATAGGATATAAGGAGTTATTTCCATTTTCCTACATTTGTTGAGACTTGTTTTGTATTCTAATATGTGGTCAACTTTGGAGAAAGTTTTATGGAATGCTGAGAAGAAAGTGTATTCTTTAGTGTTTGGGTGAAAAGTTGTGTAGAGTTCTGTTGATTTAACAAAATCTCAAATGTTCAATTTTACTAATAAAGTGCTGGGAGCCAGATGCTGGGGTGAAAGCCTGCTAGATTAGAGAGGCAGAGAAAGTACCCAGCTGACCTTTCTTCTCAGATGACATCCCAAATGGAAGCTCTTTGTGTCCATGTATCTCAAAAGCACCTCACACTGAATGTCCTTCTCTCCTACTTCCTGTGTATCTCTCTATCTGTCCTCCTGACTTTCTCTGACTATGTTTTTTTCCTATGTTCACTCCCTGTTAACCACTTGCTCCACCTCTTGGTTATCCAACCTATGGTTGACTTTATTTAATCTACAAACAGAAAGATCTTGAATTAAAGGTGTGTTCTAGGGCTGAGCACTACAACAACTGGAAACAGTTTTTTTTTCCAAGAAAACAACACAATCTTGTTTTTTAGAGTGTGATCAAATATTCTGCAACAGAGGTTTGTTAGGTCCATTTGATTTAGGCTATTATTTTACTGCAATGTCTCTGTTTAGTTTTTGTCTGGATGACCGATCTGTTGGTGAAGGTAGGTTACTGAAGTTACCTACTGTTACTGTATTGGGGTCAATATGTGATTTAAATGCAGTAGTATTTCCTTTATGAAATCGGATGCCTTTGTGTTTAGTTAAGAATGTTTAGAATTGTAGTCCTCTTGGTGGATTTTTTTCTTTAACAAGTATGTAATGTACTTCCCTATCTCTTCTGATTAATTTTTGTTTAAATTGTTTTATCAGGTAATAAATTAGGTTTGTCTGCTTGCTTCTTGGTTCCCTTTGCTTCAAATACCAATTACCATTTTTTTTACCCCCCTCCAGTATTGTATATCCTTGATAGTGAGGTGTGTTTATTTGGAGACAGCAGAAAGATGAATTATGTTTTCTAATCTAATCTCTTAGTCTGTGTATTTTTATTGGTAAATTGGGGCCACTAACAATTACAGTTATTACTGAACAGGGATTATATTATTTCTGTCATTTTTGTTCTTGTTGTTGTGTTATTATTAGTGGGTTTTTTGTTCCCTCTCCGGTCAACTCTAAGATTATTTATTTCTTGTATCATCTTGAGCTTCTTCAGTCTGATTTTTTTCTTTTGGTGTCTTTTGTAAAGCTATATTGGCCCTCATAAATTGCCTAGATTTGTTTTTATCATAAAATATTTTACTTTCATTTTCAATTATGACTGATAGCTTTGCTGGGTATAACAGTCCATTCAGGAGTCTGTGCTTTTCTTGAGGTTGTAGAACATCAGTCCAGGCACTTCTTGTGTTCAGAGTCTCTATGGAACAGTCCAGTTTTATTGTAACCAATAAGTTCATTATATGTGAATTCATCTTTTTCACTTGCAATGTTTAATATTCTTTCATTACTTAGTACATTTCATGTTTTGATTATTACGTGTTATGGAAATTTTACTTTTGGTCTTGTCTGTGGTGTTTCTATATGTCTTTTGAGACTTAATAAACATCACTTTCTTTAGATTTGGGAAATCGTCTTCTATGATTTTCTTTAAAATATTTTCTGTGCCTTTGACTTGGGTTCTCTATACCTATTATTCATAGGTTTGGTATTTTCAGGGTGAAGCAGATTTCCTGGATGCTTTGCACTTAGATTTTTTCAGATTTAACATTTGCTTTGGCTGAATTGTTCATTTCTTTTACCAAGTCTTCAAAACCTGAACTTCTCCTTCACCCTTCATTTAATCTGTTGATGATACATTCCTTTGAGCTTCTTGTTTTACTTCCTGAGTTTTCCTTCTGAATTTTATTTTAGTTTGGCTTTTTCTTTGTTATTCTATCACTTAGTTAAATTCAGTTTTTCTATCTCCACTGAGGCATTTATTCATATCCTCTTCTATGGTCCTTGAGCATATTCATAATTGCTATTTTGAAATTCTTGGTTTGTGCTGCAAGTAAATTGATTTTTTTGTCAGGGACTATTTCATTAGAGGTACTGATATCTTGAAGAGATATATTGTCCTTGTTGTTTGTGTTTTTGTCTTGGGAGCTAGACATCTGGAGTTTTGGTGTTTGTAATATTTCTCTGTGTAAATATATGGTCTCACCTTTATTGGATAGTTGTTCTTTGGCTACTGTCCCAATTGTTCATATTATGGACCAGCTTAAAGTTGTTTGATTTTCAATCTTCAGGCATTCTGGGTTTCCAGGTTCTGGTTGGCACCCTGGATTCACCTTATAAGTAGTACCAGATCTGTTCAATGGGACATATGGGTGATAAGCTAACACAGGAAAAGGGAATTGACTCTGAAGGTCTTTAAAGTAGGGTTAGACATCCAGTTTCATGGAGGGTGATGAATGCAGAATTAAGACTGTAACATGTGTCAATGATTCTCAAGGGAATAAAAATGGGCTGGGAGAATAAGCTGAGGTTGGTCCTGGCAGAACTAGAGGAATTCCCTAGGGTAACCAGAATGGATGCACTGAAGGATAGATAGGAGAGGTAGATTACACAGTACAATACTTTCTATTAAGATCAGTTTGTCAGAAATATTTCTTAGTCATACAAGCTCTAGAATATTCTATGTGATTAATGAGGTATAAAGTATTGTTTGAAGAAGAAAATATCTGGCCGGAACAGGTTACACTGAAACAAATAAACATATTTATTTCATAATCTTTTTTCTACATAAATAGACATTTGATGTAGCATTGAGAAAAATAATATTCTCTTAAAGATGTTAGATATAACTTCAGCTCCTACACATATACCTACCATTGATCTATTGTTTTTTTTATAGAGCAAGAATAATGTAATACATGTGTATTCATTCTTCAGTGTATGCTAAATCAAAATATAATATTCAAGGAATGCTACTAAGCAGTTAATAGATCATTATCAAAGTGTGCAGTATTGAAACCATGTGAATAGATATGCATTTAGCAATTTTAATACTTTCATGATAAGTTAAGAAAATGTCCTTTTTACAGTTCAATAACTAATTTGGCTAAGTGATATCACATAATGATGCCAATCACATTTCTGATGCTTTAACTGAGTCCAGTTTCCATATGTGTCTAAATTGTGTGCAGCAGTAAAGCATTAACTGCATTTCTTCATATATGTCTTGGTGGGACCAGTCATACATGGAAGTGTTGCTTACAACATAGACATTCAAAAACGAAGCTTACAGCTCCAAACTGCACTGTGAAAACATTAATACAGCCTGCCATTTCCAAGGGAAATAGTTTTGTGAGGCTCATTAATTTAATTGGTCCCTGCCATCTAGTTAAAACAGAGAAAAGAAGAGCATTTTCTGACAAAACCGAAGATGGTTAAAAGTCCCATTAGAGTGTGCAGCACTGTAGACATTTCTGTGTCAGGGAAGAAATTGAATTCAGCAGTTTGAACCACCTGCTTCTCCCTCCCTCTTCATTTCTCATGTAGTGAATCATAGAATTTTCTTTTTCTGAGAACGAGTCAAGGTTCTTAAATATTAAGAGCTCAAACTAATGAATCTCTTCCAATTAATTGCATGTGAATGTATTTTATCTCTTGAGAATAACTGTGGCTTGCAAATTTCTCTCTAACATCCCACTAAACTCCAAGATGGGGACTCAATAACGTTTGATATACATACACATATACATACACATACGCATACACATACACATACACATACACAATCTATTATAGATGTGATGTATATATGAATGTAGTTCATATATATACATATATATATGTATATATACACACACACACACACATATATATATGTGTGTGTGTGTGTGTGTGTGTGTGTAGTAGTAGTAGTTCATTTTTGGTTCCCACTTAGGACCACATACTCTTTGGAATTGGCTGTGTAATTCCTTATGGTTCAATTAACATTTGGCTGTGCAGATAAAGGAAGAGTCAGAGTATTTTGCCTTGCATTTGTTGAAGAAAAGCCCACCTCCTAGGGAAAGCTGTGGACTCATTCTTCCACTCTTACATAATGGTGTTTCTGTAAGACCAAGCTTTCCAGCCAGAACTCCAGGCCATCTCTGTGCCTGAATTTGTCCATTATGAACCTTGTTCTATTCTGTTTCAGAGTCTCCCTTCCCTGTGGTGTTAAATAACACCACAGCCATACTGCTAGAGCAGAGCAGGGGTCAGCACCCTACAGCCCCTGTGCAAGTTCTGATTCACAGCTGTTAGCAGAGCCCTCAAGCTAAGTGAGCTTTTAATACAGTGAAGTAGTTGGTTTTTAAAGAAATCAAAGGAAGAACATGCTATTACACGTGAGAATGTGGAGAATGCAAACCTCTGAGTGTCTGAGCCACTTCATGTTGGTGCTCAGCAAGACTGATCATGCCTTTGGAGCTCCTGTGTCTCTCTGTCAATGCCACTGTGGTAGAGTAGTGTAGCCGTGACAGACTGCAATGTTCATGGGTTCTAGCAGGCCCTTTTCTGACGGGGGAAATACCTTGTCTTAGAACATGACCAGCAACGTGGAATGAATTTCAGACTTTAGACAAGTAGCAGAAATAGTGAAGAGTTGTTGTAAAGAGCAATTAGGCCAGGCTCCATGGCTAAGTAAGATTACAGTAGCGAATTAATGGAGTTACTCATGCCTAGAGTTAGAATTTCAAAGCCTCTAAGTGTGCCTCCCACTCTTGCTTCTTTCTCCCCAGGCTTTGATGGACATGTTTGTGGTGCAGTGGATAAAGTGTTCATTTGGTACCTAACATATGAATGCATTGTAACTGGTTGATCATTTTCAGTGTTTTACTTAATCTATCCATAAGATTAAGTCTTTGAATACATGGCATCTCTTTTTTTTTTCTTGTTATGATTCTATCGTTACATTAACAGCAAAAAACCAACTTTTAGAGCTGGAATATTGACTTAGTGCTTTATCACACATGCTGCTATGTGTGATAAAGGACACAAGTTCAGTGCCCAACAATCATGTTAGGCAGCTCACAACTGTCAGCCATCCAGCTCCAGAGGAGCTGATTCCCTCTCTTGGCCACTAAGGGCACCTGCACTCATAATACACACACCCATATAGGAATGGGCATATGCATATGTGCATGCATGTGTGTGTGTACACACACACACACACACACACACACACACACACACACACAAATACCCCCATATAATTAAGAATAATAAATATAAAATTAAAAAAAATAAACTTTAAGGTCTAAGCCAGTTTTCCTGAGTTCAAGTTATAAAGGGAATGTAGCTTTAACTCAGTTAAGCACCTCATATTGGAGTAACTTTCTCTCTAAAATACATTATCTATCTCAAACCAGCTGGGAGTATTTAACACAAACCACTAGTCCACAAGAAAGCCCATCATCCCGAAGCCTAGTGTTGCTCATTCCACATCATTAGCCTGTTACTTTGCCTCTCTCTCCCAGAGGTGGCTTCTGTAGGGGACAAGTGATGCCATTGAGTTTGTCCACGTACATGATCTGTTTCCTACTTGTAATTGACCTAGGTTTAGATTCTACCTTAGCTAGCTCAAACATGTGTCACATAAGCCATATTGTTTTTGGTTAATGGCCCCTGTCTAGGAGATATTGGAAGTCTTGACGGTCACCCAAACAGTGTCTCTGACATTTTCAATGCTTTTCTCCCTGATGAAAATGCACAGTGCGGTTGGACAAGTTGTGCCTTATTCCAGGACACCTGTGGCTTGTTTTGAAAATGTGGTAAGTGGCTGAATTTGAAAAGGCCATTGTTGACTCACTATGTTATAAATTATCACCTGCAAGTTCCTTGGCTTTATTTAAGGAGCTTTGGAACTATACCTGCATGCTTAGTTATCGGTCTTTGTGCTTCAGCAAGAGGCCTTTTTACTGTAAATTTTCTGAACACTGGCTGTGCCTTGTTTCCTTTGTTGTTTGTAATCAAACGTTGGCTTAGTCACTCAACTGCTCCTTTACTGATTAGCTCTAGAATTATGAGTTCCTCTTGAATTATTCAAATCCATTTTCTTCTCTGTTATAAAACTCACCAGTTGTAGGGTTTTTATTCCAATGTCCAAGTTTAGCTTCTGCCCGATGAGGACACCCTGTCTAACTCATGTGTTCCCTGTCTGCTGCAGGTGGATTCTGCCTGCACCAGAGTGTTCAGAATGCATGTGCAAAGGTACTCTCATTTTTCAAGTTTGTGTATGTGTGCACATGTGCATGTGTGTATGTGTGTGTGTGTCTCTATATATGCATATACATGCACATGTGTGTGTGCTTGTGTGTGTGTGTGTGTGTGTGTGTACCTGTGAGCACACGTGTCAGATGAGGATGTCAAGTGTCCTCAGTCACTCATCACCTTGAGTGACACTGGACAGGGTTCTCTCACTGTGCCTGGAGCTAGGCTGGTGACCAACAAACCCCAGCAATCTCCTGTCTCCACCACCACAGTTCCATGGGTTACAGCCCATGAAACCATGTATGGCTCTTCAGACAGGTGCCAGGGGTTTTTAGTCAGGTCTCATGTTTGTATAGCATGCCCTTTACCTACCAAGCAATCTCTCCAGTGTGAAATGCTCCATTTTAAAAGTTCTCTGGAGAAGTCAGTAGCACTGCCCTCCTGGATAAGCTCTTGTGAGTTTACTGCCCTTACATCACAGAAAAGTGAGCCTTTCTGCTTACTTAGTTAAAGACAACATTTATTTTCATTCCTTACCCTGTGCAAATAGTAGCTACAGCGCTGCTAGAGTAGCTCCAGGTAAGTTTTTTAAAATTTTTTCTCTCAGTTAATATCAAATATGGAATGCGTGGCTGCTTCTTTGTGCCCTTGTTGTCTTTAATGAGGAGCATGTGGCCACTCTGAGGATATCTACACACAGAGAAAATCTCTCTCCCCTGACCCTCTAGGGTGAAAGGTAAGGTTGCCTTGAGCAGCCATGTGCCTGCTTCATGCTCGTCTTACCTTGATTTCATTCATATCCTGGGAATTTACTCAGAGTCGTGGTTACCTCCCTGTGAAAACCTGTCTTCCTTCCTTCCTTCCTTCCTTCCTTCCTTCCTTCCTTCCTTTCATCCTACCTTTCTTTCTCACTTACTTTTTTCTTTCTTTCTTCTTTCTTTCTTTCTTTCTTTCTTTCTTTCTTTCTTTCTTTCTCTTTCTCTCTTTCCTTCTTTCTTTCTTTTTCTTTCTCGCTTCCTTTCTTTCTTTCTCTTTTGTTTGAGTTCACAGCGTTTTTTAAACATTTTAACATTAATTTCAAAACTATTAAACTTATAAAATATATTCACAATTTCACCGTTACACATAAACCTTTATAATACTCCAACATTATCAAATATTATCAAATATCTCCTTCATTTTTAAAAAAATTTCTTTACTTCTTCTCTTTATAACCCAATATCAGCCCTTCCTACCAGTACCCACTCATGTAATTCCTCTCCCACTTACTTAGAAGAGGAAGCACCCCTCTGGTTGCCACCCCCCCACCTCATCCTATCTCCCACCTCACACATCAAGATGCTGCAGGACTAGGCACATCCTCTTCTACTGAGGTCAGACAGGGCTGACCATTTAGGGGTGTGGGATCCACAAACAGGCAGGCAACAGGTTCAGGGACAGCTCCAGCTACAGTTGCTTGGGAGACGCATGTGACGATCAAACTGCTTATCTGCTACATATGTGCAGGGGCCTATGTCTGGCCTGTGCTTGCTCTTTGGTTGGTGATTCAGTCTCTGGGAGCCCCCACAGGTCCAGGTTAGATGACTCTATTGGTCTTCCTGTGGAGTCCCTATCCTCTTTGGGTCCCTCAGTCTTTCTCCCAAATCTTCCATAAGGCTACCCAAGTTCCATTGACTATTTGGGTGTGAGTCTCTGCATCTCTCTCTACTGGATGCTGGGTAGAGCCTCTCAGAGGACAGTTATGCTAGGTTTCTGTCTACAAGCATAATGGAGTATTATTAATAGTGTCAGGGATTGGTTCTCATTCATGGGATGGGTTTTAATTTGGGGTAGTCATTGGTTGGCCATTCCTTCAGACTTTGCTCTATCTTTGTCCCTGCACATTCTCTAGGCAAGACACATTTTGGGTCAAAGGTTTTGTAGGTGGGTTCCTATTCTTATCCTTCCACTGATAGTTCTGCCTGGCTTCAGGAAGTGACCAGGTTAAGGTCAATGTCCCCCACTGCTAGGTATCTCAGCTAGATTCACCCCTTTAGATTCTCTAGGGCCTCTCCCATCCCAGGTCTCTAGCATATCCTAGAGATTACCCCCAACCCCCAGCCAATCTCTCTTCTCTCTCCCTTGCTCTCCCTACATATGATACCCCCTAGCCCCTGCTTCCCTTCCCATCACCTCTTCCACCTAGTTCCCTCCTTTCATTGGCTTCCCTATCTATTTTGTTTCTCCTTCTGAGAAAGATTCAATCATTTACCCCTTAGGCCTTGTTGTTATTTGGCTTCTCTGGGTCTGTTGATTATGATTATCTTGTACTTTATGGCTCATGTCCACTAATAACTAAATATATACTGTGTATGTCCTTTTGGGTCTGGGTTACCTCAATCATGATGATATTTTCTAGTCCCATCCATTTGCCTGTGAAATTCATGATGTCTTTGTTTCTAATGGCTGAGAGGTATTCAATTGTATAGCTATACCACCTTTTCTATATCCATTCTTCAGTTGAGAGATATCTAGGTTGTTTCTATTTTCTGGCTATTAATAATAAACTTAATATGAACATAGTTGAGCAAGTGTCCTTTGTGGAATGGTGAAACATCTTTTGGGCATATGCCCAGGAGTGGTATAGCTGGGTCTTGAGGCAGAACTATTCCCAATCTTCTTAGAAACTGCCAAATTGATTTCTAGAGTAGTTGTGCAAGTTTGCACTCCTACCAGCACTGGAGGAGTATTCCCCTTGCTCCACAACCTCGTCAGCATCTGCTGTTCTTTGAGCTTTTAATCCTAGTCATTCTGATGGGTGTAAACAATAGAATTTCATAGTCATTTTGATTTGCATTTCCCTGATAACTAAGGACTTTGAACATTTCTATGTGCTTCTCAGCCATTTGGATTTTCTCTGGTGAGAATTCTTTGTGTAGCTCTGTGCCCATTTTTAAAAATTGGGTTATTTGGATTATTAGTGTTTAACTTTTTGAGTTCTTTATGTGTTTAGGATATTAGCTCTCTGTTGGATGTAGACCTTTTCCCAGTCTGTAGGCTGTCATTTTGTCCTAAAGATAGTATACTTTGACTTACAGAAACTTTTCAGTTTCATGAGGTCACATTCATTAATTCTTGACCTTAGTGCCAGAGCCACTGGTGTTCTGTTCAGTGAATGCAAGGCTATTTCCTACTTCATGTTATATTTAATTAAGTGTGTCTGGTTTTATGTTGAGGTCTTTGATGCATTTGGATTTGAATTTTGTGCAGTGTGATAAATATGGATCTATTTAAATTCTTCTCCATACAGGCATCCAAGTAGACCAGCATCATTTTTGAAAATAATTTTCCACTTCTATTGTATGGTTTTGACTTCTTTGTCAAAAAACAAGTGTGTAGATATGGGAGTTTATTTCTGGGTCTTCAATTTTATTCCATTGATCCACCTGTCTGTTTTATACCAATACCATGCAGTTTTTATTGCTCTGTAGTACAGCTTGAAGTAAGAGATAGTGATACCTCCAGAAATTTCTTTATTGTTCAGGATCATTTTAGCTATCCTGGGTATTTTGTTTTTTCATATGAAATTGAGAATGGTTCTTTTAAGATCTTTGAAGAACTGTGTTGTGATGTTGATGATGATTGTATTAAATCTGTAGATTGCTTTTGATAAGATGGCCATTTTCACTATGTTACTCCTACCTACCCATGAGCAAGGGAAATCTTTCTACCTTGTTGTATGTTCCTCCATTTCTTTCTTCAGAGACTTGATGTTCTTGTTATACAAGTCTTTCACTTGCTTGGTTAGAGTTACACCAAGGAATTTTATGTTATTGTGGCTACAGTAAAGGATGTTGTTTCCCTAATTTCTTTCTTGGCCTGTGTACAACTTGCATAGAAGAGGGCTACTGATTTCTTTGAGTGAATTTTTTATCCAGCCACTTTGCTGAAGATGTTTAACAAGTATAAAAGTTCTCTGTAGAACTTCTTTGGTAGAATTTCTGGGGTCACTTATGAATACCATCATATTTTCTGTGAATATCGATACACTGACTTCTTCCTTTTGAATTTGTATCACCCTGCTCTCCTTTGGTTGTCTTATTGCTTCAGCTAAAACTTCAAGTACTATATTAAAGAGAGATGGGGAGAGTGAACAGCCTTTCGCATGATCATGTTGTTTTTTTCTTTCAGTTTGTTTTTACGGTGGATTAGGTTGGTGGATTTTTTATATTGAATCACCCCTGGATCCCTGGGATGAAGCCTACTTGATCATGGTGATTGATGTCTTTGATGTTTTCTTGGATTCAATTTGAAAGTATTTTATTGAGTATTTTCTCATAAATGTTCATAAGGAAAATTTATCTGAAGTTCTCTTTCTCTGTTGAATTTCTTTCTTTGTGTGGTTTAGATACCAAGATGACTGTGGCCTGATAGAATGAGTCAGGAAGTGTTCCTTCTGTTTCTATTTTGTGGGATAGTTTGAGGAGTATTAGCGTTATCTCTTGTTAGGAAGTCTGGTAGAGTTCTGTACTAAAACCATCTGGCTCAGGAATTTTGTTGGTTGGGAGACTTTTAATAACTTTATTTTTTTAAGGGTTATAGAACTATTCAGATAGTTTACCTGAACTTGATTTAGCTTTGGTAATTGGTATATGATTCACAAATCATCCATTTCATTTAGATTTTCCAATTTTGTGGAGGATAGGTTTTTGAAGTAAGACCTAATGATTCTTTGAATTTCCTCAGTGTCTGTTGTTATGTCTCTCTTTTCATTTCTAATTTTGTTAATTTGGTTGCTGTCTCTCTGTCTTTTAGTTAGTTTAGCTAAGGGTTTGTCTATTTTGTTGATTTTCTCAAGGAACCAGCTCTTGGTTTTGTTGATTCTCTGTATTGCTCTCTTTGTTTCTAATTGATTTCAGCACTGAGTTTGATTATTTCCTGCCATCTACTGTTCTGGTTCTGTTTGTTTATTGTTTTTTTCTAGAGTCTTCAGATGTACTTTTCATTTGTTAGTATTAGAACTCTCCAACTTATTTATGAGGGCAT
>JANHMN010000004.1:157813975-157834391 GCA_030674055.1 Rhabdomys pumilio | reverse complement strand
TGTGTGTGTGTGTGTGTGTGTGTGTGTGTGTGTGTGTGTGTGTGTGTCTGTGTGTCTGTGTCTGTGTGTCTGTGTGTGATTAAAATTATTCCTTAACACCCAGCCCTTCAGACATTAGACAATGGTGAGATATACCTAAGTCTGTGTTTCCTTGACACATTGTCCTGCTTAGAGAGCAAGCAAGGCTAAGACATAGTTCTCTTTCAATTTGTCAGTCTTAAACAAATTTACATAAAGTGTCAAATGTGAAACCAATATAGCAGGGCTCTATGAAGTTTTACTTTTCCTACTTTTAGAAATTGGTAAATTAAAGACTGAGCTGCACAGGTCTCTACTGAGGAATTAATGTGGGAAGACCCCGGGATGTCAACAGATAATCCAATATGTCAGTAGCTTATCATGGAGGTTTAAAGAGTTGAGATCCATATGATATCACTTCCCAGGCTGACGGGGAAATTGGAGATCCTGTCCAAGTCCAGATATCTCCAGTAACCTGCAAAGTCACAAAGCAAAGCTCTCCTTATCCTCATTGGCTCTTTCAGACATCTGGATGTCCAGCTGTCCCCTGCCTTCTGCTGGTTCAAACTGTTCTTGCCCTCTTCCAGAGATCTGGAACGGACTTTCCTCCATCAACAAAGTTTTTAAATGAGTGGAATTCTACTTTGAAAGGGTAACTACTAGGGACCAAACAGTCTTGTGTTTTCTAAGTAGAGAAAATGTTGCTGTCTGTATTGGCCGCTGCAGTAACATTCTTCCGTATTCTCTGAAGAATTCCATTTCATTAAAGTCTTACAAAAGAAAAGGAACAGATGCATCCTGTACTAGAAGAAGGGTAAGACTGTCCACCTCCCACGCTTGACCCCATGACCATATTTAGTGCTATTGAGGTCTCTCCCTACAAGCCAGACATGATAGGACCAACCATCACACACATGAATCTGCAGTGATTGTGACAGGGTGCACAAGACCCTCACAAGATCAAGATAGCCCAAGACAGCTGAATGAAAGGAGGCTCATGAAATCCCAGTCCTCTCAGAAGAGGCAATGATGCTTCTAGGAGATGAGAAACCAGTTATTTTCTTTTTTCCTTTTTTCTTTCTTTGTTGCTTTTTTCTTTCTTTCTTTTTTCTTTTCTTTCTTTTTTTTTTTTTGCATGAGTATCACAGAACCTTGGTATTCTAAAAAAAGCTTGCAAGTACTAGAAGAAGTGAGTCAGGCTTTAAGCAGAAGCAAGAGAGTAGTGGGCTTGATTATTGCTGGTGTAACAGCTTTAATTACATTAATTGCTAGCACCGCTGCTTCTGCAATTGCTTTGACTCAAGAAGTTAAGACAGCTACTTTTGTTAATCATTTAGCAAAAAATGATACTAATGTGTTGAATGTACAAGAGGATTTAGATAGACATTTGGGACAATGGATTGATGCTCTTTATTCTATTCAAATTATTGGAAGAAGGTTCAGAGTTTAAGAGTAAGGAGTCATCTCGAGTGTCATGCCAAATACCATTGGATTCATGTTCTAAAATTTACAGTGGTAGTAATTATAATTAGAAAAAAGTTTAAAGACACTTGCAGTGTGTTTGGCATAATTCTAACACCTCTCTGGATGTTTTAACTTTACATAGTGAGCTTATGAATTTAAAAAATGCTGCTCTGCTGAGCACTGATGTGGCAGATACTGCTGATAAAATTACCCATGGCTTGAGGTCAGTATTTCTGTTTGGTCAAGCTTCAAGAATGGCATATATAGCTTGATCATGCTAGCCTTTTTTGTCCTGGAATATTTTTATTCCTGCCCATCGTGTTAAAGCTTATCTTTAACAACATCAGCATGTTGGCAGCCAAAGTACATGGTGAGAACCAGTTTTCTTAAGGAATGTAGCCCCTAAATGGCTACCAATCCTCCATTATAGGGGTCTCCACAATCATGCACATTCTGTCAGCACTGAGTGTTCTTAGCAGATATTAAAATAAAAGTGAGGGAGGGAGGAAGAGAGGGAGGGAGAGAGGGAGAGAAAGAAGAAGGGAGAAAGAGAGAGAGAGGGAGAAAGAGAGAGAGAGAGAGAGAGAGAGAGAGAGAGAGAGAGAGAATATGAAGGTGGGAGGAGGAACAGTGGTGTGAGTGGGGATAATTGGGGAGGAAGTAATTAGGGGAAGATTTGACCAAAATACATCATTTGCTTGTATGAATATTAAATAAAATATTTAAAAAACACTATCACTCTCACTTTTCTTTTTTTCTATTTTTTTTTTGTGTGTTCATGAGTATTTGTCTGTATATATGTATGTGTACTTCATGCATGCCTGGTGCCTAGAGAGGTCAGAGAGAATATTGGATCCACTGGAACTGGAGTTACAGGCAGGTGTGAGTCACCTGACAAGGCTTCTGGAACTCAAACCAGGTCTTAGGGCAACAGATGAATGCACTTAACCACTTAGCCAAACCTTCAGCTCCACAGTTCCTCAGTCTCTAGAATTAGTTGTCAGGGGGAAGACACAGATCAAAAGGGAGGGTGATGGGCTTTGAGATCAGGCTGTGGGTGCCTATGCTCACCAGCTGCATGAAGCCCTACCACTAAGAAAATATAAAACACTTATGGAAATCTTGATTCTTTTATTCTTGATCACACAATTTACTAATTCACATAACAGTTCATCCAAAATAGGCCATTCAACCACTGGCACATTTCCCCAGGTCCAGCTGCTAATGTATTTGGAGTTACTGTAAATGTGAACAATTTCCCAGACTACAATTAACAGCTCCTAGCAATGTGTAGAGGAAAAAAACCCCACAGTTTTCCTAAACTGTCCAATTCACTCACATCAGAGTTACTGTTGAAGCATTCACCATGTGCCATTCTCTACTGGGGGCATAAACAGATTGTCATTAGGTCCCTGTCCACCTGTGTATGCAGCCCAGATACTGAGGCCGGACAAGGCTGAGCCCCTATGCACATAAGGAATCAGCAGTAATTCCAAGATGGCTCAAGACTTATGTGACACAGTTCTTACTCCACACTTGCCTCGCCTCGCAGAGAAAAAATGAAATCATGGTATTTGTAGCAAGTTGATGGAACTGGGAACTATCATCTTAAGTGAAGTATCCTTGACCTGAAAGTCAAGCAGAATGTGTATATTTTTTAAGTATATGAAAGCCTTAGGTTTTAATTTTTAATATATGTGTATACGTGGGGGTTGGGATAGGCCGTGGCATTTTAAGGAAATCATGGAAGGGGAAACAGGTAGAAGGGAGAGTTAGAGGGACAAAATGGAGAGACAACATGAATATTCATTAAAGAATTCAAAGGTACTCTTCCTGGGAATACTTATTTGCATACTACAATTGGAGAAAAGGAGGAAGGGAGACTACAGGGACAGACACTGCCCCAATCATGCTCTCTGTCTGTTCTACCTCACGCTGGCTCATCTGTCCCACAGGTATCAGCTTGGAAGGCCTCCATCATGCACAGAACACATAGGCACCCAATCACTTGAGGGTTTGTTAAACCAGAGCCCAGTAGGACCCCCTTCCCTCTGGCTTGACTCACTAAAGTGAGACCCCACTCATTCACCATGCATCTCTATCCACAGCTCTATCACTGAGGAGGGGCACCAGATAAGAACTGAGGTGAACAGCATTGTACTTGTGTCTTATGGAGTCTCTTCATGTCGCCCTAAGTGTTAAAGGGTAGAACTTGGGTCTTGGGGGTAGCTGTGGGCAGAAATGGAAAGAAGGAATGAACAGATATGCTGAAAAGAACCCAGATGTTCTTCAACAGAGGACTGGATACACAAAATGTGGTACATCTACACAATGGAGTACCACTCAGCTATTAAAAACAATGAGTTCATGAAATTCTTAGGTAAATGGATGGAACAAGAAAATATCATCCTGAGTGAGGTAACTCAATCACAAAAGAACACACATGGTATGCACTCACTGGTAAGTGGATATTAGCCCAAAAGCTTGCAATACCCAAGATAAAACTCACAGACCACATAAAGCTCAAGAAGAAGGAAGACCAAAGTGTGGGTGCTCCGGTCTTTCTTAGAAGAGGGAACAAAATACTCACAGCAGGAAATTCGGAGACAAAGTGTAAAGCAGAGACTGAAGGAAAGGCCATCCAGAGACTGCCCCACCTGAGGATCCATCCCATATACAGTCACCAAACCCAGACAGTATTGTGGATGCCAAGAAGTGCATGCTGACAGGAGCCTGATATATCTGTCTCCTGAGAGGTTCTGCCAGAGCCTGACAAATACAGAGGGGATGCTCTCAGCCAACCATTGGACTGAGCATGGTGTCCCCAATAAGGTCCCCAATGGAGGAGTTAGAGAAAGGACTGAAGAAGCTGAAGGGGTTTGCAACCCCATAGGAAGAACAATATTATCAACCAACCAGACCCCAGAGCTCTCAGGGACTAAACCATCAACCAAGGAGTACACATGGAGGGACCCAAGGCTCCAGCCACATATGCAGCAGAGGATAGCCCTGTCGAGCATCAATGGGAGGAGAAGCCCTTGGTCCTGTGAAGGCTCAATGCCCCAGTGTAGGGGAATTCGAGGACGGGAGGCAGGAGTGGGTGGGTGGGTGAGGGAACACTCTCATAGAAGTAGGAGAGGGGAATGGGATAGGGGGTTTCAGGGGAGAACTGGAAAAGGGGATAACATTTGAAAAGTAAAAAAAAAAATCCAATAAAAAAAAGAAAAAATAAATAAATGAACAGACATAAAGGGAAAACCGCAGGGAGGGTGGAGGGGGAGAGGATGTATATCTGAGGCTATTCTAGTTCTCTTTTTGAACTCTGTGTGTTCCTACTTTGTTTCCCAGAGGTACAATGGAGCCTGGGGATTTGCCCCCAAAGGAGCTTAAAAGGAATTCACTTCCCCTAGTGTCAAAAAAATGTTCTAACTAACAGCCAAGCCCTCTCACAAAGGTATCCAATTCTCACAACCTCAACTCAAACTCTGACCTCTGTGGGCCTTAGCCCAGCCTGCACTCTGGCTCCGGGTCAGCATGTCCATCATCTTCAAGGGGTCCTCCATAGCTCCACTATTCTCAACGATCTTCTGAGACAGCCAAGCAGTCTGGGAAATATTTTCTTAATGTTTGAGACTTACAGGAAGTCTGATTAATGCCCATTCCCGCCAAGAGTTATGTTCCCGAGATGCAGCTTTGCCAGTATATTTTTCCCTATAATGAGATTCCCCAAATGATTTTCATACAAATAATGGCTCTTTTCGAGTAAAGAATGACATGGAATTTGCATGCAAACCTTTATTCAATAAATCACCTCCACTGATGGATACTTTCAATGCTGGCATTATATTTTCTAATGCAAAATTTAAATACTTCACTGTTTTATTGTGTTTTTTTTTTTTTCACCCTCGCTGTTATGAGACTTCTGAAAGGGTATTTTGTTGATTGCCCTACTATGGCTTATCCTCCTAGATTCCTGGATGCATAAATCAAATTCTATCTGCATTAGTAACTGCTCTGGGAGGTGTTACATAATGAATAATGACAGAATGACTCAATGAGCTCTCAGTGATGCCTCTGCAGTCCTGGGAAGGCAGAGGGACTGTGATAAAGTGTGGGGACTCTGCAGGACTGTGTCCCCAGGAAGGGAGCAGAGCCTGAGGAGAAAAGCCTGAAGACATCAGACTGGGGAAGGTCAAAGCTCAGTAATTCATTCGTTATGTCCTTTGACCTATATATTATTCCAAACGCCAAGAAAGGAATGCTCACAGAGAAAACGCTCAGTGTCTTTAACAGGGCTGAAACAGGGAGTGTGAGCGCTTCTCTCAAGTCTGGGAAACTGTCTAATTAGTTTCTACCACACCGCAGCCAAGTTCTGGCACTTGCCTCTGCTTACATTTATTTCCATGGGGACACCTTCCCTTTATGAAGCAGTATGTTTATTAGCAACAAGTAACAGGAAGTATTTTAATGAGCCATTTCGTTCCGTTTCTGATATTGGCTAATTTTGTACACATTTTTTTTTTTTTTTAATTTTAAGCTTTGGCTCCAGAGGAAGCTCCATCACCGGACACTGCACCGTTTCTTGTTCCTTCCGCTGTGCCTTGCTTTAGGGCTAATGCTGTCAGACAGGTCACGGCATTGTCAAAACAACTCACTCACGGTAAACAATTCTGTTTAGAGAGCCAGTTGTTTGACAAACGCTGGAAAATGGTGGTTTTCTTTCTACCATTAGGTAACCGTTTATGTCTACAGTGCCAATCCCGCCTCACTTAGAGTTCTCAGCGTGACATGTGGAAAGGGACATTCATGAACTGCCTTTGCTTTTCCATGCTGGAAAAACTCCTCACTTCCTCATCTTGGAGATCCAGACTTCCCATTTGCTCTTTGTGCCCTTTTCATTCCAGCATACCACTGTTTACAGAACTAGGTGTGGAATCCTTGCTTGAAATATTATTTTAGTTTTGAGGTGCCTTGCATATTGGCAAATGCACCATCGTGAATATGAAATATGTAGATGATTTTTTAATCTTGATGGTTTCTAAACTGTAAAATAACTCACCTACTCACTTTGATATTTTTATTTTATTCCCCAAAATTCTTGTTCATCTCTCTTAAGATGCTTCCACTGGCCCATGGTAGCTCTCTTCCGCTTGGATTTGCTATCTCTCACATGTACACTTAGCTGCAGAATGGCTCATGGGTCCTGCATCTCTGTCCTCTGGACTACCCAGCTCCACTACCTCTCTACATTTTTGCATTAATGTTTCAGTTCATTTAAGTCCCGTGGAAACTTTCAGGTTCTCTGATTTCTCCCCTAGATGATGGCCAATCAGAGTCAACCTGAGCTTGGCATTTGGTGCTCCTCCGGTAGTCAGCATTCAGAGGGCTGCTCCCCCACTCTCCCACCCCGCTGCCCAAGTGCATTATGGGAGTAGGTTCTGGATCATCTTTAGAAGGATTTCCCTCCAAGTTTCTCTCCAGCAGCAGCTTTGGATATTGCTTTCGTACCAAGACCTGAGAAGGGGTCCAGTTCCGTGTTCCTTTGCCCCACTTAGCTGAAGATATTCTTTGTTGTTTAGAGCAGTTTCCGCTATGGGCAAGGGCTCTGCTGTCCTTGTGCTTGCTGTCTTAGGTCTGAGTCATGGGTTCAGATGAAGCTAAGTGATGCTTACTCTTACCCTGTAGTAGGCAGCTGTAACTATCTGGGTTCAGGTTTTATGCACGTCTATTGAGGATAAGTTCAAAGCAAGCTACCAGTCACCCTGGTGTGCATACTTACTCCTCTCCTCAGAGGACAGGGATCTTGATTTCAGCAAGAAATGGAAGAGCTTTATTCCTTTCCTTCAGCAGGTCCGCACTGTGTCCCCAGGATGAAAGCAGCAATGGATTCCTTCCCTTTATCCCCATCTGGAAAAGAACACAGTGACAGAGAACAGCGGACAGTCAGGTTATCTGTGTTTCCTTAAGCAGTTGTGCAGGGACTTTCCACCGAAGCACTGTACCTGAATTTTTCCTACCTCGTATGCAGAGCCTAGCGTTCTGCCTGTTTTCATCGGTGGGTGCACAGGGAGGAACCTGTCCTTGTGCAGATTCAGATGGCCTCTGTGAACCTGCTTTCTGACAGGTTGGAGTCAAGTTATCCTGTAGATAATAGGGTTTGTCCTCTTGTCAGTGAAGGGTCAGTGGGCAGGGTGGAGACATGTGACACTTTACTTTTATGTGGTATGGTGTGCCATGTAAAATCTCCACCTTTCTTTAAATTTAACTTTTATTATTTTTTCTTTTATTGAAATTAGATTCTTTTCTCACACAACATATCCTGATTATAGTTTCCCCTCCCTCTACTCCCAGTTCCTACTCCTCTCCCATCCTGTCCTGAGACAATCTCTTTTCATTGGAAAAGAACAGGTTTCTAGGAGGTAAAAAACACACATGGCAAAATAAACTATAACAAGATGAAACAAAAACTATCATGTCAAAGTTGGTCAGGACAGCCCAACTAGAGTTCCAAGAGCAGGCACGAAAGGAAAGGTCAGAGACTGACTTGTTCTCATAGTCAGGACTCCTGCACGCGTGCGCGCGTGTGCACGTGCGTGTGTGTGTGCGTGTGTGTGGTTGGGGTGTGTGTGTGTGTGTGTGTGTGTGTGTGTGTGTGTGTGTGGTTGGGGTGTGTGTGTGTGTGTGTGTGTGTGTGTGTGTGTGTGTGTGTGTGTATGTGTTTGTGTGTGTATCAGCTATAGTATATTCACAGGGCAATCTAGTATAGATCCATTTAGGCCCTGTGCCTGATACTTTAGTCCCTATGAGCTCACATGGGCCCTGCTTAGTTGATTCAGAGAGCTGTGTTCTCCTGGTGTCCTCTGTCCCCTCTGAGTCTAACACTCCTCACTTCCTCTTTCATGGGATCCCCTGAGCTCTGTGAGGCAGGATTTGATGGAGATCTACCATTTTGACAGCTGTATACTATAATATACGGCTGTATGTTTCTGCATCTGTTCCCGTCTGCTGCCAGAGGAGGCATCTTAGATGATGACTGGAGAGGGCACTGGTCTATGAGTATTGCATAGTACCATTAGGAGGGTACCATCAGTAGTCAGGTTATTGATTTCTATTTGACCAGTAGTGTTTGGTTTTATCCTAGGTTTTTGAGCTATCTAGTCTTTAGTTCTTGGTTACTCAAGCACTGTCAGGTGGTATGGGTTTCTTCTCTTGCAGTAAGCCTTAAGTAAAATCAGACATTGGTTGGCGGCTCCCACAAATTTTATACCACCATTAAGCTAGCATATTAAGCAGGCAGGGCAGGTTTTAGGTCAAAGGTTTTGAGGTTAGGATGGTGTTCACATTTCTCCTTCTGTAGCCTGCAGAGTACTTTCCTGCACCAAAAAGACTAGAGCTTAGTGGTTAAAGCTTCCCGTCGGCACCAGCTGACTTCTTCATGCGGCACAGGGCCTAACGACTTTAATAAGTTGATGAGTTGGGTGTATTGTCTTCAGCAAGGGGTTATTGTCAGTTTGTGCAGAGAAAACCATTGCCTGGGTTATTTGGGGATTTCCATGGGACCTTCCTGGCCAACAACACAATTGAATTCAACCTAGGCCCACCACTAGAATCTTTGCCTTGCTGCAAGAGATAACCAGTTGAGACACCGAATCCCCCTTACTAGGTGTCCTCATTAGGATCACCTTCACAGATTCCAGGATGATTCCACTGCACTAGGCTTCCACACCCCCACATGACCCCTAACTCCAGCTGTCTTTATTGCACTTTCTCCCTCCACTCCACTTCCCCTCCCCCAATGACCTGACATACCCCTTTTCCCACCCACCCCAGTCCACCCATATAACATATTCTATTTTCCCCTCCCTGGGAGATCCAGGTGACCCTCCTAGACTCCTCCTCTTTGGCTAACCTCTCTTGGTCTACAGACTGTAGCATAGTTATTATTTATTTAATGGTCAATATTTATTTATAAGTGAATGCATACCATATTTATCTTTCTGGGTCTCAGTGATCTCTCTTGAGGTGATTTTCTTTTTAATAGTTCTCTTCATCTGCCTGCAAATTTCAGGATGTCATTTTTTTTTAACAGCCAAGTGATATTCCATTGTATAAATGTACCACATGTTTTTAACCTAGTCTTCTGTTGAGGGATATCTAGGATGTTTCCAGTTTCTGACTATTATGAATAAAGCCACAATAAACATGTTTGAGTGAGTGCTTTTGTGGAAGGATAGAGCATTCTCTGGGTATGTGCCCAAGAGTGGGTATAGTTGGCTCTTGATGCAGATCAATTCCCAAAGTTTTGAGGAACCACCATATTGATTTACACAATGGCTGCACAGTTTGCACTGGCACCAGCAGTGGGGGAGTGTTCTTTTATTCTAGATCCTAGCCACCATGAGCTGTAGGTTGTATTGTTGATTTTAACCATTCTGACAGATGTAAGTGGAATCTCAAAGTAGTTTTGATTTTCATTTTTCTAATGGCTACAGATGTTGAACATGCCTTTGTTTCTCAGCCATATTGAGAATTCTCTGTTTAGATCTTTACCCCATTCTTTTAATCGGATGATTTGGCTTTATTGATATCTATCTCGTTGAGTTCTGTATATATTTTGGATATTAGACCTTGATTAGATGTGGAGTTGGTAAGAAATCTTTTCCCATTCTGTAGCCTGCCGTTTTGTCTGATTGATAGCGTCCTTTGCCTTACAGAAGCTTTTCAGTTTCATGAGGTCCCATTATTAATTGTTGCTCTTCATGCCTGTGCTACAGGTGTTCTTATCAGAGAGGTGTCTGCTGTACTAATGTGTTTAAGGCTCTTCCCCCACTTCCTCTGCTATCAGGTTCAGTGTATCTGGTTTTATGTCTAGATCTTTTGTCCATTTGGAATTAATTAGACAATTAGTGTTCTTATTTGGCATTTTAAGTCTGTCTTCTAGAAGTCCTTGCACAGAAAGTCATGAAGTCGTGTTTTCATTGTCTAACACTGGGTGATTCTTAGATGAGCCACAGAGCTATCAGCAGTCACAGCATAGAAAGTTCAAAGCTTGTTTGTTCACAGTTTCCCTACCAGAGCTCTGAACCTGAGTCCATGCAGGTTGGTGATAACTGGCTTCTTGTCATTGTTTTCGGTGTGTTAAAGCCAAGAGGAGAACACAAATTCATGAGCATAACTGTTGCATAGACTAATTAAAATTTCTTATTTCTTTGTTTTGTCTATTACCATATCAATTCAGTGAGAGTAACTCATGGTGTTCATGCTAATTAGTGGCTTTAGTTGGGAACTATAAATGTCTATTTGACAATGAACAATAATTTTGTAAATGTAGTCTGCTTAGTAATGAGTGTGCTTTGTGCTGCAAAGTCCACGAAAAGGATATTTGTTTAAATGTCTGTTCACATTTGAGAATTCTTGGAACACTAATTATCATAAAGATTTCCATTCTGAATTTAGTAACTTTCAAAATTAGGGAAATATTAGCTGCTCCCATAACGATCAATCTCTGAGTACTAGCTTTAGGTTTTTGGTTTTTTGTTTTTTTCTTGTGGCGTAGTTTGACATTTTCTTTTCATGTACACGTATTGTTACTTTTGATGTTGTCAGAATTCTGACTCTGTATTTTTAATATTATTAATATGTTTTATATTCACATTTTAATTAATTAAAATTTATTTTAATTAATACTAATATTAATTTTAATGTTAGAGTCAATTTCTGCATGGTAATCATAAGATTCTATATTTTATGACTCTGTGATCAGTGTGCATAGACTTAATTTTCATGTGTAATTTGATATGCCACTGCATTTAATTCTTCTATATCAGACTGATGTCAGTTATCTCAGTAACGGTTTATTTAGTCAGCCTTCCTGCTCTCAGGTTTCACCCTGTGCACGTGTAGTTTCTGTCTGTGTGTCTCGCTGTCCCTTGATCTTCTTTTGTCCTGTTGTCTGTATGGATACATTCATGCCAGCACTATTTTGTCACAACTCCCAGAATTTTTTATTGAGCCGATACAGTTCAGTAGCCCTAATAATCTTTATTCTTAATTTTTATTTTCAGTGTCAACTACCTAGTTTCATTGGAGATACTTTTGACATCACTGCGGTCACATAGACTCTGCAGCATGCAGAAAGCTGACTTCTTCAGGAGATTAAGGTATTTTGTACCTGAAACATTATATCTGTTTATTGATGTTTTCTTCCTGGCCTTTAATATAGCTTAGACTCTCATTTCAATCCAAATGTGCATCTTTCTTTTTCTGGATCCTCTTCTCCTGGTGGTGTGAGATTGAACTCAGGGCCTATGTGCTAATGACAGGATGTAGCACTGGACAGACCTCCAGCTCTGAGACTCAATACTTTTACAATCACCACAGCAGTATCAGTTTGCAATTACAATTATTTTAAACAGCACCTATCATTTAACATGATAATTTATTTGGATTTCAATATTGATCTCATATTTGGTGAACTTGTCAAAGTGTTTCATTAAATGTAACTTTTTAAAAAAGCATTTGTTTATTCTATGTATATGAGTATACTGTAGCTATAGACACAACAGAAGAGGGCATCCCATTACAGATGGCTATGACCCATGTGGTTGCTGGGAATTGAACTCAGGACCTCTAGAAGAGCAGTTATTGCTCTTAACTGCTGAGCCATCTCTCCAGCCCTAAATGTAACATTTTTAAATTTACTAGTTCTTGGATTTTTATGTGGATAGTAAGAAATCATATCTTCTGCTTGTAGTGGTATTTATCTCTTTCCATGTTTCAGAAGTCATGTTTAATAATGCCAACAAATTATTAAATTACTTAGGAGTCTCACTCTTGTTTCTTCTTCCCAAAGACTCTATGTTTTAACTTAACTATAAATTAGTGATAGACAATAATACATCTGTGGAGGGTCTTGGCTTTTAAAAGTACACCTCTTAATGAGTTACTTGTTTTATTGAATAACTATTCAAAATTTATTTAGAGTATCATGTTTCTCTTTCCATTTTAAATTCTGTAAGTGAAAGAATAATTTAGAAGCCTTTTCACCAGTGTATGTGTGTGCATGTGGCAGGGTGTATCTGAATTGTACTACAATTAGAATAAAAGCATCTTGAATTCTTAGAACACAATGAATACGATCATTATAATTATGCTGGTTAGATTTTTTCTTGTGCATGTGTGTCAGCTTGCCACAGGCTAGAATTACCTGGGAAGAAAGGATTCCAGCTGAAGATTTGCCTCCATCAGATTCTCTTGTAGGCAAGTCTATTGGACATTTTCTTGATTGATGAATTGTAGAAAGAGCCAGCTCACTTGGGCAGGACAACCCCTGGGCTGGTGGTCCTGGATTCTATAAGAAGGAAGCTGAATAAGCCATAAGGAGCAAGCCAGTAAGCAGCAGCACAGCCCCATCCCCATGGCCTCTGTACCAGCTCCTCTCTTGAGTTCCTGTCCTGATTCCCTTCAGGGAGGACTGTAGGCTAGAAAGTGAAATAAGCCACTTCCACCTCCAGTTGCCTTGGTTATGGTGTTCATAGCTAAAGAAAGCTAACAAGGACATTATCTAATGTTTTACATTTCACTGCATTTCTTCAGATAAGTCTTCTAGATATTTATATATTTATATTATTTATATTTATATTTATATTTATATTTATATTTATATTTATATTTATATATTATATTTATATTTATATTTATATTTATAATTTATGAGGAAGGGTAATGTGTGCTATAACCTGCATGTGTGCTATAACCAGTCAGAGAACAACTTTGTTGTGTTACATTACTCTCTCCAATTTCATGTTTTCTCTCACTCTTTAACTGAACCCACTGAGTCCACTTAGTGTTCCCTGTGTGTACATGGGGTAGGACCATCTACTGGAGTACAGGTAACACATCTCTGAAGAAAATATTTTTGCCCAATAATTCATCAGTTATTGATAGCTCTAGCTAAAGTATGACTCTTCATGAAATCCTTTCCGGATTCTGACTGACTTAATGTTGTGTGTGTGTGTGTGTGTGTGTGTGTGTGTGTGTGTGTATCCGTGTCTGTGTGTGTCTCTGTGTGATGAATGTGTATGTGTGTAGTTGTGTTTGTATATATGAGTATCTTTGTATCTGTGTGTGTATGAGTGTGTTTGTCCGTGTGTTGTATATGCAGTCACAGCTTCTGTGAGTTCATGTGGGCAATGGCCTATCATGTCCAGCAAATAATGTTTCTATACAGGCATCTGCTGACTCTGTCTCTTAAAAATCTTTCCTGATGATCTTTGGACTTTATGTGGAGGCAAATGGTATAGGTATTCCATTTAGAGCCGAGTACTCAATAGTTTCTTATTCCCTGCATGTATGTGGACTAGTTGTGAATCTCTGTATTAATTTCCATTTACTATAACAAGACTTTTGATGAAGGACGTGAGATATACTGATCAATGTATATAAAAATAAGAATTTAGGGTACAGCTTAATAGTATGTCTTTCTAGCAAAATAACAGTACTGGCTTCCTCAGGGCCTATAACGCAGCTGTATACAAGTTTTTGGCTCAGTTAATGGTACCAGACATGAACTGTATGAGATTTAGATCCAATCACAAAGTGGTTGTTTGCTCCAGTGACAGTAGTACCACTATTACACCTCAGGCATATCTTATCACGTCAGTTGTTACTTTGACTGATGGAGTTCACGGCTGGATATATTATTGGATATTTTCTTCCCCATTACATAAATAGAACCATCCAGCTCTTCTAAACTAGCCAGTGTAGGTGAAGCTTCAAGGTCAATCCAAGCTTGATTTCTCTATTTCCCATGTCTCAAATATATGGGGTCTTCAGCAACAGGGTCTTATCATCAAGTTCTGGGGGGTGACAAAGAGCAATGGCAACAGTCTGTAATCTTTGTGGCAGAGGGTCTATTGTGCCTTACAGACAAACAACTTGAACAGAGGTAACCCAGACCTCAAGCTGAGATTTTGATTTGAGATTTAGTAGCCTCTGGTATCTAGAAGTGGCATTGTCCTCCCTGTTTTAGAATTTCTCTATTTAAATTCATTTTAAACATGCATATGTACATACCTTAGGAAGCTTCTAAGTAGTGGGCCTCTATGTGGCATTTTCAAACATCGTTCATGTTAACTATTCCTTTCCTCTACCCTGCTCTCCCAACTCTACCCAATTTAACCCTTCCTGTTATATTAATCCCCTTGTATACTTTTTTCTATCTCTACTTCATACCATTTGCTTTTTATCTCCCTTCCCCTGAAATATCCTTACAATAGCCCTTTGCTAGTTTCCTGGCTTCTGTGGACATTTCAATTGGATATGTACGCCACCTTCTCTTTTTAAATAGAATACCTGTGACCTAAAGGATACCCTAGGGACCCCACTTCAATGAAAGGCATGCGATAGTCTGCTTCTACAGTTCTTGGCTTTACATTAGCAGACTTCCTCTTCCCTCCCTGTCTCTAGTGAGCCCAGCAGTTATAATTAATCCCATTGAGGATGTGCTGCTCTTGTGAGGAGCCTGTGTTTAGATGAAAATGTGAATATAAGGGCTTAGTGATCAGCTTGTCCCCACGGGTTCTCTTTGTAGCCTTGGAGACTTCTTATTATATCTCATCAATGACTGCATACATAATTGTACTCAAGATTTCCTGCAATTTGTGGAGAGGAATTCTGGTTGGCCTTATATATAGTTGGCCTTGTAGGTCTGAGCAGAAGGCCAGTTTTGAAAGTCAACCAAATACGTTTTCAAGAGTGAAACATCATTTAAAAGTCTTCACAGAAGAGTCAGAACACAGGTAAGCTTTGTAGTGCTAAGCTATATGCTTATTAGACTAAAAATAATTATCTCAGATAGATACTGTTTCTCCTCCTGGTTGAGATTCATTTTGTAGAAACAGGTATGCAAGAGTGGAAATCACTCTATGTAACTGTGGCATTCAATTTTCAGCTTTAAAATCTGCTACAAATACAACTTTCAAATGTAAGTGAACTATCACACACACAGACACACACACACACTTATACAAATACACACACACACACACACACACACACATACGCACACATATATACTGGTTGTTCATAATCACAATGAAGAACACCTATAAATTGTTCTAAGGTGCTGTTTTTTAAGCCACATGGTCTATTGACTAAAATAGCTCTATGTGCATAGAATGTAAATGTCTGCAGATTTTTTTCTATGCTGTAGCTTTCTGTTGCTGTAATAAATATGACTAAAAGCATTATGGGAGAATAAAAGATTGCTTCAGACTACAATTTCAGGTGACAGGAGCGCAGGATCACAGCTTCTGACTTGCTCTCTGACTTACATTCATCTAGCTTTGGTGTCCTGCCTAGGGGTGGAGCTGCCCACAGGGTGGTGGAGCCTCCCATATCAATCAGTGGATAATGATCCACTGATGAAGCAAATTCTTTAGTGATATATCTTTAAATTATCACAGTCCTCATTGGAAAAAAAACCCTACCTTTTCACAGAAATTACAAGAATTTTCCCATTTTCCACTTTACATTCTATTTTTAAATTTTTTATCCCAGCTTTTATCATCACACATCTTAATTTTAATTTGGAACTTATTATTATTATTATTATTATTATTATTATTAGCTTACCATACTTCATTTCTTTTAGTTCTGATTGACAGTGTTGTCACTCAGGTTTTGATTTTACAGAAAACTAGTCAATTCAGTTTGTACAGATATTTTCACAGGATGTACAGGATTGGTGGCTTTCAGTTTCCCTTCTTCTCTGAAAGTGTGTGATTGGATTCTTATGACATTGCACAGCTCCTGGTGAAGCAGTCTCTTTGCCTTTCTCTATATGCACTTTTTAGCAGTTTGATTTCTGTGTTTCTTCTGAAAATGTTTCTTTGATTTCTACTAGTGTGATCAGAGTGAGCTCCCCTTGGTATTTTAACTCTGTTATTAGTTATATGAGCTTTTTCATCTACCTTGTCCTGCCCTTCCCCTTCTCCTCTTCCCTCCCTCCTTCCTTCCTCTCTCCCACCTCTCTTTTTTTCCCATCGATTTTGTGAAGTTCCAAGCCATTGTGACACTGAAATTGTCCCTCCTTTCCTATTTTTGTATCACAATTTGAAATTCTAATTAAATGAGAGAAGAGACTTTGACAGAGCTCATGGAGCTTTTTGTTCCATTGTATTGTGTCTTTCCCTTCCCAGTATTTTAATCTGTTAGATTTCTATCCACCTACCTTCCACTTAATTCATGTATTCATATACACTGTTGAGTTTCAAGTCTGGTTTCCTAGCATGCCCCAAGAAAAGCCCTTTCTCCATAGCCCATCCAGTTCACACTTTCTACCAGTTTCTCTGCGTGACGAGGGTTCCCGTGTGTCCACAGATCATTTGCTGTTGTAAATGGGCCAGTGCATGGCATCTGCTGAGCAGCTAGTCTGGGATGGTGCAATGGTCCACTCTTTCCATCCCCAGTGATGGTCTGGCCATATGTACTTGAACTTCATCAGCTCAGTTCCCCTCCCTCCACAAGATAACCAGTCTCTGCTCTCTAGGGCATAGAAATTTTATCCATCTCAAGTGTCCATCAAGCTGTTTTGTGTGTGTGTGTGTGTGTGTGTGTGTGTGTGTGTGTGTGTGGACTTGTGTCAAGTGACTCTCCTACATTTCTTTTAGTGGGTGAATCTCAATTTGCTTAACAGTCTGGCTGGAACTTTGATCTTTCCACATTCCTGAAGTTTCAGATTGTTACCTGAGACTAGCCTACCAGGGCTCTTCCCAGAGCTCCTCCCAGTGTTACTGCAGTGATGGGACTTGTTTTGTAAGAGGGAAGAGTTCATGCAGTGCATCTCTTTCTCCTGGGCTCCCAGCATCAGCTCCACATTCCTACCAGTGCAGCTGTGTGACACTTTCCACATAACTGTGCAGAGGAAGGCAGCCCTAACCACTCCCAGCCTCCCTCAGAGCATCCACCGAAGGCTGCAGAAATGAGCAAGTCCTCTGGGGGCACCCATGTATCCTGAATCCAACCACACACCCTTGCTCAAAGACTGTGTTTCTGCAGCCTGTTTCATTGACTAAGAAGGGTGCTGTCCCTTCCTCTAGTGTCCTAAATGAAATCATTTCTGTCCCATTGGCCCTCTGAGGGGCTTGTCTCATATTTGAATTCATTCTATATGATTGCTTTGTGCTTTCATTCTCTGACAGGCTTAGAGAGGTGTAGTGTCATGGATTATCTGATGGCTCTTCATTGTTAAAAAAGGACGAAGTCTATAACCAGGCAAGACCACTTTTAAAGTGCACAAAGGTAATAATGCATAGACGGTGATAGTTCGGAGGATACTAGCTTACTAAAAGTGGCAGCTTTGTGTGGTAAGACGGCTCATCAGGTGAGGGCACTTGCTGCCAAATCTGACAACTGAAATTTGATCCCTGTAAGCCACCTGGTAGAAAGAGAGAACTGACTCCTGAATGTTGCTCTGTGACTTCGGAAAGTTTTGGCACACCCCTTCAATCAATCAGTCAACTAGTCAACAAGTCAATCAACATCATTAATTTTTATATAAAGGAAAGTTAGTTCAGTTTTTTTTCCTTTTTTAAATTTTTAAAATGATACTTAGTTTCTTTATAAGGAGCCTAATATATGAATCCCTCAGGTAGTAACACCTTGTATCCATTACTTTTCTGTTACTATAACTGACAGAGACTTAGGGAGGAAGAGTCTGCTTAGCCCCACAGACTCAGTCCATCATGGCAGGGAAAGCAAGGGGCTTGCCTAGCTGTGGCAGAGGGATGACAGGTGGCTGTTCACATTGTGTCTGTGATTAGGAATGTGATAGCATAGGAAGGTTCATCATAGAATGGTACTGCCCACATTCAGGATGAGTCTTCTCTCCTTGACAGTGGCTCTGTAAATACCTCCCAGGTATGACTAGAGCCGTAACCCTTAGGTGATTCCAAATTCCCCTTAGGTGATTCCAAATTCCACTAAGTTGGTCATGACAAACCCTCACATGCCTAAATGTCAATTCTTAAGGCTTAAGTTATTAACTCTTTGCAATTTTGTTATATTTGTTTTCCCACCTGAGATGTCATGTTTTAAATCTTTCCATTTTAAACTCTTTAAAGCTCTGCATTTTCTGTTGTCATTTAAATTTCAAATTCCACTAACTGTCCAGATCTGTGCATTTCCATAATGTAGTCTGATTGTATGCAGTGAAACCTTGATGCTCTCTGGTAAGTGTCAATTATTTTAGATAGATTCTAGTACTTACTACCTTAAAAAAGAAAAAAAACCCAAAAACAAAAGACACGATTTTGTGTTCTGTTTAATCCTCTGATTAATTCCAAAGGTGGTAGGCACAAGATTCAATAATGGTTTTTCACTGCAAGTACTAGACTAGAAGTCTCAACTTTAGACAAAGCACAGAAAAAAAAATCAATGATGTTTCTGTACACATCGTACATCGAATGCATAAATATACTTCAATAGCTGGATGCTAAAACCAAACTGAAAAATTTGATGGTATTCGAGAAGGATGAAAGTGTGTGAACAGCAGTTGGATTCATGAGCAACAGCGACTTGTGGAGTTCTGCAGTGGGCTTGTGGCAAGCAGCTAACAGCACATTCAGCAGCACATTGCCGTGGCGTGTCAGTGTAGTAGAAACGGGAAGGCACACTAGAGAGGACTCGAGGAGGTTGCTTGGGTTCCTCTTAATATTGAAAGGAGGTAGGGACTTTCATTCTATTCAGATAGTGAAACTGCACATTCATGCCCATAGCAGGGTCTCCAAAGTCACTTAAAAGGGGTCTTTTTCTTCTTGTTTCACTGACCAGTTAGAATCTGTTTTGTAAATTCATTTGCGGTATTACTTTGCTTCAATCGCTAAGATATGAACATTTTTAAAGTCTTTTTTTATTGTGTTATTTGCACTTTGACTTCTGTCCTGCTAAGTGTTTACTTTTTCTTCCATGTCTAATAACTTGTTTTTAAAAAAGGGATAATATTGAATACGGTGTTTTATTTTGGAAGCTTTGTAAAACTAATAACCTATTTTATTCTTCTTGACTTTGTAATTATATTGTACTTTCAGGGTGTACAGATTTGATAGGCAAGTGGGCTGGTTTAATATTTTGAAACAATAAATACCCACAGACAATTATTTTGCAGATTAATTTAATTTTGATACTTGATATGTCTGCATGGAAGCTAAGTCTGAAAATATCCTTATTGCTTTAGAGGCAAAAATAAATAAATCTCTAAATGAAAGTGGTTTAATCAATTCACCATTATGTAAGATTTAATCAAACATAATGTCTTCAGAATGATATTTCATTTCCTTTTGATTATAACGAAAAATATATTACACGTTATTTTTTACATACACAGAGACAGACAGACACACGCATATACTCTGAAATAAATCATGCATAGTGAATTATTTTTACCCAGATCATTAATTTAAAATGCTGGCAGATGTCTGTGGTAAGGTATTGGGTTATCTGGATATATGCCAAGGAGTAGAACAGCTGGGTTGGGCTATATGGTAGTTGTATCTTAATTTTTTCTGTTGGAACACAGTTCAGACATGAAGTCCTGTGGAAAGAGTTTAGGATGCTTGTGAGAAAACCAAACACGAGCTGTATGACCCCGGTTTTTATGCTCCCCCAGGTGTAGCGGATAGGAGTGAGTTTACTTCAGATCACTTATTATTGCTTGCTGCTGTTATTCATCGAAATGTTCCACCTATCCTTTATATGCCTCTGTGGGAAAACATTCTTGCCACATGTGGCTTGTTCTTGTGGTTATACACAGATCGTGAAAACTTTACTTGAGTTCTTAACCCTCAGAGTAGAAATTGTCTGGGGTTCTAAATAAAGTTAGTTCTTGCATGAGACTTTATTCTGTCTCATGTATTGGTCCCATTCTCCCAGGTCC
>JANHMN010000004.1:157797943-157808143 GCA_030674055.1 Rhabdomys pumilio | reverse complement strand
GTGTGTGTGTGTGTGTGTGTGTGTGTGTGTGTGTGTGTGTGTGTGTGCAACTTTCAGAAGGCAGAGCCTTGTGGAAAGAAGTGAAGTCACTGATGGGACAGTAGAGATACCTCTCTTCTTATTCCCCCTAGTTCCTTGTCTTACAGGATGTAAGCTTCCACCAGCCATGTGATTTTTTTTCCCATGATGAATTGCTTCAAAGCAAGAGAACCCACCAACCATAGACTGAAATTGCTAAAACAGCAGACCAAAATCAACTCCCACCTTGTATTTATCTGAAGGATTTGTCACAGCAACAGAAAGCTGACTAGCACACAACACCTTAGTGACCAAGTAACCTTTGCATAGCCTCATTGTGGAGAACTGGAAACAGGAATCTTTCAATCTCATCTCAGTGAGCCGCCAAATACTTCAATATAGGTCTCCATTTGCTGCCTAATTAGTTTTTCTGGTGTCATTCGTTCACAGTCGACCAGGCTTAGCCCAGCTATGTGGAAAAGGAATTTCATTTTCCCAGTGCTAACCTTTATTACTATTTCAAATGTATATTTTGTTTGGGGAACAAAGCACGAGTGCATTGCCCTTTTCTATGTGCACCCCACTTACATTCAGGGGACTGAGGAATTTTTTTTTTTTATGCATAGGCATCCCAGCACCCATATCTGTCTGATTTGGCAATTTTGCTATCTTCCAATGGGTACAAGCTAGGATGAGAAGAAACAACAGAAGGTGATGATAGACCATCAAGAGAATGGAGAGGATAGAATGATCTAGAAAGTGCAAACATGAGGGAATTCAAGTCATTATTTCTACAGATTCTGCTGAGGAAGAACAAGTAATTTCAGATTATATTTAAAACAGGTTTTGGGGCCATGTGTGTTGACCCTTCCTAGAACAAGGGCCTTCTCAGAACAAATCGCTTTAGATTCAGTTGGCCAAGGAAGATAGCTTTATAATTTCTGGGTCCTAGAATTCAAGTTGACTTGAAGTTTCTTCAATTACATCCTTCTTTCAGACTCAGGCTTTGTAGGGGACCCTGTAGCTTCACTTTGCTAACCTCCCCCTCCAACTCTGGAGCCCACTGGTATCTCAGAGTATGAACAGGTGAATATCATAGACTTTCGAGCTGTGGGCAGTCTATCACTGAACCCCGCACCTGCTCACAAAGGTTGATTCTACAGCCCCACATATGAATGCCAAAGATTTTGCTGCCCCTACAGCCCAAGAAGAGAATGAAAAAGATCCTGCATCTACTTTCATACACGGTGAGACCAGTACCACATTGACATTGGGAGCTCTATGAGATCGTCCGGCTAAGCACATGCAACTACTGAATCCTACTGTGATAAGGTCATCTTCTTTATCTTCCATCTCCTCTCCTAACTGAATCAAAGAGGTAAATGTCATGCTAGCATCCCAACTAGAGAATCTCCCCACTACACATGGTAAGATTCTGGGAACATGGTTGATGTATTATGGGATAGCCTTCTTTTTATTTTCTATTCCGTGTACTTGCTGTTTTCTTATAGTATGGTGGGATGAGCTTCCTCTTTTAGTTTTATATTGTTTCCTTTTGAAATGAAGAATTTTTTTGTATGTAAGTCTGTGTGTTTGCATATGTAGGGATGAATGTCTGTGCACATATATGCACAGGTGTAGGAAGGCTCAAAGTTGAAGAGGGGTGCCTTCCTCCATCACTCAGCGCTTTCCCGAATCAGGGTCTTTCAAGAAACCCAGAGCTTGTCAATTCTCAAGGGTTTGTGTATCCAGCTTGCCCCAGGGATCATCTGCTTCTGCATCCTAGGTTCTGGAATTAGAGGTAGTTTCTAAACCTGTCCTGCTTTTGCAGGGGTTCTGGGGAGGCTTCGTACTTGCATGTCAAGCACTGCATCCAGCCTTCTCCTCAGCTCTTGAAATGATTCTTGATAAAGTAAATGGAGATGGGGAAAGTCATGTAAGTGGAGAGACGACTAAAACGCTGGAAACACAGGAGATAATGTCCTTCCCTCCTGACTGTCACACAGCACGTCGATAAGGGGGCATTAAGGAAATTGTTTCAACTAGCATTGCAGAATGTCTTCTCTCCACGGGAAGTAGGGCAAAGCTATCTTGCTTTAGGGAGAAAATATTTTAAAATTTTTGGTAAGGCTCTCAACAACTCCATTATTGCCACTGGAAAGTATTTGCCTTGCCCTTGGCCTTGGCTATACCCCCAGCGTCGATCCCAGACATTGCACCACATCTTGAATATTTGATCTAAAGTCATCTTCCAGCTGACTCAGAGCCTATGCATCTGTCTCAGAAGATGGAGTGGGCAATATGGACTTCCTCCCACCTGCCACTCTCTACTTTGCTCATTGTCTATCTACATCAGGGTATCCTTCCACTAATATAAACAGACATGTTTCTAGGCAAATAAATGCCCCTCCCCTGTCATCCTTATTGTCTTTGCCAAGACAATGACTACCGATGATTCTCCCTTTATTTATGTGTTCACCATGTCTCAGGACTGCGTTCAGTCAATCAATATATCTTTTAAGCCACTGCTGCTCTTGGTGACTAGCCATGGGAGGTACATCCCTTAGCATAATAAGCCATTTCTCTGCTTTCTTACTCAAGCAAACCTCAGATGTATCAGAATCTATTCTCCAGTTCTCACAGTCAGGCAGCCTCCCTCATTTTTCTCCACAGGACCGCTTCTTGCTATAGGCACCTCTTACCTGTATCCTATTATCAGCTGAACACATGGACTCATTTTCCTTCCTGAACCTGAGAATCCCATGGAGGTTTCTGCTCTTTTGAACATATTACTTCTCCCTTCTTTTGGCCTCCATGGCCCTGTGCTGTCTTGCCTCTCCTTTCTTCTCAGCCTTTTCCATGGACAAATTTAGCTGTTATTTGATACTATTTTTGTTGTTGTTGTTCAGTATAGTTGCATCTTTTCCCATGTCCTGCTTTTATTTGGCATCTATTCCAGGATTCATCCAGTCTCTTGTGGCAAATGATTCTAATCCCCACTCCTCCTATGCTGGAGTCCTCTCACTCTTCCATTGCCTATATATTAGGATCCATACCTCAGGACTCACAGCTCCAAACTTGAAGATAATCTTGATTTCCTTTCAACTGAGTTGGGGCCATTCGTAATGAGGCACAGTGTATTTGTTCTGTAGCTATTCTGTTTATAACTCATTCTCCCTGCCCAACTCCTAATGTCCTCCTGCCCCTAGTTCAGTTGAAAAAAACCTTACTCTTCCTATGTTAGTAATCTGAATCCCACTTTTCTTTCATCCTTCTTAGTCAGTACCCTTCAAAAGCAGCCCACAAACGATAGCACCTTTTTTTTGTTCTTTTAAATAGACCTTCTTAGCTTACAGAAGAAAGTCTAAACCCCCGGCACAACATTAGAAATGGGGGTCTTTGTCTTCTCTTGCTACCAGGATCAAGCTGACTTCCTGCATCTAAGTGCTTCCCTGTCCCTGCCTTTGCCATAACCATGAGTTTCCTGACTGCCTGGAAAACACTTGGAAATTTGTTTTTAGCAGGAGTATAGCTATGTTCTCTTTGGAAGAACCTTTCCATTCTCACCAAGGTACTGTTAGTCACAGGGCTCCCAATCCTTACAATCCCATTGGCTTACTGTGCCTAGTTCACTCAGAGACTCTTACTTGGTACTGGAATGAACACTTATTAATCCCGGGTCTTTAGTAAGGCCTTGTAACTAGTTGCATTCATTAGCAATGTGGATTTTATACTTTTCTCTCAGACAATAGTAGTGTTTTAGAAAAAGTCATTGTTACAAAATTAGTGATGCTGGAGAGCTTCAGAGCAGTCTTAATAACATTATTATAATAGTGTTCATAGCGTCCCATCTGCTAGAATGCGTACACTCAGAGAGAGGAGCTGACGGGGAAAACATTGGGAAGATAATAGCTGCACAAACATTATTTATATCCGCACTGGCAAACAACAAGAGCTGTGAGATTGATTCAAAGTTGCACATTAATATTCTTTGTACATAGAATATAGGTTAGTGGAAGGTTATGGTTCATCTAAAAATATTCAATGACAGTGTGAAGAATTCTAAATGAACACTCACTATTCACAACAAAGCCCAGAAGTCTACTATGAAACAGAGCAGGCTGAGAGACAAACAAGAATAATGTTAGCGATAGGAAATTGTTTGTCCGTGGCCATTTCTCATCATAAACCAGGAACTAAGGAGCTGAAAATTCCGGAAGACATCTGGAAAATATGCATTTTATGTTAGCAGCTGTGTGAAAATTCCTGATTCTGGTTTGCCCTAAATATCTCGGAGATTAAAATATCATCTCACGGAGAAGTTTTGAGAGAAACGTAAGAATAGACACGCCCAATGCTGACAGAGGGCTCTTCAGAACTCCCCGTCTCTCTGTGCAGTTTGTTAATAAGTAATCACTTTGCATGTGTGTGTGTGTGTGTGTGTGTGTGTGTGTGTCTGTGTGTCTGTGTGTCTGTGTGAAACAATGTCTTGCTATATAGATAGAACTGGTTGTGAACTCAAGACCTCCAGTTTCAGCTCCTACATGAAAGGTTTATAAGTGTAGCCTGCCACACCCAACTCCATGCATCTTAATAATGGAATAACTGAGTGTTAGAAAAAAAATCAGAAATTCTATACATATTTAATCTAGCATAGCATATAAGTTTCTGCACTAAGCATGGATGTCAGCAAATATTTTCTGTAAAGAGCTGGGTAGAAGTATATTTGCCTTTGAAGTTTATGTATTTGCTGCTGTAATTACTCTACCATTGAAAAGAAAGCCTGTATAAATGAATGGATATGACCAGCCTTCAGTAAATCTTTATTGACAAACATATGGCTGGCATCAACTCACAGGGCACAAGTCACAGACTTCTGAGTTACTGATCAGAATCAATGAGTTTAAGTAGAGCTTTTCTGGCTTCACCAGCATTTTTCAGGTATGGTTGATAAAAAATACACACAAGATAGGCAGTGTGGTGCTCTATGACTCACACTTTAAATGACAAATTCTTACATTCATTTTTTTATTGGTTTAAGAATGACTAGTATCCTATTTGGTGTTTTTAAAGTCGATAACCTGCTGTACTTGGGGAATAAGGCTCTGTCTTCTTTTGCTGTGTTTTCAGACAGAACCATGAGATTAAGAGACACTGTGAAGATTGGCTGTCTTCTATGCCAAAAGAAGTCACTATATAAACTCATTCAAAATGAAAGAAAATTGCAGTCTTAAGTACTAGGGAAATGGGATTCTGCCTCAGACAGAGAATCACTCCTTTCCTCCAGGAGCCTAGGGGTGAAAAGAAAATGAAGATAGACAAATTTCACGCTTTTTTCATCACTGGAAAAAGCAGTGCTTCATATTGATGAGTTGTTACGCAATGGAGTGGGGAACACCCAGGAAGCCCTCCTTGGTGTTAATTTAACTTTATCTCGCCTTCCAGGGGAGAGAGGGTAGCACCTGTGGCTTCTGTACTTTTCAGCATAATTTACAACCAGAAGGAAAATAAAATTTAACGAATCTTATAGCCTCGGGGGTGTTGCCAGATTCTGCACATGCGTGTGCATCACGTTTTACTGTCTTTTGCTCTTATTTTCCTCTTACTCTGAGTAAATGCTGTTTACCCAACTAGAATTGAGTCTCGTGGCTCTGCAAGCATTTCACCTGGGATATGATAAAAACATTGTTCTTCTGAGTCAAGGTAGCCCCCGGTGCTTTTCTGTGTGGGTAGCCATTAGATACCTGCTCTTAAGGCTCGTATCTGTCTCCTTCCAGCATTTTCTGTTCTGAATGAGACAGTCCAGAGCTATATGACGCATGCCACACATCAGTCACCACCAATGACCTTCTGATTAGAACATGGCCCTGTCTCTCCCCTAAAATCTCTACATTAAGACATGTCCCTTTCTCAGGAGTGAAAGCCCAGTATATATTGTTATTTCTCTTTGAGCCTGAACATTTAGGTCAACTGTTGGTTTTTTCACCCCCTCTGCCTCTGGTGCTTTATATTTTTTTCTTTCTCATCTCTTAACAATAACTCTGTCCACATATTTTCTAGTATCTGTTGAAATATCTTGCCTCTCAGAATTTCAAGACCTTGAACAAGTATTAATCTGTTAAAGAAAGATATAAAAGAAAAAGAAGGTCAGAGAAATTCATGTCACTCCTACAACTAAAGCTAAAAACATTTGATGTGTCTCCCAGGGGTCAGACTACACAGGGATATGTGGATAGCCCCAAGTCTCTTCATCTAATGACAGCACCAAATCCATCACTCCTATAGTAACTTTTGCTTTTAAGCTGTGAAAAGATGCTTTCTTCTCTAGCATATTATGTTTTGGGATAGGGAATGGGCATAAAGGACTTTATTCCCTTAGATACTATTTAAGAAATTTTTTTTTTCAAAATTGTAATTTTCCATTCTGTATCCCCATTTTAAGGGCAATTGTTTTTCAAACCTTGGTGTTAGACATTTAAATTTCATGTTACTATATGTGGTGGCTTGAATAGGTTTGGCTCCCATAGACTCAGGTGTTTGGATGTTTGGCCTACAGCAAGTCGCACTATTAGAAGGTGTGGCCTATTTGGAAGTAATGCTTCACTGTGGGGGTGGGCTTTGAGCTTTTCTATACTCAAACTCTGTCCAGAGTGGAATTTAATTGGTTCTTCTGCTGTTTGCAGATCAAGGTGTAGAACTCTAGTCTCTCCAGCACCATGTCTATCTGCACACTGCCATGCTTCCCACCATGATGATAACGGGCTAAACCTCTGAAGCTGTAAACCTGGACCAATTAAATAAAGTATTTTCCTTATAAAACAACACACACACACACACACACACACACACACACACACACAGAGAGAGAGAGAGAGAGAGAGAGAGAGAGAGAGAGAGGCATGCAGGGGTCCATGTAGACCAGAAGAGGCTATTATATCAGATCCCTTGGAACTACGGTTATAGGCAGTTGTGAGATATCTGATGTAGGTGTTACATACCCAGCTCACAGCCCCTGAAATAACATTAAAAAAGCACATTTAATGTCAAGCCATGTGTCCAGCCTACACTACACATCCCTGTGCTCGCTTGTTTGCTTTGTGTGTGACTCGCGTCTTTGATTCCCCTTCCACCAACATCTCCAATTCAACTAAAGGATGACTTCTAAATATTTGTCTGACCCTGAAAGGAGAATGTAACACAGATTAGCTCTTCTGGTGACGATCTTCATTTCCTTCAACTTTTGACAGTCTTTCTGAAGGCTAAAAGTTTTAGATGACACCAGTTCTGCCAGGGTTGCTTGGCTGCTAGCCACACACTGTTAAGTTAAAGTCAAATAAGAAGTAACGTCTCAAGACCGATGGCCACAAACTCTGAAACATTTCAGAGGATGCAAGATGATGCGGATGCTTCAGGTCTCTGAGACAGAGGTAAACGAACAATCACGGAAAGAAAGACATCATAGCTAAGGCTGTGGATGGGATAAGGCACTTCCTCGTGAGAAAGTAATGCTTTTCAGAGCCTCTTCTACTTCCAGTTTATGTGCCCGTGAGCTGATCACATAGAGAGCATGACAACAGACCTGCTACTTCTGCATGTTGGATGCAGAAGACAGAGTGAGCCATCTTTACTTCAGGCTTTCAAGCTGTGGTTTGAATGATGAATCCTCACCTCCATCCCATAGGCTCATACACTGAAAAGCCTGCTCTTTGGTTGGCAGAACTGTTTGGGAAGAACTAGGAACTATGGTCTAAGTGGAAGAGGGTGTCACTAGGAGTGGGCATTGAGGTTTTAAAAGCCCACAGAGAGAATTCCTATTCTCTCTGTCTTTGTCTCTCTGTCTCTGTCTCTCCCCATCCCTCCCTGCCCCCCTCTCTCTTCTTCCCTCATGTTTGTGGATTAGATGTACGTTCCCATTTACTGCTTCAGCTTTCTTGCTTGCTTAATGCCATGTTACCATCATGATGGGCATGGACTCTCTGGAACTGTGAGACCCTGTAAATGTTTTTATTTATAAGTTTCCTTGGTCATGGTGTCTCTTCACAGTAATAGAGAATTAACTAATACACACACACACACACACACACACACACACACACACACAAACAGGCAAATTGTTTCAGTGTCTATGTCTTCAAATATAAATTTGTTAACATCAAGTTAGAGAAATCACACATTGGAAAAGATGTGCCACTTTTACATATAAGCTAGTGTCGGGACAAACATTTGAAAAAGGATGGAAGGCACACTACTCACCTTGCTCACAACATGTCTAACACATGGGCAGTGAGTGGTAAGCCTCTTTACTAAGTCTGTGTGGATTGGTTGGACAGATATCCTGCCCACCAAAGTAAACCTTAACAAAACCTGTTGACCTCAGCTCATCAGTCTACGCTCACCCTCTGGGGTGAATGGACTCAACACAGAGCAGGAAGGGTGGCTTGGCAATGCTCTCTATGCACCCACGCCAACAGGAGAGTGCAGTCAGAGCCATCTTTGTCACCCTTCCCAGTAGGCACTCTTCCATGGCTGAAGAGGCATTGAGTTCGGGTGACAATTTCTCTTAGTCCTTCCCGTTACAGCAGACAAAACAAGAGAACATTTCTATAACTAGATTGCCCAGAACTTGCTCAAGATTGACCTTTGACCCCGGTTTATGAAAAATGGATCAGCTTGGCTGCTCCACGCTGACACGAAGCATGTTCAATGAATGCTTACATTATAAAGAATGAGCAAACACCACACGCGGAAATTAAATCCTTTTCACTATCCATCTGCGTCGGAGCACTCATAAATTGAAATGAGTGTGAAAGAGCTGTCCTCAATCAATTCCAGCTCCGGTCCCTGACCTGATTATGCTCCATGTATCAATATACATTCCTGTAATTAAATGTGGTTCAGTGAGCATTAGTGGTATTAAAAGGGGGAGAATCAGGACTTCATGTTACTTCCTATCACCGCATTGGAGGGAACAATAGACTGATAGGAAGTAATGGTAGCAGGAGAGAGATAGTAGCCACACACAACCATCATTTTCTCCTGTGAAGATTAATTTCAATGCAAGAAGGTGCCACTTTGTCTCCTGGGCAATCCTCCCAGGACAAAGGATTGCTAGGTGGGGGCATCATCGTCAATATCAGCTTGAGATATTCCAGCCTGATTTGATTCACTCACTGCTCACTCTGCCATGGCTACTCAAGTGTTCAAGCTTCTCCTTACACCCAGTCTAAACAATGAAAAAAAAGGGGGGGTCTATACAACTTATAAATTAAAGGGGAGAGCACAGTGTGTTTCCCTTCCTAGGTCTTCTTTTTTCCCTTCTTCCTTCTCCCACTTCTTGGTTGAGCTTGCCCAGAGCCTTATGCCATAGCCTGTGGGATCCTTTGGGCTCTGAAGGCATCTTTCCCACTGGGAGCCTGGTAGGAGCAGCCTGTGCTGCAGTTACTCTTAGCTGTGAAGTGTTGGCAATGATGCTACAATCTGCACATTTGGGGGTCTCCCCAGGGCAGTGGTTGCTCCACTTGCCATTGATGCCTAGAAGTTGATGACCTGGAAGACAGACTTGCAGTTATAGACTGACTGGAAAGGAGGCATGGGGAGAGAAAGAGCAACAGATAATTTCCTTGACTAGGAGACAGACATTTATCAGGTCCTGATGCAGCAGAGTGGATGAGACCATGCAAAAAATGCCTTTGCTACAAATGCAGTGGACAGCTGCCATGGATGACAGAGTAGGTGAGACTTGCAGAAAAGGAATGGATCACACAACATCCACTGGCCTTGTTAAAAAATGGATCTGGGTCTTTGTGAGTACTAGAACATGACAAGCAACTGCATCTACTTCTGGTGATGGAGTCCCAAGGTAGAGTCTAAGGAAGCTCTGGGTTGGATCCACAGAAATATATGCACAACAGAAAGAAAAGGAATGTATACCAAGCAACAAGGGTTTGTAGGCTCTGGTTAACTCTCCAGAAGGTATTAATGACTGAGAGACAAGAGCTAGAGGAGTCAAGAGCAAGGCTTTCAGGATGTTCATCATTGATGGCCCCAACAGTAAGAGCTCAGAGTCTCTGGGAGCCATAGAACTAGGCTGCCTCTTTTCCCTCGATGATCTTAAAGTAAGGAAAACCCAGAATTTTGGAAAAATAGAGAAAATAGCTGTATTAAATTCATATTAGTTGCTCA
>JANHMN010000004.1:157703516-157797843 GCA_030674055.1 Rhabdomys pumilio | reverse complement strand
TTCCTCCTCCTCCCCCTCCTCCTCCTGCTCCCCCCCTCCTCCTCCTCCTCCTCCTCTTCCTCCTCCTCCTCCTTCTTCTTCTTCTCCTTCTCCTTCTTCTTCTTTTCTCTTAGATTTTTGAGACTCAGTGTGTCAGTGTGCTAAGCCTGTTTAAGACAGTGACAGAGAGAACATAATCTTACTGATTAATTTGCAGTTGAAGCCTTCTTAATGAATCCTCTTCATTCCAGGGGTTTTAGTTTTCAAAATTACTTCTTTTCAGATGGTTCCTCTTTATCGGCATGTCAATATATAGAAAGTTTTATAAGTGAAACAGGAAAAAGAAGGTACACAAATTAACCAAAAGGAAGAGAAAGAGAGAAAAAGGTAAACACTGATCGGTCCCCTGCTTGGATCCACCATGAGTCTAGCTCCTCTTGCATTTCTGAGAAAGTTTGTGCACAGCCATTCTCTACATCTTCATCAAGGTCCATTCATCAGAACCAACAAGAACTGGTTTTAGTTCCAGCATTAGGTTCTTACTGTACTACCCAACCTCCAACATCAAACATCCAAACCCCAACATCCAACATCCAACATCCAACACCCAACATCCAAACCCCAACATCCAACATCCAACATCCAACATCCAATATCCAACATCCAACATCCAACTTCTAATCCCCAACATCTAACCTTCAACATCCAGCTTCCAATCTCCAACCTCCAACTTCCTTCAGCCTCTGAAGATTTTCCCACTCCATTTTTAAAGTTCTGCTTAACTAAAATATTTTTGTATTTAAGAGAGAAAATCTATTTCTCTGACTTCACTCAAAACCAATATAGTAATCCCAACAGTGTGCATTTCTGACTTCCTTAAAATTCTCAAGTGTTACTAAAAATGTTTGCCAATTTGCCGTTCAACCATATAAGAGAATGTACTATCACTTAGGTCTGTTGTCAGAAATGAAAAGAACATGGACCTCAAGGATGATATATATTAAACTATGATTTGTAGTTATGCTTACTGATAAAAAATATATATTTGATGATTTTCTTTATATGGACAGGACAGGAAATAGGATAAACACAGCACATGAGTTTTGTGTAGGTAGTCAAATCCTTTTTCTCTAAAAATTGGAGAGGGAGAAAACTTTGAATGGTAGAATTAAGACCTCTACAAATATGTTGTAAAAAAAAAAAAACATTTTAAAAGCATCTGCAAAAAGACTAATGAGCTTAGAAATTTGAAAATCAGCTAAAATTCTCCCAGGGGAATTTGATAGATGTGGAGAGAACAGTATTTTGTGGGACTGGACACTGATCTTCTCTTCCAGCCCCTTTACCTGCTGTAGTTAGCAAAGGGTACCAGCCGCCTATGAGGTGAAGGGGCCGGACTGCTTCTTCAGCTCAGCAGTGACTCTTATTATGTTCTTCACATGGTGTCAACAGTAATCCCTCTGCTGGACATGTAGCCTACAAGTCAGTATGGAAGTTTCTCAAGAACTATAGCTCTTTCACGTCTCTGCGACCCAGCTATACCACTGGGTATTCATTTACCCATAGACTCCAAGTGGACATATCACAAAGACACTTGCCCATCAGTGTAAACTGGAGCACACTTCACAATAGCTGAATGGTGTAACCAACCTAGATATCTAAAAACACAGGTTGGCATGTGGCCTCGACAAACAATGGACCTTTCTATGGGTATAGAGAAGAGAGAAATTGTATGGTTTGTCTGAAAATGAGTGGGACTGGAGAAAATCATACATGTAAACTAAGCCAAAGGCAGATGTTTTACTTTTTCTTTTATTTGTAGCCCTAGATTTTTACACACACACACACACACACACACAAACACACACACACACACCCCATGTATGTGTACACAACTTGAAAGTAAACATAAAGTTATCTAAAGGAACACTGAGGATCAGCTGGAGGGGAAAGAATCAAGGAAAATGAGGGTAAAATAATATATGAGGAATGAGGAGGTATATTCACTAATACACGCACAAAATTTTAAAATTTAAAAGTTCCCCTGATGGTTCATTAATAACCTGACTTATGCCACTGTTTCCTGGAAAGTCCATTGTTGTTACATAACTTGGATGACATCGCTCTCCAGGACATATTTTTAAATGTTTGGGTGTAGGTGACTGCAGCTGCCTGAAGCGTGCCATGCTATCCAGCCAACCAACAGCCCACCTCAAACCTTCAAGAGGATGTGGAATCCATGGGGAGAGTAGGTGGAGAGCTGTCACTCTGAAAGCAAATTAACAACACTGGTTAGAGAGTTCAAAGCCAATAAACAAAAATCAATTGCATATTTATGTGTTAGTGGTAAACACTCTAAAAATAAGACCAACAGAGCCATTACACTTGAAATAACAAAAATTACAAAGAAATTTAGGCAACTACAGCCATAAAAGATTTTACATGAAAGTCCACAAATATGGGTGTAAGACCTTAAGTAAGATCTAGTTACATGGAAATTCAGCACCTGCTCACAGGTCAGAAGACAGGATAGCTATGTGGTAATTGTCTCAATGGTAACTCAGTGTAGTACCTATGAAAAGACACAGGCTCCAAACAGCATCAGTTTCTTTTTACAGAAACAGAAAGCCTTGCACTATTGACTTCAAAACTTAGAATCCAGGTAGATCCCTTCCTGTTTTCTGGGATGTGTGCAATGTTTGTAAACATCCTGGCTATCAGAGTTGCTGCACTGACTCTTTGAAATGCGTAGTCTGGGATGTTTAGGTGGAAGTGTCAGGTGAGTATCCCAAAGCTTCTCTAACTGTCCAAATAATGAGTCAAAGCACTGATCATCACTGACTGAAGCACGCCTTGCTTGAAATGAGTCTTGCTTACATCCGTGGTGGCTCAGGGTGTCACCAACAGACACCCACAAATGACTATTTCTGGGTAGTAGAGTCAAAAGATCATGTTTTGATTTTCCTTCTTATTTTAAAAATTTTATGTTCATTATGTGAGGATTATAAGAATATTTTCCTACGTGGGCTTTTATTATGCAGACTCCCAAATCACTCTCCTCATCAACTTTGAACTACTGTAACGAAAGGCCTACCATGACCAACTCAGGAAGAGGAAGAGAGCTGTGGAGATGGCTCAGTGGGTGAAGCTACTGATGCACAAATGTGGGGATCTGAGACTAAGTCCGCTGGACTCACACAGTGAGGCAAAGCAGAATGGCAATGCATATTCAATCCCAGTACTCCTAGACACAGAGAGCTGGGAGAATCTCAGAAGCTCATGGGTAGCTTGGCTCACATAGTAACACAACAGAGACTATGCTTCTATCAAAGTAGAAGGTGAAGATGGAGATCTGAGTTTGTTCTTTGACATCTATGCATGTGGAGTATCCACACTCACACATACTCACACACACACATGCATACACATATGTACATGCATACACACACATGTATACACATATATACACACAACACATACAAGTGTACAGTAGACATACAAGCACACATGCACACACACATGTGCACACACACATGCACACTCACACATAATGTATATACACATGTGCACACACACACACACACACACACACACACACACACCACACCACACAGGCACACAACCCACACATGGGCACACACACACATACACTGATACACAGAGTGAGAGAGGGACAGAGACAGAAACAGAGAGTCAAGACAAGATGGTGTCCCACAGTCCCTTTGAAGTCATGCCCTGAGTCCCTCAGTAACCTAGTAGGTCTCCTCACTGAAGGTTTCTATCACATCCTGACAGCATCATGCTGGGCCAAGTCTTTTTACCATATGGGCCTCTGTGAAACTTCTAAACTCAAGCAGAGGAGGTAGGTGTCAGAGTTAGACTCTGGTGCCCTACTGTGCTCTGTTGGTACAGCGCTGTCTGCAGACTAAGTTGGAACACACTGTTTTCTCATCCTTGCTCATCCAAAGGTCTGACCCTTGGAGGGGTCACCTAAGACTTTGCTCTCTCCTCAGATTGCCTTCCTTCTATAGAAGTAGCTGGATATTTTCTATTCCTGTTTTCACTCAACTTTGATTTGATGTCATTAGTGTGGTTATGGTGGGTAGAACTGGGCTGGTGGAAGATCAGGGCAATGTGGGATGGAGCATTTGTGTCTGGGACATGGAGAGATTGAGGGCGATTTTCTATAAAGGTACTGCATAGGCTGCGTATTGACTAAATCACCCAGGCTCAACCTTCCTACCTGAGTTTTTAGGACTGGTGCTCACAGGGCCTGTAGCTGCAGAGATAGACAGAGCACATTCACTCTGAAGTCACCTTGTATGGTGTGAAGGGAATTTCTAGTCTCTAATGAAATGTAAAGTAATTCCATATTCTTTGGGGGTTCAAATAAAGTTCAGTGTGACAAGACTTGTAGGTATTTGACACGTAGGAGAAAGTTCTACTCTGCAGGATACATGACTTCCATATTGCTTTTCTATCACTTAAAGTAAATAGTACCCCCTACTCTCTTACACGTGACCACGGCTTTAGGGCACATATCCTAAATAAACTAAATTGACAAATAAAATTTACAGTGCATTAATGTTGAAGGGGCATCCTTGCACGGACATCTCTGTGAGCATCTTTCTATTGGGTTTCTGCCATAGTTCGCGGTAGGTCTTTGAAGCTAAGAACTTTTCCCCAGTTTGAAAGGGTGTCCAGAGTGCTCTGCAACCTAAGGATGTGTACGGCCCTGTCTCAAACCCTCATCTGCAGACATTTAAGGAGATAGAAAAGAGCTTTGGAAGGTACGCTATGCACATACAGACTAGGTGGGGTGGAAGTAAAATATGTGATTATATAGGAGCTAAAATATTTTTTCTTAAAATTTTTAAATTTGTATTTATTTTTCCACTCCATTCAACTTGATTTGAGGTTGAAGTTTAAGGAAAGGTTTTTGTGATAGATGTAAACACCACTATTTAGACAAAGGGAGACATATCACAGAAGGATGGTAGAACATGCCCTAGTGTGACTCTGAGCTTCTCCAAACAGGTAACCCTCTTTCATCTTTCTTAATCTTTCTCTATCGCTAGGCTGAAAATCCCAACACGAGTGTTGTTTGGAAATCTACCCCAAGTCTCTTTGTGGAAGATTCTTTCTTATTTAATTGTAATAAAGTCAATGTCTTTGTGGTTTTCATTTATATTATATAATATATTTATATTTCATGTATATTTTGGAGGATTGGAGAAATCTAGGCCTTGGTAATTTGTTCAGGCAATTAAAACTGCATATGACAGTCAGCCTGCTCTTTTAACTTTAGCTGTACATAAAAACACAGTGTTGCTTCGAACCTATGTAACAATTATACTCCCTCCTGCCTCCATCGCTACCACATCCATGGCTGACATGACAAAGGCAAAGGGATTCAGACAAGTGTGATAATCCCAGGAAAGGGAGCTATGAGCATCTGAAAAGGAGCCTGAAAAACAAACATCATCCAAGACAGAACACGAATTTCTCAAGTGGCTTTTCATGGGGCGGTCATATGTACCAGGTCATCAGTCTGACGTGACCTGATGACATTTCTCTGGGGCTTTTTCTGACAGAAAGTAATTCCATAGGCTTTCCTTTGGGCTATCCTGAGATGCATAGTTGAGCTGCCAGTATGTTTTGTTTACATGTGTGTATATGTGCGTGTATGTATAGTGTGTCTGTGTGTTCGTATGTGTATGGGTGGTATGTAAGTGAGTGTGCAAGAGTGCATGCTTGTGGATGCTCAGGCAGAGGCAGGATGAGCACATTGGGTGCCCCTCCTCTAGTACTCTTTTTCATGAAGCTTTATTGGCAGGTCTCCCCGGAACCTGATGTTTACCTTTCCATCTAGCCTGACTATCAGAGATCCACCTGCCTCCACCCCAAAGCTTAGTTTACAGGCAAGCATAGTCATAGTCATGCTTTCTTTTTAAAGCATGGTTACTAGGGATTTGAACTCAGGTCCTTATACTCGCACAATAAGTGTTCTTACCACTGAGCAACACCCGAAGGTCTCCATGTTTGAGGCTTGTCATGTTTGGTTCCCTTTTAAAGGTTTGCCATGAGAACCTAAATGAACTACCATTGAGTAGAATGTGAGAGGTCTTCACCATCTACAATCACCTGTACCTGTGATCATAGCTAACTATCTGTCTGGGGGGTTTCATAGTCCTTCAGACAGTTTGTCCATTCTTTCTCTACTTGTGCCACTTATCACAGTGACAGATAAAGTCTAGACACTAAAACACACCTGCACAAAACTCATGCATTCAGGTAGTATTTACTCCACTGTCCCAGCAGAGAAGAAATGGAACCCAGATGATGAGACCTAAGTATGTCAGCCTAGTCATAGGTACCAACATGCCTTCATAACTACTTTCCTCTCTGTATCTCTGTATCCTTTTCTTCCATGTGTATTATAAAGTTGTCATTTTGCTTATGAGACTATTGGTCCATCTGTCTGTTCTCCAGATTTCCCTTTGGTGCATCAATAATGTGCTATAAAAGTTGACACGATGGTGATTATGTTTTATGCTCAAAGATATTCAATATCTCACTGTTGCCTGTAATAACATCATAAAATAGTCTTACTATGAGTCATGGTTTTATATTTATGTTTTCTCCACGGACTTTTGCTTCTTAACTACTACTTGTTTCTCTATATTGTAATTCACCTATTCTATATGTACTAAATACCAAAATAATCTGAAAGAAAATTGCAAAATCAATTAGTAAACACAGGAGGACATGGTCAGCAGATAAATACTGCTTTGTGGTGGGCTGAGGATTATCCTATGTGGAAAAGTTACCCGAAAGCAGTTAAGAAAGGGGACCCATGTGAGCTTGGGGAGTCATGCCAGAGTATGCATATTAATTGATCTATTGATTAATTTATGAGACAGATTTTATCAAATAATCAAAGAGCAGAAAATTAATTATAAAAAGGGGACTAAAATTGTAAGGCATCAATTTATATTTGATGTGAAGAGAGCAGTCCTTGGCAGGGTTATCCACTGGAGTATGTCAGGAGAAAGTTGGATGGCTATAAGTATTTGCAGAACAACACTGAGGTAGACAGTGAAGGCTCTCAACTAGAGAGCCATCAACAGCATTTCACAGTTAGGTTTGTGTTAGGAGAGAGTTGGTTTTAGCTTCAAGCAGAGTGTATAGTAGCTAATTTGGTTTGGGACATTTTTGAGTGTGAAATGTCATGGTATCTATCAGGTACTCTAGGAAGAAGTTGAAACTCTGAACATAAAGTCAACAGACTCTCCAGCTGGAGAGTGATTTAAGAGGTTTTACAGTTGTGATGAAGCTAGGGGAGGGGACAACAGCCACAGAAAGGTGACAGAGAATCAGGGAAATGAAAAGAGGAAATAGTAGCATACAGGGCACACATTGAATGGAAACCTAGGGATTGGAGGCAAACCAACCCTTTCCATCTTGAAAGCAATTAATTGCAACATGTCTCTGTGTTCTATCATCTCCCTCTTGACTGTTTGAGGACTAGTACACAGAAGTCAGTGTTTGTGCCATGACGAGAGTTACTCTCTTCAGCCTTGTGATGATCGGCATCCTCCCTGATGGAAGTGAATGGCTCATCTCTGAGACCTACCAGGGGGTATTGCAACTGCCTTCATGCTTTCCAAAATCTGCTTGAGTCAAGCTCCAGCTCGGGTACTCTGGGCTGGAGACTACCTTTGGCCACAGTAGAATGCGGGTGGGAAAGACCCATGGCTCATTTTCCTGGCAGCTAAGATGCCTGTGGTTGGTGCTTATATTCTGAGAAAGCAATGAAATGGTAAATACTCTTTAACTCTTATTCCAAATTACCCATATCCTTAAAGAAAGTCCTCAGTAATCACAGCAATATTGCTGCTTCTATCATCATTGGTCAGGACTGGAGACGAATTATGGCTTGAAGCCATGATTGGAGAGCAACATGGACTTAGAATTAATGATCATGTGTGCTTATGACCTCTCCTTTAAATCTCCCATCACATGGGTGATTCACATTCTTCCCTATTGGGTCATCTTCCTAGTGAACCTTCTGCAAAGACCTAAGACTATTTCCTAAGTATGTTGTCCAAGCAACTTCAGACTGAAGACCTTTCAGAGTGAATGTCTGAGCTGAAAAGATGCGGCCACTTGAATTCTACATTTATAAAATAGCTTGAATTCATTGTGCTTGACAGCTCAATATTTCTATCTTCTCTTCTTATCTGTAGTCATATGCAATGCCATGCTCCAGAAATCTAAGTTTATATATGCCAAACTTCTAGTTCCTCAAACAGTAAGCCTACTTTGCCTCTTCCTGATTAGCCCCTGTATGAACAAGCCCTGCTCTACACATGTGCCTGTTACCACCCCCAGTCTACCAGTCAGAAACCATGTAAGACACTGATTTAGGGAGAACTAAATACTCATGAGTATCGATCAGTAGAGAAAAAATTTATTAGAATGGCATAATTTTAAAAATCACAGCACTTAGGAAAAAATTAAAAGGAATCTTAATCGTTGGTTATTTAGAAGGATACATATTAATTCTAGCACACTATACATCAGCTATCTCCAGTGTTTGTTAATGGGCTACCTGAGGGTTTCATGACAGACTTGTATGAATAAGATTTAGTCCAGTGAGATTTTAGCCTGCCACAGATTAAGATTGTATATCACATTTCAGGTGTGATCATATGCAGAGCCACTTGGATGGGGTATAGCCTGTTCCCATCACAGGCAGTGAGATATTCTGTGAGCTCCTGAAAGCCCCATTCTGCTAAACATCTGCACATGGAACAGAAGGTCGGTGGTGAAGCTTCGCCCTCTCTGCTTCTAACTTTTATTCTTTCTTGTGGTTATTTTGTAGCTGCTGCTGAACTTGTGTGTGAAAGTTTGCAAGGCTTCCCTTTGTAGACTCTGCTGCCTTCGGTTCACTGAATTGGTTTGTAGAGTTCAGGTGAACTTACCCTTACAACTTTTATGAGAATTCAGAAAGTCCTGGGCAGATCGTTATATCAGCTTTCTCCTTCTCCAGATCTGCCAGGGAAAAAAATAAAATGATCTTGCCCTCTTGTAGCGTGTGCTGGGAAGGTGAGTACAGAATGTCGACATCAAGGGATGGGTAGCCTGCTACTGCCTTAGGCTGATTTCTTCCTAACATCTTTCTGAAATGATCATGAGGTTTTGCTACAATCCTTTCTGTTTAGACCTTAATTCCAGTCTCTGCTATATATTTTGAAAAAAAAAATTCCCTTCTTTTATTGAAATATGAACACACTTGACATTCAGATAGGTACTATTAGGTACTCTTTTTTAAAAAAAATATTATTGTGGATTAAGTTAAAAGATGTCATTGCCAAGTTTAAAATATAGTTTACAAAGACAAAGAAGCAGTGCAGGTTAAGAGAATCATGGGAATGAGTTTGGATAGCACAAAGTGCCAAAGGCAGGAGTCACTATCCTTGGGCTGAGTGCCCAAAAATGTTCTACAAAGCAGGTGGTGCCTGATCCCAGCTTTGAATAAGAGTCCTGCAAGCTTTGTGTGTCAGGAAGACCAGTTGAGGCAATTCTGATGGCAGAACATCAGCATGAACATGGAATAGGGAAACATACCTTCTATCCCATCGAGAGTTGAGTCTACTCTATGGAAGGCTGGAACATGACTGTCTATCCCACTGAGAGCTGAGTACACTCTATGGAAGGCTGGGACATGACCTTCTATCCCAACAAGAGCTGAGTTCACTCTGTGAAAGGCTGGGTATCTCCTGAAGGTTGGGCAAGAGAGCAGCACCATGGGAGGACTGTGAGACAATCGTGAGGAGGCTAAATAGGAGAAAAGGGGAAACCAGGTGCTCAGGGAGATAGTGAGCACCGTAGCCACACAACTGAAGTGGCAGTGTGAAGAAAAGAAAGGGCACAGAGTCAATGTGTTTGATAGATAGAACAGGGCAGTACTCCGTTTAATTCACTGGAGTTAAAAGGTGTACATGTGGGACCGTAAGGTGGTAATGGAGTGTGGGTTGAGAATGGGAACTTTGAGGACTGCTGTGAAGGAGATGCTACATGCTTTGGGTTCTAGACTGGTTTGGGAGGTGAGAGCTAGGTGCTTCCATGGACTGGGCCAGGAAACATGCATGCTTGAGCAGAGGAGATTTAGCATGTGCTAACGGTTCTCTTCTATTCCTGAGCTTGCTGCTCAGGTTGTGTTTCCTTCCATTCTTCTTTGCAACATTCCTCATCAGTCTTTTGTTCCCACATATGAAAGCTACATGTTTGCTGCCTTTCTCCTGAAGTGGGGTTCAGATATGTAAGAAGCAGGCAGACTTCCAGTCCAGAGATAGTGTAGAATGAGCCTAGTGCATAAAAGATCTCTGGATAGTCTCTGCTTGTGTGGTAGAAAGGACTCTTTAGGCTTTAGATACCATCGCTGCTGTTCCTACTCTATTTCAGCCCAATTTATACGGTGAAAGATGGATTTGTATATGACCTGCGGGCGTCTGGGAAGAAAACATCTCCAAACCTCAGTTATGTGCCAAGCTATACAAGTGGCTGCTTCCTTCTCACCTCCAGACCACACTAACCGCCAACTTTTTATTTGACCTGTTCACTGTCTTATAAGAAAATGTGTTTTCCATTTATTTCCCTGCCTGTGTCTTCATCCGGTTTTGACTTGTCTCCTTTTCACTGACTTCCTGTGAGCAATACTCAGTCCCTGCTCCAGTTTTTCCTTCAGATACACACCTCCCTCTCATCCCATAGGAGCATGGCACTACCATGGAGCAGAGCAGGGAGCAGAGTTCTGACTCAACTCTGCCACTCTCTGGGTGTGTGGTCTTCACCCGAGGACTTCCGTCACTGTCCCATTACTTAAAACATAAATTTAAAATTTCAGTGAGCACAAGACTTGTTTTTATCCTTCTGTCCTTCCTTCCTTTCTTCTCCTCCCCCTTCCTCCATCCTTCCCTATGTCCTTCTCACTTTCCCTCCCTCCCTCCTTCCTTCTTCCCTTTCTTCCCTTTCTACTTGTCTCATGTATTGTGGACTAGGCTGAAACGTGCTGCCTAGCTAAGGACCGTGTCATTCTTTGCATTACCTTCTCAGAAGCTGCTGCTATAAGCAATCCTTCCACCCCAATCCCCCACATATACTTAAGCAGCCACTGACCAAGCTGCCTTGTTAGCCTGTGGTCAAGATTCCTGTCAGTTTCTTTCTGGTTTGGTGTTTTAAAAACATTTCTTTACTTTCTTTCCATAATTCAGAGCTGTTGATTTGGAGAGAAAGTGAAGCATTTACATTTGTTGGTGGGACCATAATTCTTTACAGTGTCTAGTCTCAGATGGGATTTTAGTTCTAATCACTACATTTTTAAAATGTTTCTGTGTGTGCTCCTGAGCTACCCTGATGTGAGTTCATCCCCAAACTCCAAACCCAGAGCTCAGAATGACCCACTGTGCTCAGTAGAGGTACTGCAGCCAACAAAAGGAATGGTTTACCTCTTTGTCTTGGCAAGAAGCTCCTGCCTTCCCTCATTCCCACAGGGTTTCTTCCCACAGAGTGAAAAAGGTCACACACCTCACTGCATTCCACACAGTCCTCTCCCTTATTCTATGAGACAGGATATTTCACTCTTCAGAGCTAATCAATTAGGCTAGGCTGGCTTGCCAGGAAGCTCCCAGGACCTGCCCATGTCTTACTCCCTGACACTAATATTACAAGTGCATCCTATTACCTCTGCACACTCACATACACACAGAGCACTAAATTCCCTGCGGATTACTTGCACACAGTGGCTCCAGACAGATTAATAACCAGTGTTGGGGCTGGAAAGACCTCCTTAATAGAGCCAGCAATGATGAGCCCCAGGCTCCCAAGCCCAGAACCAAAGTCATCATTAAACTGCATGTGTCACAAAAAAGAAAACAGTAGAGAAGAATACTGGGGAGAGATCTGTAAGGAAGAGTGGCCTAGGCAAGAGCAGGGGAGCATAAGAGAGGTTGGGGTGAGAGCACTCAATGTATATAACATATATGCATATATTATGCACAATATATGTACATGAACTTGTCAATGAAGGGATTTAATTGAGAAAAAATAGGAAATTATATCTGTGTCTGGACTTCCGAATATTAATTTTTTTTTAAAATGGCGCAAGCAAAAATGCAACAGGCAGTGACAAGCTGGCTGCAAACCCTATTGACTTGCTCAGGTTTTGAGGGAGCTTGGGCATTTATGTTTGTTGTTTGTTTTGCTTGAAAAGGTATCCCCGTGAAAGCAAGGCTGCACACAAACGTGTGAGCCTCGTGCAGCAGCCTCTGGAGTGTTTGACAGGTGTACACCACCATGCCCAGGTGTGAGCACATCCCCAGCTGTTGCTGTCACTGTTTAAGGACAACTCACCCCATTTTTCTGCTGTATTTTTAGTTCCTCTTCTTCACATCTGTGCAAAGTCAGGTGTCATTGAAACAGTTTTGTTTCTAATCTCAAAAACCTACTTTTAGGTAATTAGGTAATGAATGAGACATTAGATTGAATTTTCTGAGAAAAAAAAATTGCCTGGCTTAGCTGGCCCCTGAGTAATACGAGCTGTCAGAGCTCTCCTTCTCTCTCTGATTATATTAATTACCTCTCTTACCTTGCAAATTTAATGTAGAACAAGTATTTTATCTAAACTTGAAGAATTTACTAGAGGTTAAGAAGTTATATAACCTTAATAAAAACAAGAGTAACAGAATTACCCTCCAATTTCTCACCATGAAGGTTAATTCTGTAACATCTCCCTGATCTCATTTCTACTGCCATAGAAAGGACAGCACAACCATGCTTCCATCACACCTCACCCTGCCAGAGCAGGCAGGGCAAAGGCGCATGTGCACTCTCTGAGGGCTGCCTGGTGTGACTCTGCACCTCCACATGCTATGTTATTTTCCAGAGAAAAGCAATCATTTGAATCACTCCTTCCAACGACCATAATTAGCATCTATTGTTAACTTGACACACCTGGGAAGAGCAAACCTCAGCTGAGGAATCAACGCCACCAGATTGGCCTATGGGCATATCTAAGGAGGAATTTTCTTGATTACTAATTGATCTAGCCAGCCCCCTATGGGTGGTGCTGCCCCTTCCAGGTGGTCCTTGGCAGGATGAGAAGTCAAGGTGAGGATGCCATGAGGATTTGAAAGCTCCTCTCACCCTGCAGTGAACATAACAGGGCAGAGACAGCAAAGGCACAGCCAAGACTCACTTGGAGAAAGAAATGCAGTGCTGGCTATCAACACAAGAGAAGGGGACATCCAGAAGTGATTTGTACGCTGTGTTTTACCCCTCTCATCATCGGTTCAAAGCAGGACAATATCAAGGATAGGCCTCAGTCACCCACAGGCCTTCCCTCAAGCCTCTGAGCCTAGACTTCGCGGGTAGTGCTCCTACCCATCTATAGGTGGCACCAGGGGACGCAGTTTGTAGCACAAGATGCCAGGGTCAGCCCTCTGAGTTCAGAGATGATAAGCCTTGGTACACACAGCCAGGTCTTCTGCAAGGTGTGTAGAGATCACTGCTGTAGAGCGTCCCTCTCTCCTCAAACTCCAAGGGTATCCTGAGGAATCCCGGGGCGAATGGCCACAGGAACTAGCCTTTGCAGAGAATGTCCTAAAGATATTATTTTAAGAGTCAACTTGGCAGGATAAATAAAGACCTAGAAAGCTAAAAAGCAAACAAACAAACAAATAAAAAACAAAAAATCAAACAAAAAAGAAAGAAAAAAAAAAAAAGGAAAAGCCAAACCAAACAAATGAAACACCATTTCTTTAGGTTTGCCAGGGGAAGCTCTCATAGGAGTCTCACCAGATCAAGTAGAGAGGACCAGTCCTCAGTGTCTGCAAACACCAACCAGTCAGCTACGGATGGATGCCTGGAGAAAACCTAGAGCCGAACTGGGTTATCTCTTTGATATCTGACACTAGAACATTTCTCCAGATGCCAGGCATAGCAGGAGTGACTCCCTGCTATAGTTTCTCAGGCTTTCAGTGTCAACTGAGAACCACACCATAGGGCTCACTACTCTGTGCCCCGTGGACTTGAAGGAACCAAGCCACTGGGTATAGATGCAGAGCTGTGGTGCTTCTTCCCTCTCATAAGGCATAGGCAAAGTGTTCCCACCTTCCATGCATGCTGTCTCCCTGGAGAACCCTGACACGTCTTTACGGTGCTGCTACCCAGTGTAAGTATGGGGAGGCTGCTTGAAACTTCAGCAACCTGATTCCTACTGATCTGAAAGTTACTCTCTAGTGTTCTGTTTTTGCTTTGTTTCCTCTGTTGGGGTTTGGTCTTATTTGGGATCTATTTCCCTTCATCACTTCCCATCTCTCCTCTTGAGAGCAGGACTGCCTATGTCTGACTCATGGTCATATTTTGTAATATGTAACTTGTTTGATCTCATAGCCCATAACTGGAAGCCAAGTTTGCTCCCACATGAATCATATCCTGACCTTAACCCTGTACAGTGCAGTGTTCTATAATGTAATACATACTGTCTCCCATAACCAGCCACTGCTCATAAGTGACCGGTACAATTCAAGAATTAGGTGGTTAAGTTTGCTCAATTCTAACTAAAACTTATTATATTATTAGAAATTGGAATGTTCCAGGGTTGATGGCTACCTAATAAGTTTGATCAATTTTAACTAAGATGTGATTATTTTATTGGAAATGTAAATGTCCCAGGGTTGACTGCTATCTATTGGGCAGTAAAGTTCAGAGTTAAGATGAAAAAGAAAATGTAGCTGATAAATAAAATGAAAATGGAGTCAGTATGAAGAAGCAATATAGAGATTAACTGATTTGAGACAACGATAATCAATTATTATTTTTAAAGTGACATAATTCCAAAGTATAAAACTGTGTGTTTCTAAACTTCAGGAATGCACACAACCGTTCATATGGTGGAGAGGAGAAATTAAAGAGTTGACAGTGGCTAACCCGTGACAAAGTTGGACTCCTAAGAAGACAAGGAAATGAGGCAATAACACACACACACACACACCCTGTTGTACTGTGTTCTTGGTGTCTGGATAATTCTCAGCTGCAGATGAGCCCAAGACACCTGCCAGTCAGGTCATATGTTGTATGAGCTCATAGAGGAGTCCATGGTAGGAGGAAGACAGCCGTATCTTAGGACTTTCTGTATGCATCATTCCTTCGCATACACCTCTCAGCCTGTAGAAATTCTTTCTCCTACATGAGTGTTTTCTCAACATGGATTTTCCCAGAGCATCATCAGGCTAATCCTTCCCAGGATGCTCAGCAAGAATGACTGCACATGTAGAATGGTCCATAGGTGATACAACAAACTTTTGGGAAGACTAGTGAATCAAAGGACGATCTAGTTAAAAGGTTTGTTCTACAGCAAGTTCCATCTTGGAAGATTATTTAAGCATCACAATAAAATTAAGACCTATGAAAGCCTTCCTTTACTACAGCCTACCACACACATCACTGGGCACAGCTGAAAGTTCATTCCAAGCCTTCATCTCTGGAAAAGTTGAATATCTTTATCGTGTTCTAAGAACAAATGAAGGAAACAGCAAACCCCCATGAGAAGCCAGACAGGTACATGTTCAGGATTCACACCACGAGCCTTGCTGCAGAAAAGTCACAGGAATTATTCTAAGGCCCAGTGTTTTCCACGTGAAGCATTTATTCAACATACAGTCTGTGCATGGCACTGTCGGGTGTATGCTGTACTATCATGTTACAAAATCATTCAGCACTATGCCTCATGAGATCCCCATGAAGCAACTGAAACATACATAAATATGAGGTGCAAAAATAGCTATTCAAATATACTTATGAAAACATGTAGCTTGATGAGCCATTTTTACCGAGAGGAAAAGAAGTAGTATCAGAAATATCTTTATCTTTGAACTAGCCTCCATTTTTGCCCAGTGTTTGGCTCTGAGTGCTCAGTGGTTAAATCACTTGTTTCACAAGAGTGAGGACTGGATTTTGGATTCTCAGAACCCATGTAAATGTCTGATAGGAACCTTGGCTCATCTGTAATTCCAGCCTCTATAGACAGAGACAATGGGAGTTCCCAAAGAAGGCTGGCTAGTGAGATCAGCCATATCCATGATCTCTGAGTTTGATTGAGAGACTCTGCCTCAAAAATAATAATTTGGAGAGTAGTGGAATAAGAATGCTGACATCATTCTTAGACCAGCCCCCCCACCCCCCCACAAGTGTATCTATACACATGCATGTATCCACACTATAAACTTAAGTGCACACAGACACAGACACACATACACACACACACACATGTAAAGAAGAATAAAAGCAAAATACACAGTATTAGTAGAGAGCTCTTACAGATGTTAGAATATAATGAAGAATATATTGAGTTGAGAATAGTCCTATGTACTAAGATAAAATTTAATAAGCTCTGAGATTTAAAAAACTCAGAACTAAAATCTCTTTTTGATTAGAGTTCTAAAACAGAGTTAAATGATATTTTATGGCTGAAAGTGCATGACTGGTGCAGGAAACAAATGTTTTACCTGCTAACAACCCTTGCTTGAAGAGTCAGAATGAAGCTTATAGATGACCTCCCTCATCTGTCCGCACTAAGATGATGACATTTGCAGGGAAATGGCCAGAATGACAGGTTCTGGAAATCAGGCCTTTTGAGTAGTAAGCAGATTCCAAAAAAGGGAGGATTGTAGAGAGGTGTGTGTGTGTGTGTGTGTGTGTGTGTGTGTGTGTGTGTGTGTGTGTATGTGTGTGTGTGTGTGTGTGTGTATGTGTATATGTTTGTATGTATGTATAAATATGTCTATGTGTGATACATATATAGAGAAAGTAGGCATAGTTGGAGGAAGAAGGTCACTAGGGGGCATGACTTCAAAAGGATATATATGTGGGGGTTTCTTATTATTTGTGCTTTAATAAGCACTGGTTTTTCTTTCTCTCTCTTTATTCCAGGACCGCTTGCTGGTTAGGTGAGAGGCTTAGAACTCGTTAACTGTTTGTGAATCAGAGGAAAAAGAAAGAATATGAATTAAAAATTTTTACACAGGCAACATGCACAGACACACAAACTCTGGCCAGGCCTGCCCACCTATCTTATTAACTCTACAAGTGTTCATGGCTACTTACATATATACACATACACCTACATACATATGTATAGATGAACAAACACATGCATCTACACATTTGATAGGCAGAGCAGAGACCCCAATGCTACCACTTATTTTCTTTTTTTTTTAAATTGGATATTATATTTACATTTCAGATTTTATCCCCTTACCCCATCCATCCCCGGCCCAGGAATCCCCATCTCATCCCCCCTCCTCCTTCTTCTATGAGGATATGCCCCCACCTATCCCTCCACTCCCACCTCCCCACCCTCGAATTCTGCCACACTTGGTATCCAGACTTCATGGGACCAAGGATCTCCTCTCCCGCCTATGCCTGTCAAGGCCATCCTCCCCTACATATACAGATGGAGTCATGGGTCCCTCCCTATGTGCTCCCAGGCTGGTGGTTTAGACCCTGAGGAGCTCTGGTTGGTTGGTGTTGTTGCTCTCTTCATGGGGCCACAAACCCTTTCAGCTCCTTCAGTCTTCTCTCTAACTCTTCCATTAGTAACCCCTTGATCAGATCAGTGGTTAGCTGTGAGAATCCGCCTCTGAATATGTCAGACTCTGGCAGACCTCTATATCAGGAAGAGCTATATCAGGAGACAGCTATATCAGGCTCTTGTCAGCATGCACTTCCTGACATCCACATCAGTGTCTACCTTTGGTGACTGCACATGGGATGGATACCCAGGTGGAATGGTCTCCAGATGGCCCCTCCTTCAGTTTCTGTCCCACACTTTGTCTCCATATTTGCTTCCTTGAGTATTTTGTTATTCCTTCTAAGAAGGACTGAGGCACTCACACTTAGTCTTCCTTCTTCATGAGTTTCATGAGGTCTGTGAGTTGAATCTTGGCTATTTCAAGCTTTTGGGCTATATACGCTTATCAGTGAGTGAATACAATGTGTGTTTTTTTGTGATTGGGTTACCTTACTCAGGATGATATTTTCTAGTTCCATTCATTTACCTAAGAATTTCTCGAATTCATTGTTTTTAATAGCTGAGTAATACTCCATTGTGTAAATGTACGACATTTTTTGTATCCATTCCTCTGTTGAAGGACATCTGGGTTCTTTCCAGTTTCTGGCTATTATAAATAAGGCTGCGATGAACATAGTGGAGCATATGTCCTTGTTATATGTTGGAGCATCTTCTGGGTATATGCCCAGGAGTGGTATAGCTGGATCCTCAGGTTATGCTATATCCAATTTTCTGAAGAACCACCAGACTGATTTCCAGAGTGGTTGTACCAGCTTACAATCCCACCAACAATGGAAGAGTGTTCCTCTTTTTCCACATCCTTGCCAGCATCTACTATCACTTGAGTTTTTGATCTTAGTCATTCTGATTGGTGTGAGGTGGAATCTCAGGGTTGTTTTCGATTTGCATTTCCCTGATGACTAGGGATGTCAAACATTTCTTGAGGTACATCTCAGCCATTCGAATTTCCTCAGATGAGAATTCTTTGTTTAGCTCTGTACCCCATTTTTAATAGGGTATTTGGTTGCCTGGAGTCTAATTTCTTGAGTTCTTTGTATATATTGAATATCAGCCCTCTATCAGATATAGGATTGGTAAAGATCTTTTCCCTATCTGTTGGTTGCCGTTTTTGTCCTATTGACAGTGTCCTTTGCCTTACAGAATCTTTGCAATTTTACGAGGTCCCATTTGTCAATTCTTGATTTTAGAACATAAGCCATTGGTGTTCCGTTCAGGAAGTTTCCCCCTGTGCCTAGCTATTTGAGGGTCTTCCTCACCTTCTCTTCTATTAGTTTCAGTGTATCTGGTTTTATGTGAAGGTGCTTTATCCACTTGGACTTGATCTTTGTAAAAAAGGATATGCATGCATCAATTTATATTTTTCTACATGCTGACCTCCAGTTGAACCAGCACCATTTGTTGAAAATACTGTTCTTTTTCCACTGGATGGTTTTAGCTCCTTTGTCAAAGATCAAGTGACCATAGGTGTGTGGGTTCATTTCTGGATCTTCAATTCTATTCTAATGATTTTCCTGCCTGTCTCTGTACCAATACCATGCAGTTTTTTATCACTATTGCTCTGTAGTACAGTTTGAGGTCAGGGATGGTGATTCCCCCAGAAGTTCTTTTATTGTTGAGAATAGTTCTCTCTATCCTGGGTTTTTTGTTATTCCAATGAATTTGCAAATTGCTCTTTCTATCTCTATGAAGAATTAATTTGGAATTTTGATGGGGATTGCATTGAATCTGTAGATTGCTTTTCTTACCTTAGACAAAAGTTCTTTATAAAATCACTCAAAGGGGGAGTTACAGAAGGATGCTGATATTAAATTCAAAGCAATGTTTTATTATATAAGCTCATTAAAAATTCAAAGCAACAGTTTCATATGGCCTTGCTTTATCATAGTGCACACCTGTGACTTCATCCTTGGACCTGACCCAGAATGAATGTTTTTCCTTGATCACGCATCTGTTCCCAGCCTATTTCTCTTCTTAGTGCAATTCATGAAAGTTCATTGTATTCCTTATAATGCAGCCTTTGCTGAATATTCTATAAGAAGTGGGTATATTCGATTCTTGATTCTAATTTCACTACATCTTTCTGGCAAAATAATTAAAACCATCTCCTAAAGCCATTTTTCTAAAATTATTTGAGTCAAATCAAGAATTCAATAAAGTCATTAATTCATCTAAACAGCATTAATTCATGAGAGTTGGTCTTCATGTTGATCTGCAGAAAATCTGCCCAATAGGGTGAGCTGCTGTTCAGGAATCATTAGTCTGTATAGTGTTAGGAAAAGGCAAATCAACACTAAGAAGCAATCTTGGGATGAAGTCTCTGAAGGCCCTGCAATTTAGAACTTACCCATTGCAGGCCATGCGAAACTGGTAGGCCATCTCCAGAAAATTACTTCTTTGCCTTTTACCTTTCCTAGATGGCTACACACACACACACACACACACACCATATATACATATGCGATATATATATATATATATATGTGTGTGTGTGTGTGTGTGTGTGTGTGTGTGTGTGTGTATGTAATGAAACAAATATATATTTAATTGTCATTTGAGGTAAATTTCATTTTTCTGCTCAGCCACACTCAGCCAATCAAGTAAAGCATCCAGGTTTTCATGTCAGAAGCCGTTTGCTTTGCTAAGTTTCCTTCCTCTGTTCCTACTCTCCTTACATCTCTGGAATATAAAAGTCTTTTGCTGTTTTTATCAGGGAATAGAAAATACATTTTCCCGACAGAGATCTCCAGCCTTCGGGGTTAAAATGGCAGCATTTGCCACCCTGATGTAACTAAGTACTTTTCGAACACGCGGGCCCATGGCGGTACTCAGCCTCCACCACTGCAGCTGTAGAAACTGTCTGAGCTTAGAGAGCATAAATTCTCCAGTTTAGTTAGTTGATCAGCCTCAATATGCAGCCTGTCCTTGAACTCCCAGAAATCCTCCTGCTCCTGCCTCTCAAGTGCTGGGGTCATTAGTGTGTGCCACCATACCTGATTACAAAGCTTATGAAGTATGCTTGTATTTATGTTTTATGAAAATATACATGTGTGGCTTTCTCTGTATAGTTACAGCTTCAGAGTTATTCTTTCTTCAATAAGTCAGCTTCTTCCCAGAATGTTTCTTGGAGCTAATTGGCTTTCTCCCCATAAACACTTGAGAAATAGCAATGCCATAGGTCCCTAGAGTTGTTGTTTTCATAATTAGGGTTTTTCTTTTTAAATGTTAATGTTAACAGTTAAAGTTGGTATATAGTTATTCAACTTTTTCTCTTGTATATTTACTGAATTTTGGCAAACTGTTTTTCTATTTAATATGTTTCTTTGTATTTATTGGCCCAATACTTTGCCTATCACTTTCTCAATATTCCATTAATGTCTATGAAGTCTCAAGCCTTATTCTCAATGGCAGTTGTTTTTTCCCATTTACCTGTACTCTTTCTAACCTTTACACTAATCTTATTATCTGTGTTTATAATTTCTAATCATGGATCATTTACTGAATTGATTTGTTTTCGTTGTAGTCTACTTATTATTTAAATATAACTTATTAATCATTGTTATAGTTAAATTTTTATTTTTGATTATAATTTGTATTTCTTAGCTTCCAGATCTGGAAGGTTAAAGGTATTTTATATACATATGTATGTGTACATATACTATATATATATATATATATATGTATGTATATGTATGTATGTATATGTATGTATGTATATGTATATATGTATATATGTATGTATACATATATATATATATGTATATGTATGTATGTATGTATATATGTATATATGTATGTATACATATATACATATATACATATACATACATACATACACATACACATACACATACACATACACATACACATACACATATACATATACATCATATACATATATTATATACATTGGTGTTTTGCATGCATGTATGTATGTGTACCATGCAAGTACCTGATACCCAAGCATGTCAAAAGAAGGTATATGATCTCCTGGAACTGGAGTTATATGTGTTAAAGAGACACCACATCAATGCTGGGAATTGAACTCAGGTCCTCTGCAAAAGCAGTAAGCAATTTCAATTGCCAAGCCATATCCTCTGGCTCTTGACTTTTTATGTAAGTTATGAAGCAATACACTAACTTCAAAGCATATACTTTGGTCTATATTATTCTTGGCATACAATTTTTTACTTTAATGCAATTAAATAACATAATTTTCTGATTGCTTTGATTTATAACTTGTGTTTTGAGTGGTTGATAATTTTTTAAATATCCTTTAAGAAAATGCCCTTTAAGAAAAGCAGCATTGTTGAATGTACGTTTGCAAGTTTTACATGTGAAATTGACGCCGTAGCTAACAGCTTTCTCCTGTCCTTTGTACTAACTGATATGACTTTTGAATAGATAATATTGAGCTAGGGACAAGCCTTAAAAGCTCCAATCTCAACTCTGGATATGTTTGCTTTCTTAATTGGGATCTGTTAGGTCTTGCTTTATGTATTTTGAAGTTTTTTTTTAGTTAGAATCATGTCTACTTAGGTTTTCAATACTCATGTGATCAGTGGGAAGTCCTGTCCACTCTGATAACACTTTTCTCTCGAAAGCTCACTACTGATGTTTATTTAGTATGGTGAGTGTATCATAATAATCTGCCCGGTGCCGTCCCCATGACTTTCTTACATTACAGCCACTGTGGCATGACTTTTGTAAACACTGTTTTTGAGTGTTCAGTTCATGCACATTTAGGGTCATGTCAAATCACACAAATATGTAGAAGTTTTACTCCACTTGTACATAGTTCCTGTACAGTTGTGTGTCTGAATTCTATGTTCTGATGGAACTTGTAAATGTGGTCACATTAGTTGGAACAGATTAAAGCTTCTAAGCTTGAGGCATGCGTAAGAGAGCAACAGCAGAGGGGGTCACATCTCCAGGGCAGAGCATAGTCTGTGCTCATTCAGGCATCTAAGGACATGGTATTGTTCAGCTTTCTAGTTATGCCTGCATTAGTCCTGATTTCTTTTATTAAAGAGATTATCCCTCAGATGATGAGTCCTTCTATGTCCTTTTCATAGGCTCTGGTTACATTCAGAACAATCTAAGAGTATCCACTACAGCACTGACAAAGTCCCCTTTGTGATAGGTATGTCACTTATGCATTGTAGTGATTTGGAAGAGTGTGTATGCGGAAGGCTGCTAGTCTGTCAAAGCTCTTCATGTCCTTCTTATTCCCATTTGAACTTCCAGCCCATGCAGGGTGCTTTTGAAGGTTTTAGGATAGTATTGCTTGTGTTGAATGGCATGTTAGAACAATCACATACCTTACTGTTTATATCCAAAATGCATTTAGAATGTATCATCTATGTATCTATCTATGTACTGTATCTGTGTATTTACATATCTATGTATTATTTATCTATGCATTCTTTATGTATCTATATATCTATATGTATCTATATTATCTATGTATCTATGTATGTATCTATATATCCATGTATCTATCTAGGTTTATATCTATCTGTGTGTATTATGTATGTATGTATGTATGTATGTATGTATGTATGTATGTATCTATCTATCTATCTATCTATCTATCTACCTATTTACCTACCTATCTTCATTTCTCTCTTTTATGTTATGAAAGCTACTGTAATCATCAAGTTTACTTCATCATATGTCTTCATCCTTGTGTATTTATTCACAAGTTAATGACTTACATTGTCTTTCTTATTCTATTCTTCATGGAAGTGTTTCCACATCAGTTGACAATTTTATACTTTCTCAATCTTCAATGTATTGAGTGCAGTGTCCTCTGATTTTCATGATTTCAAATGTGCTGTGTATTACAATTCATCTTTTAGTTTTAATTTGGTCTCCTCTGCGTATCTGATTGTTTTCACTTTGACTTAAGCATTTGTTTTTGTTACCTACATTTTTACTTTTCTAGTTTGAATATTTTCATGACTTCAATTTCTGTGCTTTTTTTTTTGTTTTTGTTTTTGTTTTTGTTTTTGATTTTTTTTTTATTGGCCTTATTGTGAGTTGTCTATTACTAACTCTGGGCTGTTTTCTCTCTTAGTTGTCCTGGCTCTCTTCCTAGTTGCATAGTTAGTCTTTGCCCTTTGCAGAGCCCTCCCTTGCTTCTCTTCTTTATGTTTCATTGCTGCATTTTGGACACTGCTCACTGGCGGGTCGTGTAGATGGCTGGTTATTCAGCAGTGTGTAGATGGCTGCCTAGTTTACAGGAGAAACTGTTACCACTGCTCACTCTTTATTTCTGGCTTTTTCTTCTTCCCTTCTTGGCTTTGACTGTGGTATTTTAGACAACTAAGCCACCAAGCCAACAGGCTACTTTGGTTTTATCCTTTATAAAATTTCTTGCTTCTTGAAGGATGTTTCTCCAGCTCTTCATGCTTATTGTTCATGGTTCCTAATAGGCTTTTAAAGGACAGTTGCTATGGTCTGGAGAGATGGCTCTGAGGTCAGGAGTACGGCTACTCTTGTAGAAGATCCAGGTTCCGTTCCCAACATCCACATGGTGACTCAGAACTGGAACTGCCTATAAGTTGGTTCCAGAGGAACTGACACCTTCTTATGGTCTCCATAGGCAAGGAATGCATGCAGTGCACTTACATACTTGTAGACAAATACACACACATATAGAATAATGAAAGAAAAACAATTATTAACTTGCAACGTTTCTCACATCTTTAGTGTTTCCAATTACTCAATTCCTTTTTCCTTTTTAAAATTAAATTGTTTATTTACATTCTAAATATTGCCCCCTTTCCCAGTTTTATTTACATTCTAAATATTGCCCCCTTTCCCAGTCCCCCCTCCCAGAGTTCTTCACCCTATCCCTTTTCCCCTTTGCCTCTGAGACAGTGCTCCCCCCCACCTACTCAACCCTACCTCATCCCTCCAGCATCCTGCTTCCTGGGGCATCAAGTCTCTACAGGATTAGGTGCATTCCCTCCCACTGAGGCTAGACAAGGCAGTCTTCTGCTACATATGCACCAGGGGCCACAGACCAGCCCATGTATGCTCTTTGGTTGGTGGATTAGTCTCTGGGAGCTCTGAGGCATCTGGGTTAGTTGATACTGTTGTTCTTCTTATGGAGTTGCAATCCCCTTCAGCTCCTCTAGTCCTTTCCCCTAACTCTTCTATAGGAGTTCCTGATCACAGTCCAATGGTTGGCTATAAGTAACTGCATCTGTCTCAGTCAACTGCTCATAGATCCTTTCAGAGGACAGCCATGCTAGACTCCTGTCTTCAAGCACAACATGGCACCAGTAATAGTGTCAGGGTTTGGTTCCTCTGCATGGGGTGGATCCCAAGTTGGGCTGGTCACTGGATGGGCTTTCCTTCAGTCTCTGCTTTATTTTTCTCCTAACATTTCCTTTAGACAGGAACAATTCTAGATCAAAAATTTTGAAGGTAGGTGGGTGGCCCTATCCCTCCACTGGGGGCCTTGTCTCTCTGCTGGAGGTGATCTCTTCAGGTTCCATCTACCCACTGTTGGGCATTTCGGCTAAGGTCATCCTCATTGAGTCCTGGGAGCCTCTCATATCCCAGGTTTTTTGGGACTTTCTAAAGGTTAACCTTGCTTCCCCATCCTCAACAGCTGCATATTTCCATTCATTTTCCTGGCCTTCTTGGCTTCTCTTCTGTGGCCCTCCACCCCATACCCAGTCCTGCTCCCTTTCCCCTCCTCTCTCCCACTCAGGTTCTTATTTTCCTCTGCCTCAATTGGTTATTTTGTTTCCCCTTCTAAGAGGGATTAAGGCCTCCTCACTTGGGTCTTCCTTCTTGTTAAACATTATATGGTCTGTGAGTTGTATTATAGGTATTCTGTACTTTTTGGCTAATATCCACTTATGAGTGAGTACATACTATGCATGTTCTTTTGGATTTGAGTTACCTTGCTCAAGATAATATTTCCTAGTTCTGTCAATTTGCCTGAAAACTCCATGATGTCCTCATTTTTAATAGCTCAATAATATTCCATTGTGTAAATGAACCATATTTTCTGTGTCCACTTTTCGGTTCAGAGATGTCTGGATTATTTCCAGCTTCTGGCTCTTATGAATAAGGCTGCTATGAACATGGTGGAGCACAAGTCCTTATGGTATGGTGGAACATCTTTTGGGTATATGCCCAGGAGCAGTATAGCAAGTAGAATATTTCCAATTTTCTGAGAAACCACCAGATTGATTTCCAGAATAATTTTATCAGCTTGCGATCCCACCAGCAATGGAGGAGTGTTCTCTTTCTCCACATCCTCACCAGCATCTGCTGTCACTTGAGTTTTTGATCTTAGCCATTTTGACTGGTGTGAGATGGAATCTCGGGGTTTTTTTGATTTGCTTTTCTCTGATGACTAAGGCTGTTGAACATTTCTTTAAACATTTCTTGGCCATTTGAGATTCCTCTGTTGAAAATTCACTGTTTAGCTCTGTACCCATTTTTTTAATTGGGAAGAGATCTTTACTAACCCTATATCCAGAATATATAGAGAACTCAAGAAGTTAGACTCCAAAAAAATCAATTACTAGTTTCTAACTGTAGAATTTTGTTGTGTTGATTTTGCTCCATATTTTTGTCTCATATTTTTAAATTTATCTTGTTAATTTCAGATATGGATATAATGTATTTAGATTGTGTACAATGTATATAATGTATATAGATTGTGACTATCCCCATCTCTTTTATCCCCCTCCCTCTTTTTAAAGCTCTCTCTTTCCCAAGTCCTCTCCTATTCTCTCTCTCTCTCTCTCTCTCTCTCTCTCTCTCTCTCTCTCTTTCTCTCATTTTCCTTGCTTTTTCTTTTTATTTATTTATTTTTTTATTGGATATTTTATTTACATTTCAGATGCCATCCCCTTTCCCCATTTCTCCTCCCTAGAAAACCCCTATCCCGTGCCCCCTTTTCCTTTTTGCTTTTATACATTTTTTTTAAAATGTTAATCGAAGGCTTTATAATTATGGTAATGCTCAATCAGAAGTGTAACCCAATACCCAACCTAGATATATAAACTATCTTTGACTGGTGGAGACACGTGAACATCTGCCTCCATGCCCTCCCTCTCTCATCACCTAGCTTCTCCTCTACTTCATTTTCTCCTCTCCTTACTCCATTTCTTCCTCTCAGTGCTCCTTCCCCCTTAGCTCCTCCTACATATCACCCTTCCTTTTGTGATGCATAACGTTATGATATGCTCAACATGGCAGGGAAAACTAGCATGCTTGTGCTTCTTGTCACTAAACCACTGATCTCCAGCTGTGGGTTGTCCAGCTTTCTGTCTGAGCCTCCAGCACTGGAATCTCACCATGGCTTAGTGCCCCACCTTCATCCTCAAGGTATTTGTCTGTGAGTTCAGCTCTCACAGGACTGCTCTTCACATTTTCTCTGAATAGACTGATTCTCCTCATGGTTCCTTGCTTACCCAGAAAAATGTGAAGTGATTCTTTGTTGTTCTATGAAGACAGCCCCACTCTTGGACAGGCTCTCTCTGCTGGCTCTAGCTCACTCTAGACTCTCTTGGCCTTCCCAAGCTTGAGTCAGTTGTGCTATTTGCTCTGGTACTTCTCAAGGGCACTGGGCAGGAGAGAGTGAGATGTACTTTTTATCTTACAAATCTTGCTCTGAATGATGTACAGGCATCTCTTGTATGATGCTCTTACCATGTCTTTTAGTCTTTGTACATATTGACTTTGCTCACAAATAATCTTGATCTATTTTTACAATCATTTCTTTGCAGTATATTACGTTCAGCTCTGCCATCCTGCATGCTGTCTTTATGTATGAAAATTTACATTGATACCTTGAATACCTATTCCTCCCCCATGAAATTTCCCATGTTTCTGTCAGGCAACAAAGGTAAGGGCAGCCAGTTTATATCTTCTGAGAATTTGAATTGATTTTGTTTTCTATATCAAACTCATATTGGTATCTGGGGAATCAGAATGAGCATGTGTGACAGAGGTACTGGAGTGATGGGCAAGCCTTTACCCTCGGTGAACTCTGACTTCATTTGTTCCCTAAGCCATGTAAGCAGGCTGCCCCAGTATCAAGCAGTATCAAGGTAATTTCATCCTCACTGAAGCTGATTACAAACCAGTGGTTTAACTGAGGAGGAAGGCTTCCCCCAAGGCCCACCCACTCCTGGAGCTTCCACTTAGTCATGTCCTACAAATATCCAGTGTCTCAAAAATATTCACATGCCTTTTTGCATGCGTAGCTATACTAAGTAAACTCACATATAGTACATTAATCTCTCTATAAATGTGTGAGTATATACAAATATACATTTATATATGGAGGTGGGTAAACTTTAGATATCCAAATAGTTTGGTTGTGCCTGCTTGCTGCAGTCAGAATGATGTGGCTGGTAACACTGTCGTATTCAACTTTTTTCCATCCACAGTGGTTTTGATAAGAACCTACACACAGGTCTGCCTTGATTTAGGAGAAGTATGCCACATTAATTTGGCTTAGAGGTGAGCATACTATGATCCAGTCAGTCCTAGCATCTCTGCCAGGCTGTTGAATTCATCCATGGTTTTTCCACACAGGGCCTCTCAGCTGACATGTCACACACACTCTCTTGTGAGCAGCTGGGGCACTATGCAGTGCAAGCACAGCACACGGATCTCTGACATCTTGGAATTCCTAGTAGGCATAGTATATGACTGCATAAGTAATGACCACAGCAGATGAAGTTGTCTCAGCCTGTGGAGACCCTCACAAATACAAAACCTCTGAGTCTTCTAACTCACTCTTGTCCTGATATGGTTCACAGTGTTCTTTGGAAAGTCTGTCTATAATGAGTGAAAAATTGCTAATCTATCTATGTGTATTATACTACTCTCTCCCCTGGAAAGGAAGTCTGGAGTGTACATGAATAATGGAAAGTTAAGTGAGGCTGGCTGGCTGGTATAAAAATGCCTTTATAGACTTCAATATCATTTGACATACAGTAAAGTGTCATTACTGAGTACAGACCTTGGTACAGAAGGGCGTACGTACCCTGACTCTTAGCACACAATTAATGAATCCCCGCCCATCACCAAAAGCATGAGTGAGGAGTGGCCTTGAAAGCTTCAATTTGGGCAAGATTAAGTCCCATGCTCGATAGGATTTTCTAACCTTACATCCGAGAAGAATTATGTTAATATAAATTACCCACCACAAACCTAAGGCCTATGCTGCCTTAGAGATGTAAGAGCATTTTAAATGTAAAGGCAGCGACTCTTAATCTCCAACACATAGGTATTTTGAATGAGTTTATGTACTTGAGAAAGTCATGTTATATCTTGACTCAATAATCAGAGTGCCTTAGTAAAGAAAATTATATGCCATGCAGAGCCACAGAAAGCCATCTGCAGAAGAATTACTTTGAAAGAGAGAAAATGAATGATCTGCTGTGTGAAATGCATTCATGAAATAATACAGCCTTAAGAATCTGCAAGACCTCTCATTTGCAGGTGGAATAATAAAAGTCTAAGCTCACAGAGAAAAGTAAATGGCAGTGCCAGGGACTGAGTGCTCTACTATTCTAGTCACGTGTCTTATCTCTCAAGACCTTCTAGAAAGGCAGCGCTGAGCCGGTGTCACAGCCCATTCTAGGATGGCCACCTCCACCGGCACACTAAGAATACATCAGGCTCTTTAGTTCCATAAATTGACATCTTTGTAAGGCCTTAAACCTATCTGAGTCAACCCAAAAGGTCTTCTATGTAGAATTTAGGTCTGGTTCTTCCTTGCAGCCCCTAGAAGGAAGACTCAGACTCAAAATATATTTACAAATACCTTGGCCATATACCTAGGCTGTCCTCTTGACTAGATTATAACTTAAAATAACCCAATTATTTTAACCTACGTTCTGCCACGTGGCTGGTTACCTGTGCTCAGGTACCAGGCATCCATCTCTTCACAGCTTGCTGAGAGAATCTTCCTGTGCCTTGCTCTATTCCAGAATTCTTTCTGTCTCTCAGATGTCCCACCTTCTATTCTACTCTTTCCTATAGGCCATAGATTTTTCAATTGATGGATGATGGATCCATACAACACACAAGATATCCTCTCTATACTTATATCCTGAGAGTACACTGAAAATTTAAAAATAAAGCTAACTGGTGGCCTAAATATCGAAAGGTAAGGAGTATAACTTGTAAGACATGTCAATAACAAGATGGAGAAATGGTGTGATTTCCATCAGAAATGTTCAGAATGATTTTAAGTAAAGCAGAAAACGAAAGCAACATGTTTAGGAACCTGTCCAAATAAAATACAATGAGAATATGGTGTAGTATCTTATTTATCCCCTGTTTGCATAAGACGGCATGCACATGGAGTGTCATGAAGTCCAGCAAGATCTGCCATAGCATCTGCCTGTCACTGCACTGGGAAGGGTGCTGGAGTGGGAAGGCACGTTGTGTCTTTCTCATGCCCTTTCTGTTCTGTTCACACATTGCTTTGGTAACAACTTTATTTCAATTGCTGCTAGCACTGTAACATGCTACCCACAGAAATCGGTATGGCCATCAGGCATCATTCTGAGAGTCTTCTGTCTGTGTCTACTTTTCGAGTGACATGAAATATCTCTGGAAGATCAGAAGATGTTCTAACCAGGAGACACCATTACTTCAGACATATGAAGATACAAGTTAGTTCTTTCAGGACAAAGGGTGTATTTATCTGGAGCCACTGGAGAATGTCTCTGAGGTTGAACTCATCATTTGCCTGTGAAAATTTGCCAAGTCAAAATACATGTGTCTATATGGCAAGGAGGAGCTGCCTGTATACAGGGATGCCATGAAATACTGTGTATAAGCACACTTCTCTGTGTAAGTGTGTAAGCACACTTCTCTGTGTAAGTGTGTAAGCATACTTCTCTGCTCTTCTTTTGGATGAACCCACTGCCTTACAATCTGTCACAGATGCAAACAACCACTAAGTGTCAAGAGTGTCACACTGCTGTCTTAGGCTGCCTAGCTGGAAGTGCCATTCACATTGGGGTCTACATCTTTGATTTTTTTTTTCTCAGTAAAACCTGGTTCTTTAGTGACATATAGCTTGGGAGATTGGGAGTTCAAATGACATTGCAGCTGAACTATTTGCAGGTTGAGGTTCTCTGTGTGCTTTGAAGTAGCACTGGGAACAACAGGACACGCAATGCAAGCTCCTGCACCGTTTCTGTGGCATTTGATCTGGGATGTAAACTTCAGACCACCATTCTTGTCCTTTGCTGTGCCATCCACAGTGGCACTGAGAGCGACAATGTCTCTATAGGTCTTAGTTTTCCAAAACTGTTGCAAATGTAATTTACAGCGTCAATTAACCCCTCAATTCTTCCTGGTGGCTAATAAGGGACATCTAAAGTAGAGGGTTCAATATCTTTGAAAGTTTCTCAGGCCATGGATTATACCTGTACTCTTTACTTCTGGAAGAAGAGATGCTAGAATCTGTATGCCCAATAAGATTAGACAATCAATTTACAACCACAAAACCAATTTAGAAAACCTTTGTAAAAAAAAAAATGTTCCCCTAGAACTGCTTGGTGTCAAATAATGTACTAGTCAGCGTCTTCCAGAGTAATTGAAATGTGAGTGTATGTGCGGACTTGAATATGTGCTTTGTACATCATCACATGTCTATGCAGAGTGATGTAGTAAGTATAGGGGTTTGGAGAGTTTAGAGGTCCAAACATCTGTAGGCTAGAGTCCAGGGGAAGCCATCGTAAATTTCAGCATGACTTTGAGGTTCTGAAAACTGGGGGCCCCACTGGGGTAAATCTGAGTCTGAAGGAAGAGAGGGTGAGACAGATGTCCCAGCTTCGGCAGAGAGGCAGTAAATCGAGAGCAGGTTCCTTCTTCTGATTTTGTTTCACTTAGACTGCCAGCTGACTGCAAAACCACTGCCTCACCTTCCCGAGACTGCCAAACCAAATGTTCATCTCGTCTCTTCTCATCGGGTCTAGAAACAGCCTCCTGGCTATACTCAGAAATGCAATCTGGGTTCTCTGTGTCCAGTCAAGTGGTACTCAAAACTCATCACCACCACACGGCTGTTAATTAGGAAGTGTCCCTGAAAAGCAGGGGTCCATCCTTGGTTTAGAGGTCTTGGGGTATTGCACCACAAAGGCCTTGAACTTCACGATCACCCCCTAATTTTCACCTAAACACAATAGTCGCCTAGTTTCTTAATGTTTTATGTCTCGAATATTCTTTTCTTCCTTCAGATATAAATACAGCATTTGCTAAAACAAAGGCACAGTTTCAGACTGATTAAAATTTCTTCCTGAAGTGTGACCATTCTCATTAGCTCACTGCTAGTTAATGAAAAAGACAATTGCAAATTCACTCAAGTGATGATCATGAGCCTTTTGCATTTTGAATATTCCTCAATACTCAAGGTCTCTGCACTCGCTTGAAATGAAATTCCCTTAAGAATATATCTCCTTATTCTTCTGTGTGTGAGCATGTGTGTGTGTGTGTGTGTGTGTGTGTGTGTGTGTGTGTGTGTGTACATGTGAGTATATGGATGTATGTGCCCTTGTGTGCACATGTATGTGGAGTGATAAGAACAAACTTGGTTTTTTATCCTCAGATACATCCTCCACCTCCTTTGAGACAGGCTCTATTACATACCTGGACGTTGTGGTCAGCAAGCCATGCCAAGATTTTCATATGGCTACTGGAAATTAAACTCACATCTTCATGTCTACAAGGCAAGCACTTTACCAAGGAAGTTATTTCTCCAGCCCCTCTCATCCCCTCTTTCTTTACATCTTCGAAAGGTTATTGGGGATGGTGATTGGCTTCTATTGTATAGCCAGATCTTCAGAGTGTTCATGCTGACTACAGCTGCTCATCTACTGAGTATGGTGTTTCTCTGGTTACTAAAATTTCATATGGCAGCCTGAGGTGTGTTAGAAACAACACGTACATGCTTCATTTTAATTATTTCCTGGTTAAAAATTAAATTTCCCAGTATAAATACAGTGGCGGACACTAACACCTCAGTCATTACCTCAGCTCGTGGTCACTTTCAAATTACCTTTACAAAAATAGACATTTTTGGTCTCTAAAGTTGCCTGCTTTAATGACAGAGTATTTCATTATTTTAGGAAATACTTTCATTTAGTAACATAGGAAATACATTGCAGATGAGACTACAATTAAACACCCGGAGAACAGTGAAAATATCAGTCCAAACTAAGGCAGATGTACAACCACGAGTCCTGTATGTCTTCCCAAGCAAACCTGAATACAGAGGAAAGGTCTTGTTGCAAGCCCTGCCCTATTTGTCCCTAAGCCCTATTTGCTTTAGTCCCTAGGAACTAGAATCACAACAAATACATACAGAATGGAATCCATACTGTATCCCAAAGAGTCTCCATCGCTTAACCAAGAGTTAACCTAAATGTACACACACACACACTCACACACACACACACACACACACACACACACACACACACACACCACATAAACCACTGAACTGCATATTGCAGGTTATTATAATTTCATGTGGAGACTTAGTGCTCACGCTGAGGACCAAACTTGCCAAAATATCAGCAGGAAGTGCAATTATATAGATGTGTGCCTAATATAAGTAGATGCTACTGACAGGTGTGCCTCTAACTGAGAGCAGCAAGGTTTGTACAGTTGTCCTCCTCACACGGCCTTTTGTTTTTCTTCATTGATGCTGTTCTCTTGTCACTGGGACCATCCACACTGTTTCATGCTATGTGCTGCTGTATAGCTGCTCACCCATCAGCTAGTCTGCACTGTGCACTCTGTCACTGCCTCTGTTTCAGACAGTCTGGCATGACTGGCCAGTCATACTGGGAGTGGCTACACCCTGGACTCCCCATTAGAGGTAATGGCTCATGGCAAATTTTGACAATTAACTGGAAACATTCCCCCAAAGTCCTTCCATTACATCACAATTATACCTGCATTATGCAGAGGGAAATGATTTCCACGTTTTAAAATGGTTTTGAAGTTATTTTATATCTGTTGCTTGTGGGAGAGGCACAGCATGCTGTAGTGTGCATGCAGAGATTGGAGGACAACTTCCAGGAGTCAGTTCTTGCCTTCCACTGTGCAGGTTCCGGGGATCAACCTCTGTCAGGCTGAGCCCATGGTCTTAAAGATCTAATTTGATGTTCTCTGTGTATGCGTACATATGTATGCCTGAGTATAGCCTTGTGCACCACCTGTTTACAGGTGTCTTTAGAAACCAGAAGAAAACATCAGAACCTGGTGACCATCAGAGTTCCAGATGGTTGTAAATGCCCCAATGTGGATGTTAGGAATTGAACCCAGGTCCTCTCCAAGAAGAGCAAGTGCTCCGAATTGACAAGTTACCTTTCTAGTTCACAGGCCTGATTTTAATTTTTAAAATGCACACTTATAGTCAACTTGTACTGTAAAAGGCTCAATCAGTAGATGAATGGGAAGCAATTTTGAGAGTTGCAGAGCTTTTGATTAAAATCATCATGGACTTTAATATTTAATGCACTCAATCAGGATTGTGATGTGTTATCTCTGTGTGTGTGTGTGCGTTGTATTGTGTTATGAACTCTGTTGGCTATGTGGGCAAGGAAGATGGATTTAAAATCAAATGAGATAATACCCAGCACAGAATCCACTCTCAAGAGAAACTCAAGGACAGCCTGGTACATTATTGCAGTATATGTACTGGAGGATGGCCTTGTTGGGCATCAGTGGGAAAGGAGGTCTTGGTCCCATGAAGGCTGGATGCCCAAGTGTGTGGGGGAATTCAAGGGCAGGGAAGTGGGAATGGGTGCGTGGGTGGGTGGGTGGGGGCATCCTCATAGAAGCAGGAAGAGGAGGAATGGGATACAGGGTTTCTAGGGGGTGGTGAAATGGGGAAAGGGAATAACATCTGAAATGTAAATAAATAAAATATCCAATAAAAAGAAATATGACCAGGTCCCTTTGCCCTGTAGTCCTGCACGAGGAGCCCTTGCATTGTGAACCCCACAGGCAGAGGTTTAGTTTCCAGACCTTGATAAACAAACATGGCATTTCCAAAGCTCCCGCACTTTTCCCAGTTGGGCTTCTGAAGAGTCTATGCTCACGGGTGTATGTATCACTGAAGCAGAACTGTGAATTGCAAGCTACTTTAATATTTTTGTTACAGTCTTAACACTATCCTCAGCAAAGCACTCTCAATCCAGTACCCTCCAGGGGAAGGAGCCAAGGCCAGTAGAAGTCCACTGTGTACATGCCTTGAGATTGCCTCTATTCCTTTATCACCAGAACTTCTAGAGGCTTCTATTCACATGGGGATGAAGCAAGCATTGTGGAATGTTAAACACGAATTTGTACAAACAGGAATCTCTGCAGCTCTGAAGAAAGTGGATGAAAATGTCTATTTCTTTCCATTAGACAAAAGTTTTCCACCTACACACAACTCTTTTTGCTGCTGCTAGTCTCTGCAAGCAATTTATTAATTCACTACCATGTTAAGTTTATCTGTAATTTACTTACAAATTGATTAGTAAAAAAAATACTCATATTACATCCTTGTTTTCTTTGTGCTAAAATGAATTAACGTTATAAGGGAGAGCTCTTTCTAAAGCAATTGCCTTGTTTAAATTAGGCAATAAAATTGGATTTCTTAATAGCCATGCAATAAACCCAGACTGCTTTATTATCTGCCAAGTGCCCTCACATATAATACTGTATCTGATTCCCATGCTGGTTTTGTGGACTACGTGTGTTTGGCATGCCTGGTATAGAAAAGTAGACCAAAGAAGAGAGGGTAAGACATTTAGTTCTTACCCTAGTGCTGTGCTCATGGCCACAATCTACATTTTAAGATTTTGAGTGAAAGCAGCTTTGTTGGTACCAGTTCTTGGGATGTTATCAATGCATCACATCACAAGAAATGTCTCCTCTTTTATCTCCTCCTCCTCTTCCTCTCTCCTCCTCTTCCTCTTTCTCTCTCCTCCTCTTCCTCTTACTCCTCCTCCTTCTCCCAGTTCTGCTCCTCTCCTCTCTCCCACTTGTCCTCCCTCTCCTCTTTTTCCATTCCTTCTTCCCTCTTCCTCCCCTCATCTTTTCTTTCTGTGTCTCCAATTCCATGTGTGCACTGCACATGTGTGCACTGCACATGTACCTGTTAATGTTGGTATGTGCACATGTGCCTGTCGTGCATGCGTGTGTGTGGGTAGATGCTTGTGAATGTTAGACATCAATGGTGGGCAACTTCCTCATTTCCTGTTCACCTGATTTTTGTTTCTTTTTACTTTTTTTTTTTTTTTTGAGCCAGGAACTCTCACTGAACATGGAGATTACCTATCAGTTAGGCTGACTGGTTAATGAGTCTTAGAGATCTCACCCATCCCATTGTTCCTGCTACACTACATGCAGAGGGTGCTGAGGAAATGAACTCAGGTCTTCCGGCTTCTGCAGCAGGTACTTTTCTGAGACATCACTTCAGTTCCTATTAGGGCTTCTTAAACTGATCACCCATTAAATCACTGGTATACACAGACGCACACCAAGAAACTGGTACAAATTGGGTAGTCTCAATTCTGCTGGGCTTTTGCTCAGAGATTTTCAGTATGTATATTTATATGTACAAAGTATACTCCACCTCCACGGAGTTTGTGTTTGAGCACTTGTTCTGTAAGTGGGGAGAAGGGGCACTTTTAAGAGGTAGAACTCTGATGCAGGACATGGGCGTCTTAGGGGCTGAGTCTTGACAATGCTGTCTCCCTCCTGCTCCATCCCACCCATCTGCTTCCTGATTCACTAATCTATGAAGGGACTTTTCTACATGTTCCCACTGCAAAGAACTTTGTCATGCCATTCCCACCGTGATGAAACAAACCAGAAGAAAATGAGCCAATCTTTTCTCAAGATATTCCTATCAAGTCTTTATACAGGACAACTAGAAAACTAACTAATACTAAAACCAACACATACTGCTTCCCAGGTCACTTGTTTCAAAACTGTGCTGTGGCAAGTAGGACTCATGAGCTTGACAGTGATATGTGCGGAGACAGCCAGTGTTTCTAGTGGGATAGCCACATTCCCTTCTCTCCTCTGGTTTCTCTCCATGGAGGAGAACTCTCAGCCACATGCTAAAGTCTGACATCTCAGTGTATTTTTTCCTCTGTGTGATCTGCTAGTGCTGAACAGATCTGCATTATAGTTTGTATAAAGATTAAAGAATATTTTTTCTTTGTATTCTTTCTTCTGCTTGTTTCTCATCTATCAAAGATATACTTAGATGTACAAAATTCATTAAGTAATCTTAAATTATCTTAAAGTAATCATAAAAATTATTCTTTATCCCCTTATTTTTAAACAATTTTGGACTGGTCTTTGTGGCAGCAGCTATTATATTAATATTTCAGTACTTAAAAGATGGCTCAGTGGATAAACGAGTCTGCTGCCAAGTCTGGGGACCTGAGTTTAATTCTTAGGACTTACATGGTGGAAGGGGAGACCTGACTACTCTTAGGTTGTCCTCTGACCTCTGACCATCACATTCAAATATGTACATACTAAATAAATAAACAAATAAGTAATTAAGTAAAAAAAAAACAAGATAAAAAAGACAGTGTTTCAGAAACAGTTGAGCTTCTTAAGCTTAGGTACAGAGCCATATTCTAGAGGTGGGACCCAGGATTGAGAAGCTGTAGCATACACTGGCATCATAATTAATCAGTTTATTCCCTGTAGTCACTGTGGCAGCTTGAGACCTGCTGCAACCTCCATGGGACCCTAAGCAGGTATTGTGCTCAGGAATGGTGGTGACCAACTGTGGGATGGATTCCACCTGGAGTGCGCTGGAACACTTACAGGTGGGCAAGGCAAGACAGGCTTAGATTTCAGCTGAAGTCAGGGTCTGAGAACTGGGGAACCATCATCACAACACTGACAAAACTCTTATTTATTACTTACCTAATACCACTAAAATAAAACATAAGATTAAATCATATGGATGAATGGAGTATGATGCCACTTGCATTGTGCTTTGCCAGCTTTCTACTCTGAAAGATAGGTATTGTTCAGTAAAAACAAGGTTCTGATATTCTAGACAGGTGTTATAACCCCAATGAAACTGGCTATCTTAAATCCCTAATTTTTTTTTTTGTCTTGATGACCTGTCAATTGGTGAGAATGAGGTATTGAAGTCACCCACTATCACTATGGAATGAGTAATATGTAACGTTAGCTATAGTAGTGTTACTTTTATATATCCAGGTTCCCTTTTGTTTGGTATCACTCCTTGTCTGTAGAAACAGCTTGAATCCTGTGTCCCCAAAATTCTGCAACAACTTCCCTGGGGCAGATTAACTTGAATGGTGTCTTAGTTTCAGATTTTTTGCTGTGAAGAAATATTATGATCATGGTAACTCATATAAAGAAAAACATTTAATTGAGGCTGGCTTACAGTTTCAGAGGTTTAGTCCATTATCATCATGGTAGGAAGCAGGACAGCGTCCAGGCAGACATGCTACTGGAGAAGGAGTTGAATGTTCTACATCTTGATTTACAGGCAAAAGAAAGGAACTGTGTGCCACACTGAATTTAGTTTGAGCATAGGAGACCTCAAAGCCTACCTACACAGTGACACACTTCCTCCATCATGGCCACACCTCTTAAAAGTGCCACTCTCTGTGGGACAAGGATTCAAACACATGAGTCTATGGGGTCCATAATTATTCACATCACTAGAAATGGGATACTATCCAGCTATAGGACATTTCATAATGGTGTAGCAGAACTGTGAATGGGTCCTAAGGGTGGGGCCTAGAGGAGGCAGGAACACTAGATGTGGCCAACTTTATGGATACAGTCATACTTCTGGTGGTTATGATACCTAATGCCCTGGCTCAGTCATCTGGACTTGATTCTAATAGCTTGCTTCATTGGTTGACTGAGACATGAACACTACTACCACTTACTCTTAATGAGGTCAGAGCTTTCCTAGTATGATAGAAGGGAGTCTGAAGGGAGACAAGTACAGTTCACTGGATTTACAAAATCAGGGCACACATGTCTGCTGCCCCAAGAAATAAACTTTAATGAAAAGACATAGAAAGGGCAAAAGTCTTAAGACATATACTGACATACACTGTCAAACTAACAAAGGAGCTCATATTTTTTTCCCTAGCAGATCTAGAATATTCTCTAAAAGTGACCTGCTATGAGATGAGACTGGGCATATTTCAATAATCGACTTTGTTTCATTTTTATTTAAATTGGAATAGATTTTTAATACATTCTGATTATGGTTTTTCCTTTTCCAGCTCTTCTCATATCCTCTACTTTTTCCTACCCACCCAAATCCTCTCTCTCTCTCTCTCTCTCTCTCTCTCTCTCTCTCTTTCTCTCTCTCTCTCTCTCTCCCGCTCTTCCACTCTCCCTCTCCCCCCCCACGCACTGGGATAAAAACAGGCCTCCAAAAAGATAATAAAATAAATTATATACATTATATAAAATGAACAAGAATAAGACAAAACAAACAAAGCTCAAGAAACAGAGATGCATACATTTACACACAGAGAAATCCTGTAAAATCACAAAATCAGAAACCGTAATATATGCACAAGGACTTGTAAAGTGTTAAAGAGAAGAGGGGGGTGGTTCTGACAAGGTGCTATGATACAAAAAACCTTCCCAAATGTCACTGAGTTCAGTTTGTGTTGGCCATCTTCTGTTGGGCATGTGGTCTACCCTTAAATGAAGTTTGTATACCCAATGAAACTCTGTTGGAGTAAACTAAATTTTTTTTGTTGAAAGCAGTCACGAACTGGAGACAGCTTCTGGGTTAGAGATGTAAGATATCATCCACGTCTCCTTTCAGCCCTGGAAACCCATTAGGCCCAGACCAATGTAGGCTTTGTGTGGGCTGCCACAGTCTCTGTGAGCGCATATATGTGTCAGTCCCACTGTGGTTAGAAAGCCTTATTTCCTTAATGTTCTCCAACACCTGTGCCTCTTATAATCTTTCTCCCTTCTTTCCTGCACAGTTCCCTGAGGAGAGAGAATTGATGGAGAGATCCCACTTAGGAATGAGTATTCCAAGGTCTCTTACTCCCTGCATATTGTCTGGCTGTGGGTTTCTGTATTTGCTCCCAACTGCTGAAGGAGAAAGCTTCTCTGATATCGGGTGAGCAAGTCACTGATCTATGAGTTATAGCGGAATGGCTTTAGGAGCCATTCTGTTGCAATTTTCCTTTAGTAGAGCACTAGTACTTGGTTTTCATCTAGTTCACTGGCCTGTCTAGTCTTGGCCACCAAAGCAGTGTTGGTGATGGGTTCCATCTCATGGAGCTGAACTTAAATTCTATCAGGTATTGGTTGGTTACCCCCACAAGCTTTGTGACACCATTGCACCAACACATCTTGCATACAGGTCACAATTATAGATCAAAGGGTTTGCATCTGGGTTGATCCTTACTTTCCTCCTTTGGTAGCACGCAGACTACCTCCAGTAAAACGGACACTACTCATTGTGGATGAAGACTCAAGGTAGCACCAACTCAACTTGTACATTTTTAGTGAGTTGTGTAGGTCTTGTCTTCAGCACTGGGGTCTTTCCATTAGTCTGTGGAGAGCAACCTATAGCTTCAGTAACAGCCTCAGTTGTTCAGGATTCCTATGGGAATCCTCTGGCCAACAATTAGATTCAATGTAACTCATTTACAGTACTGAAGCTTCATTTGGTGACAAGGGATGTCCAGCTTCCCTATTACTGGGCAATTTAATTTAGATTGTCTTAATGTATGTGTAGACTTTAGGAAGCTTCTAGTGTATTACGTCTGCTCTATAACATGCTTCAAATAGGCCTTAGTTTCAGTTGTTCCCACCCATATTTCCCTCCTCATCTCCTCTTCCCTTCTCAAACCCTGCTTGGTCTCCCTATTACAGCTCCACCTCATCTATCTATTACTATCTATTATATTTCCGTTGGTTAGGGAGGTCAATCCCTCCTTTCTAATAGCTTACTCTATACCTCTGTGGTTATATAGATTGTAGCCTGATTATCAAAACTTAGCAGCTAAGTCCACATATAAATAAATACATTTCATATTTGTAATTTTGAACCTGGACTACCTTAGTATGTGTGGGAACCGGTGGGTGGGACGCAAGGACATCCTTGATGATGGTCACAAGACGGCAGGCCCCAGTAACACAAGAAAGTCTGTGGGTTTCCAAAACGGCTTTATTTTCATGGCAGATGATAGTTGAATCTGGATGTGCACTCCCCCACCCCCAGAAACTCAGGGCAGATCTAAGTTAAATAGGGAAGGGGAGAGCCTGGAAAAAGGAATAGGCAATTGGCTATGCCCTCTGGCCTTTAGGTAACTCATTAATATGGAAATCTATCTAGGGCTGAGGCCTGTAGTCATGCCCTCTACCTGTGCGGGTGACACCTCTTTGGGAGGGGCTGTATAGCCTACTTGACTGAATGGTGCAGATCAAATGGAGGTCTTAGACAGCATGTCAGGACTCTGGGTTCTGGGGCGTGGCTGAACACCTGCCATTGCCTCATTGGGACCCGGGTTCAAGGTTTATGCCACACCAAAAACCAAGTATGATTTATTTTTCTAGCTCCATCCATTTGTCTAAAAATTTTATAATTTCATTTTTATCAGCTGTATAATATTCCATTCTGTAAGTATATGATGTTTATTATTTTATCCATTCATTCTACTTACTCCAAGTCCTCGCCAACATGAGCTATCATTTGTTTTATTGATCTTGGCCGTTCTGTTTGGTGTAAGATAAAACTCAAAGCAGTTTTTATTTGCATTTACCTGGTAGTTAAGGATGTTGAACATTTCTTTGAGTGCATCACAAAGAAACTTATTTTTCTTTTGTTGAGAATCTTCTATTTGTTTTATTGATGTCCAGTTTTAGAGTTCTTTATATATTTTACATATTGGCTCTTTATCAGATATATAGTTGATAAGAAACTTTTCCCATTTTGTAATTTGCTGCTTTGCCCAAATGATGGTGTCCTTTACCTTACAAAAGCTATTTTTGGTTTCATAAGGTCCCATTATTAATTGTTGATCTTTTTTTTTTTGAATTCTTAAATCTCTGCTTTATTCAAGAGAACCAGTAACCTGAGAAGACAGTGGATTAACATCTTTTTTTTTTTTTGTCAAGTCTTTATTAAGTAATATACACATTATTACAGTTAAGAAATACTGCTTGTCCAAAGAACCTTGTATATGTAATATCTTAACTGTTATATTAATATCTTATATATTATATTAATACCTTGTATAATTAATATCTTAATTGTTGATCTTAATGTCTGTGCTGTTGGTGGTCTGTGCAGAAAGTCTTTTCCTGTCCTGCTGAGATCAGGACCAGCTTCTTTTTGTCTTCTATCAATATTCAATGTGTCTACTCTTATGTTGATGCCTTTGGTCCATCTGGAGATGAGTTTTCTGCAGGGTGATAAGAATGCAACTATTTGTTTTCTTCTATGTGCAAACATCTAGTTTGATCAGTTCTGTTCATGAAACATGCTGTCTTTTTTTCCAGTGTGTATTTTTTTTTTCTGGCTTCATTATCAAAGACATCAAATGTCCATAGGTGTGTGTGTGGATTTATGTCTGGGTCAAGTCAATTCAAGTATGTTTTTATGCTAATATCATGTTGTTTCTATTACTATAGCTCAGTTATGTAATTTGAGGTTGGGAACAGTATTGCTCCAGCATTTCTTTTATTAATTAGGTTTGTTTTGATGATCCTAGCTTTTTTGTGTTTCCATATAAAGCTGAAAACTGTCCTCTCAAGTTCTGTGAAGAATTGTTTTCAATGGGGATTGCATTGAGTCTACACACTGCTTTTGATGAAATGGCCATTTTTTTTTTTTATATTACTTCTACCAAACCATGAGCATGGGACATCTTTCTATATTCTGGTATCTTCTTCACTTTCTTTCTCCAGTGCTGTTAGTTTTATTATGCAAGTCTTTCACTAGCTTGATAAAGTTACCCTAAGAATTTTGTTGCTACTATGAAAGGCATTGTTTCCCTAATTTTTTTCCTCAGTCTACTTGTCATGTGTGTCTAGGAGGACTGCCGATTTTTGTGTATTAATTTTATGTTATGCTATGTTGCTGGTGCACAGACAGACATGGTGCTAGAGAGGCAGTTTGAGGATTCTAAATCTGGATCCACAGGCTGCAAGAAGAGACAGTGAGATACTAGGCCTGGTTTGAGTTGCTGAGACCTCAAAGCCTGCCCCCAGTGACATCTTTGACAAGGCTACACCTACTACAGCAAGGCTATACCTCCTAACAGTGCCAATCCCTATCAGGGACCATTTTTACTCTAACCACTATTCTATTTTTTTGTTGGGGTGGTGTGGGTCTCACCTACTTTTGATTTTCTGGCCTGAGATTATTTATTCTTTGGTTATTTTGGATGCAGTTACCCTCTTTACATTAAAGGTTTTCTTCTATCACCTTCTATAAAGCTGAATTTTGCACTTAGATACTGCTTAAATTTGGTTTTGTCATGGAATGTCATTCTTTCTCCATATGTCACAATTGAAAATTTGCTGAGTATTGTAGTTTGGGTTGGTATCTGTGGTCTTTTGGAGTTTGTAAAATATTTGTCCAGGTGATTCTGGCTTTTAGAATTTCCATTAAAAAATCAGGTTTTATTATAATAACTCTGCCTTTATATGCTACTTGGTCTTTTTTTTTCCCCTGCAGCTTTTAATATACTTTCTCTGTTCTATATGTTTAGTGTTTTGATTATTATGTGTTTTACTCTGGTCCAATCTAATTGGTGTTCTGCATGCTTCTTGCACCTTGACAAACACCTCCTTCCTTAGAGTATGGAAATTTTCCTCTGTTTTTTTTCTTTTTCTTTTTCTTTTTTTTTTTTTTTTGAAGATATTTTCTGTACCTTTGACTTGGGTTTCTGTTTCTTCTCTTTCCTCTTGTAGAGTGTGTAGTGTTTGTGATTTTCCAAATGGGGAATACTTTTAAATCCCTGAAAGTTATGGCCATTGGAAATCTGGGGAAAACTTGTTTCTAGATACTGGAAGTTGACACCCTGGAATGGGAATGAGCCAAAAGTATGGGAGGCCTCATAAAGAGCACAGGAGAGAGGAAAGCTGAGCCTGCCAAGAGGATCTGTGGAGTCTACAGGGAATGGATGAAGAGGGAAGACAGATCCTTGAAGGCAGTCTGCTATAGGACCGAGGAATTGGGATTAGAAGACGAGAAGGAGAGTGAAGATTGTCTATCTGATTCACTGTTTGGCATGAACAGCGGGTTTCCAGGGAGAGACTGTCATTGCTTCTGCTAGCAAGGTTGGCCTCCAAGCATTAACCAGCTGCCTCAGCCTCCAGGATGCTGAGATTATAAGCTTGTACAATCACATCCAGCTCTCAAAGTCTCCAAAAATCACAAATATTAGAACAGTAATCACCATTAAAGATATAAACACAGTCACAACTGTGTACTGAGACAGAGCACATCCCAGTGTGTTGGGAATCCAAGCTGCTGATCTCCCATCAGGATGATGGCATTAGTACAGGGCAGCCTGCAATGGGAAAGATAGGGGGAAATGTAACTTCATCATCCTCTTGGTTTTTGAATTGAAAACTTTTGCATAATACTATGTGAACACTACTACTATTATTTGATTTTCAAAGTAAGGAGTTAAGGATGCTCCAGACAGACTTAGCTATAGCTACATGTCTCATTGTCAATATTGATTTCTACAAGAAACTTCCCATCTGATAATAAAATGATGAAGGGAAAATAATAACCTAGAAAATATTGGGTATATGTCATAGTTAGGGTTTTTGCTATGATAAAACAGTATGACCAAAAGCAACTTAAGAAGGAAATAATTTATTTTGCCACACTTCCACATTCCTGTTCATCATAGAAGGAAATCAAGGTAGGAACTCAAAGCAGGAACCTGGAAGCAGGAGCTGATTCAAGAGGCCATGGAGGAGTGCTGCTCACTAGATTGCTCCTCCTGACTTACTTGCTCAGCCTGTCTTCTTACAGAACTCGTTACCACCAATACAAGGATGGTACCATGTCTAATTGTACCTTCCCCTATCAATCACCAGATAAGAAGACGGGCTACAGCCAGATCTGATAGAGACATTTTCTCAGTTGAGTTTCCCTTGTCTCAGATGACTGTAGCTTGTCTCAATACATAACATACTTCCACAACATTGATGTCAGTTATAAACACCACTGGTAAGCAAAGGGAGTTGGGTGAATGAAATGTATTTTGGTAAAATCTACCTTTTATGTTATGGTAGAACAGCTAATAATTAAACTTAGAATTGGACTAAAGACAAGATTCCCAGTGTGGTTATGAAAGAAGCCACCAAGGTAGACCAACAGAAGTAAGGATGAGACCAGGTGGGAAGTACCTGGGTGGCTAGGGAAGAAACCTCTGCTTCCTTCCTGTGAGAAACTTGGACTTTCCAAGGATTTAAAAATAAAATTTTAAATTATGTTAAAATACCTAGAGGCATGTGGTTCCAAGCACAAAATAATGCGGTCATTATTTTGAGGTCAAAATAGCAGGGGCGGTCATAACTAAATGTCTCCATGTCTCTTCTACAACAACTATACAAACAGCAACATGTGTAGAACACAAATAAGGCAAGAATGCAAGAAAAAACATGAGTCACTGGAGTTCCCATACCTGGCTGGTAGGTGTATGAAGTGTGTCAAATGCTCTCAGAAAATGACAACAACTGAGAAGAATGGTAAATTACACCTGGTGTTATATCCATTTTTTGTGTGCCTAGGAGGAATAAACACATGTAGGAAAATGGCCACACAGCTTAGTTCATAGAATGGAAACCCCCAAACATCTCTCCATGGGAAAGCTATAAACACACTGTAGTGGGTTCCTCTTCAACAACAAACACAAGAGCCGTGATCTGTATACAAGAGTGCATACCCCAAACCTGTGGTGACGGGCAGTGACAGGGACTTTCTAAATCAGTGGTGACTTCCATATATTGGTGTGGGTGCTGGGAATGTGGCTATGCCATAGCAAACATTACGAGCCAAACACCAGCTTTGTACTTTTGACTTCATATAAATTACACAACAAAAGCAGAAAATGTAGACAAGTAGACAGAACCGTGGAGAACTTTTTGCTGTGTATATTATGTGTGTGGTGTAGGATTTTGTCTGCGGAGGAGTCACAAGCCCATGTATATGCAGAGACCAGAGGAGGATGTGAATATGCTGGTCTCTCATTCTTCCCCATATTCCCTTAATATGATGGCTCTCATTAAACACAGAGAAAGGCAGCAATTCTCAGAGACCTTATTGTCCCCATCTCCACCCAATTCTGGAGTTGCAGGCACATGGACAACCATGCCTGTCTGTTTTAAATGGGTGCTGGAGATTTGAACTTGGGAGCTCATGCTGATCCATTTCTCCAGCCTTCAATAAATTTTTATCATAGTTAACTTCTAGACTCTAAGACAAACCAAGAGTTCCTCCAATTATTGGTGTCATATTTATATTCTTGCAGTGCCAATTTAATCCCTGGTGAAATGGGAAGTCATGCTCAGACCATTGTCCAGGCAGGGAGTCGTCATTGTCTTCTTCTCCTTCTTCTCCTTCTCCTTCTCCTTCTCCTTCTCCTTCTCCTTCTCCTTCTCCTTCTCCTTCTCCTTCTCCTTCTCCTTCTCCTTCTCCTTCTCCTTCTCTTTCTCCTCTTCCTCCTTCTTCCTCTTCTTCCTCATCCTCCTCTTCTTCCTCCTCCCTCTACCCACATTTCCTTATGTCCTTTAAAAAAGGCTGCCTTTGTGCCAAATAATACTTTTGTATTAAAATTTAGAAGAGATGAAGATTCATCAGGATCCACCCTGCTTATTCCCAGGGTCTAAACCACCAGCCTGGGAACACACATGGAGGGACCCATGGCTCCAGCTATATATTTAGTGGAGGATGGCCTTGTCTGGCATCAGTGGGAGAGGAGGACCTTGGTCCCATGAAGGCTGAATGCCCCAGTGTGGGGAAATTCAAAGGCAGGGAGGTGGGAGTGGGTGGGTGGGTGGTTGGGGGCATACCCTCATAGAAGCAGGAAGAGAGGGAATGGAATGAGGGGGAATGAGAAAAGGGGATAACATCTGAGATGTAAATAAATAAAATATCCAAGAAAAAAAGAAAAAAAATTAAAATCATTTCCTAAATCCTTTCAACAGAAAATATTCTAAAGTCTAGGTATCTGGACAATTAGGCCTGGGTAATGGAAAATAACAAAATACTTGGACTGAGAATAACAGAGTAAAAATTGCCAACCAGTTTATAGCAAAAGATGCTTTTCTTTTTCAATCCTGTCTCTTCTGCCAAGAGACTCATTTACACTCATGATCTTCAGAACCACATGGCCATGCCATGAACTTCATCCTCAGAGTTCTCACAGAAAACTGAGGCCATCACTCAGAACCTTCTTTCTACCCCCATTCCAGATGACTGGGAATCTTCTCATCACTTCACTGTTCCATGGAGGTTAGATCTCTGAGTGTGCCTCAAGCAGAGTGTCCTGTCAAGGAACAGGAAGCTTGTACTTGGTTTTGTAAGCTGTCCCAGCACATCCTGGTGGCTTTGCTTCTGAGGCTCCACTACACCCAAGCAGGTGTCTCTAAAGGAAGCTGATGCAGAACTCTGGTCAGATGTCATCATGGTGTTCTTCACCACAGAGATGTCATGAGGAAAATGTTTAATTTTTCCCTTGGAATAGAAAAATGTAATCTGCTGTCTTACACCCTAACACCGTGGTCCTTCTGTTCTAGAGAGCTACCTCCAAGTAATGCAGTATCTTACATCAGTTGAAAGATTAATTCTGATGTCCTATTTTCCACATTGGAAATGGTGAGACAGGTGAGAAGGTTGACCATGAAGATCTAGAGGAGGAACAAGCAATGAGGATTCTACTAGAGCAGAAATGTGGAGCAAAGACCTCAGCTCATCTCTCCGTGACCCTGTGTCCAGAGTCCAACATTCTCTTGGTTGAGCCCTCTGTGTGGTGTGGATGTCAGTTCTGTATTTCCCTTTGTCCCTTCCTCCTCTTCTTCCTCCACCAGAGATCTTCATACAGTCTAGGCTGACCTAAATCTCATTATGGAATTCCCGACCTTCCTGCACATCCATCTCTTAAATGCTGAGATTACTAGCTTCACCTGTGTTGGACAAGGTGATGATGACTGACAGCAACAGCTGGGCTGTTCAGGACCCGTATCATAGCTGCAGTATGAGTTACCACCAAATTTTCTGGTGTATCCCACAAAGATTGTGAGCTAGGTGAGACTTGAAGTATTCAGTTGTGAGGTCAGGGGTCAACACCAAGCCAGTGCCATGGAACTTTACTGTACCCAGTTGACTCTAACTGTAAAGTTTCACCATCAGTTTTCCTCCAAGGCACATTTTAGATATGGCTACGTGGGGAGCTGGAAAATGTGGTCCAACCTTGTGTGTGTTAATCACTTTTCATGATAAATACAACTTGGAACAGATTCCTGTGGACACTGAAAATGACCAGTAGGAGGTTAACTCTGTTTCCCCGGGACAGGTGTCAGTGCATGGCAGTTCTCGGGAGGTAGGCTTGGCAAGGTCTAACTCAACTGTACTCTGCTTCCATGTCCTATCTCGAAATATGCTAAGCTCTGCATCTAGAGGGCTGCTAGTCTGAGGGCAGCAGAGTAGGAAACAGAAGGAGAACCTACAGTTTGCCTGTTACACACACATTCATTATAAATAAAACCCAGCAACGTTTCCCAAAAGATTCCCAAACCATTGAAGACCCAACTTTTCTATCGTCAACCTGGACAAATGAGAACACAGATGGTGCCCAAGAGAGACTGCAGATGCCCATTATTTACCTCACAGCAATGCTACAGAAAGCAATCCTTGCTGCCTCCAGAAACAACAGTAGATTTCACGTTAACAATACAACTGCTCGTGTAAGGATTTTCAGCATTTGCAGGATATACTTTGTGACATTAGAAGTAGAAAATCACTCTACCTGCTGAATCACTAATGGCTCTTGGTTCCCAAATTCCAAATGCAAATGTCATGCCTGTATTCCAATTGTGAAGCTAATTAGAAGCTGTAGGGTTCTGGTGTTCAGTATCAGAAGGTTCAGAGGACTAAATCTCATCCACAGAAGCTGGTTCAATATTGCTGTTCAAAGAGAAAAAAAAAGATCTTTTATAAATATTAAATAAAACACCATTTCAAGGCAGTGTAAACTAAATAACATGAAAAATGTAAAAACAATATTTAGACAATGACTCTGTAGTTATTTAAGCAGAAAAATCTATGTATTATATTTGTTTATTGTGTGTTGGGGGGAGCATGCGTATTCTATGTTACATCTGTGGTGGTCAGAGAACAATTTGTAAGTATCCAGCTCTCTCTACCTTGAGTTCAGAGATCATCCACCTTGGTAGTATGTACCTTTACTGAACCACCTCCTGGTCCCCAGATATATTTATTAGATAATTGTTTCTTAAACATGTATCTAGGGCCTGAAGAAAAGGCTCAGTCATTAAGGGCACTGAGTGATTTTTCCAGAGGACCCAGGTTCTAGTCCTGGCATCTATGTGGTGGCTCACAACCTTCTATTGCATGGGTTCAAGTTGATCCAGTGCCCTCCTATGGCCTCCATGTGTGCTGCTTGTACACAACCATATGCAGGCAAAACACTCAAATGAATAAAATTAATTTTAAAAATTAAAAAAGGTGTTTCTTTATATTTTATATATGCACACATATATAAATAATTTCATAATTATTTTATTTATATATAAAATATGATTTTATATATGCACAATATAAAAATGCACATATATATAATGTCACCTGTGTTGTCATCTTTGGTTTGTCACATAGAGAAATTCCACCATTTTAATTTTCTTACATTTGAAGTAAATGATGAAGCACTAAATAACTAATAAAATTTCTAGCAATAAAACAGTACAAATATAAATCTCATGTGTCTATATACTATTCCATATTTTTGCCATTGTGGACATACATACAATTTAAAATAGCTAGTGGTAACATGCAAGACAACTTAGTTATGACAGAATATAAAAGAGGAAATCTACATTATCTCGTGTTGATGAGTTATCATGACATTATTGCCTTGAATGGCTGTCTAATAAATACTTATTTTTATGAACTGTTTTTAATGTTTTAAAAAGGTTAACAGTCAGACAACATCACATAGCAAATAAGTCGTGATTCTAGATTTTCAGAATAATTGCTTAAACATAGAACGTGTGACACACAAGAAAATGAATATGTAGTATTTAAACACTTATATCCATATTTACAAGGAATTGCAGATTTGAGATAAATTTTATTAAATGGTACACTAGGCAGCTGTTGGTTTAAAGGGGAATTTGCACATGTACTCACACAGCCATGTATAAAGAGCGGCAATGTAAACACTTGTGTAGTTGACAGTGTATCAAGAGCTTTTCTTTTTCTTTCTTCCTGTATTTTAAGAATATTCTATGTACTTTAGTGTTCATTATTGTACATGCCTTTTTGGAGGCAAGTGGGACTACAAATCAGAAAAATTGGCAACCGATGGGGTAAAAACAATTATTTCTACAAAGCAATTTTGTGACATACTATGAAATTGATAAATATTAAACATTTGACCAGTACCTTTCCTCCTGTAGAATTAATTATAGCATGTGACAAGAAGGATTATTATATGTCTCCAACTGAAAGTAACATTTAGAGAAATCTCAGTTAGTGGATACATTTCTGGAAATAATTCAAAAATTTTAATCAATTTTTTAAATACATACAAAGCTACTTCCCTACTCGCTGATTTGCAGACATTTATCCAGAGCAAAAAGTAGGCTACATGCATCATGATATTGGATATAAAGACACTTATAGCAGAAAAAACATAAATATCAACTATATTTCTATAAGTTTCAAAGTAGGTTTACATTAATTTTTAAAGATCACCTCTCTTTGCTGATTGAAAACTATTATTTTTGCTTAAGCAGAGTGATGTTTTAATCCATTACAAAATTTTGAGACTATTAAGACATAAAGAAGGTATAGTCCATTTAATCGGAATTTTCCGTAAATTTATATTTTGATTTAAAAACTAAGGTTATGGCACCTTTCTCCATTGTTCGTCTTTTAAAATGGGTATGCAATTAAGTGTAGGCACTAAATCCAAACACAAACTGGATGCTTTCACCCTAACATCTGCTCCTTTGGAGGAAGCTGGTGTGGCAAACATGACTGAGATCCCAGAATGAACTTACTCCTCTTTTCCTGTTAAATGGACATAGTGCCATCCTTTGGAGTTTACCTCTCTCGCCATAGGTTACTGCAGCTCTCAGATCTCCTCAGAGAAGCTTCCCTGTGCAGTGGACAGTGGTCTACTCAGAAATCTAAAACTGGTTCAGGTATGAAGAAGTAATATCTGTGGAGGGAGGGCTGAGCAACAAATGGAAGCTCTGTCTCACATCTCTTCCCCAAGCTTCAGGACCATCTTGGAAGAGGGGTTGAAAAGATGATTAGAACCAGAGGTCAGATGTCAATATGACTGGAACAAAACACTGTCTTCTGGACATGACAGGACCGCTGCAGTCATGAACTCACATGTGCTTACACTGGTAACCATGAAGGGCAGAGACCCTCATGAGCCCCTAATCCTGACTGTGATATTATGAACAGCTGATGGCTTCCAGGAAGGGTTAGTTTTCTTTGAGAGTGTGGCTCCTAATAGGTCGACCACACTGCCATGGGTGACCCAATTCCCAGAAGTGAAAAGATAGCACAAATTGGAGTTGATAGATTGTTAAATTCAAGAAACAAAAAGAATACAAACTTAGAGCATTGTCTAGAGGGTGAGGGTGGACCTTAAAAGAATAAGGGCTACAGCCAGGGTTGAATATGATCAAAACATATTGTAGGAAATTCTGAAAGAGTTAACAAAAATATTTCTATTACCACAGAAATGGATATTAAGAACCAATATTCTCCAGTTACGGGAGCCTTACTTCTTTCCCTAGATACTAACTTGCCTTCATGGCTGGCTTTCTAGACAGTGACTTTATAATATAATGTAATCAAACCAACCCAAAGTTCCTGCCTCGAATTTTGAACCTCTCAATACTGCAGAGATAGTATTATATTGCTTCTGATCAATGGGAAATGTTAAAGGCATTTATATTTTTAATCACGTGTATGATCAACAGAAGCATGTAATAATGTAAACAGATCTCTGCATCTAAAGAAACAAGCTGTGACAGATCCTTGCCTGAGAAGAAAGGGGCAGTCAGAGGGTGTGCGGCGTTTAACACAGCAGCGCCGCATCAACCTTTGTCTTTGCCAAACACAGTTAATCATCCCTGAAGGGCTATAACCCCTTCCAGGAACATTGTTGCCCAAGGAGGTACAGTTAAAGGAAAGAAGACTGCCACCTTCAACGCATCCTGTATAATAATACATTGACATTAAACTGTCTTCCAGAAGCAAAATCTAGTCTAGAAAACAGCCTAGAAAATGAAAACTTTTATTTATCACAAGTTCCAGCATTTGTGTGTATATACATCACTATACACACACACATGTACATACTTACACACATATGCATTAAAGATTATATAAGCTGCAATTTTCATGGAAAGGAACAGCTCTGACTTCCTGGGAACACTGTCTCTGGGTCATGTGACTGTATTCCACTTTTGCTGGGAACAGAAGCTTCTCTGTGCACCGTTCGCTGGTGAAACCTCATCATGCATTAGTTAGAAAGCAAAGGCGTTTACTTAAGACATTTGAGAAGTCTATTTACATCTTCCTTCAGTTTAGACAAATATCATGGTGAAATGTTTAAACAGACTGTGTGCCAACACTGTGTTATTGTTTATTCTAGTATGAATGAGTCCTGTAGGCCCTTAAGAGGTTCCTAATGACATCTTCACAGATGGCCCACATTTCTCCACCCGTGTGGCAACAATCAACCACAAAGCACCATGTGGCATTTGTTATCAAGTTGGACTCATACCTTTACCTCAGTCCAGTCTTGATCACATAGCCATTGCTGCTGTGTTGAATCTCTTCCACTTAACTGTGTCACTGGCATAGTGCTCGTGTTCTGAGTTATGGCTACAGAGTCACATAGATCACTTGGAATGTGCAAATATGCATTCCATTAGCCTTTGAGGTGACGTCATCCTGTTGGCTCACACAGCCTGTGAAGAAGCCTCTGTAACTAGGGCTCTTTCACTGAAGCTTCAGTTTGGATGTCACATGTCTGACTACAGCCATGGGAGGTCGAGTATTGCTTGTGTTTTTGAGCTCAGACAGTTTGTTACTGCAGCAAACGAATGCATTTTCAACTGTTCTTAAATCTACCAGTTGTCCACAGAAGACTCCATCTTCACAGTGGAGACTGGGAGGGATCAACATCTTAGGTCATTTTGCCCATCCTACTTTGAGCCTTCTAGTGTTCCTATTGTCCTTAGAAAATAAGCCTAGTCCCTGTCCTGGTTAGTTATTCTCTGTGTTATGGCTCCTGCGGACATGGTCAGCCTTTCTACAATACTTCCCTGCTACTTGCCTGTCATGTAAGTCTCTCTCTAATGCCTGCTTTTCCTTTTCTGTGTTCTCTTTCCACACTGTCTTCTTGGCTGAAAATGGCTGTTGTTTCACACTTGTCACTCCCCAAGTGATGTTTGTCACACTGAGCAACCCCATTTGATCTCAGTCCCTACTCTTACCATATTTATACATATATGTATATGTATATAATGTATATGTATATGATGTATATGTATATGATATATGTGTGTATATCCATATACACACATACATATATATTAATACATCCACATAAATGCATATGTGTGGATATATGCATATATGTGTGTATGTATGAATATATATGGATATATATTATATGTGTGTATATTTAGATGTATATGTGTGTATGTATAATTTGCAGAGCTGTAACTCCCCTTTACACTTCATTCTTATTACTTTCTGTAACTGACTCTGTCTATTGCCATCCCAAGCCAGAGCTAGATTAAGGTTTCCTTTGGTTCTGTTCAGCATTACAGCCACAGTACCAGGATCCAGAACAGTGTGCATAGCAGAAAAGATACTCAATAAAAAAAAGCAGAAATAAATGTGGGTAACACATATTCTGCTAATTCTCCAAGAAGGAGGGCTCTCTTGAAAGACTCAAGAGAAAACTGCTAAAATATTCCTACTGGCCAACCACCCGCATGTTTACTAATTTAGGCTGTGTGTTCAAGCTACGTGAAGTCAAATCAAGCAGGCTCATGCCTTCTGTGTGCTCTGCCATTTCTCCTTGGTCTCTTAGAAAGGACAGGAATGTTGGCCTCCCATTTCTGCAGGTCACAACATGACACTGTGCCTTTCTTAAGCCTTGACCCCTCCTACTGCAGGCTCGCCCAGCAAGACAATGGACACAACCACTCATTCTGCTGTACACCTCACCCCTCAGCAGAATAGTCTGTTCTTTCTAATGCTTCCCAGGCAGAGTGAGTGGAAATTATCTGATGTGAGCTCAGTGGTGAGCTCGCATTAGATATCTAAGTGCCTTATCCTGTCCTGCAACCAGCATTAAGCACTGATAACACCACCGCTGTTGATAGGAAACACCACGTTATTCTTTGAGATCAGACAACTTAAACATGCTGAGACTCACCCACATATGCCCACTCCATTTCCCACCTCCTCCCAACGTCTGCGTTTCTTACAGTCAGAAGTGGTTCAGATACACTTTCACCATAGCAGAAAATATGGCCCCAATCAAATCTCCTGCCACCCACCTCACAGTAAAGGGCATTCTTCATTCCCAGGCAGCGCATTTTGTAAATTGGAAGTGTATCAGTGACAATTATCAAGGAATGGTTTCTAAAATGCTTTCCTCCTTGCACAGTCTGGCAATCCTTCTTTCAAAAAGACGTTAGCCAAAAGCGGTGCTCTGGAAATGTCACTTGGAGCAAGCGATTGAATTAATTTATTTGTTTTACGGTATTTTACGGTTAGTCATGTCAGAGACTTTCACTTTATTTTTTTGTCTGCTCATTTAGATAATGCTCTATCTGCCATAAATCTCAGGGAGGCTGAATACAGTATCTTCTAAATATACCCTGCTAATAGCAGCTGGCCTAACTACTCATTGCGGGTTCCACCCAAGCACTTGGATTCCACTCCAAAGTGGAATTTTTGCCAGGTAGAACTAGCATTGTACAATTAATCTGCAGGTGTGAAACGGAAGCCTAGTATAAGGAAGACCACAGCTGGTGAAATGCTTCTTAGTAGGGCATTGATGAGATGGAGAAATCATAAAGGAAATGCCCTGGATCTAGCCAATGTCTTCTTTTCTGGGCTCATCATTTATTTTTGATGGCACAAGGAAAACCAACAGAAGAAAAAGAGCCCTAAGAGAAGGCACAAGATTTAGAGTGCCATTATCTACATGCTTAGAAATTCTACAAAAATACTAAACTCAAAGCTATAACATATACGCAGAGGACCTGCTACAAACCCAGGTTGATGCTGAGCTTGCTGATTCCGTCTCTGTGAGTTCAGATGAGATTTGATCAATTGATCTAGAGACCTTTGTTCTCCAGGACTCAGTTTTTAGGTATAAGAGATGTGACCGGTTGGGACTCCATTTCCAGTCCCCTTCATTATTTGGAAACTTGATTAAAATAGTCTTCAATCCTAATTTAGGACTCTTTTCATTGCACTAGGATTTAGGATTTAGGATTTAGGAGCTTGACATTGAATTCGACTTCCATACTGCCCCTCAAATTCCCTTCCATTCTAGCTGGCTTTCCCCACACTTCCTTCCTTAACCCTACCTTTTCTCTCCTCACACTGCCAACCTGATCCTCCTGTTTCTGTCTCTCCATCACTAGTTCATCCTCCCTTCAAGAACCTTACATCCCACCTAGTCCTTTCCCCCTGAGGCTATGGATTATGGCTTGCTTATCATTTACCTAACAGCTAATATCCACATAGAATTGAATAGATACCATATTTATCTTTCTGCTTCTGAGTTACCTGACTCAGGATTTTTTTTTCTAGTTTCATCCATTTGCCTGGAAATGTCATGATGTCATTTTATTCAACAACTGAGTAATAATAACCCCATTGTGTGAATGAACCACGCTTTCTTCATCCATTCTTCTGTTGGGGGATATCTAGGTGGTTTCTACTTTCTGTATCATGAATAGCACATGAATAGAGTGGCAATGAACATGGTTCAGCAAATTTTGTTGTAGGAGAATACACTCATGAGAGGTATAGCTGGATCTTGAGTTAGATCAATCCCCAACTTTCTAAACAATATCCACCAGCAATGCAGGCGTGATCTCCTTGGTCCATGTCCTCACCACCATGAGCTGTCACTTGTATTTGTGATCGTAGCCATTCTAACAGGTGTAATATGGCTTCTCCGAGTAGTTCTGATTTGCATTTCCCTGATGGCATGCTGAATGTGTCTTTGTTTCTCAGCCACATGAGTTTCTTCTGTTGATAATTGCCCGTTTCGATCCTTACACCATTTTTTGTGTAGTTTGGTCTTGTTTTGTTCGATTTGGTTTGGTATCTAGTTTATTAAGTTCTTTATATAATTTGGATATTACTTCTCTATCAGATGCAGAGTTGGTTAAAACTTTTTCTCATCCATACTGTAGGCACCTACATTGTTTCAATGACGGTGTTCTTTGCCTTACCGAAGCTTTTCAGTTTTATAGTCTCATTATTACTTGTTGATCTTAATGGCTTTGCTAATGGTGTTCTGTTTAGAAAGTCTTCTCTTGTGACAATGTGTTCAAGGCTATTCCCCACTTTCTTTTCTACCAAGTTCAGCACCTATGGGTACCCATGCAACAACCTTCATAAATAATGTAAGTGTTTATTTCTAGCTGATGAAGTTTGTCATTTTCTTGTCCATAAAGCAGTGGTTAGTGACCCCTCAGCCTGAAGAAAGTCTTGTTCATAGTTCCCCTCCTGGGCTGAAGAGAAGGCTCAGCAGTTAAGAGCACGGACTACTCTTCCACAGGTCCTGCATTCAATGCCCAGCAACCACATGGTGGCTCATAACCATCTGTAAGGGGATCTAATGCCCTCTTCTGGTGTGTCTGAAGACAGCTACAGTGTAGTCACCTACATAAAATAAATAAATACATCTTTAAAAGATATAATAATTCCCCATCCACTGCTGAGCAGAACAATCCCAGAGGTTCATGCTCTATCTTATGGGTTCCTACCAGAGTTGGAGCCTCCTTTTTTGATACTACGTGTGTTGGTTAAGATCTCCAGCATGGGCCAACTTTACATGTTTTTCTGTGATGGTCCAGCCAGGGACCAGTCAGCTCACTGCTGTGTTCCAACCCCAGGCACGTTCCCACCCTCCCTGAGCATGTCCACTCCTACGCTCCATGACCAGCATTTGCTCCCTGTGCATGTTCACTGCTGCCCCCAGGACCTGCATTTGAATATTTCCTTCATTTTGTGGATACTGGCCAAGTGTGTCTTACATGCCAGATGTGAGTCGGGGCTAAATAATGAGGTTGTAGCGATGATTGCAAGAGATCAAAATCCAGCCTTCATTTTAATCCCTTCCCAATCTATCTTTATCCTCTCAAAAAAAAGCTCCTACCTAAGATTTCTGAGTTCCTTAAGAAGTACCCCTGAAATGTTATTAGAAATGGCACCATCAAATGTGAAGTATAATTTGGAGGAAGGTGACATTTTAAAATCTTACTGTTTATGTTTTTGTATATTTGTAGGTTATTATACATTTTATTGTATGTTCTAATATGTTAGAATAGACTCATCTTTATCTTATAAAACAAAGTTTTCTTTGATATGTTTCTTGGAACTCTATGTGCATAACTTTTAGGAATATTTTTTCACAAGGAAATCAACAGATAAAATCATATACATATAATTTTTTCTGAAATCTAGAACTGTAGAAACAACCATATGCTATTTTTAATTTAATCAGCATTTGTTTCATTTTGAATGAGATCAAGCAGCCACTCAACACGTGTGCTGTATCTCTGACAAGTGTACTATTATGTCTGACATGCGTACTATATGTCTGACATGTGTGCTATATGTCTATTTGACATGTATGCTATAAGTCTATCGGAAATGTGTGCTGTATGATTTCTGATATATGTGCCCTAATTCTGACATGTGTGCTCTAATTCTGACATGTGTGCTATATGTCTAACTGATGTATGTGCTACATTTCTGACTTGTGTACTATATGTCTGACATGTGTACTATATGTCTGACATGTGTACTATATGTCTGCCATGTGTACTATATGTCTATCTGACATATATGCTATAAGCCTATCTGAAATGTGTGCTATGTAATTTCTGACATGGAGATTTATCTCTGACATGTGTGCTCTCTGCATGTGTTGTCTACTCACATCAGTTGCCTCTGAGCAGGTTCTGACCTCTTCACATATGATGTCCATGTGCTCTGTATTTCACATTCCATGAAGCCACTCCTTCTCCTTTGTGTGTGTGTGTCGGGTGGTGGTGGGGGGAGACAAGGTTATATTTATTAAACAGGTGAATGATGTTTTTTTCTACCACAAAAATTTCATATATACAAAATTCTGTATGTACGAAATGGTTCATATTTTTTAAGTGCTAAAGATTATGGATGAAGTATGAAGCCAGTGGTTCTTAGTATGGTCACAAACATGCAGCCCACACTGTGGTGACCTTGAGGGTATGTTTGGCCACTCAAAGGAGATTCACACCTTTCAGTCATTGCCACCATCTGCTTCCCCAGCAGGAAACAGCCTCTCATCTCCTCTGAAGAGTTGCCTTTTCTGGACATGTCACATAAGAGAACTCTTGGTCTCCTTTCCCACAGTAAAAGAATTATTTTCCCACTCTGCCACATTTACAGTCACTGAAAACCATCAATCCACTCTACAGCTTTTCATCCCCAGTTTGGGAGGTAACTGAAGTCCCGTTAGGATCAGGGAAGAAAGCTTTATCTTTCTTACCTCCTTTGAGTTTTACTCAAACATAGCCATTTGAGACAAAAATTTATGTAAAAGGAAAGTTCTGACTCAAACCATGACATGCTGACAATCTTGGAGACACAGCAATATGAAGAAGTCACAAGAGTCTTTGTGCTTTGTGAGTTCTCTTCGGCGACGATGGTACTGCTAACTGCATTTCAGGGGTGCTTTGTAAGGAATCTTACAAACAGAATCTTATCTGGGAGCTTACGTGAGAGGATAGAGATAGACTTGGGAAGGGGTTAAAATGAAGGCTGGGTTTTTATCTCTCACAGTCATTGCTATAACTTCATTATCTAGTATACAAAGTACTCTAAGTACACAGGTAATCTATTTAGTAATCAATTTTCCAGGAAATAGGCAAATTATCATATTCTTTCTCAATTCATTTAATCTTCAAAATTTATAAAAACCAAACTTTAAAAAACATTTTTTTTTGCTTTTACTCTTTTAATTATATTTTTATAATTTTCTACTTTGGTTTTTCTTAAACATTTACATTTGAACTTTTCACTAAATTATGGTTCTACTTTATTAAAGACAAGTTTGGTTGAACATTTATATTCAAGTATTAAGCTGGTGTTCTCAGACACACTAGTACACCAAACATCATCATTCTACTCACACAAAGGCAGGGCCTATGATGGTGTGAGCTTTTGCACCTCCCTATGTGTGTGCCACAGTGAACCATAATCTATTCACATCTTCATAGCCATAGGATGACCATTCATGCAGTCACCTAATTAAGTGTCTGAACTGTGGAAATGTTTGTCCTGCAATGAGGCACTGTGGATTCAATAGTTCCCAGGTGAGCTGAAAAGCTCCTCTTTTGTGTTCTAGTGAGCATCCCATAATGTACCTAAACACTGTCACTCCTAACCACGTTGATGTGTGCTTCACACAATGTGAATGTCACCATGAACGAGAGAGAGGAGCTTAGGTCCATTCTTATGGGTTTGTTTTGTAAGTGGGAGGAACTTGGGTTTGTTCTTATGGGTCTGTTTTGTAGGAGCCATTCACAGTTGTCTAATCCTTCGACCTTCCTACACAGAACTCAGCTAACTCATCTCATTTAAGGAAGTGTCTTGAACATTTTGGGGAAGCCACAGCATGCTGGGTAAATATCTCAGATATGATAGTATCTGTGGCATCATTTCCCACTGCTCTTTCTGACCCTTGTATCCCATGAATAGAAAAGAGTTAAGGATGTCTGCCTGTCTCCCATGTTCGAGGATCAGAGAGAACTGAAGCATCGGTAATATCCAAAATGCCCTTCCTTTTCACCTGGAGAAACATTTCAAAACTCCCACCAGCATTCTTAGGATTTCCTTCCCACATGGACTCGTACACTCCTGAACTTGTCTTCTAAATTCTCTCCAAAGACCCACATGGCTAAGAACATTAGCTACCTGGACCCTCCTTGACTCTATCCTGATTTGAAGTCCATTTCTACTGAACAAATATCCAGACCAGGCCTTGGCTCTTAAGTCACCTTTTCTGTTCCCTTTATTCCATGCTGTCAGCTCCTACCCTCTTCCTCTTCAAGATTCCTTCCACTCTACAGATGTGCCAGATGTGCACACCCCTTGTACTCCCACTTTCCTTGGCTTCATGTTTCTTAAGATTCTCTTAACATGCTGCTTCATCTCCACCCCCCCACCACATTGGTTCATGAACTCTGACTTGGCAATGAAAGACTTCCTTAATGCTACAACCTCGTGACAGCAAGACTACTGACCAAAATAATCTACCTCTCTCAGTAGCTACAAAAAGGGAAATGGCATTGCTTTGTCCACATCCCTTGAGGATTACATGGGGAACATGTGACTATGCCATCTGCTCATGTAACTCTATCTCCACTCTCAGTATCTATTCACTGCATTAGCTATCACCACAGCTGCTTTTCCAAAGTCCAGCCCGTATCTTGGTGAACAGTACAGGTTCAGTTAATGTTTACTGAATATTTAGAACCAACAAATCACACTATGTGATGTGAATCCTCTTGGAGGTATCTTTCATGAGCAGAGGGATATGACAAGTTCTTGAAATGTAACTGAGAAATCAAGTAAATCTCTGGTGCTACCAATTTAAACCATTCACCATGTCGGTTCCTCAAACTAGTCGGCTTGCAATGCACAGCTGTAGCAGGCATCTCAATAAGAATTAGTGAGGTCATTAAAAATGATTAAAATTATGTGTGTGGCACTAACATCATAATTCAAACCCTCAGCTATTTGTTTCAACTACAACAACGTCTATACTTATTAATAAACATAGTCTCAAATTTAGAACAAGAATAATTTAGTAAATATAAATTTACTCCATGCTCAAACCTAATAAAACATAGCAATTGTAAATATATTGATTGTTTGATTAATTCTTTTTGAAGGACGATAATTATGTAAGGTTGGATGTGATATTTCTATACCTATTTCTGTATAGTATCTACATTTTCTGTATTGTCTTTTTAAAACCATGTCAACTTATAAGGAGAGACATTTGTACACATTGTTCTTAATGACATCTGCTGCTCAAACTTCCGAGTAATTATAAATAGTTAAGCATATCGATGAACACATTTTTTGATTATCTAAATAAAGACTTTACTCCACAACCAACTAAAGTGTGGGCTCATGCTCCCTGTCAGTTGCCGGAGCGCTGCCTTTGGAGAACAGAAAAGCACAATTCTTATTTTGTATTTCCAGCATTTCAAAAGCTTCTCAGGATATAATTGCACTAAGAAATAAGTTCCCTGCTTCATTTCTACATATTTCCAACAGTGTACTTATTGTTTGATATATTCCTATGCAAAATTACCCAGTCCTCCAAGCAAGAAAGGAATGCGAGTTGGCAATCTTTTAAATTGGGTTGACTTTTATGGCAAAGTACCAAAAAGTGTTAGTAAATGGCTGCTCAGATGATCGTTCCTTAAGGTTTAGATAAAATATTTTAAAACCATACAGCAGATGAACCAAATTTGAAACTCATTTACCTGCTTGTTATTTTAGAAGTTAAAAATACTCCAAAGCCTATGTTAGAATGGAACATCTTTTGAAAACATACTTACTATTACATTTAGATGGGCATTTGCTATCTCCTAGGAAGTAATAACTTTTGTCCTAATTGGACTTTGTGGCTGTGATAAAAACACTCATCAAAAGCAATGGAAGGGAGTAAGGGGTTTGTTTGGCTTACAAATCTCCATCACAGTTGATCACTGAGGGAGGTAAGACAGGGCAGGAATTCAAGAAGGAGCAGAGGCAGCAACCATGGAAGAATGTTGCCTGCTGTCTGGCTCTCATGGATTAAGATTACATAGTTGTTTTCATACACAACCCAGGACCCCCTGCCCATGTCCACCCGCCCATCCTGATGGAGGCATTTCCTCAGTTGACAGTTGCTCTTCTGAGATGCCTCTAGCTTCTGTCAGGTTGCAGACACTGACCAACAAAAACTGTCCCCACCCCCTGCACCCTGTCCTACTGCCTGATCCCTGTACGATAGATACGATACTAGGATCCTTCCATAACTTTTTGATGACTTAATAGGTTTCAAAAGAGCTAATTTTTCACCCTTCAGAATGGCATTAATTGTTGAAAGTAGAGCAGCTTTGATGAATGTCAAGTCGTACAAATCATCTGAAAATGTCCCAGGTGCTTAGTGATAATCAAAGCAGGGCAAAACTAACCAAGAACAAGTACAGCTTGCCTTTTGCCACAGCTGGAGATGCCAACCCCAAACTCAAACCTAGGGGGACATTTGCATCTTTAAGGTACACATTTTTGTTTTGTTTTGTTTTGTTTTGTTTTGTTTTGTTTTGTTTTGTGCAGTCTTTGACACCAAGTCTCACACTGACTTGGCTGGCTTTAAACCCAGAAGCCTCTTAACTTCACTTCCCAAAAGCTGGAATGACAGCCAAATGACACACCTCACTCTAACATTTTGGGTCTGTCTTACATAGTCAGTTGTGGAACTAGGTGCCCAACAACATTGTCATTGAAGAAACATGTCTTCTTCATGTTTCTTCATGTCTTTCCAAGTTTGCTGTCCTACCTAATGAAATACTGATAGTTTTATGATCATCCTCATCCAGGGTACAGCCTGACTTCTTACTGTTACTGTAGAAATGCTTTTAAAATCACTCCCAGGGTCTCTGCTGTCAGTGTCTGATGAAAGCAGCTTTGTTTCTTTGCAATTCTGTAACCAAATTTCTAAAAGTTTCCCGAACGAACGACGACAATTGCAATACCTGTTTCCAGTGGTTATTATAAATAAAATTGAGCAATACACACGCAGTCACCAAAGTGAAGGGTCACATACATCTGAAGTCAATGCCAAGAAAGGTCAAGCCTCTGCATATGCAATCCAAGAACAGCTGCTCCCTGAAACTCCAAACATCTAAACCTGCAGAGCCCATAGCTCCTTCCCTACTGAAGATCTGTTCTTCCTTCAAAGCAGCCATCAGCTCTTTGATCGCTGCCTGCAGCCAGCTTTGCAGGGCTGCCCATCTTTCCAGGGGTGGGTGAGGAGAAAAGGTCAGAGAAGCAATTTGCTGACTACGGAAGTCAGGGTAATGGTGGGCTTGGCTAATCGTAGCAACAGATAGTTCATTTCTAAAGGAGGGCCAAAGTCCTGGAGCCTTGCCAGGTTTAGAGGAGGATTATTTTGTTCTTCCCCCTCTTCTCTTTCATTTGTATGTGTATGTAGGGTATGTATATGCGAAGTATGTCTGCCTGTGTGCATATGGGTGCACTCCAATGTGAGCACACATGAACAAGTGTGAGCGTGTGGGGCGCCAGAGGTTGACATCAGGAATTTTATCCCTGTCTTACTATTTTGAAAGCAAGCTCTTGCAATAAAAACCAGAGTAACCCTTTATGTCTAGACAGGCAGCTGACCCTATAGATAGCCCCCACCCCTTGCCTTCTGAAGCTGGAATTACAGCTGGAATTACCATACCCACCTGGTATTTAGGCTCAGAGGATCAAAACTCTGGTCCTCTTGCTCACCTCAGCCAGCCTGAAATGGTGAATGTTTAGATATAGTCCTTTGGTTATTTAGGGGTGCCATTAGCTACAATGCAGTGAAGCCTCAGTGTCAACAGCACTCAATGGAGGGAAGGGGTAGGCATACAATACACATAAAACAGCTAAGAAATGAAACAGTTACTATTTCCCAAGAAGAATCTATGTGGGGTTTGTTTTACGTGCATTATTTAAGTTGCTTTCAAAACCACATCAAGCCGTGAAATGTGCACAGTTAGCTGCTTTAAATGATAGAAAAGAAACCTTGTTTTCTAGATGAACAAAGTACCTTTCCTTGGTGAAAAATGGTATAAACCAAAATTTCCCTTCCACCTTTTCCTAAGGCTGCAGAATTCCAGCCTATGGGTCAGGCAATGCTTATGTTGTGCTTCCTGGGTTCTTTAAAGGGTTCATCCTGGTGTAAAGCCAGATTCGAGCCTGGTGTTCTCAGACCCAGAGATGGTCTCACAGGGAGATCATGTCTGTTACCTCCCACAGCAGGTTCATTTCAGTAGAGAATGAAAAGGTGAAAATGAAGGCCCCCTCCTATTCTGAGTGCTGGGAATTTGTCCTCCATTGTCACTGACCTTGCTTTGATCGCTATTTCTTTTGGAAAATGAGCAGCTGACCAAAAGCAAAAGTAGTAGCCTTGGACTGGGCTAGTACATCCACACTAATAGAGGTTCCATTACCCCAGTGCACACACACTAACTCCACTGAGGATGGAGGCCACGTGATCGTACATGAATAGGATGCGTTTGAGGCAATTGATTCCTCAGAGTCCCCGGCATTCCTCACTCATTCTGTCCCTTCTCTTTAAACTTGACTTTCTTTTAGTTTTCTATACCTGTGAGTCTTCCTTGATTTTAGTATGTCAGTTTTCAGCACCGTAAACATTATCACCTGAGATAGATGTACCCATGAGTCTAAACGAGAACTCATTGTATATGATGATCCCATATTATTAGGTCTGCAGATCTGACCCATTTTATCATAGGCTACATATGCAAATATGGGAAGATTATTGGGGACACACACATAGGAATGTGTACATATATAATTATAGGATATGTACATATATAATTGTATATATACACACACATATATACATATGTGTATATATGTATATACCAATTGATTGCATATATGTCAGTACATAATGTGCATACCTGGGACTCTCAGTGGTCAGAAGGGGACATCGATCACTAGGAACTAAAGTTACAGAAGTTTGTGAGCCATGATATGGCTTCTGGGAACCAATCTGGCCTCTCTGCATGAGCCACAAGCACTCTTAATCACTGAGCCATTTCTCCAGTCCCAGGGCCTATATGACTTAAGTGAATATGAACTATGAAATCTTGATTTCTAGGCAATCCATATACAAATATAGGTTCTAAACAGTTTTTATATGTTGAAACAAACCTTCATAATTTTATGATAACCAATTGTCTTGCAGTCACTAATCTCAATGAAGCCTATAGTTATCTGTTATCCCTTTTGATTATTCAGTTTTCTTTTCAAGTGTAAAGAGAAGAAAATAAATTATTTGGCAGTATTTTTCCTCTGATTTGTGGGGAAAAGTGCATACATGGGTGCTGGATAGTTTTATGTCAACGTAACATGGCTAGAAGGAATCTCAGTTGATCTAGCTATAGAATGATTTTTAAGTGATGGATGAAGAAGGGTCCAGCCTACGGTGATGATGCCATCCACAGGCAGGTGGTCCTGAGTTCTATTAGAAAGCAGGTAGAGCAAACCATGGGAAGCAAGCTACTAATTAGCATCCCCTTCCCACCCTGTTCCACCATATCCTCTTTATTAACTCCTGCCTCCAGCTTCCTGCCCTGTTTGAGTTTCTGTTTGGGCTTCCTTCAATGATGACCTAACTACAATGTGGAAATGTAAGTCAAATAAACCCACTCTTCCCCAGCCTGCTTTTCTTTCCTTGTGGCAACAGTCATGTGGCCTTCTAACCTTTCACATATGCTAAGTGAAATGCAAATTAACAAGAAGGGCTCCACTGACCCTGCAGATCCTGTACTGTCCCTGTCCTCTGTGAGACCTTTGCCATCTCTGTCTGCTCAGCCTTCTTTGTCTTAACACTGTTCTCATTCTCCTCTCTCATTTAGAGGAGAGCTGGTTCCCAGAAGTCCTTTGTCTTGGGGTTTGCATCAGCTTGGGATGGGAATGTTTCTGTCCTCACTGCTCCCATTTGTCCTGACATCATCCTTCTCCTTTCAGGTAAAGGCCTGAAGGGACAGAGTCTCGAGAAGCCACTGGAAATATCCTGTGTTTCCGCCTGGAACACATCTCTCATCCTTAGGCTCAACCTACTCCGAGCAATGCCTCTCAGGAAAGTAAGCATTAGTTTTAGAAGGATGAATCTTCAGATCTTAGCTATTGTGTATGCCAGTCGTTAGCTTGCTACATATACATTAGATTTCTATAGCCGCTGCTTCAACTTCTATTTCTTTCTACACCAGTTGTTTGAAATACTGTCATGTCCACACGATCTTTAGTGTGGTTAAATGCCCTGTATGTAGTGGTTTGGGTCTGCTTGCTCTTTATGCTCCTTTCACTAAACTGAACCTAGCACCATGCATGGCCTGTAACTTCCTTGCTCACTCCTGCCTTCTTGCTTTTAAGATTTTTAAATCTTATTTTTAATGATGTATATGTCCATTACAATGGTGGTAGTGTGAATGTTGGTGCTGATGCAGGCCAAAGATATTGGATTTCCCCAGAGATGAAGTTACAGGTAGTTGTTATAGACATACCTTCTGTAAGTGCTGGCAACCAAACTGAACTGCTCCGCAAAAGCATTACATACACTTAACCACTGAGTCATCTCTCTGGCGTCTCTCCTATTTTCTTGCAACACTACAGGAAACCCTAAGGTCATCGCCTGTGAACCTCAGCATAAGCCATAGTTCCACAGGTCCTCTCTTGTCCTCCATACCCTAAGCTACTGATGAAGCTGCTTGCCTGAGCAGCAGTCTCTGTGGCCCCTCTTTGGCATCTGGCCCTCTCTGGAAATTAGTAATACACAGCATCACATACTGAGTTGAGCTACCTTGTCTTTGGTAACACTTTAAGAGAAGAGAGGCAATCTAGATTTGTGAGAGAGTGTGCGACAGAGTAAGTGAAGGAGAGAGGGGAAGAGAGGAAGAGGGAGAGAAGGGTTAGGGAGAGAGGGAGGGAGAGGATTAGAAGAGCCTCCTAAAGATAACAGTAACAATTCCACAGTGATAAATGAGGTTTCTGAGTCTCAGTGTTCAATTCTTTCTTCTTCCTGCTCTCCTGGCTGGAGTTCTTGTCACGGGCTGGCGAGTGTGCCAGGGGCATGATGGAAAGGTTTTCTTCCTGGAATGACCAGTCCATTCCCACCAGACTTTAAATCACACTCACCATCCCTTTTCCCCACTCCTTTGATAATGTATCCTTTCTCACTTTCTTTTATCCATTAATATTTCTCTCTCCTATTATTTATCATTGGCCGTTGTTTAACTTTGTGAGGCTGTTTATGCCACTTGCATGACTAATATTGCAGAAAGTAAAGAAGCAAGCTCTACACCATAGATTAAGGAAGCCTTCTTTATAACCTATGATTAACTGTAAGCGAAGACCCTTTCGATAATAAATTAATACAAAATGTGCTTCGTCTTGTGTTTCGGAGACTAGTAACTCATCAATAGCTCCCTGTACTTAGCTTCAATCAGCATTTCCTACTAAGTTGCTTTACCGTCTGTGATATAATTTCAATTTTTTTTTTCTTGGCAAGCTCATAAAATTCTTCAAGGAAAACAATTTAATATTTTAATCTTAAATATCACATCTAAAGTGGCAGTAAATAAAAGTTAATAGAATTTTTCCTCTCTAATTATATCGGTCATCTCTAGGCAAGCCATTTTGTTTTGTAAATCAAACCGTATCTTTAATTAGGAAAAAGTTGATGTAAAATATTAAACAAAAAGAGAGAGGTACAAACATTGAATCTCTGAATTTTGATTCTAGTATAACACGCAAATGCCAGGGGTTCCTTGCTTTCCAGGTGTTGCTGCTTCTGTGGGCAGAAAGGGATAGCCCAGGCTACTTGCATGCCTCAGGGCTTTGCTTAAGCAGCAGTGTGGTTCTGAACTTGGGACACCTTTTGAAGTAGTCACACACGCACATTAGCACACACATACACCCAAAGTCTGAAACTTTGTTTATGAGCACCTTCCTCCTCATGCTGTCAGTGTGCCTGAACTTCTGTATTACCATCTGAGAAAGAGCTGAACAACTGGACTCCCTTACATCATAGTCAAGGAAGGTATTAGTCACCCTTTCCAATGTCCTTGACTCTGTTTCCAGTACCAGGAAGAGGCTCTGTGCTAAGTGTTTATCAATGCAGCTCCACCTTGCTTTTCCCAACTACCCTCAAGGTCATTCCAGAAGACACTGGAAAGCAGTTGATGCATTAGAAGTTATTCTGCCTGTCCAGCCTCATGTTTTTAACCTCACTTCATTAGGAACTGGGCCCCAGGTTTGATGGTTAACCAACCTTGAGTAGGCTCCTCTCTGGGCCAGGACCTGTCTAAGCATGGGGCAAACAGAGGTCTCTAGCATTTAGAGTATTTGAAGACTACTGCGAGTGCATGCCAAGACCAGCCTGTGCTGTGATCCTTTTAGAGCCTCTTCCTAATATTTTAGGATGCATCCTCAAACTCTGAGCCAGCTATTACTGTGCTCACAGCTGCTGTTGGAGGCCTCTACATATGAGCACTTTATTTTAAGGGCACTATCTTGATTTTGAAACTTTGTAAGGTTTGGCCTCTTAACCTGTGAAACTTAAATAAAATGATCAGTTTAGCTGAGTTAAAAGTGAGCAGGACTTAGAGGAAGACTTGTAGTCATGAATATTCAAGAGGCACTCTCTGACAAGGCACTGGCAAAAAACACCCTCATTAGCCACTCCACGTGCTATGCCTAGATGTATTTAAGGGCCTTGTTTTCTCCTGCATTTCAAGTACAAAGGCCTAAACCCAGAACTAAGGTGATATCTTTTTTCCACATAGGCAAAGTGCGAGTCTTTCCCTGGTTCTAAATATTATTCATTTCTACATTTAGCAAAGGTTACAAGCAAGTATGTAACCTTGCATGGAAATGGAGCCTCAAGTAGAGCAGAGCTAAGAACCAGAGTAAGGGATGGGCAGCAGACAAGGAACAGCCCCTAGGCACAGGCAATACAGGGGAAGAGCCAGCAGACCAACAAGGAGGACGGAAGGATCAAGACAACCAGGACATGTGACTTGAATAGTATTGATTTTCCCCTTTCATTCTTGTGCACTTCCAAGTTTTAAAAATTAATGCCTTTAATTCTCTTTTTATACTTGAACTTTTAATGGCCATATAAAATAGTGGAGATTGCAAATACAATATGGAGACAGCTTAATGGGACCATTTTAAAGCATTTTTTTCTCCCCCTGCCCCACCTTTTTTTTCTTTTTTCAAAATAAAATGCTATGAAACTGGGAGAGACTAAAATGCTGGTGTTGAAGCAAGTTCAGCTTATGTGTTCTTAACAATGTGCTGAAAGATCTTTCTAACTCTGGCAGGAGCAGCTTCTTGCAAGCCACACATTGATCTATCTCAGGGCACTCTCCCAGGATGCTTAAACTGTGTTTTAATCAATATTTAGTTTTAAAATTATGGTGCAAGTAGCTACATGCTTATCTGATGAAATACTTCCCTTTTCAAAATATGCTGTGCTTTGTAACTTTCTGAAGGGGATGGAAATGTGTGCAATGCTGGGCAGCCTGGGGTCTCATCTCTAACACCTGCTCTGTGGGAACCCCCATCGGTTTGTGCTCATTCTCTCTGTACTAAAAAGATGTCTAGACAAGTGTGTGGATAGACGTACTCAGTAATGCCATCCTTGCAGGCCTAGATGATGACCACAGGGCACAACTCAGTCACAGCAATATGATGACAAAGGTTCCTTTAATGATCTATTTGCTTTGAGAATTAAAAAAAAAAGTCAGAACCACACTTATTTTTCTACAGTAACTCAAGAACTATTGTTTTTGTGTAACATGTAGGTCTGCTGTGCTTTGTGGCTGCAGAGTGTATTCAGCTGTGAATAGCTAATTCCTTATCATAGTTTCTTTGTGCTCATTGAGAAACTGGATATTAAGCAAATTTTATGATTAATTTTATTTTAAATTATATAACTACCACATACAATGTCACAGATGTTCTTCTAAATGTTTCACATATATTAATTTGTCCATTTCTTAAACAGAGTCTATATCTGACACTGTTCCCATTTTATATAGGAGATGAAGGCAGCATAGAGACTGGAGAGGAAAGGTAAGACCATGTTACTATGAAAATGCAAAGCCACAGGTAATAACATCAGCACCCAGATTCTCTGGAGGGACACTGATAGGGAGGGAAGGAGAGAGAGAGAGAGAGAGAGAGAGAGAGAGAGAGAAAGAGAGAGAGAAGGAGGGAGAGAGAGAACAGATAGATGGCAGATGATATATATACATACATGCATGCATACACACTTACACACATGGATATATAGAAATGAAGACAGATATACTTGGAGAGTTGGGAACTACTATCATAAAAGAAGACTCACAGCAGGGCATCTGCAGTCTAGGGAACTCAAGGATGTTGGTAGCATGGACCAGAGCTAATGGGATAATTAGATCTGGTTCTAGATCCAGAGATCTGAAACCTTGGGAGAACCTCTGCATGAGTTCAAAGATCTAAGAGTCAGGACTTCTGGTGTCAAAAGACAGACAGGAGAATAAGAGCTGAAGCCTACAAGGAGACACAAGATGCTTGTCTTTCATGTTCAAGGGAAAATAAAGGGTGAGAAGATAGGGAGAAGCACAAAGAGCTGAAGGCTTTCTGGGGATGGTGCTCTCAGGTCCCTTTTATACTGGGTAGCATGGACTTACATATGCTCATAAATGGACAAGTTACTTGACAATGCCTAGTCTCATGGGAGTAAGGCCCAAAGCCTTTCATACTGGCTAGCTGGATCCTTGCTCAGGTCTTCTGGGGTGAAATCAGGACACATGGGAGTCTCTGAATCTTTTTGCCAGCTTCCTAGTTGGTGGAATTCATTTGCCAGTGGAGGCACAGAGAGCTCTATTTCTCAGTCACTCTCTGTCTGAGACGATTCTCATCCTCAGGAAGCACCTGTCTCCAAATACATCCCACAGCACATTCATGTTCATTCTTCTGAGGGACTGCAAGGAACTTCCATACTGAGCTCTTCTTCCCTGTGTGGGCTGCGGGAACTGTGTTAGCCTCACCCAGATAATCTTTAAATTGTAAATTCACTTGACTTGGTCATAAGTCCCATCTACCAGAATTCTTTAGTTCCTAGGTCAGTGTATGCTTGGCTAAGTTGGGGGGAGAAACATGAAGGGCACCAGAGAGCAGTTTCAAGGGTAGTTTTCAGCTTCTCTGATTTCTGCCTCTTCTGGACATTACACATGAATATTGTCATCATCGCCCTAGGCCACTGCATCCGAGCATCTGCTACATCTGCTTCCTAATTTTTCTAAATCCCCTTTCCTTAACCCCAGTGCCACTCTTTCATCTGTGTTTTTTAAATAACACCCTTCTTAAGCAATCAATACAATACTGGAAGTCCTGTGTCCCAGGAATCCTAGATACGTCTGTTTCCCCGGGACTTTTTTTTTTTTTTTTTTTTTTTTAATCTTTGCGACACTTAGATACTCGGCATTTGTATGATGTTTTAGGGTTTCATTGCTGTGAAGAGACATCATTACCAAAGCATCTCATACAAAGGTAAACATTTAATTGGGGGTGACTTACAGTTTCAGAGGTTCAGTACATTATCATTATGGTGGGAAACATGGTAGCATGCAGGCAGACATGGTGCTTGAGGAGCTGAGAGTTCTACATCTTGAATAGAGACTCTCCTCAGCACTGCGCAAGGCCAGAGCATAGGAGAAGCCCTCAAAGCCCATTCCCCCCGCCAGTGACACAATTCCTCTAACAAGGCTACACCTCCTCCAATAGGGCTATGCCTCCTAATAATCCTATCAAGCATAGTCAAACTACCACAGAAGATAACCTGAGAATGTGTGTTGAGATTCCACAAAGATGAGTTTCCTCAAATTCTGTCAAATAAATAGTTGTTGTCTATAACTATAATTTAGTCTGGGTTGTCCATGATAGACATAAGAATCTGCCTCATCACCTCTAAACTAGCATCATCTTCACGTTTCTAAATATTTTCCCACTACTATTTTAAGCATCTCCCATAAACCTTAGGACACACTGGTGCTATGAGATACATAAAGATATCCCACGTCCATTGCACTGAAGCCTGTTGCAAAACAACTCCAAATAGCACAAAAATCATGAGGAAAGTGGACTAGCTTTTGTTCAACAGCAAACACTAACTATCAACCAGCCACATTAGCTACCCAATTTTTAATATATTTGTTAAGTAGATATTAATTCATGAGTGTATACATTGGGGTTCAAGGCGATAAAAAAAAACTCTCTTCTGTTTAGATTTGAACTTGAGTATATTGGCTTTATAGCTGGAAATCTTACTGTGATTGTCTGCTCTTTGATTCAGTTTTCTCATCTAAAAACTAATTGCTAATGATCCTACATGCACAGGGGTGTCCTAAGCATGAATTGGAGGATGTCAGTGTGAGAGACATGCAGTAATTGCAAAACAGCGCTTGTCATATCTGATCTGTCATAGCTTCTCTCTAAAGTACATTTTGCCCAGGAAAAGGGTATGAGATTTCATAAACAGTACAATCTGTGTTAATGAAGATCTGGCGGGAGTGGGAAATCAATATATGACATGCTTTTTTCATTATGATATGATGCTTCTATTTGCGATATTTCATGGTGGACAGTTAGTTCAGGGCTTATCAGAGTTGTTGGAAAGGCCTCTGGGACTGCTAATGCTTAAGTCTCTTCATTAACTGAAGATGAAAGCCTTCCACTGGGATCTAAGCACATCTCAGAAAAATCGTTCACAAGATTAGATCACCTCTCCTTTTTATTTCGTAATACTTGAAGTTTTCAGTGCAGTGGCTGAGAGGAAGATATTTACTCTGCTCATCAAAAGACTTGCTATCACGCTAGCTCAACACTGCTTCAAACAAACAAACAAACAAACAAACAAACAAACCCTCAATTTCTTACAGTCTGCGCATCATTAGATACTCCACATGCTCTTGAGATGCTTGGGGTCATCCTGATAAAAATAACCTACTCCATAGAACAATTTCCCTATGCATATTCTGTCATAGCTAAAATATCACTAACCATGTGCTCACCCAGTCATCTTGTTAGTGGGTTTTTTTTCTCCCTTTACCTCATCTTCAAAGCTAAACACAAAACATGCATATTTCATTTTCTTAGTAGTCCTCACGTCCAGTTAATCTTCAAGTCTATGTCATCACTGTCTTGAGTCAGGGTCTCATAAATCCCAGAGGCTATTGAAAGGACTACCTTATTGACTGGCATGCCTTGGACTCGACCCTTACACTCAACTTCCACTTGCTTCTGGTGAGTGCTGTTGAAGTAATTCTTCTAAAATACAGATGAACACAGCACTCCACTACTAGGACACTTCTATACCCTCAGCAGATTCCCCTGGCATATACAGAAGACTTGTTCAACCGTGCATTAAACTGAGGACATAGATGGAGTACATTTCAGCTGAGTGAATGTTCAAGGCTCAATTTAGTCACAGAAATGCATCTATGTCTTCCAGAAATTCCAAGAAAATTCAAGGGGGAAGATCTAGGCTTGTTATTGCTTCTCTGTGTGGAAATCACAGCTCCTTCAATAAAGGTGAGGGATAAAGATGCTACAAGTATCTCAGTTAAGAACAAAAGCAACACCCTCTAATAGGCAGCAAAGCATCCACTACTTGATTCTGAGATACCATATTATAAACTTGTGGATTTATGTTTTATAGGTAATATGTGATTTACATATGTATCAACTCATTTGACTACTCCCTTATAAGGTATTGCATACTCAGAAATATCTCATGACCTGCCTAGAAGCTCATTATGAGGAAGTGATAGAATCTAGACTTGCTTCCTGAGGGGAGGAAATGTTAGAACTCCGTGGACTGATGTTGTTTTTGTAAGTGCTATAAATGTCGGCTTTTCCACTAGCTCTCCATTCAGAGAATCAACTCCATCCCTGGCCTCATGTTTGTATGGTACCAAGGTGAGTGTGGCCCTGTTCTCCTGGACTTAATTGGAGAATAAAATGTGGACCACTGTAAACAAAACAACAACTGTTGCATGTCATAATAAAAGTTTGGACAGAGACCTCACAGTCTAGGAGGAAGTGGTGTTTATGATGGAGAGAATAGCAGAGAGGAGGGAAGAACGATGCTTATAGTATGATGAAGACTTCACAATGTCCTGCTTCTCTTACACTTCTTATTCATTTAACAAATGCGAGCATACTGAAGCTGGTGCTCCAGGTGCTGGCAAACTGAAATATCAATGACTGTTGATGTAAATATACTCTTTAAAACATTTAGATGCTACCATGTAGAGAAGAGTAAAATGTCAGGGGAATAATAATTGTTGAATAATTATAAGAACTAAAATAAAATAACTGAAAATAAAGATGAGAGCTGGGGAAAGCACATTCAGTTGTAGAAATCCACCAAAGACCTCTCTGAGAATACAGCTCTTCACCAAATGCTCTATATTAGTTTTCCACGGCTGTGAGAGTGTGTGATCAGACCTGTTTTTCTCTAAGACAAGATAGATTGATTATCTGAATGCTGTAGAAGGCTCAATTTCCAAATGAGTTTCATTAGCCTAAAAGCTCAGTGTCCCAGAGGGACATTATGCCTTCACCTTGCCCAGCTTCCATGGACAGCCTGCCTTGTACCCCTTCTTTTATCCATATGCAGAATATGAATTTTACAAAGTTGAACTCATGGAAGTAGATGGTAGCTTAGTTGGTTGTTAGGATAACCCACACATATTGTGTCAACTGACTATCAAAGGGCTTCTCTGTATTCTCAGTTGTTAATCGCTATTCCTGTGGCTCCAGGCTAATACAATATATAAATATTTGTTACTTCTTCACCTGCCTGCCCCCAAAAAGGCAAGCTGCCATGGTGAAGGTCACATAGCCCTCAATGCCAACTGCATGAATAAAAAGTGTAGCTTTTTGCATAGTAAAGAGCTGTTGGCTAGAGCTATGGCAGAAGAACCTAGAGAAGGACAAAGTCGGAAGACAGAAGGGAGAGAAAAGAAAACAGGAAGGTAGAGCAGAAAGCAAGCCATGCAGAAGGAAAAAATGGTGGAGAAGTTGGGTTAAGTTAGGGGCTAGCTGGGTTACTGGTGTAGCAAACAGGCCAACAGCCTTACACTATACAGATGTCTCTGTGTCTGTCTTTATTATTAAACCACAAGCAGGACTCCCTTAAGTCCTGCAATAGTTTGTGGTTATCTGTGGGTAAAGGGGTGAGGGAAGTAGGAGCTGGAGTTTGTTCATCAAAGGTACAAATTTTCTTGTAAACAGGCAGAGTGCTTGGAGTTTATGACATAGCAAGTGACTACAGTCAATAACAGCATTGTATATTCAAAATAAGCAAGAAAGTGCTTTTCAAAAGTCTCCCTAAAAATTATAGGTTATCAAGATGATGGATATGTTAATTAGTTTGATTTAATTATTCCATATTGCACACATATATCAAAACCTCATGGCATCCTATAATGTATGTTATTTATGATGTGTCAAAAATAACGTAGGCATCTCTGCATCCAGAAGAGATTGGCTCTCAGAGCCCCTCTGGGTACCTACATCCTTAGGTACCACGGCTTGGCTATGAAATTCAACAGCATTTGCATATAGTCTTACACATTAACTTCTCGGGTGACACGATTTCATGTAAGTGCTGTGGAGTAGCTGTCATACTCAGTGCACAGACTCAAAGGGATATGTAGGTTCAGGCACGATATTTTTGAAATGCTTTTGACTTGTGGGTGGTCAAAGCCACAGATGTGGAACCCACAGTGTGAAGGGGGAACTGTATAAACAAAAATAACTATATAAGAAAAAATGGTATTTGTACTGCAAACAAGACAGTAATGTTGAGAGCTGTCTCTACACCTCTGGGGTTCTATAAGAAGATTCAGGTTGGAAACAAAACCTTGATTGGAGTACAGAACCAAGGGATTAGATAAGATCATCCAGTCAGGATAGTGAAGAAACTGATGCTTCACAAAATCCACATAACTGGAGAGAGACAGAAGAAGGGCAGGGGGAAAGCAACCACGCAGGAAGTGTGAGGGACTCTGGCATCCTGAAAGCTGAATGAAGAAGTGAAGGCAGATAATGATGTGCATTAAGTTACAAATGCACATCAAGTTTATGGGATGCTGCCAGGATGCTGAGAGCAGCAGGGCCAGGGTGAGTCTGGATACCCAACTATTTCAAGAAGTTTAACTCAAATAACCGTTACAAACCAAACAAACAAATAAAACAGGACCCAAGAGAGGTTTAGAGAGTTGTTGTTCTTGTTGTTGCTGTTGTTGTTGTTGTTGTTGTTGGTGGTGGTGGTGGTGGTGGTGTGTGTGTGTGTGTGTGTGTGTGTGTGTGTGTGTGTTTATAAATGTGCAAAAGATGGAGGCTACAAAGACTCAGGGCAGCTGATCACACAGGAATGGCTGACAAGGGCAGTGAAAATGACGCCCTTGAACAGACAACGGGACCTGACTTAAGGTACCCTGCCCACATCCAGGAGTATAGTGGGAGCTCAGTGAGAAGAAAGTGAGTGAGTAAGCAAAACTCAGGGCATCTGGATGTTGGGAATTAGTAGGAGACCTTTCTTACCTTCCTCCAACCTCCCTCCTCCCCCCCCCCACACATATGAGGGAGCAAAACCATTAGCTGATAATGAGGACAGTTTGATAATGTTGAGTTAAGAAAATATGAGGTGTTCATCTGGGAGGATGGGAAACCTATGACCCCAGAAATGGTCTGTGAATAGTTGGATGAATTGTCTAGTTTAGTCATATTTTATTGATTTAAGGTGAAGACAGTGAGCCTGGTGGATGCCCTCCTCGGGTAGGTTGCCTACTGCCATAGGCACAGGTTAGCAAGACCTATGGTCAGGCTTTGGCAGGCCAGGCTGCACAAACTTATAAGTTGAAGATCACTGGTATATTACTCTGTCTGTCTGCACTAAAACCTGAAAAATTTTAGGTTCTTTATTGTTACACTAATCGAATGTTTTGGGATTACATATATATATACTTTTCAAAGATAGAATAGCTGGTTCCAATAGAGCTTGATGCATTTTTGCCAAACACTTACTAATTTTTAGAACCATATCTCACAGAGACTACAGGGTTGATGGGCTTTGCCAAAAATAATGGGTAACTGACAGAAAAATGGACTCTGAACAGGAGGCAATGGTACTATTGTCTGAAATTTTACAACCTCATTGATAGATAAGACACAAAACAACATAACAGATTTACCAATAAGAAGGCATACAAGCAAGCTCACTCTAGGAGATTGTCTAAGATCTTATCAAAGCAAGGTGCTTGGCTAAGTTTAGAACCCATCATAAAAATAGAAGGGGGATTGTTGATAGGAGTGAAAGCAGTAGGAATCAAAACATGTTCTCTTACACACAACCTAGCTTCATCCCATTACACTCTCTTTCTCCTCCTCCCCCTCCTTCTCCTCCTCCTCCTCCTCCCTCCCCCTCCCTTTCCCTCTCCCCCTCCCTTTCCTCCTCCCCTCCCCTTCCTCCTCCCCTCCCCTTCCCCATCTTCCTCCTCCCCCTCCCCTTTCCCACCCTCCTCCTCCCCCTCCCCTTCCCCTTCCCCCCTTCCTCTTCCTCCTCCTCCTCTTCCTCCTTCCCTCTCTTCCCCTCCCACTTTCCTGTTTTGTTTTTCTAGACAGGGTTACTTTGTGTAACCCTGGCTATCCTAGAACTAGCTTTGAACTCACAGAAATCTACCTGCCTCTGTTTCCCAAATACTGGGATAAAAAGTGCACACCATGACCACCCTGTAATTATTCTTAAGGCAGTAAGACAGTCGTTCAAATCTTGCTATTACATCATCTTCCAAATAATGATCTACCTATTTATAGGGTATTATACAGTTGGGAGATGACTCACTGAATGAAATACTTGACTCACATATAGGGGGACTCACTCCAATCTCCAAAATCTGTGTAAAAGCCACATGTAGTAGCATGTGTCTATAATCCCAGCATTCCTACAGTAGAACGGATGGCAGAGACAGGAGAATCTGACTCATGGTCCTGCTAGCTCAACATGCACAGTGAAGCATGAAACCATATAGAGACCCTGTCTCAAGCAAGGTAGGAGGCAAAGACTATTTTGTGTGTGTCACATGACAGCTATATTCCAAATTCATCTGTGTACAAATATAAACACCTATCTACACAAAATAAACAAATAATTAAATGAAGCTTATAATGTATCTTTACAATAAGTAGCATGTTTTTCATAAGAACTCTTCACTTTTAGGGCTGGAGAGATGGCTCAGTACTTAACAGCACTGCTTGTTCTTGTGGAGGACCTGGGTTGATGGCCCTCAGTCATGCATAACTTTAGGTCCAGGGGAGCTGGAGCCCTTTTTCCACTTCCTTGGGTACTAGGCACACAGTGATGCACATATGTACTGGTACATACAACATTCATATGAGTAAGAAATAAATAAATAATAAAAGAGAAACATTCATTCTCTTTGAATGGAGTCTTGGGTCAGTTATTTGTAGGTATACATTACTTTGGCAAAATAGTATCATGAGTATTTTTGGGAGAAATACTCTCAAGTATTAAGGAGAGAGTCAGTCTGAAGATAGGCTGTAAAGATGGACATGTAAAACCTTGGGCAGTTTCTCCATACTGGCCCTGCTCTACCCAAAGAGAGGTGTGTGTGTGTGTGTGTGTGTGTGTGTGTGTGTGTGTGTGTGTGTGTATTAGGTGTCTCCTGTTCAGCATCTCTGCTTCCTTCTTCAGACAGCCTCATGGTGTGGCTTCCCACATGTTTGCTACAGGAAACTGTCCTTTCCAAGAACCTAAGTATCTAATGCAGATTTTAAACCATAAGTAAAATTTAAAAGTAGCAGACACACTTATTTTCTATAAATAATGATCAAGCGGTTTATAAGTAGGACACAGGTAGAGTATATTCATACACACACACACACACACACACACACACACACACACACACACAAATGTTTGATTATAAACAACAGAGAGAAGCTGTCCTTAAGTTTTAACATGTACAATATTATTATATCTTGTTGTATTAAAGTTGATTCTTGTTGCCTACTAGTTGATCTAGCTGCCCATGATGTCACATCTATTTAAATTCAAATTTAAATCCCAAGGAAATTATTCGGTCTTTGACTAAAATACTCACATAAAAATTGAGTGATCCTTCCATAGTGAATCGTGGCACAATGGAGATTCTACATGCCTGTTGGCCTCACAAATATCTCCCTCTAACTTCTTATAGAACATGCACGTCAACTACAGATGCCACTGTTCCCAGAGAGATGAAGTGAGTATTCATACTTGTTTCACTGGCTTATAAACTGTGATGATTTTTTGGCCTGCTTTCAATACTCTGGGAAAAAAATGAAAAAGGTAGCTTCTTTTTTAGGACCCTGTGGCATGTGAAAGTTTCTCTGTAACGTTCTACAGGATGTGCGCATGTCGGTGTTTCACATGTGAAGTGAACTCAAACTCAGCCGAGTCCAGAGAAGAACAGCTTGAGTTAAATCAACAAGGCAGATTCAAGCAAGAACCATTCCGCAGAACTGAAATTTCCAACAACTTTTCTAGTTCCCTCATAAGACAGAGAGCATAGCCCTTCATTGTACTTTAAACGTGTTTGTTGTTACATAATTGGCTAGCATTCAATGACACAGGCAGGGGAAGGGACATTTATCTCTTTGAATAACTTGAGTGGCCATGTAACTGCCTTCTGTGTATGATCTGATAATTCCCCAGAAAAAAATGGGCCTTTCAGGTATAGCCCAGGTGAGCCTCAGAACGTACCCCCAGTAACTAGATCATTACAGAGAGCGCTGCAGAGGGAGGTGACAAGGCAGTGATGGTGGGCCATGCATCATGCATTCACTGTCAGTGAGGGAGTCTTTTTTTTTTCATGAGACTGATTTATCACCAAGAGAAGCAACCTCCTGGGTGATGGAATTTATACCATAATTTTCTACAGCTCCCACAGATACAAGGATCTTGTCACAAAAGTCAGGAGCAAAGGAGAATGCCTGACAAAAGCAGTTGGGAGAACTATGCTCTCTCTCCTCTTGCTTGGGAATGCAGAAAGCATTTGCCTAAGGAGCTCTGGCATAAATTCAAAATACAGCATGTCTGGTAATTTCAATTTTTAACAGCCAACTCCTTAAAGAGAAGCAGGGCTGGACTCAGGGAAGAGAAGGAAGGTAAATTTCAGATGCAAATGACATCTCGCTGTGGCAGTCTGGGGAGAGCATATTAAGATGAATACACGCTTCTGCAGGGGTATTTATAGTGGGTCATTTCAGGCTCTTCTCTGGTCTGGGAGAGTTCTCCATGCAGCCCCTGGGAGTGATGAGGACACTGTCTGAGTGTCAGTGAAGGGTGGCTAGTGTTGTCTTTCCAGAATTCACATCGTTAAGACTAGTTTTATTGTTCACACAAAAACTGCAGCTGTTGGCTCAGGACGCTAGAAGATGCTTGGAGTCAGGGCTAATTAGCCAAATGATGAAGCCTGGGATGATCCATGGCAAGCGTGCAAGAAACTGAAATACTGCCCGGGAGGAAGAGTAGCCGTGCCCTCTGCAGGCCAGAACGTGGTGTGGCTCAGAGCCTTCTCCAGACCTTCCAGTTGCCTGGCTTTTGGATCACTGAACAGTAGGAAATGCCATATAAGGTTCTGGAACACAGGAAGCACACTGGGGACCTCCATCAAGGCAAAGCAAGAGGAGGCTGTGTGGATGTGTGGAGGAAACCAATCAGAGAGCAGGGTATTCAGCAGTCTTATAGGTACTGTCAGCGCATGCTCAGAAAAACAAAACAAAACAAACCCCACACCACCACTACCACCAAGCAAAACAAAAACCTCCCCTCGTAGAGGAGAGCAGAGTTCTACCCAAATCACAGCAGAAACAGACTCAAGCAAGGATGACAGTAAATGGACCTGGTTTGATGTTGAAGTACTTGGTAATGAACAATATAATTTAATAAAATATTGGGCACGTACTATCAACTGAAACCAAAGCAGATAGCAATATATTGTGAGCCCAGTGAGGAAAGTAACTATCGTTGGTTAAGCAGCAGACGACTTCCTCTGTCCGGGAGGTTGAAATGGAAATTTTAAGTAAAGGAAGCCGCTCGTCTCTCTCTACAGTCAGATGTTCAAACAGAACCAGAGCCTGTTGCAACTACCTGCATCCTGCAGGATGCTGGAAAAACGAAGAGGTTCCTCCTTTATCCAAACAACCCCAGACTGAGGTGCAGTTCTCAGAGTTACAGGAGAGGGTGTTCTTGGGAAGCATTGAGGCAGTAGAATCATTGCGCCAGGTGAGAGAGTGATATAAAGACAGAAGGAGAAGCCGAAGCTGATGCCGTACTGCTGTCTGCTTTGGGTCATGCGGTAGAAGGCAGAGCCCCATGCCTGGGGTGAGGAACAACAGATTCGAGAGAGACTACCAGTCAGGATGCCATTTGGGTTTTCAACAGCCTAATTTTAAATTTAGTGCTTTGGGGACTACTGGGTGTGGTGGTACACCACCGTGCTGAGAACCCAGCATGGAGGCTACAGAGGCAGGAGGATCACGGCAAGTTTGAGACTAGATTGAACTACATAGAAGACCCCGTCTCAAAGAACAAAACAGACGAAATGAAACTAGTGGCCAGGCTGTGAGATGGATGGATATGCTTGGTAAGGAGTTGGATATACGGTACAGCGAGCCATTAGATAACAAGATAGAAGAGAAAGGGCGGAACGAGAAAGCAAAAGGCATTTCTGCTAAGGATCTGCACCGTGGATAGATCTGCCTTAGCTCCTCCCACTTCTCTGGGGAATTGTGTCCTCCACTCCTGATGCCCGAGGGAAGGATAACTCCCTGGCGGTGCCTTACCACACATCCTTCCCACAGATTGGATCGGTGTCTGCTTCGTTTCTCAAGAGCAAGGACTGCCCCCAGTGACTGACTCCGTGACACATCCCTCCACAGCATCCTGTTTCTCTGCTGTGAAACAGGGAGATCAGTGTAATTACTTAGCAGGATTGCTGTGAGCATCAACTGAATCCATTCATCCAGGGGCTTCCAATAATGCCGAAAACACAGAGAAGGCTAATTTAGTAGGCTTCCAAAGACAAAACAAAACAAAACAAAACAAACAAACAAACAAAAAAAAACCCAAAAAACTGGACAATCCTAGGCCATATGCATTATAGAAAGTCAATACAGAATCCCCTGTCAAGTACAACAGGAGGAATGCCCAAGATATATATTGCTATTGATCCTATGGCCATGGAGTTAACAAACTAATTTATCTGTTTATAAGATGAGTACTTTTCAGATTTATGCATTCAGTGTAGATGTTAAAAGGATAGCTTCTTATACTGGGTAGTGAATCGCCAGCACAGCGAGACAGTGTAACTGTGGCCCTACATTGAGCATCTCAGACAACATTTCCCTGAGAATATTTATCTGAAATTTTACCAGTCATTAATTTTAGAGATTATGTTGGGGGTTTTCAAATGCTTGCGGATTTCAAATGGGATCTTAGCATTGAAATCCAGTCTGGTCTAAGACCTAAGACCCTCTTGTCTCTACTTCCGAGGTGCTGGTATTATGGATAGGAGCCATTTTGATGATATCTTAGAAAACTTGCATAACACAGTTCTAAGGAGTGGGCTGTGTGTTGATTTTTTTTTGTAATATCTGGTTTTTTTTTGTGGTTTTTGTGACACTGAAGGACAGGTACTGACTCAAACATGAGCTGTCAAGCACAGCCCTCTCTTCCTCTGACCAAGCTAACCAAAAAATCTGCATGCTTTCCTTGAGAACCCTAAAACATCTGTATGCTTCCCTAATGTTTCCTTAGGACACATTTCAAGATACAGTATGCATTTATTATTCAAAGCTTTTGGCTCTTTGCACTAAAATCTCATCTTTTCTATATATGACTTTCATGTGTTTGATATTATCATTAAAAACATTTTGATAAATGGCGGTAAAACCGTAAAGCTTTTTGCATTTTTAAAAATAACATGATATAGTAGTATTTCTAGATATTATAAGCTATGTTATGTATTTGTCTTCTGTTCTTTTGTCGTTGAAAATGATTGCATATACATAAAACATACCATGTTTTGACAATTTGTTTGCTTTTCTACTCCAGTTCTTCATGAACATAAGGATTTTAAATTTACCAAGTTTTCAAGTTCTCTTTTATCTATTTCCTAATGTTTAGACAGCAAAACTCATTCTCACTCTTCTACATATTTAATCTTCGACTTTAGGTTTATCTATTTTATTTTGTAGACAGAATCTCACTGTGTAGCTCTGGCTACTTAGAAACCACTATGGAGACCAGACTGGCTGTGAATTAACAGATATTCCCGCGTCTCTGCCTCCTGAGTGGTGAGGTTAAAGGCTTGTTCTATTTTTATTTTTATGCAAAATACTCAGTAGGTTTTGTCCTTCATGACAGAAATCATGAGCTGCACCCCCCCAAAGTTATTACATCATGGGCTTCTCCACACATGCGGAGAATTCTCTTCTCTAAAAGAAAAACAAAGGAAAAGAAGAAGAAATGGAGGTAGAGGTGGGGAAGGCAAGGTGAGGACTAACAAACCCAAATGTGACATGGATGGCAACAAATGCACCTGTGGCTGCTTGACCAGGAGCCACGAATGGTCATCCTAACTTCCTCTCTTTCCCCTCTCTGAGTATACATCTCTTCCAGCATCAAACACATTCTGGAGTCCAATAGCAACCTCCCAGCCCTGTCTCCATGCTCTGTGTCTCTGCAGCAGCAGCAGCAGCAGCAGCAGCAGCAGCAGCAGCAGCAGCAGCAGCAGCAGCAGCAGCCTTACCTCCATCTCTCTATTGGCAGAAGTCAATTATGTGCTATCCTTGGCTTCCCTGTCTGCCAGGTTCTGATTCTACTCTTTTAGCAATTACAGCTTTTGCCACTGTTGTTTTGAGACCAATACTTCATGGAAACTAGTATTTCCCACATGGCAGTGTGCAGATATAAACTATCCTGAGAAAACTCAGATTCTTATAAAACTCTTAGATGTATTTCTACCAAATTCCATTTGCCCTAGGTTAGTTTTTGCTGCTATGGGTGTTGAACTTTCATTAGCACAGAATAAAGCAGCTTCCTCATGAACTCTCTGGAGACAGCCCCTTCCCTTCTTTCAAACAATGTCCTCAGGAGGACACTTCTCCTCCTTTGTCCTGCTCTTGGCTCTGGGCACAGGGCAACTGCTAAAGAATTCAAAACAGATCTTTCAACATTAAGTCATGTAGCAGATACAAAAAAAGATGCCTGTAAATTTTTAAAGTAAGATTTGAAAAGTGTTGATCTAAACAAATTACACAGACAAGATATCTAAAATTTATTATTTTATACATTTCCCTATTGTGCAGGTATAACTATTATTAAGAGCTCATATGACAAAAATCTTATGCTTTAGTTTTAGTTGGTAAATGTTTTTAGTGTGAATGTTCCTTTATGTCTGATGATATAATTATAAATTAAAAATGTATTTAGTATACCAATCCTACCCAAATGTCCTAGCTCAGGGGTATAGAAACTCTAGGGCACTGGCTTTTTTACTCTTGGTCATATGACAGACAACAAGACACATTTCACACTGCCACTCAAGAGTGTATAAGTACCCCTTACCACATATGGCCTAGGAGAGGAGCAAACTTCAGAGCTTATAGCTTGGTATCTACTGAATAAATTGCAATTTTTTATCTCATGTTAAAAAAGAGAGAGAGAGAGAGAGAGAGAGAGAGAGAGAGAAAGAAAAGCAAGCAAAACAAAACAAAACCCAAGTTGAACCTGAGGCCAGACAGAGTTAAGTCAGCTTTCTCATTTAAACAAAGCTAAATCTTTGTAAGTCACCCTATTGTGTCACCCATTTGGGGACGTCTTAATACCATCCTTTCAGTTACATGTACACAGTAATCATTTGGGTGAATGTCAGTTAATTTCTTTAGGTTTTGAAGACGTTATGACCACACACACACCAGGCATTACAGTAACACTGTGAGGGAGGGCTGTTGCCAAGGATCAGCCTCGACTTAGAAAGAGGTTCCTGAGAGAAGGGGATTTGAGAATGGCAAAACAAATAACTTGAAGTCGAAACATGGGTTACAAGCTGACAGACTGTGTTCTGCTTGAGACAGCTGTCTAGATACCTTTCTCTTGAGACAGCTATCTCTTGCTATTCTAAAAACTCTCCAGATAGCTCTTCTTAAAGACTAAGTGCAGTCTTTTATTTACATACCAATTCAGTCATCCACCCCAGGTTACCTTTAATTTCCCATGAATCAGCATCCTATGTTCCCAGTTCCTTGATTCTTAGAAAGAGACAGCAAGCACATCTTTCTTTCTTTCTTTCTTTCTTTCTTTCTTTCTTTCTTTCTTTCTTTCTTTCTTTTTAACATTGCAAAAGAATTCAGCAGAGATCTGCCTGCCTTTGTGAAGCACAAACAATAAGCTAGCTGTGTAGAACCCTGCCCTAAAATGACCATTCCTACCATGCCTGGGTCTGGACTTAAACTCCCTCTGTCCCAGACTGACCTTGAACTCAGGACACTATCTGCCTTTTTATCTGCCTGCCTTTGTATCTTTCTGATAAGATGACTCATAGTACAGCAGCCCCTGTTCCTTTAGATCTGTGAAGCTCCTTATACAATTCATATTGCATCCTTATATTTTGTATAATTGAGAAATTATATATTTTGAACTCATATTTTTAGAGTTCTTTCCCACAGCCTTGAGGACTGTCCTGGAGGTTTCAGCATCTACCAATTTTTGCTGAAACATTAGCCACACCCCTGTATCCTAGACTTCTGCTGTCTCTGATTCTCATGGAGTCATTAACTTTGGCAGGGAGAATATTTCTTGAAGGAGGAACATGAAGTAATCATGTACAACAACCATCTACACTTCTGGAGACCCATGCCCTTTGGGGCCTGTTCAAGGGGCATGAATCATTTCATGCCATCCTTACCATGGCCAAGTAAGACTTGGTAGGCTATGACTCTCAATAAATTTATTCCTTTTAGGACATACTGGAACGACACACAGCAAAACATTGGAGCACTTGGGAGTATTGGTATGTGTACTCTTGCAAGCCACTTGGAAGGCAATCAGAAATGAAAGCTTGGAACTCACTTAATTTAAAAGGGTGAGGGAGAAGGACCACAGATAAGGGTTCTTTTATAATTCACAATGACTCTAAAGTGTAGCTTACTCATTAGGATATGGGAACTATGTGAAGGAAATAAGGAATATTCACACAGTTATGTATCTTCCTGCTGTAACAGCTTCAATGGTGAGCAGCAATCAAGAGCTTAGCACCAGATTGGAATAATGGCTGTACAAAACCAAATATTTGTTACTATAATGTCTGCATCACGATTAAAACCCAATCAACTCAATCAAATCCGCTATGTCAGAATCAATAGCTTCTTTGAAGCCACAGTACCATTTAAATATGGTTAAGATTCATATGCAGAAATCTGATCGGTTTAATTAAGCCTCCAACTTTCTCAAATGGAATTACAAAAAGATAAAATTGTGTTTCTCATAGAGATGCAGTACACTGAAATCATAAACACTGGAAGACAGTTACGAATATTTAGTCCTGAGGTACTAAGGACTCCAGGCACACTTAAACAGTCTTCTGTTGTCTTTTTATCCCAGTCAAAGATTTGTGGATGTGTGTGATGTCACCACAAGCAGCAATTGTAGGCTTGATAAGAGTTCAATTCTCTATCTCCATAAAGCCAGCTGCAAGTGACAAGCAGTAGTAGCTTTCCTTGAAGTCTTCTGATGTATTTCCTGCCAACTCAAGGGCTCCTGGGGTGAGCTACTCCACAGACATACACTGAACACAGTCATGTCCTCATGGTGACACCTGGACATTGTCTTTGTTTTTGTCTTGCATTTTTCCTTTCTGGCCTTACCATCAACAATCTCAGACCACACTTAAGCTCGTACAAGCAAGGCAGAGATGAACTCAGGTACATGGTGAGATCCCAGCACCCATTCCTCCCAGTACCACGAGTCAACCTGCTCAATACTTTTTTCTAGACTTTTCAAATCTTCCAAGTCTTGTTCTAATGCTTTCTTGTATTTCTGTTTGATGATTCCTTAGGGTTGGTTTCTTGATATTTCTAAAATATATATTGATGTTTGGTTGTGTGCTGTCTTTGCTGTGGGGACCATCCTCATCTTAGAATACACATTACTACTGATGCATTGTGTATCCTGACTCCAGCCATTAGGATCCAGGATTGAGGGGCAGATATTGTGGATGCAATACCTTCCTTCCCAAGTGCCATACTCCCTGCCATGTTTCTGGGCCCAGAGTCTCACTTTTTGTTCTATTGCTTGGCCCAAACCAGCTGTACAATAAGTAGCTCTGACCAGAACTGACAAAAAGCAACTTAAAGGAAGAAGGATTTGTTTTGGCTTACGTATTATGATACAGTCCATCACCAAGGGAAGGCATGGTGAAGTGTGAAGCTGCTTGTGACCAGGAGGCAGAGATGAAAAGTGTAGGTTCTCTGCTGAATTTCTCCTCCCAGTCTGGAACTGTGGTCCATGGTGTAATACCATTGACCTTTATTGTGGTCGCCTTTGTTCAATTTACCCCTTCTGAAAGCTCTTCACAGACAAACTCAATAGTACTGGGATCCAACTCAGTCAACATCAAAATAAATGGTTACACCAGGTGAAAGGTTAAGGTGAGCACCTAGAATGAACATTCTACTTCCTTATATTGCCTGTATAGGTATGAGCCAGTCAGTCCTGCCCTGTTCATGCCCTATGCTCCTGGTTCTATGTTCTATGTTCAATCCACACAGTTGTGTTATAAGAGTATCTCAATCTCAATTATTCTCAGATATATTAGCCATGAGTTTGCTGCTGTTGTTCCAAGGTTCTAGAAGAGGATAGTTTCTTTTTCAATGCCAGTGTTCTGGTGGCCTTCAGCATTCTAGATGACTCATGAGGAAAACGCTTCAATTTCTACTTCTAGCTCACTATGCCCTTCTCTTTTGCATTTGTCCAATCTACCTGAGCCTGTACATTATATCTCCATACATGAGGGCTCTACCTACCGGCTATGAATAAAAATACTGAAAGAAATCATGTTTGCATTGAGCACATGCTGACTTCTTCTCTCTAGATATCCTGTAACAACTATTTCCATTGCATTTACATGGCATCGGGCATTATATATGCAATCTAGGGATGATTTGAAGTAAATGCTTGAATTGAGCATGTGTAGGCAATATATGCAAATACTATCATTTTAGAATTCCACATCAATATCCTCCAATCAAGATAGATACCACCCACTGTATCAGGAAAGGTATATATTAGGAGTGTAAGGTAGCTTAATGTATTGTGTCCATAACCAGGAATCTAAGAGTCAATAGGAAGGGGGGCCAGGGTATTAAACCCCAGAGCCTGCCCCCAGTGATCCACTTTCGCCATCAAGCCTCTGCCTCCTAAAAATACAGCCTTCCAAATCATCACCACAAGCTGGAACCGAGTGTTTAAGCATGTCGACCTGTGAGGGGCATTTTTCGTTCAAACCGCTTGGGAAAAGTAATCAGTATGACCCCTCCCCAAGAAATGGAATAAAGAAATTATATAAGAAAGTATGTTTCCAAAAATATCTTTCTATCACAAATAGACTGTTTAAATGAGGAATGGATTAACTTCTGCAAAGAGACTATATGCTTGTGATATATTACTAAGAAAAATCAGTAAGTATTATATAGCTAATTATATATGTACAATCAATACACTCTCTTAATATATTTCTGCCCAATAGTTAACATATTCAATAAACTTCAATTATTAGGCTGTTTTTCTCCCCAATCTTAAAACAATTTATATATTTACTTAAATGGAAAAAAATATCATCCAATAATAATTACATCATATATATATATCCTTATTGATCTGTAAGCAATGGTGTGGCAAAAATCACTTCCCTGCAAGACTTCTTGCAATCTCATAACAGTCAAAGTGGGTGTTGCCTTAGCTCTCTGAGAATGTGTCTGTGCCTCCTGCTCACTGTTAAGCTGCTGTTTGTTCTCATCCTCAGCTGATCCTGGAGAAGCATCTCCCACCAGCATGACCTTTGTTCAGTGTACCTGTGGCATTTTCCCAGCATGTTACAACCTTTGAAGAAGGCCACTTCCTACCCATGCATAATGACCTGTGACTGTTTGTCTACAGAACCTGTCAGATTGCATCATCTCAACACACCAACTGCTAGAGACATAAAAGTCTTCCTTTGTAGCAATTTGAAAATTGTTTGATTCTGTAAGATCCCAAAATGGACATTCAAACGTTGATAGTTAAAGAGAAATGATATTTTATTGTTCTGATTCTACAGAAGCATAAAATGAATTTGTTCCCTGATCCAGAATTCCAGTCCAGATGTTTATGCTGAAGAGATATTTGGCCTAGTGATCAAAACCAGGACCCAGCACTGGAATCATGAGGAATAATCAGGCGGAATCAACAACAATGATGCTTAACACACAAAGGTGTGTTCTTAACACGTTAGAACCTTAAACCATGGGACTCTACCTCCTCAGCTGAAATTTCCATAGAAAAAAGAATGCCATCCCTTTGTGGGTACAAGCCTATATTCAGTGCAAGATCTTGGAAGGAACAGATAGCTTTTCCACTAATGACTCCACCCATGTTCCTGAACAGAAGCAGTGTCGGCTGTGGAGAAGTTTAGTGAGTTCAATTATAATTGTGAGTATAGACAAATAATTTATAGAATCAATCATTAAAAGAATGAAGATCAGTGCCTGTGGTCAAGAAGAGAGTGTGTATTTGAGTAATAATAGTATCTTATTAAACTTTTCTAGAATACCTTATTTTCTCTAAAAATGCATATATTATTATTGTAAACAAATACCCTATGCTGGCATAGATGGCCATATGCTCTTTTAAAATAATATTTTTTAATATTTTGAGAATGTCATATGCTGGATTCAGATCATAGTCACGCTCCTTTCACAAAACAACCTTTCCCATACCAACTCTCTCTACCTCCACTCCCTACCAATCAAACTTTAGGTTTTCTTCTTTCTTTCACTATCAGGACCCAGTTTGCTGTCCCACTACTCATGAAAGTTGGGCCTGCCTTGATGTGTGGTCAACCTACCAAGAGTTAAGTCATCAAGGAAAACTGACCTGCCTTCTCCCAGCAACCATAAAATGACAATAGCTCCTCAGCTACGGGTGTTATTTTATTCCCATCTCCCCTGCAAAATGTGGAAACACACTGATTTTCTATACATATTTATGTTATAAATATCTTTTAATTGGTTATTATTTTAGTAGATCTTTCTACTTATTTACATTTAAAAGTTTCACTATTCAAAATGAATGATATCTGCCTCAGCTGTCTTCAGAATCATCTTTCATCTTCTGCATCAAGGTTTCATGAGCAGATCTGGCTGTGACTACTAAGGGATTCCCAGAAAAGATTCACACACACACACACTCTCTCTGGAGGTCTGAATTGTACCTGGCAGTACAAAATACTAGAGTCTTACCAGATGAGACTTCTAGCCTTTGAGAATTGCAATAGGACTTCCTCAGATTGGATAGAATCATCAATCAATGTAGTAGGGTCCTCTGGAACTCCACAGATGTCTGATTTGGGAACTAGAGTGTCTCTCCAAAATAAAAGCTAGTTATCAGCCTTAAAGACCACATTGAGTTCCTTAGTTAGGGTTTCTATTGCTGGGAAGAGACACTATGACCAAGTCAACTTTTATAAAAGGACAGCATCCAATTGGGGCTGGCTTACAGGTTCGGTATTTTAGTTCATTATCACCAAGGTGGGAGAGCATGGCAGACATGGAGCTGCAGAAGGAACATCTTAATCCACAGGCAGCAAAGAGGAACTGTCTCACACTGGCTGGAGCTTGAGCTTAGGAACCCTCAAAGCCCACCAATACAGTGATATACTTCCTCCAGCAAGGCCACAGCTACTCCAATAAGGCCACACTTCCTAATAGTAACAATCCTTGAAGCCGAGCATTGAAACACATGAGTCTATGGGGACCAAACCTATTCAAACCACCACATGTATGTTAATGATTGTCTTAATGAAGGCTATCAAAGAATAAAATGAAAGAATCATGAAATCACCTCAATGTTAGCCTTATTGTGTAAAAACTATAAAACAACTATTATACATTTCACATCTTCAAAAGGAGATACAATGTCATGAGTTAAATAGAAATATCATTAGGCATATGAAAATGTTTTAAAGAGTCAAATGGCAAAGTTAGGAGCTCAGTGTTCAAAGCTGCAAGGACAATGACTGGATGGTTTTAGCCTCAGGCTGGCTATGGCTGAAAACTAATATTTATTGAATTTATACAGATTCATAGCTTTAAAATGGCATGAGAGAGGGTAAAATAGACAGAGCGAAAGCTCATAGAGTTCCAGCCTTATGAGATAATATCAACATCTCACCAGTTGTACAATCTGGATTTCAGAAGAGTGAAAGAAGATGACACGTTGTTAAAAATATAACAAAAATTCCCCCAAATTGATCAGAGAATCATCAGTCTAGGGCAGTAAGAATATATCAACCTGAAGCAGGAGGGAGGTGATTAAAACCACTTACGTGTAGAACTAAAACTGGCAAGACAAAAGGAGAGACTGTGAATCTAGGAAAATATTAGCATCAGTGCAGGCTTTAAAATACTCAGGAAAATAGCTATATCCCTGCTTGTAACCCCAAGAATCCTGTGTCAGCAACAACCAATAAGAAGTAGACGATTATAATCAAAGAAACCTGAGTACCTAGACACCCAGAACACAGGTTGCTCTCCCAGAGGTCATTGGTTCCATAACTAGCATCCACATAGTGGCTCACAACCATCTCAGACTCTAATTTCAGGGCATCTACTTCCCTATCGCCTCCATGGGCAACAGGAATGCACACAGTACACATGCAAGCAAAACACTCATGCACATAAAAGTTTTAAAAAATTAATCAGGAGTAATAAATAACTTAATCGTGTACTTTGATTTCTCAGAGAAAAATACAGAGTTAAAACCAAAATCAGCAAACAGAAAGAAATAATAAGTTGAAGGGCAGAAGTTAATGACATAGAAATTAAAGGAATTATGCAAATATTGGATTGCACAGAGTTGGCTCTTGAAAAGATAAACAAGATCACCATAACTTTAAGCAAGGTAACCCAACAGGAAAACACCTAAGAGACCCATATTAATGAAATGAGATTTTACAGATACCAGTGAACTCAGCAAAATACCGGGGGGATGTTTGAAGATCTGTATTATACGAGAACTAGAAACTCTAAAAGAGATGGATAACATCCTTGACAGTCACATGAGACCAACCATGGAAGGAAACACTATAGATGATACTAGAAGTTGGAAAAAAAAATCTTTCATGCTCACAATCAGCCATATCATCATTGTGAAACTGTATGTTACCAAAGCCGCTGCTTTGTGAATCCTATGTTGTGCTTGATAGAATTAGAGAAAACAGACCTAAAATTCACAAGCACAAAAGACCTCCAACTAGTCCAAGCAATATTTAGTAGAAAGAACAATGCTGGAGATATCACGACACCTGTTTTCAATTATCCTGCTGAACACTCATCACAAAATAGCAGTGCTTGTGGTTTGATTGAGAAATGTCACCCAAAGCCTCAAGTATTAAACCACTGGCTCCCGGTAGTTGGCACTGCTTGAGCAGAGCATGAACCCATTGGGAAGAGGTAGAGACTTGTTAGAGGAAGCATATCACTGGGGAAGGACTCTGAAGGCTTGTAGCTTGCTTTACTTCCTGTTCAGATCTAATTCCTGCCATATTTCCTCTCCTGATATGGGATTCGTGCGTGCGTATGTGCGTGCGTGCGTGCGTGCGTGCGTGCGTGCGTGTGTCCGTGCGTGTGTGTGTGTGTGTGTGTGTGTGTGTGTGTGTTTGTGTGTTTGTTTGTTTGTTGAATTTATGTGCATATATATGAAGTCCAGCAGCTGACATGAGAATGCCTTCCTCAATTCCTTTATTTTTTTGAGACAGATCTCTCAATGAACCTAGAACACGGTTTTGGCTGACTCACTGACCCACCACCACACTCAGTGGCTCTTCTTTCTGGGAGTGCTGCCAATCCAAGATCCTATGCTTAGCCACAAGCATTTTACCTGCTGAGCCCTCTCACCAACCCTCCCAGCCTGACCACTCTTCCCTGCCATCTGTGGGCTGTGCCTCTCCAGGTTCACTTCCTGGTCTCTTTTCCTAACTTACCCCCATGGTGCTTTGGCATTATTAAAGAGTGCCTAGCAAATCACCAGACATCTATCAACAAGGCTAAGGGAAGGAGTTGTTTAGGCCTCCTTTCTTCAGCTCTGTCACTAGAGAAAAAGCAGAAGCAGCTGTTCAAGCCAAAAACACTCCTGCATCTCTGGAGCTGTGAGAATGGCTCCCTCTGTCTTCACACCCATCCTCCAAACCCAGGGGAAGGGAGCCATGAAAGTCTCAAAGGCCTTTACTAGGGATTGACAGTTATTTCCACTCTGGCTGGTTATTTAAGTAATGAAGCAGGCACTTCTGTGTTTATTCAGTGGGCTTATTTTATTTTATTTTGTTCTTCGGTTGGGGATGAAGTTTCAATTTTGAGAAGAAATGATTGAGCATTGCAAAAATATATGGAAGATTATTATTATTATTATTATTATTATTATTATTATTATTATTATGCTTTAGCATAAATATAACTTGGCAGTCATATTGGGGGGCAAAAGGAAAGAAGGAAGGAAGGGAGGAAGGAAGGAAGGGAGGAAGGAAGGGAGGGAGGGAGGAAGGAAGGAAGGGAGGAAGGAAGGGAGGGAGGGAGGAAGGAAGGGAGGGAGGGAGGAAGGAAGGAAAGAAGAAAGGAAGGAAGGGAGGAAGGAAGGGAGGGAGGAGCAAAGGCAGAGAAGAGGACTAAGGAATGTAGTGGAGTCCAGGAAATATGGCAGCAAAGATGAGATTAAGACTCTTACAGAATAAAGTGCTTGATTTGCATTTAAGATGATTCACCATAACATGCAGAGGGACATCCCTGCTTCATTTGGACAAGAATTCTGGTTTCCTTGTGTATATTTGAATGGGAATAGAGAGTAGTGACAGTTTGAAGCTAGCTTCACATGAGAAGAATAAGATCATAGTCCAAAGAATCTCAGAGAATCTATGCCCAGC